>CM076580.1:783553881-784775538 GCA_034641835.2 Pinus albicaulis
TCTTTCAACTGCAACTTTAACTCTACTAACTCAAGTGTGCTCATCCTATAAGGTGCCTTTGATGTCGATGTCGCCCCTGGTACCAACTCAATAGAAAATTCTACCTCCCTGTGATGTGGAAACTCTGAAATATCTGTTGGAAACACATCCTGAAACTGCTGTAGAATTGGATACCTACTCAAAACATGTACATCCTTAACTTCCGTACCTTTGTCACTAGAGATATGAACTGAAAATAACACACAACCTTTCCTGCGACTGTGCTTGGACTACATGGTTGTCACCATCCTAACTGACGTGACTTTCTTATTTCCCTGTAAGACTCTTGGTTCCCCATTATCATCCAAGCAATTAATGGATTTTTCATAACAATCCACCTTGGTCCTATGAAGGTATAGCCAGTCCATACCCAATATCTTGTTATATGATCCCAATGGAAATATGTTCAAGTGCGTTGTTGTAGACATGCCATTCAACTCAAATGCACAAGCTCTTGCCAAATTATGAACTCTTTTCCTTGTAATTGTATCCAACTGCACTAACCAAGATTCTTCATGCATTTATTTTCTCAAACCACACTTATCCACCAGGTCAAGATTAATATAACTATAATTAGATCCAGGGTTAATCAAAATAGAAACAACTTGATCACAAAGCTTACCATCAATCTCAATGATAGAATCCTGATGATCTGCCTGCGAGTTGTCCACAACTGTATAAATATGAGGAATGTTATGACCAACACCCCTAGCTATTTTCACCTCCCGTGCACTACAAATCTGGGGTCTACCACCCTGATACTGTAGACAGTCTCTCTTAAGATGATCCTTGCCACATATCCAACACTACAATGGTGCTCTACCATCACCTCTAGTCTACTGCTCTCCAGGCCCCTTTCTAGTTGCATTGAACTTCTTGTAAGGAACCAAATTTTCTTTCTCACCTACATCTTGCAGTATTTCCCATTTTGCTGGCCATATTCCCTTAGCTTTCTCATTTCCTCTCAAATCACGTGTAGGCTCAACTTTGGGTTTTGACTACTCATAACAATGCTTTAAATTTTGAATGGGATTCTCCAATGATCTAGGCTCATCAAACTCAATTTGGTCTCTGTATGCTACTAGAAGGCCATTGATGAATCTATGAACATTGACCTTCTCCTCCTCGAGGTAAGGTACATATCTCAATAACTCCAAAAACCTGCTAGTATACTCATTGTATGTCATGGAACCAATCTGCGACTCATAAAACTCCTTAGCTATAACATCATAGTACCTTTCTGACAAATACTTCTTCCATAATAACCTCTCAAACTCACTCCAAGTCAGTTCCTCCTCATAAATACCACTGAAATCCTTCACATATTCCCACCAAATGTATGATTTACCTTTGAGATTGAATACAACTATTCTAGATTTCATGTTTTCTGAATAGTCATGCAGCCTGAAGAATTTCCTTATACCAAGAAACCATGCCTTTGCATCTTATGGTTTCTTTATCTCTCAGACAAAGGTAGGTGAATTTTATTTCTTAAAATCATCCAACAAATATCCCCCGTCACTCCTCCTGTAAGTATGATAACGATGTTGATCATGATGCCTATCAGAACCAGAACTAGAGTAGTACCTTTGTTTTTCACCTCTCCTATCTGGAGTGTCCAAGAATTTTCCATCTCTAATCGTGTCATCTCTACTCGACTTGCAAACACCAGGAGACCTACTACCATATGCACCATTAGTTCCATCCTCCTGTCCATAACTGATCTAAAGTGGCCCCTATTGCTGCAAATGTGATAAACTCTAAAGGATTTCCACATTTATTTCTGCTTGTTTTTCTTATGCCTGTATGATTCTGTCATCGTCCGCCTTACAACTCCTTATATATTCCTTCAAACTTCTCAACGTATATGCTAAATCAGATGAGTGCCCAAAACCATGCTGCTTATCGGATTCATAAGGATAATATTTGTAGTCTACCATATTGCTAGCCATTTTTTATTTATTCCTGCAAGGCATCTCATGTTAGCTTAAACCAAATCACAATAAACCAACGTAACTTAGCATAATTCAGTGAGGATATCTCATCTACAAGTTCAACCAATCAACGTAATACATGTATATACATAATCATGACGACTTATAGACTTATAACACATGGTATATCAATGCAAAGACAAAATTATAGTTAGAGTCCAGTCATCAATGCACGACCACATAAACTACACAACATGACCTCATGCAGACAACGTCAACCATACCAATGAAAACTCGACAATATGTAAGCACTTGACATGTATAACCAGTCATATGCTCATGACAACACATTTACAACAACACCATCAACCCTCCCATGATGGAATCATTGCCACCATGACTAAAACCATACATATGCAACAATTACATAGACCATAACATTAGAAACTCAGATACGACTGACATGAATACATGACGATGAGCGCAACTTCGCTCTGATACCACCTGTAATGTACACCTCCCCTCACATCTACCCAAATAACCAACCAACCATGGTAAACATGAGCTGAGGGAATTTAAGAGCAAACTCAACCTCCTTGGTGACTTTAAGGAAGTGGAATCGACGTGGAGAACCATAACATAGACTTCTTGCACCTACTAGAGGACCCCCAGAGACTATCCCACCCGTCAAGTTGACTTTTCCTAGGCCCCACTGACTTTTGTTGAAGAAAAACCATGGAAACTCCCTTGATATGGGCAAGGGTGTATCTGGGAGGCTCTGGACGTGCCCATAACATGGGAATGCATGCGTCCAGGGACTTAATTACCCAGAATTGTTCTTGCGTTCATAGGATTTAAGGAACTTTTTAATCCCAGAATCCCGAACACTGCCCAAAACTTCCTGTAGCTTTCAAAAATAATTAAACACATGAAAAAAATGCCAAATAACTAAAAATTGACTCCAGGACTAGGCCTGACCATCCCCAACCGGGACTGACATTCTTTCAAACACTTGGCATGAATGAAATCTACAGGTCTAAGATACAAGATAGAGCATGAATGAAATCCACAGGTCTAAGATACAAGATAGAGCATGAATGACTGAAAACTCTTAATAAACATTACAAGAAGGATCACCACCCTCTTCCTTGAACAAACATGACATCAATTAGGTATTGCATCCGTTATTTTAACAATTGCAAGTAAATACATGAAATAACCACGACATGAACCAGTCATTAAACCATGCTTATAACCAACATAAAACCATGGAAATAACAGTTAGATAACAACCATTAAAACCGAACATTAATAAGCACAAAAACAAGATAAATTAGCTTCCATTAAAAAAAGGCAAATATCGACCAGGTTTGGGACTTCCATGTACCACCTGTCCATAGACATGGCTAAACCAAATATCTCTTCAGCTAGTCACCCCCATGCTATATTCCAAGCATGAATGTGGGATCTCGTGGATAAACCAATCCATAATAACCAAGGGAATCCAAAGGTTAAACCACCTCCACCCCCACCATACCGTGATCACACTGAAACTAGTGCACTGATCACAAAACCAAATCAAACTTGGATTGCCATCTGAAATCCATCATTATCCTTGAGGAATTTTTCGTCTCCCTATCTCTCAGGCATTACTGCAATCCAATCCCTGATCACTAGGCCCTAAACCAATACACCACCCTCAGGCGTTACCATGTATTCCTCCAAAACTAGTCAAGGTATTCCTAGGCCTTTGGGAGTTTTCCTTGAGACCACCTTTGCCTCGCATTCCAAAATCCTTTCGGTAATTCCAAAGCTCAAAAGCGAGATCAAAATCCTAACACACCATGGTATCTAGAAAAAGGAAAGGAAAGGCTGAAAACCACTATCAAAACTCGACAAAACCATGCCACCAACGGCAAGAGAGCCAAATACCAGCATGCATAATCCATGCATGTCCAAAACAACTAGGAAATCACACATGAAATATGTTACCTGCAGGTATTCCTATTGAAGTTGCTAGATCTTGCTCTTCCTTGCTTGATATTTGTTTTCCTTTCCTTTCCTTGTCCTTCCTTTACCTGCTTTCCTATTTCTTGGCTCAATGCCGATTTCCTCCAAGAAAACTCAGTGTCCAAAAGTATGAGAGAGAGAGAATAATGAGAGAGCTCCAAAACATAACTGACAAAAAGCCATGAACTGATCCTTAGAAGCCTTTTTATCAATGAGGCCTCTATTTTCTTCTTTTTCCATTACTTTCCTTCATTTTCCTCCTCACTTTCAACTTGTGACCTTTTACCTTCCTTTTCTCCTATTTTCCTTTATTTTCATAAATAAATGAGCAATATATATATATATATATATATTTTCTCTCTGTTTAATGCCTTAGTCATTGCCTTTTCCAATTGTCCTTAGCCATAACCACATCTAGTGATGCCCACTAGGTCTTATTTTTGCCTTTATTAACTTTTATTACATGAGTTTTTAACCCGGGTCTGTTACAACCTTGATGCTATCCACAAATATCATATATGGGTTGTGATAAAATATGTAGAAATTCCAGACTTGGAGTGAGGAAAAAGTAAGCCAAGAGTGTAAAAATATACTTGGGACAAGAGATATTGGTTGTTTTTGTTGTCACAATGAAAATAACATGCAATGACAACTCAACAATTTTAAATTACAAGCTTAATTGATAAATAACTAAGAACTTAGCATAAACATATAAAAGAGGGGGGTGAATTCCCATTGGATTTCAACAATAAAATATCCTAGTTGAAGATAAACACAATCAAACACTTAGGAGATGAGATTTGTTGCTAGATATGTGCTTATTTTTTTTTATAAATGAAATATATGCAAGAAGAGGGTTAAAATACACATTTAAGCACCAACCCTATCTTTATGATTTCACAAAATCTGATTTTTAATGTTGTAATTTAACTTTAAAGTCTAAAAAACACCTTAAATCAACCAAAAAAATGTTAGAACGAGTCTTAATCCACAACAAGGATGGGAATTTTTTCCATCTTAGAGTTAGAGATGATCAATTAGGCATAAATCCTTGCCCAAAAATGTCTAGAATATAATATAAAATGTTAGATTTCTCTAGACAATGAATAATTTTATTTTTATTTGTCGTATTTATAGATTTACAAGACAAGGAAGAAAATAAATATTTGATTTTAAGGTTTTTATAGGTGGTTGTTGGGAGTAGACTTGGGGCCTTATCTCTACTTATGGCTAGTGGGATCAATAATAATGCACTTATAAGATTTAGTTATCTTAAGCTATTGGATTAGAATGGGAGGCTAGAACCTTGGGGAAAAAATATTATCTTGTCTAATTTAGACAAGACATGAAAACCAAGGCCCTATAAGGAGGGTTTACTCAAGAGAAAGTATTTACCAACAATATCAACTATGGATTTGATAAAATATTGAAATCCCTTACCAAGGATATAATACAAATCAAGACAAGATATTGAGTTTTTACCAAGCCAACGAAGGAGAATGGAAGAGCTAGAAACACAAGATACCCTCCTTCGAAACGATAATTCTTACCATTCAAAGGATCAATCTTGCTAGAAATGTATAAGTCTTGAACATTCCCAATAACATCTTTGATGAAGGAAGAGAGAGACATCTTGAAATAATTACACCAAAGTCTCCAAAAGAAAACTTCTATTAATAGCTTGTCGACATCATATCCACTAACAATCACAATATAGGATGAGAGGAGGGCCTTTATTTATAGATGAGACTCCCAACTCCTTCCAATTATTTATTCCCTAAATCTATCTTAAGGAAATGAAATAATAATTATTTTTCATCGAAACAAGTAAGGAAACAAATTCAAAAACAACTAAATGATGCCACATATGCATAAAACCCTCATTGAGAGAGGTGACATTGTTCTTAGAAGAGGAGAACTAGCCATGTAAGCTCAAAATTCCCTTGAAATATTTTTATATGCCTCAAATAATAACAAGGAAGCACCCTAGTCCACTTTTAACCCAATGTATAGCTCCTTTAGGTGGAACGACCTCATGAAAATGGCTTAACAAGTGGACAACTCCACTTCATGTGGTGAATAGTGTTCATAACACATCTTCAAGCCATGTCCATGTCATCAAAGCGGCTTTAAGTGAGTGTCACGTCATCTCTTTTTTAGGTCCCTATATTACTAGTATAGTACCTTATTTTTGTTAGTGTAACCCATTTATTGTTATTATTGTACCCTTGTAACCCCCATTTTGTTATTATTGTGCCCTTAAATTATTATTGTTAGGTCGACTAGGATTACATTGTGGCCCACTAGGATTACATTATGGCCACATGGACTCCTATATATAGAAAGGAGGTTTTATAAATTGTATCATCCAAGAATTGTTCATTTATGTAATGTATTGGAGGTTGCCCCCTCGAAGTGGCTTATTTCTAAGGCGTTGATATCTCTTTTCTTCTATTTTTGGAGCTGGTTACACAACATTTGGTATCAGAGCTTTGGGATTCTAGGGTTTCGCTGCTCCAAACAGGTCATCGTGGCATTTTCGCTATAACTTTTTTCTACGAAGCTTCAGAAGCTGAAATTTCTAGGGTGCGAAGCTGAAATCTTGAGGAAGGTTGTCTAAAGATTTCAGATCTTGGTTCGCAATATTTGAGGAGATATCATCTGTGGAAGTTAGGTATTTTTTCAGGCTCATAAACAGGTCATCGTGGAAATTGCGCTATAATTTTTTTTGTACGAAGTTTCAGAGTCTGAAATTCATATGGTGTGAAGCTGAAATCCTGAGGAAATTCGTCAAAAAATTTCAGAGCTTGGTTCGCAATATTTTTGGAGATATGATCTGTGGAAGGTAGTGTTTTTTCAGGCTCCTGAATTTCATCTCAAAGAGGTGATCGTGGGAAAAGTTCAATAAATCTCTCTCTGGGCATCGGATTGGAGTGCCGTAAAAATTGGTCACAAGTACACATCCTGTAGTTTCTTGGCTATCAATTTCAGAGACAAAGGACGAAACAGTGACACGTGGAAAGTCGTACAAGTTCGCACTACTGAACCAGTCTATAATTAGGTCATTGTGGGAGATTGGACACAACTTTGTCTTGGAGAATCCAAATTAGGTCAGACCTGTGGCATTCAAAAGATAATTCAGAGGGCTAAGTTGATACTGAAATTTATATATTTAAGTGCTTCAATCACAGAGATAATCCAATTTCAATATCGAGCTCCTCAAAAGCAAGAAAAAGGTGTGTATTTTTTTCCAAATTGCATAAGTCTTGTTTGAATAATCAAGTTAAATTGATCCCAAGGGAATATTTTAGAATATATATCAGTATTGGATTCTAAAATGGCCCCTAAAAAGAATTCAACACCCATTAAGCCTTTAGAAGTCTCTACTATGACTCATGAATATGAAGAATGGCAACATGACATATCAAAATTACAAGAGCAAATGCAACAAATTTCGCTCTCGCAAAGAACAACAGAAAATGAAATGGAAGTTTTGAAGAAAGGCGTGGAAACTAAGATGGATGGTTTGAAGAAAGGCGTGGAAGCTAAGATGAATGGTTTGGAAGCTAAGATGGATGACATGGAAGTGGGCATGGAAGCTAAGATGGATGACATGAAAGACAACATGGAAAACATGAAGAATGATCTAAAAGCATACATGGACGGCTTGATGACAAGTTTAAAACCAGAAATGATTCCTAATGGCGAAAATATAGTAGAAGAACCTCATGATGAGAAAAAAATAAATGTTAATCGTGATTTCATAAACTCTAATGTTGGCGGGAAGAACCACCATATTCCAAAAATGGATATGAGGAAGTTTGATGGAAAGGATCCTGTAACATGGATACTACAGATGGAGCAATATTTTGATCTCCATAATGTGCAAAACACACAAAAGGTACGCATTGCCACTTTACATTTAGAACAAAATACATTTGTATGGTATCGATGGCTTTGCTCCCGTAAAAAAATTGTCACTTGGTCAATTTTTACGGAGGAAATGATAGCACATTATGAGGATACAACGAGCAACACCTTCTTTAGCCAATTGATAAATCTCAAACAAAAGGGTTTAGTGGGGCAGCACATTGAGGACTTCCAAAAATTGAATATAAGGGTGACTGATATTCCAGAGGAACACAGGATTGATCTCTTCATAGGCACTTTAAAGGATAACATCCAACATGAAGTTCGCGTTTTGGAACCTGATTCATTGGAGAAGGCATTCGGGTTAGCAAGAAAAGTTGAATGTAAAATTATGGCGACAAGGAAGCCTACCACTCAATTCTATAAAGAAGGAAGTGTTGCTACGCCTAGATTTCCACAACCTACAAGGTTGACACCACAACAATTGGAAGAAAAACGAGCAAAAGGGCTTTGCTACAGTTGTGATAGCAAATACACTAAAGGTCATAAGTGTGCTGAGAAGAAATTATTTTACATAGATTGTGAAGAGGAAGAAGAAAATGAACAAGAAGAGGATATACACCAGGAACCAGCCCTAGAAGAGGAAGAAATGAATCCGACCATATCGTGTAATGCACTAGCAGAAATTACCACTCCTCAAACTCTCAAGATAGAAGGACATATCAAAAAGAAAAAGGTAATAGTGTTGATTGATTCAGGTAGCACCCATAATTTTATTCATTGTAAGGTAGCCAAGGAATTAAATTGTTTCCTATACCCAACACGAGAATGTCAAGTGATGGTTGCAAATGGAGGAACTATAAATTGCTCTGGAAAATGCCATAATATCAAGCTAACCATGGGGGAATATGTATTGGCTAGTCCAATACTTTCCATTCCTATGGGAGGTGCTGATGTTGTACTAGGAGTACAATGGTTACAATTTTTGGGGGCGGTAGCTTTTAATTTTCAAGAACTTTTCTTGAAATTTTTTTCAGAAGGAAAGGAAGTTGAATTACGGGGTATTGCGGGGAAGCCAGGAAGGATAATAAGCTCTAATGTCATGACAAAGCTTCTAAAGAAAGAACAGCGAGGCGTAATTGCACAATTATGTTCACTAGAAGTTCCAACATCAAAATCATCTATTTCTGCAGATCTCCAACAAGTCTTGGACAATCATTCCAAGGTGTTTGAAACTCCCAAAGGACTCCCACCTATTCGTGATCATGATCATGCTATTCATTTGATTCAAGGAAGTGTTCCTCCAAACATCAGGCCTTATAGATATCCTTACGTCCAAAAGAGCGAAATTGAACGTATGATTGCAGAAATGTTAGAGGCGGGTATAATTCAACCTAGTCAAAGTTCTTTCTCTGCTCCTGTAGTATTGGTACACAAGAAGGATGGATCATGGCGCATGTGTCCAAATTATAGGGAGCTCAATAAGCTCACCATTAAAGATAAATTTCCCATTCCTATGATTGATGAATTATTGGATGAATTACATGGAGCAATTTATTTTACCAAGTTGGATCTTCGTTCGGGATATCATCAAATTAGAATGAAGACTGAAGATATTCCAAAAACAGCATTTCGAACTCATGAGGGTCATTATGAATTTTTGGTCATGCCTTTGGCCTTACCAATGCACCTTCTACATTTCAAGGGTTGATGAATTCCATTTTCAAACCCTTCCTTAGAAAATTTGTGCTAGTATTTTTTGATGATATACTAATCTACAACGGGTCTTGGAAGGATCATGTTGAACATGTTGACAGGGTGCTCAAACTATTGCAGGAGAAACAATTATATGCAAAAAAATCCAAATGTTTCTTTGGAGTACAAGAGGTGGAATATCTGGGTCATATTGTATCTCACGAGGGTGTTAAAGTATACCCTAACAAAATTAAAGCCATTAAGGAATGGAAAGTCCCCACAACCATAAAGCATTTGTGAGGATTTCTCGCGTTAACAGGGTATTATCACAAGTTTGTTAAGAATTATGGGAGAATAGTAGCACCTCTAAGAACATTATTGAAGAAAGATGCATTTTCATGGACTCCTGAAGCAACTAAGGCCTTTGAACATCTTAAAGAGGCAATGTGCCTAGCACCGGTCTTAGCTACGCCAGACTTCACAAAAACCTTTATTGTGGAATGTGATGCCTCAGGAAATGGAATTGGTGCTGTTTTAATGCGGGAAGGAAGACCCATTGCTTTTGAAAGTCGTCCAATCAAAGGAAAGTATTTACAAAAACCTATTTATGAGAAGGAAATGTTAGCAATACTGCATGCACTAAAGAAATGGCGAACTTACCTAATGGGAAGACACTTCAAGGTAAAAACTGATCATGATAGTCTTAAACACTTTTTGGACCAAAGACTATCATCAGAAGAGCAGCAAAAATGGGTCACAAAGATGTTGGGTTATGACTTTGAAATAATCTACAAAAAAGGAAAGCTTAATGTTGTTGCAGATGCACTCTCAAGGAAGAATGAAGAGGTGGAAGCATTTCTTTGTGCCATTTCTATTATCCAACCAGATTGGATAACTGAAGCAAGAGATGAATGGAAGAAGGACAAAGATGTATGGACACTCATTCAAAAGTTGCAGCAAGATCCTAGTACATCTGATACATTTAGTGGGAAAAATGATTCCTTATGGTACAAAGATCGCTTATATCTTTGTAAGAATTCCCAACTAAAACAAAAGATTCTTCTGGAATTGCACACTTCTCCTTTAGGAGGACACTCAGGATTTTTAAAAACTTACCACAGGGTGAAGAAAGAATTTTTTTGGGATGGCCTTCAATCTGATATTCAAAAGTTTGTGGCGGAATGTTTGGTTTGCCAGCAGAATAAAGTGGAAACAATTAAGACCCCGGGACTTCTACAACCTTTATCCATTCCAAGTCAACGTTAGGAGGAGATTTCAATGGATTTTATCACAGGTTTACCTAAGTCCGAAGGAAAGAGTGTCATCATGGTGGTAGTTGATAGACTTACCAAGTATGCACACTTTTGTGCATTGTCTCATCCATTTAAAGCAAGTACAGTTGCTACTACATTTATGGACAGAATTCAAAAGCTACATGGAAGCCCAAGGGTTATTGTGAGCGACAGAGATCCCATTTTTACTGGAAATTTTTGGACGGAGTTATTTTCTTGTTGGGTACTCAATTAGCTCATAGCTCATCTTATCATCCTCAATCTGATGGTCAAACTGAGATAGTAAGTAAATGTTTGGAAGGATATCTTCGTTGTTTTGTATCTGATAAACAAACACAATGGGTCAAGTGGTTACCTCTTGCTGAATGGTGGTATAACACTTCCTTCCATCCTGCAGCAAAAATGACCCCATTTATGGCACTTTATGGATATCATCCACCATCCATCACATCATCTTTAAGGGAAAATTCGAAGGTTCAAGCAGTGGAAGATCACATCGAGCATCAGCAAGAAGTTCTCCAACTCTTAAAGGATAACCTGAATTTGGCACAAATCGAATGAAACAACAGGCAGATCAACATCGCAGCGAGAGAAGTTTTGATGTAGGAGATTGGGTATTTTTACGGCTACAACCATACAAACAAATGTCCCTCAAGCAAGCAAAGAAGGATAATAAATTATCGCCAAAGTACTATGGTCCTTACAAGGTGTTGCAAAAGATTGGTACTATAGCATACAAATTGGAGCTTCCTGCTTCTTCACGAGTGCATCCAGTTTTCCATGTTTCATGCTTAAAGAAGGTTATAGGTGAAAATATTCCAGTTCAAACAATATTGCCAGAACTTGATGAGGAAGGAAAAATCATATTGGAACCTGAAGTGGTCACAGAAACAAGAACTCGACAGCTACGAAATCGATCAATTTCAGAGTATCTCATCAAGTGGAAGAACTTACCCACTGAAGATTCTACATGGGAGGATGAGAATTTTATACAGAAGCACCCAGAGCTACTCAAGCGTTGAGGACAACACTTTTTTGAAGGAGAGGGCCATGTTAGGTCCCTATATTACTAGTATAGTCCCTTATTGTTGTTAGTGTAACCCCCTTATTGTTATTATTGTACCCTTGTAACCCCCATATTGTTATTATTGTGCCCTTAAATTATTATTGTTAGGTTGGCTAGGATTATATTGTGGCCCCACTAGGATTACATTATGGCCCCATGGACTCCTATATATAGAAAGGAGGTTTTGTAATTTGTATCATCCAAGAATTGTTCATTCATGTAATGTATTGGAGGTTTCCCCCTCAAAGTGGCTTATTTCTAAGGCATTGATATCTCTTTTCTTCTATTTTTGGAGCTGGTTTCACAACAAACATCTTTCATTTTTTATGAATAATCCTACTAAATGACCCAGTCAAATTATAGAGCATTTAAAAAACATGCTTTTCGAGATTTTGGCAATTTATTATAATTTCCTTTATTTAAAACAAAATACCAAAATAAAAATTTTCATAATAAAAAAGTGGCTGTAGTTTAGAATTGGAAAATATCATTGTAAATGGTCCACATTTTGTTTTATTTTTATTTTTTACTTAACTAAATTTTAAAAAATTTATGGATCCCTATTAAAAAATATAAAAAACATATCGTATCCACTGCAATCGCATAATCGCAAACATTCACAATTGATATGTTTCAAAAAAATCCCGAAAAACATTTTCATGCGATATGCGATTTGAGTTTTATGTGAGGTGTCAAAATTTTTATTATAAAGTTCTCTCGACATTATGACTCCCGCTCACCTCACCCTCCAACTTATTCTTCCACTTTGACTCCTTCCTTCGTGACATCACCCTCATGTCACCTTCCACTCACCCTTATAACTCCCATTCACTCACCTCTCCTCCTCCCTTCTCTCTCTCATGTGGTGTATTTCATATCATTTTTGAATTATTATTTAAAATATATTATATTATATAATATTATAAATTAATATTATATTTTAATTATAATTTTAATATAATATAATTTTTAATATCAATATAATATTTTAATATTTTAATTAATTAATAAATCATTTTTAATTAGTTTAAATTTATTTTCAAATTAGTTTTTATTAATCAAAATTAATAATGTAATTATAATTAATTAATTGATAATGCTAACTTAATTTTGAATTAGATTGTAACTGAATTAGATTAATAATATAATTATAATTAATTAGCATTAATTAATTAAAAACTATAATTTAATTTAGGATTAGAATATAATTAAAAAAATTCTGGTTTTTAGCCCAAGCAACAAAAATTCCAGAATTCTGGAAATTTTAATATACAAACTTTGGAAGCTCATAAATGAAGTTTTACTTAGTTAAATGAGGCTTAGGATGGCTCATTAGATAGATAAAATCATGGAGAACATTTTTGAAGTTGTTTCATTTCCATATTTGATTATTTATCGGGTCTAAAATTTTGCAGAAGATCATGCTCCGAATTTTTAACAAAATAATTTTTCTAAGTTTTATTTTCTGCATTTTAATTTGCCCACAATTTCTTCTAAATACAAATTCAATTGTCAATGATATCCTTGGCCAATTATATCAGCACAGAAATCAAAAGAAAGCTTATACTTCATTTTTCAATTATTTATTTAGTTAAGTTTTGATTGGATTTATTTTAATTTCATTTTGCATTTTGATTTTATTTTTACATTTTAATTTTTTTTTGATTTGTTTTTGCAAGAAAAAAGTTGAAGAGCTGAGAAGAATAAGCTCTCAATCACATAGAAGGCTCCAACAATTGAAGAATATGATTTTTAAACCAATGAAAATTGATGGAGCAAAACCAATCTTCAACAAACTTTCCTATGAAGAGTTATTTTGTAAATATTATAAATAGCAGATTGCAAAATGTAATAAGGGCTTCTCTCCTCTGCAATTCTGGAATTTTTGATGGCACTATTGTCTAGCGGATTTAGAGCTTTAGGGTGAGAGGAGAGGAATCTCAGATTTGGAGATTATTAAGGTTTTTATTTTACATTCTGAGTTATGTATAATGAATGGAATCTTGCACTATTGTAGCTCTGATTTTGAAAGCAGAAGTTCAGGCATTGTAAAAGACTGTAAGAGATCAGAGTTGGAGAAATGGACTTAATAAATTGGTATTTATAATACTATTATTTTTAAATTCATTTTCATTTTATGATAACATGAATGTGTCAATTTACTTGCATACTTGTGCACTTATGTCAGTATGAATAATTTGTCTTAATTTATGTTATTATTTGTCTCTACTCTTATGGGTTGAATTCTGATTTCTGAGTAACTATTTATTCGGAAATCTGTCTTATAAAAATGTTTTATTGAATATTGATATGTTGTGAACTATTTCTGCATGTTATTGTTTAATTATTCAAGTGAACTACTTCCTGAGCATTGTTGATTGATTATTTCAGTTAAGAGGTCTCTAGATAGAATGTGTTTGGTATTTACAATATTAGTTAATTGAACTACTTCGTTAGCTTGATATTCATTTAAAATAAACATATTTAAATCTCAATTATTTAAAACATCTTGCTCTCAGTTGAGATAGATCTATATCTGCCTAATTGAGATAGGATTAAAATAGTTTCTTTTGCTTGCATTTTAGAATAATATTGAATTTAGATTAAATTCTACATCCTTAAAAAGTCCTCTTTATGAAGAGGCAGAACTTTAATTGTGGCTTGGCTAAGCCCAAATTAGCTTAAGGATCATTTTCTTGTCTGATCGACAAGAGAAATGATCTGATGTCTCTTTTCCATTGATAAATAAAATTCATATTTTAAGCCAATGGAGATTGAGAGAAGGTAACTGGACCTAGTTAAACCAGTCGGAGCCACCATTCCAAACGGAAAAGGAATTGCTTTAAGGTCCGGACCGGGTGGTCATTCCCCATATTGTTGCAGCGAATTTCGAGGACTCAACATTTTGGCGTTAGAAGGAGGGCCTGAGACTTGTTTTACTTTGGAGTCTTTGTATTCAAACATTTTATTTTTATTACAATGGCTCCCATAAAAGTTCCAATTTGGAGTTGTATTTCTGGACGTGCATATTCCAATACTCCACCATAAATAGTAAGACACTTGTCTTAGGTAAAGTTTAACGGTAAGACGAATACTTCTGCATTTGATCATACATTAAAATTCATTCAAAATTTTTCAAATTCTACTTTTCATGAAATTGATGAAGGTATTTTATGTAGGATTTTTACTCTTATATTATTGGCAAAAGCCAGAAACTGGTGTAAATCACTTCCAGTTGCCTCAATATACACTTGGGATCAATTTATTACAATATTATTTTGTAAATTTGATGGATGTATCTAGGAACATGTATGTGACGATTTTGAAGATCTACGAAGGTTTGAAGGTGAGTCTTTAATTGATTTTACCATCAGGTTTCGTTTAAATTGTTTAAATTTAAAATTGAAGATAAACCTTCGAAAAAAGAATTATTAGATTGGTTTGAACATATTTGCTCTCTTCCTTCCATTCATAACCCATGTGAAATTATTTCAAACTTTGATAAATCTCCTTCTAATTTCATTGACATATGTAAAGAATTCCAAAATGGAGGTACAAACAAACAATGATGAAATGGCCTCTATTTTGTATAATTAATTCCTTCAATTTCTGCACATTTCTTACAGTATTGAAAAAGATCAAGGTGCACCTTCACATGTTAATGAATTTCAATCACAAAGCTTAGAAAATTTCACTAATCAACCAAAAGAAGATATTAACAACACTCTTGAAGAAAATACCGCTTTAAAATTTGAAAATAAGTATTAGTTAGAATCAGAAAATTAGATCATAATTCATCAAGTACCAGCAACAATTAGAATTTCCAATAGTATGCAATCAACTATACAAATTTCTGACTTCTTTCATGATGAGAAAATTCCAAATTCAGAACAACAAAGAAACATTCTTCAAGAAAGCATAAGTAGCCGAGAAAATGATCTTAAATATGAAAATTGCAATGAAGAAAATACACTAGAGTGCTCAAATAGAGACATTTTCAAATGCATTGTTTTGAATTCATATTTTTCTCTTTATCCTGATAATTTTTCTAATAGCAATTTAACCTCTCTTCACATTAAAGATATTTCAGAAAACAAAGAGTCTGATCTAAATGAATTTTCAATTAGTTTTTATCAGGATAGAGAATTAATTAATGATCATTCTTCTAGCATTAATGAACATGAGCTTAATATTCCTTCTTGTTTTGATACATTGAATAAGATAGAAGGGAATCCTAATGAATGTCTTAAAGTCATTTATGATAGCTACTTTGACATTGAGGATATTGATTTGTCTTCTTTACAATTGAATCCTCATGATCAAAGTCTAATCATATGTGAAAATGAAGAACAATCTAATTTAGAATTTGTTCCAAATACTTCTCATTTTCAAGAAAATAATCATACTTATGATTTCAACATTCAAGAAACTATTCCAATCTATGATTTATATGACGATCAAGCTCGCATTCCTATTCAGAGTCATATCCTTCTCTCTAATTCAAAAGTGGGTATCAACAATCATTCTAATTGCATTATTCTACCCAATTCTTGTGAAGAGAAAATTACTTTAAGTCACTCCCAATTGTGTTCTAACAATAATTGTAACACTAGTGTAAACTATGATTCAATTTTGTTATTTTTTCAACATTTAATTTTAACTTCAGATTTATTTTTTGTTTTTAGTTTTAGATCCTTAGATACTTTGTGTTGGCATATTGAGAAAATCAATATTAAACACTCAATTGATGCATTACCTCAAGGGAAAAATGAAGAATCAAATTATAATTGTGAACATCAAAAGTTATTAAACTTCCAATTTCAATTGATGTTCATTCCATATCAATCACTTTTTTCTTCTCAAAAGCAGTGCCAACAAGAGAGTATATTTTCACAATATGACCAAAAATCTAATTTAATTAATAATCTTTCGTTGGATCCATAACATTTCCATCTTTTTTTCATTCACTTATTTGAAAAACATTTGGAAAATTTTCCTTCACAGAAGATTGTTAATAATTTAGCACTTAAACATAACACTAACAAAATCACACAGGCCATTCATTCTGAAAGATCATTTCTACAACCTGGCTTGTCATCTTCTCTTTTAAACCTCTCCAACTCAATAATGGAAATCCATCAAGATTTCTATGATCCAATTGAAATTCAGTCGGAAGGGACATTTCAAGAGAAGGTAACGGTGAATAATCTACTAACAATAAAGATACATTATGCTTTTAGATTTAGTTTTTGTAGTTTAATTATATTTTCATTTTTACTAATGTTTGACATGTACATACATGCAGGAATTAAAATGCTTACATGGTTACATTGGAAGTATGACTATACCTAGTCATGTTTCCTTCATTAAGTTAGAAATATGAGTAGATTAATTTTCTTTTCTGTTTGCATGTATTTCATTATTTTAGATTTCCAATAAAACAAGTAATGAATCCAATTTCTTTTGGGCATCCCATTTCAATTATAGAAAAGCAGCCTAGAGCATTTTAGAAGGTTTTGAATTATCTGATGATACTTATTTGTCAAGTCTTCAACTTTCTTGTTTTTTCAAAATTCATAATATTGATCATACATGAAGAAATTCCAAGAATCTTCTACTACTTGACAATTTTTGATTCAAAAGTAATTCTAAGAACTTGTTTTTACCACTCTTGTCTTCTGATTTAATTTTGGAAAGGATGTAATTCGAAAAAATTCATTACTTAGCATTTTAGATTAAAATAAGAAGGTGATGTTGAACTTATGCAAATTTTGAGAAAATTTGGGAGAACTTGAAGCTTCAAAGAGGTAAAATTTACAATAAATGATCTTCCACGTATGTGTTTACAGGTTCATCATCTATTGTTTATTTTTTCTTTCAAAGGTTGTTTCTCATTTCTATTTTGTTTTGCGTGCAGATCTTCATTAACTTGATTATGTAGATCTAATATAAGCAAGCAGCCAATCCTTGTTTCTAAAATCTGTAACATGTTTAGGGAACTATTTATGATTTCACCTGAAATTTAAAGGATATCTAAATTTTGCTAATATTGAATTCCTGATAAGTCTTAAATAATTGTTGGAATAATCATATTAGATCATTTTTTTTTTCACAACTCTCTTTATAAAAAGTTCTGATAAAATTAATTTCCAATTAAAAATTTTCGACAATTAATTAAATTATTAAAGGGTTATTTATTTTAAAGCAAAGTTAAATCACTCACTTTATTTTTTTGAATTGAATACTTTAAAGAAATCATCGACCCCACATATGGTTCATTGTATATCACAACTCGCATATCGGAGGCTCTAAAATGAACATACACCAAATATCTCCGATCTCCTGATATTCTCATTCCCTTCGATCTCCAATGATCTTTTCGTCTGATATCACATCATCCATATCACAACTATTTGTATCGCAATATTCCATTGGAAGTGACTCTTAGCATTTACTCATAAAAGTTTCTGATACAATACCTTTGATGTTCTTTTTCACTCATTCTCTTGCATATCACATTTTGCATTTCATATATCTGATAATTTATTTCTACAAATATTGCGATGAACACACCATTCTGGACCCGATATACAATTTAAATCAAGTTCATAAAAATATTGCATCCATTCAATCGCAAAAATGGTAGGGGCATAGGTTTAAAAAGTCTCAATGTCCTAGACCCGATATGAGATTAAATCCATATAATAAAAATATCGGGTCCATTCTCAATCGGCATATCAACACACAGTAAGTTATTGGAATTGCGATATGAAGTAGAAAAGTAAGGGAGCAATGAGGACCGTTAGATCTGAGTGAGATCAATGGTGGAGTTTAAATCGCACCTAGCAAGGTTTCGCATATCGGAAATTTTAATGGTTATTGTTAAGACCTCTCTCGGTAAATTATATTAGTTGCGATGCGATAAAAGATAACGTAAGGATATTCCATTGCGATGCAATGATACACATATCGAATATCGCACGAGATAAGTAATATGTTAAACGATAAAACTTGCAACGAGTGATGTGGAGTTCACTGCGAATTGCGCAATCGTAAAATTGAAAAAGAGTTAAGTTTTGAAATCTGTGGGATGGTAAGATTTAAAAGATGTGAAGTGAAACCCTGGGTGATTGGTCACCGTTTGTTTGGGCTGTAAAACCAAAGTTTCACACATATATTTTGATATTTGCAATCACATTGCATCAATCATTTACCACATTTTCATTATCGCAACAATTATATCGACGTTTCAGTTCATTCACAAATTTAATTTTCCGATATGACTATTCTCCGATATCGCATTCATCCCTTTGCAGTTTCCCATCGCACATACTCATCTCACGACATTTCCATTGTTGGTGAGGTAAATCCCCTCTGCGTAAAAAGGCGATCCCACTAGCCCTAGAGTGGGTCTAGCCACAAACAAGATACACAATGACATCAATTCCTAGTTAATGAATGGATAGAGATTCGATAGATAACTTACCGTATATCCTGCGCTGTTGTTGTTGTTGAAAGAGTGGTTGCCTCTTGCTCCTGGTTTGACAGATCACGATCCGCTCATTCTCACTCTCGAATACCTACACATACACAAGAAACAAAGACGATATACAACATACTATTTCGCATCTGTAACTATCAGTCAGTCGAAGAAGACTAAATCAATTGCATCAATAAACACAACACAATAATGGAACCAATACCATAGTCGAGTATATTAATGAAAGTAAGGAAGAGTACAACCAAGCTTCGATGTTGCGGTCTCCTCTAATAGGATTCCAGCGGAGCGTGTCTCACAAAAGCTCATCGGGAATTCGGACGGGGCTCTCTCTATGGAATTATCCTTGGTTCTAACTTCTCTATATTAATTACTCAGCTATAGTATCTCTTCTTCAATTTCAGCTTCTTGGCTATATGTTCAACTATATTTTGTAAAGGGAGAAGGTCTGTTTATATAGAGGAAGGAGGAGAGGTTATGATCCCTATAATCATGGAGGGGAGTCATATCTTCAAAGAATGTTCCAAAAAACCACTACCTAAAGGAATAGATCCGTGGCTTATCAAGTTTAACCACTTGCTGTGACTCATCCCTGAGGTGGTTAAAGGAAAATTCCGCCTCTAAAAAAAATTCCCAAAAAGGCTAGCACGGACATAATAAAGAGACAAAGTGCTAGCTGGCGCAGCCTCTAGTGTACATCCTACACACTAGCGCGAGGGGTGAACTGAATACCCGCGTTAAGGCCAAAACATAGGTTTTTGTGGGCTTTTTGAGGAAATTTTCAACAAGAGAAATGATGTCCTTATGTAGAAGGATGCAAAGAAGGTGTTTGCAGAGTATGACACTACTCACAGGTCATGGGAAAGACCCTCCAATATGAGGGGCGAGATATTGTAGGGACGGTGACAAAATGATGTGTAACAGATGCCCCCTAAAGCATGAGGTATGAGAGAGAGGGAGGGGTGAAATGCTTTATGAGAACGCGTTCGACCCAAACACTGTTGTCGGAAAACCTGTAAGTATGAATACAACTGATACATCTGATACATGACATCTGGCATGGGCGTAGCCATCCATAATAGAGTACATAAACAATGAGATCCGAGGTATGGACACAACCATCCAGCAGTAAGGATCAACAAATAGACTCAGGTATGGTCGCAGCCATCCAATCAAAAGAGTCATATAATAAGTCATAGTAATCCACAAAAAACCTGTAGCTTGGATTTCATTAGACAAAACCAAGGGTCTTGTGCTCCATCTCGACCCGAACAAAGTACAAATTCGAGCATGCGAATATGTGAGTTGAAGTCGAACATGCAAGAAAATCGTCTGATTACCAGAAAATGATGAAAGCTATTAACAGACACGAGAGAAACCGCCAATAATGACAATGAATCTCGAGGTACAAAAGGTACAATCCACGGAATGTGAACAGTGATCTGACGTTGAACACCCACAGAGTCAGTCGACCGAAGGCCAATAATTTGGACCTTGCATCGAATGCAAAGAACCTGCCATTGAGGCGTGCAGGCTCCAAGGTACCTGAAGGGAGTCTCTAGATCAACTTCCCAGATGATGAGCTGGAGTCGAAAAAAAAGGACCTTAATCGAAGGTGGGCCATAATGTTTCCCACATCATCGACATGAGACAGAGGAATATGATGTTTGTGAATCAAGACTAATAGAGAATCAGAGGGAGGTTGAAAACCTCAGAGGCAAACTTCTCTTGAACATATCGACGACACGACACTGGATTTGGCAGTATTTGACATCAAGAGATCTGAGGTCATGGTGACGTGGCAAAGAGCAGATGAGCGGTCAAAAGAGATTACCCAAACCCATGGAGGCAAACAAATAACAAGATGAGCTGTCCCCAACCCGACACGAATGCAGAAAAGTGCCATGTTCAAGAGTGACATACTGCCAACATGACTATAATGTGGTTCCATTTTCCCCCACCATTTCTGGCGAGTTCCCCAATTATTTTTGAAAACAAGCTTGAAGGGGATATCATATGCTTGTGATGTAAGTTTGTTCTTCGGACAAATCCAACCTAGTACATTTTATGAGCCCTAGGAAGGAGGAACTCGAGTAACTTCATGACGATGGAGTCCGATGTCATCATGTTTTAACGAGTCTGACAAAGGGAGAACTCAGCATATTTTCATGTTTAGAGAGTTTGAAAAGAAGGCAGAAAATAAAACTCTAGCAGTCCCTTTTCGTAAATAGTCTCTCAGATCTGAAAAGGTAGAAAATAAAATATGAAAGAACCTCTTAGTCGCGATAGGCTAAGATATTCCTTTTTCGTAAATAATCTATCCCAGCCTGAAAAAGGGGTAAACGTATACTGGGTAGATATCGTTTCACAGCCAATTTAACGAGTTCAAAACAATAAGTGACTCGACGATCTTTTAATTTTTAGAGAGTCAGAAAAGAGCTGAAAGGTGACTCCAGTAGTGACTTTTTCGTGTTTTTACCGAGTCCGAAAAAGCATAAAATACAACTCATTTCTTCGTCATAACCATGTGAAAACCTGTCGCTGCACCAAAATACGCGTGTAAAGCGTATTTCTCGAAAATAATATGAAAATATAGCGAAAAATATGTTTTAAAATATATTTTAAGATTTTGAAAAGTTATAAAAGACCATAAGTGGTAAAAACTATTTAATTTTCACTTTTACCTCTTTGCAGAGCAACAATGACCCATTTTCCTTGCGATCTTTTGGCAACGATTGTGAACAATCCAGTGAACCAATCCGGATTCCGTCAGTTTCAGGTAAGAGCCGACACCATTTGCTATCTTTTGAGATATTTTTCATTACCTTTAATTTTCATTTTGAATCCCTTAGGGAAGGATTTGTAAAAACCAAGGCATCATGGTTGGCGCGGGTTTTGGGCACGAACCCGCGCCAATCGACCCTTTTTTACACAGGGGTCATGCCAATTGTGCAACCCAAAATCCGCCTTAATTTCAAGAAAATGCAACCATTTGATTACAAATTTTAATTCCCAAGGGGACTTACAATGTTCATATGGACAATGCATGCAGGTACCAAGCAAAAAAGATGGTAATTGAGTGGAAAGAGAGAGAACATAGTGAGGAGGATGAACAGGCCATGGAAAATGAACAATGCATGAATGCCCTTAGAAATTGTGGGTTCAAGAAGTTCTTCCTGACACCATGTCTCCGGGATCAACCTGAATTGCTTCAATATTTGATAAGCATTTGGGACGAAGATCAGGAAAAGTTTGTACTTCGGGATTAGGAGATTGAACTCGAAGTTTCTGACGTGTATTTCATCACTAAATTGTCGCGTAGAGGTGCAATCCCTATCTTGACCGGTACCCATCCTTTCGGGGAAAGCATGGGAATGGTAATTGACAGGGTGTGCCGAGGGGCACGAAAAGGAACAAGGAGTGGAAAAGTGGACATCCAAACTGTCCCTGATCTAGCACTAAGAGTAGTGCTGCACACTATCACGCAGACTGCAGGATCGCAGGCACTGCATGAGGCCACGAAGACATAACTACTTCTTGCTTCAGAGTGTATGAACCCAACTCTCTTCAACTGGTCCGAGGCCATGAGTGTCAACATCAAATGACAACTCACTAAGTGCAAGAAGACCAAACTAAAGCATTTTGGGTATGGAACGATTCTGGTATCGTTCTTCTTGGAACGATTACCCATATTCTAGCATCAAGAGGTTATTGTCTCAATGCCGCCACCCAGAGAGCCATGGATGGCCTGATGGGCCACATTGATGCCTAGAGTAGGGGGTGGCCAACAGATGTCCTGAAGGCCATATTTTTTTGATTAGCTCTGAAGACAATTGATTGTCATGGAGGATTGGCCCTACGCCGGCACAAACTTCACCGGAGACCCAGAACTCTCGCTCCCAGAGGGAGAGGATTGGGACGAAGAGCTAGGTGAGACTCATTTTTTATTTTCATGAGTTTATAATTTTTTGGTATATATGCATGTTCTGATAGTTATTCTTATATGTATGCAGATGTCGGCCCAGAGCGTCCTGCAGGCATGTCGCCGATAGTAAGGTGAATTCATCGCAATTTCGATCCTCATGGTGAGGGTGGCAAGGAGGAGCTAGTACAGAACCTAGAGGGGATCATCCGTGGGGTCCCAGACTAAGCTCGCTTGGATGATGTGCCTCGGGCCTATCAGAGGCACACTGTAGGGGTGTCGAGTCGTATCCACCGCTTGTTGAGGCGGTTGGTATGGGCGGTGATGTGCTATCATGAGCACCACACCAATTAGGCACTTAGACTTTATTTCTGCACATTTTTGAGAGACATGTTGTCTCACGATGTAACTGAAACAAACATATATTATTTTTTGGGTTTTATGATGCAAACATTGCAAACAATCGATATATATATATATATATATTTTCTACATGGGTATATTGTACATGTGATGATGCTTGTTACAAATTATGCAAACGCTTAATACAATGTTCAGCCAATGTATCAGTTAAATAATCTGCATAATAAGTAATGACCCAAAAATCAGGAAAAATGTTCACAAAGGGTATAAAACCAAAAGATTTCATTTTTATGCAAGCTTGAAAACAAAAGTAAGCTATACTTGAGATTGGTTTCGCGTTGACACAAGCTTGAAAAAAAAGTAAACTATGCTTGAAACACGGGCATGCCCCCCAATATGGTGACTCAATTCGAGGTGTACATGCCCCCCAAGCTTCAGTCCATAGGAAATGGAGTGAAGGTTCAAAAAATGAGAGTAAGAGAAAGACTCGACTTGAATTTTACGAGATCTAGCAAAAACTCGAATTGAACGGGAACATGTTTCATTGTTTTAACAAAGTTGACATATTAAAAGAACCATCCTCGAGACCTAATTCATTTTTTAACGAGGTTGACATAAAAGATGAATTATCCTCAAACCAGCTTGTTTCATTTTTTAAGGAGCTTGACACAAGAAAATGAACTATGCTCTGACGACCTTTCATTATGACGAATAAGAGGTCATAGATTCCAAGAGGTTCACCTCAGATGAGAGAAAAACATCTTGAAAATCAGGATCCAATGCCCCCAGCACATGATTCACAATGGCACCATCACTGACGGTGGGCATAGGACAGGTAGCCACATAATTAACCTGTGGCAACGAAGATACAACCGATAGATAAAGACCCAGAAAGGATGACGGTGGACTAGATGTCATGTCAGGACCAATGAATGAAATCTGATCAATGGTCACGATCTGACCTTTGTGTGGAAAATGGATCACACGAAAGAGGGAGGAGACAACTGCCCCCAGGACATAAATATAGTTGTGCCCTAAGAGAAAATTTAAATCTAAGGGGCCCAGAACAACCATCATGTCGATATGGATGGTTTTCCTTCCCAAAGTAACAAGCAACTTCGGAAGGATCCCTAACGGTTGACTAGTTCCTTGGTTAAAAGCCAATAGATTTTGGGTAACATGCATAAGCGGTGGAGAACCAAAATCTTGCCAAGTAGTTGAAGACAAAATACTAACAGACGCACCTTCATATACAATAGTGCTGGGTATGACCAGATCAAAGGTTTGTATCATTATCTCGAAAGGCACATAAGATGGAAGGCGGTATCCAACAAATCAACTCCAATCAAAGGAAGTGACCAAACTACTTGGAGGGGATACCATCGAACTGAGATGGTTTTCCCTCGGTGTTACCAGAGCAAGAGGAGCAATCTCCTAGACTACAGGGATAGAAGAATCTTTCTCCAAGTCTGAAGAATCTGATGAAATAAGAAGAACGTGGGGGGAATGAGATCCACTCTCGATAGAAAAGACCTGATGAACCATAGGTAGGATCAAGTCGATCGATTCCATGTCCAATGGTTGGTCGGGTGTTGTGTAACCAACTCAAAAAGAGAAGAAAAGAGATATAAACGCCTTAGAAATGAGCCACTTCGAGGGGGAAACCTCCAATACATTACATAAATGAACAATTCTTGGATGATACAATTCAAAAAACCTCCTTTCTATATATAGGAGTCCATTGGCCATAATGTAATCCTAGCCGACCTAACAATAATAATTTAAGGGCACAATAATAACAAAATGGGGGTTACAAGGGTACAATAATAACAATAAGGGGTTTACACTAACAATAATAAGGGGCTATACTAGTGATATAGGGACCTAACATGCCCCTCTCCTTCAAAAAGTGTTGTCCTCAACACTTGAGTAGCTCCGGGTGCTTCTGTATAAAATTCTCATCCTCCCATGTAGAATCTTCAGTGGGTAAGTTCTTCCACTTGATGAGATACTCTGAAATTGATCGATTCCGTAGTTGTAGAGTTCTTTTTTCCATGACTGCTTCAGGTTCCAATATGATTTTCCCTTCCCCATCAAGTTCTGGCAATACTGTTTGAACTGGAAGATTTTCACCTATAACCTTCTTTAAGCATGAAACATGGAAAACTGGATGTACTCGCGAAGAAGCAGGAAGCTCCAATTTGTATACCATAGTACCAATCTTTTGCAACACCTTGTAAGGACCATAGTACTTTGGCGATAATTTATTATCCTTCTTTGCTTGCTTGAGGGACATTTGTTTGTATGGTTGTAGCCGTAAAAATACCCAATCTCCTACATCAAAACTTCTCTCGCTCCGATGTTGATCTGCCTGTTGTTTCATTCGATTTTGTGCCAAATTCAGGTTATCCTTTAAGAGTTGGAGAACTTCTTGCTAATGCTCGATGTGATCTTCCACTACTTGAACCTTCGAATTTTTCCTTTAAGGATGATGTGATGGATGGTGGATGATATCCATTAAGTGCCATAAATGGGGTCATTTTTGCTGCAGTATGGAAGGAAGTGTTATACCACCATTCAGCAAGAGGTAACCACTTGACCCATTGTGTTTGTTTATCAGATACAAAACAACGAAGATATCCTTCCAAACATTTGTTTACTATCTCAGTTTGACCATCAGATTGAGGATGATAAGATGAGCTATGAGCTAATTGAGTACCCAAACAAGAAAATAACTCCGTCCAAAGATTTCCAGTAAAAATGGGATCTCTGTCGCTCACAATAACCCTTGGGCTTCCATGTAGCTTTTGAATTCTGTCCATAAATGTAGTAGCAACTGTACTTGCTTTCAATGGATGAGATAATGCACAAAAGTGTGCATACTTGGTAAGTCTATCAACTACCACCATGATGACACTCTTTCCTTCGGACTTAGGTAAACCTGTGATAAAATCCATTGAAATCTCCTCCCAACGTTGACCTAGAATGGATAAAGGTTGTAGAAGTCCTGGGGTCTTAATTGTTTCCACTTTATTCTGTTGGCAAACCAAACATTCCGCCACAAACTTTCGAATATCAGATTTAAGGCCATCCCAAAAAAATTCTTTCTTCACCCTGTGGTAAGTTTTTAAAAATCCTGAGTGTCCTCCTAAAGGAGAAGTGTGCAATTCGAGAAGAATCTTTTGTTTTAGTTGGGAATTCTTACAAAGATATAAGCGATCTTTGTACCATAAGGAATCATTTTTCCAACTAAATGTATCGGATGTACTAGGATCTTGCTGCAACTTTTGAATGAGTGTCCATACATCTTTGTCCTTCTTCCATTCATCTCTTGCTTCAGTTATCCAATCTGGTTGGATAATAGAAATGGCACAAACCAATGCTTCCACCTCTTCATTCTTTCTTGAGAGTGCATCTGCAACAACATTTAGCTTCCCTTTTTTGTAGATTATTTCAAAGTCATAACCCAACATCTTTGTGACCCATTTTTGCTGCTCTTCTGAAGGTAGTCTTTGTTCCAAAAAGTGTTTAAGACTATCATGATCAGTTTTTACCTTGAAGTGTCTTCCCATTAGGTAAGTTCGCCATTTCTTTAGTGCATGTAGTATTACTAACATTTCCTTCTCATAAATAGGTTTCTGTAAATACTTTCCTTTGATTGGACGACTTTCAAAAGCAATGGGTCTTCCTTCCTGCATTAAAACTGCACCAATTCCATTTCCTGAGGCATCACATTCCACAATAAAGGTTTTTTGTGAAGTCTGGTGTAGCTAAGACCGGTGCTAGGCACATTGCCTCTTTAAGACGTTCAAAGGCCTTAGTTGCTTCAGGAGTCCATGAAAATGCATCTTTCTTCAATAATGTTGTTAGAGGTGCTGCTATTCTCCCATAATTCTTAACAAACTTGCGATAATACCCTGTTAACCCGAGAAATCCTCGCACCTGCTTTATGGTTGTGGGAACTTTCCATTCCTTAATGGCTTTAATTTTGTTAGGGTCCACTTTAACACCCTCGTGAGATACAATATGACCCAGATATTCCACCTCTTGTACTCCAAAGAAACATTTGGACTTTTTGCATATAATTGTTTCTCCTGCAATAGTTTGAGCACCCTGTCAACATGTTCAACATGATCCTTCCAAGACCTGCTGTAGATTAGTATATCATCAAAAAATACTAGCACAAATTTTCTAAGGAAGGGTTTGAAAATGGAATTCATCAACCCTTCAAATGTAGAAGGTGCATTGGTAAGGCCAAAAGGCATGACCAAAAATTCATAATGACCCTCATGAGTTCGAAATGCTGTTTTTGGAATATCTTCGGTCTTCATTCTAATTTGATGATATCCTGAACGAAGATCCAACTTGGTAAAATAAATTGCTCCATGTAATTCATCCAATAATTCATCAATCACAGGAATGGGAAATTTATGTTTAATGGTGAGCTTATTGAGCTCCCTATAATCCGGACACATTCGCCATGATCCATCCTTCTTGTGTACCAATACTACAGGAGCAGAGAAAGAACTTTGACTAGGTTGAATTATACCCGCCTCTAACATTTCCGCAATCATACGTTCAATTTCGCTCTTTTGGAAGTAAGGATATCTATAAGGCCTGATGTTTGGAGGAACACTTCCTGGAATCAAATGAATAGCATGATCTTGATCACGAATAGGTGGGAGTCCTTTGGGAGTTTCAAACACCTTGGAATGATTGTCCAAGACTTGTTGGAGATCTGCAGAAATAGATGATTTTGATGTCGGAACTTCTAGTGAGCATAATTGTGCAATTACGCCTCGTTGTTCTTTCTTTAGAATTTTTTTCATGACATTAGAGCTTATTATCCTTCCTGGCTTCCCTTCAATACCCCGTAATTCGACTTCCTTTCCTTCTGAAAAAATTTCAAGAAAAGTTCTTGAAAATTAAAAGCTACCGTCCCCAAAGATTGTAACCATTGTACTCCTAGTACAACATCAGCACCTCCCATAGGAATGGCAAGGATTGGACTAGTCAATACATATTCCCCCATGGTTAGCTTGATATTATGGCATTTTCCAGAGCAATTTATAGTTCCTCCATTTGCAACCATCACTTGACATTCTGGTGTTGGGTATAGGGAACAATTTAATTCCTTGGCTACCTTACAATGAATAAAATTATGGGTGCTACCTGAATCAATCAACACTATTACCTTTTTCTTCTTGATTTGTCCTTCTATCTTGAGAGTTTGAGGAGTGGTAATTCCTGCCGGTGCATTACACGATATGGTCGGATTCATTTCTTCCTCTTCTAGGGTTGGTTCCTGGTGTATATCCTCTTCTTGTTCATTTTCTTCTTCCTCTTCACAATCTATGTAAAATAATTTCTTCTCAGCACACTTATGACCTTTAGTGTATTTGCTATCACAACTATAGCAAAACCCTTTTGCTCTTTTTTCTTCCAATTGTTGTGGTGTCAACCTTGTAGGTTGTGGAAATCTAGGCATAGCAACACTTCCTTCTTTATAGAATTGAGTGGTAAGCTTCCTTGTCGCCATAATTTTACATTCAACTTTTCTTGCCAACTTGAATGCCTTCTCCAATGAATCAGGTTCCAAAACGCGAACTTCATGTTGGATGTTATCCTTTAAAGTTCCTAGGAAGAGATCAATCCTGTGTTCCTCTGTAAGATCAGTTACCCTTATATTCAATTTTTGGAAGTCCTCAATGTGCTGCCCCACTAAACCCTTTTGTTTGAGATTTATCAATTGGGTAAAGAAGGTGTTGCTCTTTGTATCTTCATAATGTGCTATCATTTCCTCCGTAAAAATTGACCAAGTGACAATTTTTTTACGGGAGCAAAGCCATTGATACCATACAAATGTATTTTGTTCTAAATGTAAAGTTGCAATGCGTACCTTTTGCGTGTTTTTCACGTTATGGAGATCAAAATATTGCTCCATCTGTAGTATCCATGTTACAGGATCCTTTCCATCAAACTTCCTCATATCCATTTTTGGAATATGGTGGTTCTTCCCGCCAACATTCGAGTTTATGGAATCATGATTAACATTTATTTTCTTCTCATCAGGAGGTTCTTCTCCTATATTTCCGCCATTAGGAATCATTTCTGGTTTTAAGCTTGTCATCAAGCCTTTCATGTATGCTTTTAGATCATTCTTCATGTCATCCATCTTAGCTTCCATGCCGACTTCCATGCCATCCATCTTAGCTTCCAAACCATTCATCTTAGTTTCCACGCCTTTCTTCAAAACTTCCATTTCATTTTTTGTTGTTCTTTGCGAGAGCGAAATTTGTTGCATTTGCTCTTGTAATTTTGACATATCATGTTGCCATTCTTCATCTTCATGAGTAATAGTAGAGCCTTCTAAAGGCTTAATGGGTGTTGAATTCTTTTTAGGGGCCATTTCAGACTCCAATATTGATATCTATTCTACAATAGGCCCTTGCGATCAATTCAACTTGATTCTTCAAACAAGACTTATGCAATTCGGAAAAAAAAATACACACCTTTTACTAACGGGGGCTTCAGTATTGAAATTGTATCCTACATGCTTGAAAATGCTGATATAAAATTGACCCTATGATAGCCCTACGGAAGCTTCTTTCCGTGCCACGGTCGACGATTTTGATGCTCCAAGACAAAGTTGTCCCGATCTCACAATGACTAATTACGGAATTTGGTTCGATGGGCGAACTTATTACGACTTGCTTGTCCTTTGTTTTGTCCTTTATACGAAATTGATAGCGAAGAAACTAAAGGGTAGCGAATGGAAAGCACTGCAGCTGACACTCAATCCAATCTTCAGAGAGAGTTATTGAAGTTTTCCCACAATCACCTCTTTGAGATGCAATTCAGGAGCCTGAAAAAGCACTACCTTCAACAGATCATATCTCCAAAAATATTGCGAACCAAGTTCTGAAATTTTTTGACGAATTTCCTCAGGATTTTAGCTTCGCACCATATGAATTTCAGACTCTGACCCTTCGTACAAAAAACTTTATAGCGCAAATGCCACGATGACCGGTTACCTAACTTCCACAGATGATATCTCCTCAAATATTGCGAACCAAGATAACATGATTTTTAGACAATAACCCTCCAATATTTCGACAGCATGCCATCAATTCAAACCTACCAGGCTTAAGTAGAAAAAAAGTTATAGCGAAAATTCCATGATGACTTGTTTGGAGCAGCGAAACCCTAGAATCCAAAGCTCTGATACCAAATGTTGTGTAACCAGCTCCAAAAATAGAAGAAAAGAGATATCAACGCCTTAGAAATGAGCCACTTCGAGGGGGAAACCTCCAATACATTACATAAATGAACAATTCTTGGATGATACAATTTACAAAACCTCCTTTCTATATATAGGAGTCCATGGGGCCATAATGTAATCCTAGTAGGCCACAATGTAATCCTAGCCGACCTAACAATAATAATTTAAGGGCACAATAATAAAAAAATGGGGGTTACAAGGGTACAATAATAACAATAAGGGGTTTACACTAACAATAATAAGGGGCTATACTAGTGATATAGGGACCTAACATCGGGAATGGATTCTTGAATTTGAATTCCCAGGGGAGCGGGATCAACCAAGGATGACTCTTGACCAATCGTGGAATCAACTAATGGAGGACTCAAAGAAAGTTTCTGGTAACCAGCCGGAAGGCAGGGTGCAGAAACAATAGAGTTGTCCAACAATCTCTTGGCTTCATCCATGTACGGACAAAGGTGAATGGGGTGTTGCCCTTCACACAACTTACAGGGATTGGTAATCTTACCCTATTTCTTATGAGTATTATCAGCACTAGTTGAAGATGTGCTACCAATATGACTTCCAGAAGCCAAAGGCAACAACGGATGACCGTCGGACCAAACTTCAAGTACCTTGGGAATGCCAGGGCAGTCTCGAAGAAGGTGGTCACCTTTGCACAACATGCAAGGGAATTTGTCTTTCCGTGGAAGTTTGGATGGTTCCGCAAGGGAAGGTTTCTTAAGTGCAGTAGCTGCAGCATTAGCCTCTAGCTTATCTGACTGCTTCTTCTTTGTCTTAGCCACCTGGTTACTGAAATCCAGACTTTCACTAGGTGAAGTAGAAGAGGAGGACGGAGAAATAGGCAAAGAAGGGGAGAGGTCCACCTTAGAAGAAACATGATGTTGTTCTGGTGGAGGAGATGGATGTACGATGGACGGAACACTCAGGACCATCAAAGTTGAAAATAACCATACAAGCAACCCAACAGTTAACCCAGGCAGGGACAAAGTTGCCATATAAGGAGCACCAACATTCCCGAAAGTAGGAAAAGGACCAGGACTCCCTTTGGAAGGGATTCCTGGGTTAGTAAACTCCAGAAACATTGCCATCAGAAACAACTTTAAAACAACACCCTAAAGAAACTAAATTTAACCAGGAATATTTCATGGGCAGTTAATTTTTAAGACATTGAAACAAAACTTTGTCATTTCATATTTTAAGAGTCGAGAAACTAGAAAAAGATGACTCTATCAATTTCAGGCTGAAACGAGCATGAAAGGAAAAGTGCTCTATGATATTTTCAAATTTATGGAGTCAGTAAAGATCAAACATGATTGCTCAGGTAGTCTAGGTAAAAGGGTGTACCAAGTTCCCGTGAACTGCCATATACACCTTGGTTATAAAATGAAAGAAAAATCAACCAAGAACTTGACGTACGTGCAGGTAGTCTCCTCGAATGTTGTGTTTGGTGTATCATGGTTACAAGGCGGCAGACTCGGCTTCCTATGGATAAAAGGATTGCAACCTAGAGGGGTCTCCCTTTATATACTCGACGGTACAGGGAGCGCAAGTCCGTACTAGTGCTGTCTGAAGCCAGATGGCGAGCGACAACACTAAGTTTAAAGAAGTTGGAACACGTCTCTAACTTACACCACTAAATGTTTCGTTAAGTTTCAATGTTGCCTTACGTTAATTGAATAAATTTTGATTTGATCTTGTATTTATGTTTCAATTCCAAGGTCCTACCGAATGTTGGATGTCACAAATCCCTGAATGCAAGTTACATGCCATAAAATACCATTTCATTCAATGAAAAGCTATCTACGAGAAAGTTAGGAGTTTCAAGCGATAGCAAATAATGAGAACACACGAAGCATCCACTACAAAATCTGATGCAATCTAATGAAAACGAGAAATCTATCCTAGAATGCCCAATGCTAGTTATGCGAAAGATTTTTCAATTCCACAATGAAAACAAGAATGAAGTCACAGAATATATTTTTTTTGATTTTTCAATGTAATAGAGCAAAGAGTGCACTAAATGACATGAAAAATAAACCTTCACACTAGTTCGAGAATGTGAATGCCAGAGTTGAAACACAACAATCCAACCAACCCAAAAGCAAACAAAACAACAACTCAAACCAATGTCACAATCTCTCAAATCGAAAAAGATGTCGGAACAGGCCAGTACAAGCAATGTGAACTATGATTGGAGTGACAAGAAGCACAACTGAATGAAAGATGAAAGACTCATTCAAGACTCATTCTACCAAATGCAATCACTCAAACGGATCATGGGAGCTGAATGCGATCAGGAAAATAATGAGGGTGACTGTGAAACAAAAGACCAAAGCTCCTACAGGAGGCTCGGCATACCAAAGCACTAGAATACCTTAAGGCTATGATGCTGACAAGAGATGGAAAAACAACCGAAGGAAGGAGGTTGTTCACAGTCACAAACAATCCCAAAGAACTCAAATCAAGTCAAGAAAACACCCAGAGTCACAAGTACTGACCAAAAACTCCAAAACAGGGAAAACCCTAACATCTACAGAAAATGGCATGACTGTCTTGCTGTAATTAGCGCCAGACAGGGGATGGCATAGGTGCTGAACTGGAAACAAGTGCCAATGAGCGCGAATGTTTGACTGGAAACCGTGACAATCAAGCCAACCCTAGAAAAATGAAAATTTTGGAAAAACAGAGGTCAAATCTGATCCTCTGGGGCTGAACAGGGGTCTTAGACTCAGCAAGAATAATTAGAAAAGGCAAGCTAAGCAGACAAAGACCAAGAAGAAGACCTAATGGACGAAATACAAACTCACACTGATCCCCAATGAAGTCGCCAATTTGTTGGTGAGGTAAATCCCCTCTGCGGATAGAGGTGATCCCACTAGCCCTAGAGTGGGTCTAGCCACAAACAAGACATGCTATGACATCAATTCCTAGTTAACGAATGGACAGAAATTCGATAGATAATTTACTGTATATCCCGCGCTATTGTTGTCGTTGAAAGAGTAGCTACTTCTCGCTCCTGGTTTGATAGATCACGATCCACTCATTCTCACGCTCGGATACCTGCACATAAACAAGAAAAAAAGACGATATACAACATACTATTTCGCATCCGTAACTATCAGTCAGTCGAAGAAGACTAAATCAATTGCATCAATAAACACAACACAATTATGGAATCAATACCATAGTCGAGTATATTAATGAAAGTAAGGAAGAGTACAACCAAGCTTCGACTTTTCTGTCTCCTCCAACAGGTTTCCAGTGGAGCGCGTCTCAAAAAAGCTTGTCGGGAATTTAGACGGGGCTCTCTCTATGGAATTCTCATTGGTTCTATCTTCTCTATAGCAATTACTCAACTATAGTATCTCTTCTCCAAGTTCAGCTTCTTGGCTATATGTTCAACTAGCTTTTGTAAAGGGAGAAGGCCTGTTTATATAGAGGAAGGAGGAGAGGTTAGGATCCCTATAATCATGGAGGAGAGTCTTATCTTCAAAGAATGTTCCAAAAAACCACTACCTAAAGGAAGAGATCCATGGCTTATCAAGTTTAACCACTTGCTGTGACTCATCCCTGAGGTGGTTAAAGGAAACTTCTTCCTCTAATTTGTTAAAAAGCATTCCCAAAAAGGTTGGCATGGGCACAATAAAGAGACAGAGCGCTAGCTGGCGCAGCCTCTAGTGTACATCCTCCACAATGGCACGAGGGGTGAACTGGCTACCCGCACCAAGGCCAAAACATAGGTTTTTGTGGGATTTTTGAGGAAATGTTCAATAGGAGAAATGATGTCCTTATGCAGAAGGATGCAAAGAAGGTGTTTTTAGAGTATGGCACTGCTCATAGGTCATGGGAAAGACCCTCCAATCTGCGGGGCGAGGAATTGCAGTGACGGTGACAAAATGCTGTGTAATAGCCATCACAATAATTATATCACATTACTAAACTCAAATGAAGCTTTTTCTTCAAGATCTTTTGATGCGATAAACTTTAATATTTGACTTTCCATCATTTTTATTTTAAATTATTATGGAAAGAGCTCAATCGCATATCGGTAAAAGTGGAAGTCACATATTTTAATTTATGCATGGCAAAGAATCTCGTGATGCGAAAAAATTTAGCATGGTAATGTGCCGATGATGATTTTATATTTTTAATTTTCTTTTATTCTGAATTTCTATCCATACTTATCATATAGAAATTCAAATCCTCTTTATATTCTGTTACATTATTTAGGATTTTGAATCAACTTTAATACTTTGGAGTTGATATAAATTCAGAATGGATGAAGCAAAAAGAATATTCATCGTTTCAATTCATAAATAAGCACATCTTCACCCTCATTTCTGATGGATCCGATTTATTTATGATGCATTGAACATGAAACATTGCTTTCTTTTAGTTTACTGCTTATTTTACTTTAGATTTAATAAATAATGATTTTGGGTCAATAAAACTTCTTCATGCTTTTAATTCTAATTCAAGAAAGAAGTTAACTTGCATTGAAGAAAATCATTTTTCTCAGGTAGGATTAAATGCAGTTCTTCAATGGTAAGTTTCATGTGCACACTTTCATTTATTTCCATTTCTTCATTTTTGTTTTATTTTTGCTGACCTTGAACTATGTTTCTACAGGTCTTCATAAACCTTTCACGCCTCTACTAGATCAGTTTTCGAAGTTCATTTTCTTTTACTCTTTGAGATTCTTGAAAGATAAGCAGTAATGAGCTTCATCAAATCATCTAGACTGGGGAGTTTCTGAACCTTTAGTCTGTTTATTTAAGCATTAATTTTATAAGAAAATAGTTAATATGCTTTTATACAGGTTTTGTCTTGAAGAAGAAAATTTGTAATAAACAAAAACTTCTCATTCAACATATTATCTATCATAACTGCCATTCACTTTCTACATTTTGAGAGGCTCATTTTTATATAACTCTGCAAGATAAAAATTTAAAATCTCAACATAGGAATGAATGTACATATGCTTATTTTCTTTTATAAATATTTGTTGAGAAATTTATATAAGCGATCTTGTTAGAGTTTAGCTTTTAAATTTTGTTTTTATTTCAATTTTTTCTTTCTTCATTTTTATTTTGTTGATTTTTTTTCTTATTTTAGTGTAGGAATAATTTTCCTTTTGTTTTCAGTTTTGATTTGATTTTGGTGACTTTGTCATGATTTATGTGAAATGAATTTTTCTTACCTTACAGTTGTTGACATACACGGGAAATATTTTATTCTATCCATTTAAGTGAATTTCATTTATTATTAAAGGCATATCTTTATGGAGCCATAAAGTCATCTTGCTTTAAATATTTTTCATGGAGGAACACACATCATTTCTAAGTGTTTGAGTTTACTTTTCAAAGGAAAGAACTGATTTGAGTTTAATTCAATGAATCCCTCCCACCCCTCCACATAAAAATCCTCTGATTAATAGTTGCAGGGAAAGAATTTGGAGCAAACATTATGAAATTACTATGTCCATTATACATAAAATCTCCATTTTCCATCTCACCTCTTTCACTCAAATACATCATAAATAAAAAGCTTGCAAATGCGCTTATCAAAAGAGTGATAAAAAGAGGAAGCATGGGAAATACAAGTAAACCCATTGGGGCTATGGATGCTCGCTGGTAGCAGGACTAGGCTTGTATGGCATAAAAGACAACTTCGTCGGGGTACTGTTCAGGCTCGCTGGAAGCGAAGCGATGATAGAGACAATCTTAAAATGGATATATGATTTATAAAAAAACTCCTATCTCTACCTTTTTCTATTTTTCACATGAGAAAAATTTAAAAAACAAATTTCACCAAATTTGGATTCATCACTTTTACTCAAGTTTGTTTTAAGTACTTATCTTTACAAACTCACATTCCTTAATCTATTTATGTGGAACCTATAGAAATGTTTTATTGTTAGATGATTTCATGATTTCCATTATTTTTAACCTTTGGATAAATTTAAGTTCATTATCTTTAATTAGAGATATCTGGTTCTTCTCCCACATGTCGCCATTGTTGTGGTAAAACACAACCCCTCCATTTTTGACTTATGTACTTCAAATAATGGGGACCCTTTTTACAAAATTTTTGGCTAAACACATTTTAGAATTTTCATTAAGTTAATTATCCTATATTTTTTTCATTTTCCCATCTTCCTCGGAATTTTGTTTTCATTGCTTTATTGAATCCGTTTTTTCACAAGCTTTCCAACGATACTTGTTTCGCTCCATTTGGTCAACCGGTTTGTAAATGGCACTCTTTTGAAGTTTTGATCATTTTATCGCTTGGGTTAAAAGTGTATAAATGTACTAATATTTCAATTTTCATAGTTAAAATAGTCACTCATTGTAAATATTAACTCTTAGTTAGGTATTACTAACATCTTTCATTTTTTATGAATAATCCTACTAAATGACCCAGCCAAATTATATAGCATTTAAAAAACATGCTCTTCAAAATTTTGGTAATTTATTATAATTTCATTTATTTAAAACAAAATACCAAAATCAAAATTTTCATAATAAAAAAGTGGCCGTAATTTAGAATTGGAAAATATCATTGTAAATAGTCCACATTTTGTTTTATTTTTATTTTTATTTTTTATTTTTTATTTTTTACTTAACTAAATTTAAAAAAAAATTATGGACCCTAATTAAAAAATGTAAAAAATATAAAAAACATATCGCATCCACAGCGATTGCATAATCACAAACATTCACAATTGATATGTTTCAAAAATATCTTGAAAAACATTTTCATGCTATATGTGATTTGAGTTTTATGTGAGGTGTCAAAATTTTTATTATAAAGTTTTCTCCACCTTATGACTCCCGCTCACCTCACCCTCCACCTTATTCTTCCACTTGACTCCTCCCTTCGTGACATCACCCTCATGTCACCTTCCACTCACCCTTATAACTCCCATTCACTCACCTCTCCTCCTCCCTTCTCTCTCATGTGGTGTATTTCATATAATTTTTGAATTATTAATTAAAATATATTGTATTATATAATATTATAAATTAATATAATATTTTAATTATAATTTTAATATAATTTAAATTTTAATATTAATATAATATTTTAATATTTTAATTAATTAATAAATCATTTTTAATTAGGTTAAATTTATTTTTAAATTAGTTTTTATTAATCAAAATTAATAATGTTATTATAATTAATTAATTGATAATGCTAACTTAATTTAGAATTAGATTGTAACTGAATTAGATTAATAATATAATTATAATTAATTAGCATTAATTAATTAAAAACTATAATTTAATTTAGGATTAGAATTTAATTAAAAAAGCCCAAGCAACAAAAATTCCAGAATTCTGGAAATTTTAATATACAAACTTTGGAAGCTCATAAATGAAGTTTTACTTGGTCACATAAAGCCCAGGATGGCTCATTAGATAAATAAAATCATGGAGAACATTTATGAAGTTGTTTGATTTCCATATTTGATCATTTATTGGGTCTAAAATTCAACAGAAAATCATGCTCCGAATTTTTAACAAAATAAATTTTCTGAGTTTTATTTTCTGCATTTTAATTTGCCCACAACTTCTTCTAAATGTAGATTCATTCGTCAATGATATCCTTGGCCAATTATATCAGCACAGAAATCAAAAGAAAGTTTATACTTCATTTTTCAATTATTTATTTAGTTAAGTTTTGATTGGATTTATTTTAATTTCGTTTTGCATTTTGATTTTATTTTTACATTTTAATTTTGTTTTTGTAGGAAAACGGTTGAATAGATGAGAAGAATAAGCTCTCAATCAATGAGAAGGCTCCAACAATTGAAGAATATGATTTTTAAACTAATGAAAATTGATGGAGAAAAACCACTCTTCAACAAACTTTCCTATGAAGAATTCTTTTGTAAATATTATAAATAGCAAATTGCAAAACGTAATAAGGGCTTCTCTCCTCTGCAATTCTGGAATTCTTGATGGCACTATTGTCTAGCAGATTTAGAGGTGTAGGGTGAGAGGAAAGGAATCTTAGATCTGGAGATTATTGAGGTTTTTCTTTTACATTCTGAGTTATGTATAATGAACAGAGTCTTGCACTACTGTAGCTTTGATTTTGAAAGCAGAAGTTCAGGCATTGTAAAAGACTATTAGAGACCGGAGCTGGATAAATGGACTTGATAAATTGGTATTTATAATACTATTATTTTTAAATGCTGGTTTTATTTTATGATAACAAGAATGTGTCAATTTACTTGCATACTTGTGCACTTCTGTCGGTATGAGTAATTTGCCTTAATTTATGTTATTATTTGTCTCTACTCTTACAGATTGAATTCTGATTTCTGAGTAACTATTTACTCAGAAATCTGTCTTATAAAACTGTTTTATTGAATAGTGATATGCTGTGAACTATTTCCGCATGTTATTGTTTAATTATTCAAGTTACTGATCAAATAATCAATATCATTTTGAGAACTACTTTCTGAGTGTTGTTGATTTATTATTTCAGTTAAGAGGTCTCTAGATAGAATGTGTTTGGTATTCACAATATAAGTTAATTGAACTACTTCGTTAGCTTGATATTCATTTAAAATAAACATATTTAAATCTCAATTATTTAAAACATCTTGCTCTCAGTTGAGATAGATCTATATCTGCCTAATTGAGATAGGATTAAAATAGTTTCTTTTGCTTGCATATTAGAATAATATTGCATTTAGATTAAATTCTACATCCTTTAAAAGTCCTCTTTCTGAAGAGGCAGAACTTTAATTGTGGCTTGGCTAAGCCCAAATTAGCTGAAGGATCATTTTCTTGTCCGATCGGAAAGAGAAATGATCTGATGTCTCTTTCCCATTGATAAATAAAATTCATATTTTAAGTCAATGGAGATTGAGAGAAGGTAATTGGACCTAGTTAAACCAGTCAGAGCCACCATTCCAAACAAAAAAGGAATGGCTTTAAGGTCTGGACCGGGTGGCCATTCCCATGTTGTTGCAGCAAATTTCGAGGCCTCAACAATAAAACAACAATAATTTATTCCCTCTTACTCACACAACACAACAACTATTTTCCTCAACTGAATTCACTCCCGCTGAACTCATAAAGTCTCACTTTGCACATCGACTTCTTCTCAGCTACATGACAGAGCTTAGGGAGGAAAATTCATCAAAACCCACACAAGTTGAAGATAAATTTTATTAATTATCCCATAGCATGAATATGAACTTCATTGATTGGACCACGACTCAAAGAGGCACTTCTCAACAAATGTAATTGACTACCGTTCTAAATTTAATTTCTCATTTATTTTATTTGGCACTCTATCTCGACCACTGATCTTCAATCAGGATAACCATTTATTTCCATAAATATTTCTATCATTTATATTTCATGTGCTTCAAGTACCATGATATACAACTATGTTTGCTACTCCCAGTGGTTTCATAATTGCAGCAAATTCCAAGCTTTTCTTCAGTAGTCACCTAACTAATTTTTGCATTATGAACACGAATTTTGTTTAGCGTTGTGCCCTTAAATTTAGCCCTCTTCTCATATGACCATGACCTCTATTAGCACTTGTTTTGATCCTTTCAAAGCTGCCATCTCCGTCATTTTTCTTGGCCTCTAGCTCCTTATGATTCAATTCTTTCACATCCTTTTCACCATTTTCGCCATTTCTCTTCAATATCCTCGATCCTTTCCTTATTTTCCAAAATGCCAAATGTTCAAAATCATCCTAATGTGGCTATTTTCATTCTAATGCTAAATTAACCCAATACTATCCTATGCCTAAAATCTAGAATATCTATACTACTCTGGCCTATTTAAGTTTTATTAAAAGAGAAAGTAAAAAAATAATATTAATTTATATTTTTATAAAATTTTTATTATATTTTTATTTATAAAAAAAAATTGGGCCTTTGTCTACGTCGAATCCTTAGCTACAACCACCACAAAACCACGAGTCTATCCACAAGCCAAGTCAAACCTCAAGTCCAAATTGAAGGTCACATTACTAACACAGTGAAAAATGTAGCTATTACCTAGAAAATTCATGCAAGGATCATTTTAAGAGAAATGATCATTCTCCTTTGAAATTAATTGAAGATCTTCTATGTTATGAGATATTATTCTTTTTAAAAGGGTAATTGTATCTAAATTGGAAGTTATATTATAAAGGAGTGATTATATTGTTGGTAGAGCTAACATATATCTACTCATTATGGCTGAAGCGGAAGATGGGATACAATGTATCAATTTATTAATAATGTGGAGGAGTGATATATGGTATGGGGTGACTTGGCACTCGGATTTGAATAATTTCAAATCATGTCGTTAAAAAACACCATGATTAAAGGAGCGCAGAATATAGAAGATTACATTTTCTATTTTTCATGACCAAGATTTCCGTGAAGATTACAGCTAAAAGAGTTACATTTCCAACAACCAGTTTGTCATCTCTAGCAAGAAATTAGGGCTCAGTGTAGAGTTTCTGTCTCAAGTTTGAACAACTTGCTTCTATAATTGATTTTATTTAAATATTTAAGGCAAGTCAAAGAAGGAGAGGCACATGCATTTTGGTTTTATCAAAAAACACAACTATCTACAAGATTTTTGATAATAGTCACCTTTTACTGAAAATCTGGCTTTTACATCAAACCCAGAAAGTAGCTATTATTTCCTAAATTTTTGGATGAAGGGAGTGGGGGAAGTTTTTCTTCAAGTCTTGAGGGGTGCTACAAAGGAGTAGTTACATGCATGTATTATCCATAGGAGTAGTTGTTTCCAGGTGTCATTTATGAAGCTCCTTTCTAAATTTCAACATTCAGTTTTGCACTTTTTGGGGAAAACAACCACATATCATCAACAACTCATAGTAGCTACACTTTTTGTGGAGTGATATTTTCCAGAAATCTTGTAGCAGTTAGCCACATCATCTATCAAATTTCGTATCATCAACATTCAAGTTATTTCTATCTTTTTTAACCTATTATTGTACATCGACCACATTTCTATATTAGATAAACTTTACTATTTTTAGAATATTGTAATAAATTTCCAACAACAGACTAGCTGAAATTGTGGATTTGAAACAAAATATCTTTTTGTATATGTATTATGAACATGTTGGCTTGAGGGGTCCTGACCTAGGTTCGGAGGTTAAGGTTTGCCAAAAAACCCCTATAATACTGGCCCTTTTGGCAGTGACCTGCTTGCGTAGGCCAATGTCTCACTTGAAGCAGTATGGGAGAGTGCTGGAACCAGGTTTCCGCACCCTGCGAGAGGGTAGATAAGTCAGGCAGAGCTGCGCTCGACTTCGCAAATATCAGATTGCATATCACAGAACCCAGATCTATCGGTCCCTTCGCATCCACGTGGGAAATATTACTTATAATCACAGTAAACAACATAGACAGGACGATAAAGCAACTATCACAACTATTCTTGCATAAAGTATAACAAACAGATTCAGATCAAATTTCAACACAGCATAAGAAAAAAACACCATTACTTTCCGAGCTCAACATAGAATCATGCATAACATAACAGATATTAGAGAGTCCCATTAACAGATTCAGATATTCACCAACCTTTCGCTTTAATTAATCCTTCAGATCCTTTTACAATACCCAAACCCAAGTTGCGCACACAGCAGTAGGGACCGTACACAACAGGAATGAGGATCTCCGTGAACACAGCCAGCAGGAGTCCCTTCCCCAATAACCCAAAACAGATATACTAATTCGCGATTCGCACCAGTCTTAATTCCTTTTCTTCCTTACAATTCAAAAAAGGTTTAACTACTTATACTACTTTAGCCTACGCATCCAATGGTCCGCAAACCATGGTTTGCAGACTCTTGGTCTACCCTTGACCCTCTTACAATGCATTAGGGGCTTTGATCCACCCCAAAACCCCCGCGTTAGACTAAATATAATAAAAAATATACAAAATGGACCAGATTCACAGCTTTGTGGACCAGATTCGCAGCTTTGTAGGAGACCCTGTTCCAACAGAACATCAATGAGAAAGGGGTTTGTGGTTTTATAATCTTGACTCATATGATCATTACTTTTTAGTGAATGAAACTAAAAGAAAATTTTGAGGAATTATTATTATTATGGTGTGTGTATTGTTAATTTTCACTTGTGTTTCATATATTATTATCTTCAGTTACAGTTTGCAATCCTTCATGTTGTTATGTGTTTTTATCAGTCACTTGACATGTTCATGTGTTTTATAAAATTATGTTAGTCTCACACAGTGAGCCTTCTTGGTAATATATATATAATAACAGTGGAAAGAGCATCACTTATGACAATTATCTTTCATAATATTTCAACGAGAATATTGTAAGACTAGCAATAGCTTTCTCTTGATGAAATATTGTTAAATTGATACTTGTGTTAATTTCTACCAAATGAAATAGATTTATGCCTTGCAGACCTATTGTTTCTTCTCTCATTTCACATTTTTTTTCTCTTGATAGGCTACAAACTCACTCTTTTCTACCACATTAGGATCCAATACCCTCATTAGTAGAACTGTGGATTTGACTGAAATCTCTTTTCAGTGAATGAGAGTTTAAACCACCTAACAATCTCATAAAAAAATTATTAAATTGCCTTAGAGTTTAGGGTGTGTTTGGTTAGGCTCTTGATGCAGTCCAAGTGCCGATTCCAGTGCCAACATCTTTTGGTGCATCTGCCAGGAGACGAAGATATTGAACACAAATTTCTCTAGAGTTTTTTGTTATACATAGATTAGATCTAGTTTTTGATGGTGAACATAGACTAGACACTCAAGAAGACTACAAATTTTTCACTTGGCGACTCCATTGGTAGAAGAAAGTAATGGTGACTCCATTGGAGAACAAACTCAGTTGACAAAAATGAGAAGGTACAAGAAAACTAGGTATCAAGCCATAATTTTCTTCCAGGAACTTATATTAACTTTCATAAGATATTTCTTGTATTTTCCCTCACATGTGAAAAGGATTATCTCATTCTTTATATACTTAGATGACTATAAGCCTTCTTTTGTTTATCCCTCATTGAAATAAGATCCTTTATTTCTAGTATCATTGATCTTGATCCTTTTCCTCCAATTGAACCCTATGAGAAAAATGATGTACATATACCAATTTATCCTGAAAATGATCAACCATCTCAGCTTGTTGACAATAAAATTGATTTACCTCTTGAAGTCCTTGTTATACCTTTTGATCAACCTGTTGAACCTTGTATCCAACTCACAAAAGTTTAGTCCAAGATTAGAGAGCATTATAAGCCTTTGAGATTTCCATTAACCCTTCATGAATATCCTCCCAATTTTTTAGATTACCTTCCTAATTTTAATGGAGAAGACCATGTAACAGCAGAAAAACATATTGAAGCTTTTGAAATATTTACAGATCTTCTTAAAATCACCCATGAGGATGTGGTTTTGAGGACATTTTGTCAGTCATTACAAAGGGATTCTAGATTATGGTTCAAAAATTTGTGGGCTGATTCAATAGGTTCATGGATGGATTTTCATGATGTTTTTATAAGGTATTGGGGTGAAAACAAATCATATGAGCAATATCTCTCTAAATTTTATGTGATGAAGAAAAGGGAGGATGAATCTCTTAGCATATTCAAAAGTAGATTTCATAGTTTTTATCATAGTATACAAAAGGATATCAAGCCTCCAGAAGTTACTGCCATGTTAGCCTATACCAATGCATTTGATTATAAGTTTCCTTTATGGCTTAGAGCAACCAAAGCACCTACTCTAGCATCCATGCAAGAGGCAACCTTTGAAATTGAATATAATATTATGACAGTAGAAAGTTGAAATCAGAGGAACAAAATGAAATAGTGCAAGCAAAAATCACTCAGAAATCATTCAAGCAGGATGAACAGGAAGGTGATGGTGATTGTTCACATAAGGACAGTGAAGATGAAGGTACATATGATTTTGTTCCAGAAATTTCTTATGATTCTTGTTCTGATCATACTTCAATTATTGATTCATAAATTGTAAATAATCAACCTATTTGTGCTACTTATGGAAGTGATTCAGAACAAAATTGAAATTTTCAGATCATTATCATGGTTTTCAATATATGACTATGGGATTGGAGCAACCTTCCTTGTTTTCACAATCAACATCTTCTTGTAGTAGCATAAGATATGATGACTTGTAATATATATCTACATCGCATATAGAGTTTTCTAGCAATGAGTATGCATTAGATAGATATGATGACAAGCTTTCAATTGATGGTGAGGAATGCTTAGTTTTTGAACAACTTGATGATATTCCTCTAGCTATTTCAAACAACAATCTTACTGAAAATTATTTGCAAGAAAATCTTTATGAATAACAAGGTCATATTACTCTTATGTCTTTAAAGAAATATGATATTAGGAAGGAATTCTCTGAAAATATCACTGATATTCAAGATAGAAGGGGGATCATTATTGATTACATAACCATGATAAAAACGAAAGATTTACCAAAGAAAATTTGTCCCTTGGAGCAGAAGAAGTTTGTTCTAGGTTTTGAAGATTTGATGGCAACATTTTTTGAGGGAAATTATTCCAAAGCCTTGAACATTTGAAGCTTCATTAAAAGATCAGCCTGTTCTGGTGAACATGGTTTTTCACAGATTTTTTCATGGCAGCTGTTGGTTTCTTCCTGTGATTTATTAAGAAATTTCAAAGGAGTGGCTCTTTCTATGATAAAAATACTTGCATGGCTAAATTGGAAGTTTGTGTACACATGAGAAATGTAAATCAATTGATTAGAAGGAGGGAAGTAGATGAATAAGCTTGCCACTCGAGCATTTTATTTTCAGTTTTCAGTTTGAATCTAGCTTCAGTTTGGAAGAAATAAGTTGCAGAATTGAAATGATGCTTTTGACTCCATTACCCAATGGCTAGGCATGTTGGTCCTTTTGAGTTAATGAGAAGGATCACTAGTTGGAGATAAGAGTTGGATTCAAGGCACTAGTCTATAGTTCTTGATATCCTGTTGAGGGCATATCATCCCCAATTAGAGCCACTGTTAGCACTGGTTTTGATTCCTTTCAAAGCCACCCTCTCCGTCATTTTTCTTGGCCTCTAAATCCTTATGATTCAATTCTTTCGCATCCTTTTCGCCATTTTCGCCATTTATCTTCAATATCATCAATCCTTTCCTTATTTTCCAAAATGCCAAATGTTCAAATTCATCCTAATGTGGCTCTTTGCATTCTAATGCTAAATTAACCCAATACTATGCCTAAAATCTAGCATATCTACACTACTCTAGCCTATTTAAGTTTTATTAAAAGAGAAAGTAAAAAAATAAAATGGGCCTTTGTCTACCTCGAACCCTTAGCTACAACCATAATAGAACCACGAGTCTGACCACAAGACAAGTCAAACCTCAAGTCCAAATTGAAGGTCACATTACTAACACAGTGAAAAAGGTAGCTATTACCTGGAAAATTCGTGCAAGGAGCACTTTTTAGAGAAACGATCATTCTCCTTTGAAATTAATTAAGGATATTCTATGTTATGAGATATTATTATTTTTAAAGGGTAATTATTTCTAAATTAGAAGTTATATTATAAAGGAGTGATTATATTTTTGGTAGAGCTAACCTATATCTACTCATTATGGCTAAAGTGGAAGATGAGATACAATGTATCAATTTATCAATAATGCGGAGGAGTGATATATGGTATGGGGTGACTTGGCACTCGGATTTGAATCATTTCAAATCATGTCATTAAAACACGTCGTGATTAAAGGTGCACAAAATCCAAAATATTGCGTTTGCTATTTTCCATGACCAAGGTTTTCGAGAAGATTACAACTAACAGAGTTACATTTCTAGCAACTAGTTTGTCATCTCCAGCAAGAAATTAGGGCTCCGTGTAGAGTTTCTGTCTCAAGTTTGAACATCTTGCTTCTATACTTGATTTTATTTAAAAAATTAAGGAAAGTCAAAGAAGGAGAGTCACACACATTTTGGTTTGATAAAAAAACACAACTATCTACAAGATTTCTGATAATAGCTGCCTTTTACAGAAAATCTGGTTTTTACAGCAAACCCAAAAAGTAGCTATTATTTCCTAAATTTTTGGATGAAGGGAGTGGGAGAAATTTTTATTCAAGTCTTGAGGGGTGATACTAAGGAGTAGTTACATGCATGCATTATCCACAAGAGTAGTTGTTTCCAGGTGTCATTGATGAAGCTCCTTTCTAAATTTCAACATTCTTTTTTGCACTTTTTGGGGAGAACAACCGAATATCATCAACAATGCATAGCAGTTACACTTTTTGTAGAGTAATATTTTTCAGAAATATTGTTGCAGTTAGCCAAATCAGTTATCAAAGTTTGAACATCATCAACATTCAAGTTATTTATATCTTTTTTAACCTATTATTGTACATCGACCGCATTTCTATATTAGATAAACTTTACTATTTTTAGAATATTGTAATAAATTTCCAACAACAAACTAGCTGAAGTTGTGGATTCAAAACATACTATCTTTTTGTATATGTATTATGAACATCAATGAGAAAGGGGTTCATGGTTTTAGAATCTTAACTCATATGATTAGTACTTTTTAGTGAATGAAACTGAAAGAAATTTCTGAGGACTTATTACTATTCTAGTGTGTGTATTGTTAATTTTCACTTGTGTTTCATATTTTATTATCTTCAGTTATAGTTTGCAATCCTTCACGTTGTTATGTGTTTTTATCAGTCTCTTGACATGTTCATGTGTTTTATCAAATTATGTTAGTCTCACACAGTGAGCCTTCTTGGAAATATATATATAATAACAGTGGAAAGAGCATCACTTATGACGGTTATCTTTCATAATATTTCAACGAGAATATTGTAAGACTAGCAATAGCTTTCTCTTGATGAAATATTGTTAAACTTCTACTTGTGTTAATTTCTACCAAATGAAATAGATTTCTGCTTTGCAGACCTACTGTTTCTTCTCTCATTTCACATTTTATTCTCCTCACAGGCTACAAAATCACTCTTTGCTACCACATCAGGATCCAATACCCTATTAGTAGAACTGTGGATTTGATTGAAATATCTTTTTAGTGAATGAGAGTTTAAACCACCCAAAAATATCATAAACCAAATCATTAAATTGCATAAGAGTTTAGGATGTGCCTGGTTAGATTCTTGATGCAGTCCAAGTGCTGATTCCAGCGCCAACAACCTCAATTCCGTTGTTAATTATCTGAGGGAATTCCTATGCTAACGTCATGCTAATGTCATCATGCCATGTCATCATTTGTTGTGTCACATTGCCGTGTCACATGCCTTGTTTACCTCCACTCTTTTTTGATATACCACTCATATCTTGACCTATTGTGCAAGTGCCACCTCACTTGCTAGCAACCTTCCAAGTTTCCCCCCATATTCCAAATTGGTTTATTTTCTATTAGATACACCTCCATTTGATCAACCAATGGGGTTAATTCCATAGCTCCATTGCTTTCTTGATATCAAATGGAGTGGGGGTGGGGGTGGGGGTGGGGAGGGTTTTTTGGGGGGGTGGGGGGGGGGGGCACTCTGCAATTTGTTATTTCCATGATTAAACCCCACACACATTCCCTTGATGCATCATGAACCACCTATGTTTCTATTGTAGACCATCATGCTATATAAATAATGGGCCCCCCTCGTATGTTCGATGTTAAATAGAGAGGGGAAATTCTGGACTTTAGCAAATTGCGGAAGTCATATGAAACAATACCCTGTCCATGACCAAGTCCATTGCCTGCCAGGATATCTCCTAGTCAATGGTTCATGCGCTACCACCTCATCTATGCCTCGACACACACTACCACATTATCATGTCGAAATCATAATTTCCACATGAAAGCCTCTCAGTGGTGCCACATGTCACTCATATTCAACCCTCTTGGCCACTGAAAACCTCTAAAAGCTACTGCCACATGTCATGTTGTTGAGGTGCCACATCATCATACTAGCCATGTAATCGCTGAAATCATTTCCACTTGTGTGTTGATTCATCCACCAAATCACTGTTATTATCCAATTGTGTATTTTGACCTGTCTAGGGTCTATCGTCTGTTTGTTCCTAGAGAAATTTAAATTTGGGTGTTTTTGAGTGTTTTCCTTTCTAAATTTTTCTAAGGGTTGGATGCCCAAATTTACTATTCATTATGGAACCTTAAAAATAAATGGACCAGTGACCAATATTCTTCATGCACTCATCCAGATCCATGTGTTTCAGATTAACCTTTCTGTTCAAACCTCCATATGCGTTGGATGTTCTATGCCTCCAGGATATTAGAAATAGTTTTGGATATGACTCCATACATTGCTTTCACTCTCTAATTTTCTCATCTTCTAGATGAATTTGGATATTAGGATAAGTTTAGATATTCTTGTGTGCCTGGATATGCCCGAATATTTTCAATTCAAAAAAGTTTCTCAATCATGCCTTAACTTTAAAGGGATTTTCTCCTTTATCCTTTGGAGATTTTGTAAGTGCCATATATCATTGGAAAGATCTCTGAGAGGAAAATAAAATTGTAGACTTTTCAAGAGCACTTTCATTTATCTATTGTAGACAAAATTCCTTCAGAGATAGGCCCTTAAATCATGTATTCAATAGTTTGCAAGCACTGGATGACTTTGTATACACCAAAAACACATCAATATCAATATGAACAAACTTTCAAACTACCTTCTTTTATGCCTTTGACATCAAAGACCAAGTTGACATTAATGAAAACCATCTTGCAATTTGCTCAAAATTTAAATCAAACATCTTTAAATCCATATTATATCATTAATTTTATTTTTTTCTCTTTAATACTAACACTATCAAGATAAATGTACCTTCTTATCCACATTAGGTTTCTATTGTGGCAACCCTTTTTTCTATCCCTCTTGAAAATCTCATGATGAATTGTAATTCAACTAAATATGGTGGAAATTTAAACATAATGATAGTACTGAGAGGAGTGGACACATATTCAGAGGTCTGAGGAGGAGTTGTTGGGAAGTGATTAAACTCAAGTTGTTCATTTAATATGCCACTAGTTTTCTAATTGGGTTTAATGTCTTGTAAAAGAGGAAGGGAGTTTGAGTATGGGATTCTTGAGTGGAGGAAAATCCCCATACCATATCTTCCTTCGAGGGGTGTGTTGATGTGGTAAAATTAAAAGAGGGAAGAAAAGAGGCCAACAAGAAAGAGAGGAGATTAAGATTTAGGTAAGATTTGAGCATTCAATGGTGAGTTGAGTTTCGGTGAGAGCGACATGATATAATATGCAGAAAATTGCATGAGAAACACACATTGTACGTCAGGATAAGAATATTGTATTTGCAAGAAAACTATCAGAGGAGAACACGAGTAACATTGTCGTAAGAGCAGGGAGCATGCAAGGAGCATGGAGTGAAGAAAAGACCAGAGAAGAGTAGGTGGAGACATAATGTAGTCTAAATACTCGCAAGGTTTAGTGGGTGTAATTTCTATGTGTTTTGGATCCTTGCATAACAAAGTGGTAACTCTACGAGTTTAGACACCTATAGGGTTATAAAGTTGAGATGTAGTGTGCTATGGATCATTATTTGAGCAAGTGGAGAAACTGTGGGATGTGATCCTGTATTAAGTAGGTGGAGACATGGTGAGCTCTGGATTCCTATGTAAACTAATTGATTGGAATTAGTGTGAATTTTATTGAGCACTTGAATCCTCAATCTATGAATCTGGTCCCGGGGGTGGTCAACCACAAGAAATATGACAATGTAGTTGGCCTATGGTTAGGTGGAGAGGTGAATTTACTTCTTGAGTTTCAAGTCATTAAAATTATTAGATAAGTATATATTCACCTATATATTAATATGTTACATTGTGAATGGTGAATGATATTGTTATGTGTTATAACAATGCACATATTAGGATTAGTTGTAAAAGAATGCATTACTCTTGGTTGTTTATAATGAGTTGGTTATGTGAATGTTATCATGGTTATGAGGGACTTACAGATCCTTGTGGTTGTGTTGTACTATACAACAACCCCCCATTTATTTTAAGAATAAATGGGAACCCTTTAAAAAATAAATAGATTTTTAGAAACATTATTTCATTTAACATTAAGTTTTAAACTTTAGGAATAAAAGGCATGTTCCTTTCGCTTTGATTTCATTGCGCTTTGCACAAATTTCAAGCTCACAAGTCGACAAAAGTTAAAACACATATAAAAAAATTGTGAATTGCGATAAGCACTCCAAACCTTTTTGAAATATATGAAATTCCTCGTTGAAAAACCTAAAAAACATTTAAAGTTATAAATCACGTCACACCTCCTTAAAAGACAAACTTATATCATTTCAAAAGGAATTGCAATGAGTTGGAATCGATAAGATAATAAACGAATAATGAAATGTATCTGAAAAATCCGATAAAGCGCAATGCTTTGAGTTTTTAGCACATATCACATTTCGCAGCGTCAAACCAAATGATAAGTTATATCCGTCGTGATAAAGTGTGATGTGCGATTTACGCAGATCGCATTTCGCATACACCTGCGGTGAAAATATATAGTATTGATATCAGTAAAAGTTGCGATTTGCGCTATAGAATTTATTACTAAAGCACTTGAGGTGATCCTTAATCAATTGATCCATTAATAAGATATAATGATTTAGATCGTTGGATTGGACATATTGGGTAAAGCATGTAAAAGATTTGATGAATGATTAAAGGGGAATTAATGACATTCAATGGGTACAGGGTTAAAAAATATCGGTATCTTTCTTAAAGCGTGTTTTAAATTAAAGCGCCAAATTTTTTATTTATGTTGATTTAAATCTATTCTCTATCCCTTTCTCTCCTCATCTCAAATCTAAATTTACTTGTCTTTCTTGAATTCAGGAAAATATCTACAAAAAAAATATCAACAGAAATGAAAAATAAAGGAAAATTAGTTGCCCATGAAGTTTCAGACATGCCTCCACTATTTTCAGACACTACGTGTAATAAAGACAATGGAGTTTCTTCATGGGAAGCCATGTATAATCTGTTTGAAGAAGGACATCCAAAAGAACTAAAGAAATTAGCAACAACAGATAAGGCTCTTTCTTCAGAACCTTCTTACTTCGAAGTTACATGTTCATTTCTACATAGGATAGCTGCAAGGCAAAAAATATTACCATACACTGATATGGTAAAATGGGTCATCGAAAATCTCAATATTGCACATAGGACATTCGAGAATTTGAAAACAGAGAACATGGGTTCATTCACCGCTGAGGATTTGCGAACAATGTATCATTTGCCTACGCCACAAAAAAGTTATGATAAATCTTTCCTTCAAAGCCTTACAAAAAATAAATCAAGACCTAATGAAGGTGGTGAAAGGATGGAAGGAAGATCAAGGCAAGTTAAAGTGGGACAAACTCGGTATGTAACCAATAGCACAATTGCCATCACCTTACTGTTTTGTAGCAGGAATGTTGTGTAGATTATTTTCTAGACCTGATAGCACTAAATTTTCCATTGAATGGGTTCCCTTAATTGACGTAGTCGTCAATTCCAATATCATGAATTGGGAAAACGTTTTATCCTATAATTTGGCTAAAACCATTATGGATTACAGAACAAATAGAGTCTTTTTGACTAGTGCAATTCCTCCTTTTTACATGAGCGCATATATGGATGATATATGTTCCTGCTCGAACTTTGTTATTATGGGTTGGAAATGGACTAGCCAAGACCCTAACCCTATTAATATTTATCATAAAGCCATGTGGGAGTCTGAATTTCATTTACATTTCTACAAGATTTGTCATGGAGTTATGTTGCCCATTCATCAAACCATTTTTAATGAGAGAGCTACTAGAATTTCTAAAGAAGCCAATGAGATATTTTACCTGTGGCCAGATGGTTTGGAGAGGAAAATTTTACTTATGTCAGAGTTTTTAGGAGTCTTTCTTCCCCTCATGTTCTACCCTACTATGTTCGAGATAAACTCTTGTCCAGAGAAATTTCATATCAAACTCTTGTAAATGGTATAACCAAGAAACTCAAATATTCTAAGAAAGCCATCTGGCCTACTTTCCCATTACAGTGTGATACCTTCGCCCTTTTTGACATAGTTCATGCAATGAAAGAAATTCCAAAGATTACTTCATTGAATCTGGCTTTAATGCCAGGGAGACAGTATGATCCTAATGATGTGGTCTAAAATTTTACCACTAATTTTAAAATCGGACCTTTCATGAATGAAAATGATATGTTTGATGATTTATTTGAAGGAGTAGAGAAATTTATAGATGTGTTAAAAATGGAATCCAATAAGCTCAGTGTAGCAAACTTTAAAGCTTTTCATGAATACAAAAACAAGAGGTTGGAAACATACGATTAGACTTGTTAATTATTGAAGAAATAAAAGAACCAAACCCTAGTATCAGTTTAGATGATGAAGCGAAATATATGTCAGAAGATGAAAATGTCACAGTTCTAGAAAGATTTTGAAATATTAAAGCTGCAGCATCAAGTACAGATTTCTGAGAAGGATACATAGATAGAGGCAATTATGGATAATATTAAAATCCAGCCTGAAACTGGACAATTTATAAAAGAGGCACTTGAATGGAATAAAAAATTGAAGCAACAATAGGACACTTTTTTTCAGCAAATATCAGCTACCAATTCATATTGTGAAACCAGTAAAATTTTGATTCAACAAGTGGCAAACAGAAGACTAGAATGTGAAAATATTCAAAAGAAAATTTTTGAATTCATCCTATGGAAAGAATCTAATATAGGAAAGAAAGTTGATCTCCAGAAAATTGAAAAGTTTCACAAAGATATTTTATTTAAAAACTGGGAAATGCAGTTAAGACAAGAAGAGAAGACAACATCAAAGGCAACAAATCTAGCAAATGATATCATTGAGTTTGTTAATGGACAACTTCTAAATGTTGAGCTTATCAAAGAATATACAGTCGAAGTGGTCCCAGAGCTCAAACTATTGGAAACACAGTGGAAGGAAAGTATAGAGGCACAAGAATAAGCTATCAAGAAGATAACCAAGTTAGATCAAGAAAATTACTGGAGCTTCTTGATCAAACCACATCACCAGTGCATGACTTTGTAATCATTAACTGATTCCACTAAGAAATCATTGACAACACTTTCAAATGCCGTGTTTAAAGGCCATGTCAGATCCGAGATCACACAACCAACTCAATTAAAGTTGATGGTGGATATTTTCCACCTCAGAGATCAAATGACAAAAGAATATCAACCCACTTAAGCAATATTGTTATCTTTATTTCTATATTGTAGTTTAGTTTACTTATTACAAGGAAGGTTGTTTGAAACCTCCTCAAATTTTTATTTAATAGTATATTTTTGACATATTTAGTTTAGTATTTAAACCCTTCTCATGAATTTAGAGAAGGGTCTAGAAATTTGTCAAAAACATTTGCAAAGGAATGCACTTCTGTATGTTTGTGAATGCCTTGATTAATTGATGGAACAAAGTTTGTTTTCTTTTGATGTTGAAGCTGTTTAACTGAAGTTGCATTTCTGTATTCATTGAATTGATTTGACGCGAAGAGGAGAATATACTATTATCAGTTTGAATGAGTAGAATCTCGTATATATGGTATTTATACACATTATGTTAGGTTTTACTTCTTGAATTGACAACCATATTTTATCTGTATTATATATGAAAGCTGTTATCATAAGTAAATGTTAAATGCACTTTTGTACTGATATTTATCTATGGTTACTTATCTCATATATGATCAAACTTATGAATGTGACAAATATCTCACAATTGTTTTGATTAAGTACTTAATTAAAATAATTATTTTTACATAATTTTTATCTCTTTAAACTATTGAATAATATTCATTACCAATTGTTGAAAGATATCTTTCTAGATCACATTAAAGAATGAATACTCCTGGGTATATAGTAGAATAGATATTTATTCATTGCATATGATAGATTAAATCATTTTCCATTTGCATGGTATAAACAAACACACCCTCATTATCCTTATTGGGAAACTGGTCCCTTTATCCCCAGTTGGAGCCACTACACCAAAAGGAAAAGGACTTGCTCTAAGGTCCAGATCGGGTGGTTTCCCCCCATGTTGTTGCAACGGAAATTCCAAGGCTTCAACAGGTTTTTGGTATGTTAATTAGTTATAGAGTTATTTACATGGTCTTGTATGGATGATTGATGTGCTCAAATGAGATATTACTATGTGTGATTTCCATTGTTTTATATGCTATGAATATCATGGATCTTTGATTAAGACTGTTTTTTGAATACAAATGATGCAATGTATAATGTGTCTGTGAGTTCGATAGTGTTTTTGGGATCCATTTTGTGGTATAATATGTTGTTTATGTGCTTGAGTTTACAAATTAGTGTTAGCTATGACTTGGCTTGATAACTAGCCTTTGAGAAGGCATGAGGTTAACTCAGTGAGGTGTTATGGCTGTCTATGGATCCTGGAATGTTAGTGATCGAGCAATACTTGACTATAAGAAAATTTTAGGTAAAATATATGAATCCTTAGGACCTCCAAGTCTAGGTATTACAGAGAGTTTAGGTTGAGTTACGGGGTCAGATAAGTCCTTGATATACATAACAAAATATATTGGATTTGGAAAAGACTAGAGGTACAGTCCTAATCGTGCGTTAATTACAAGTTTAACACTTAGCTATGATGATTAGTGTTAATACGCACTACACCATCCTCACAAAGTGATGCACATTGACCACTATGAAGAGTTAGAGCTATTTATGGGAGGCGGTTGGTGCAACAAGAAATAATTCCTGTTATCAAATGATAAGTTGTGCATTTAAGAGAGAATTTTATGTCCCAGGGGACAAAAATTGTATGTCTTAGAGGATGAAGATTTATATGTCCTAGGGAATAGATACAAAGATATGTTTATTCTGGGGAATGGAAATGTAGAGAAACACAAGGATTTATAATGTAGAATCATTGAATTAAACAAAGGGGTGCAACCTTGTGGTACCCCTAACTTATGCTAGGGTGGCCGATGCCACATAGGACATGTAATGCTACATGGGACCACACGAGAATCCAAAGGATGTGGATTGGTGACCTAGTATGGATGTTGACAATGTAACATGTGGCAGGCAAGAATTTCATTTTTGATGGCCAAGTGGTAGGATTTTGAGTGATACATGGCACCGTAGGAGGATGCCATCTAGTAGGGTGATTTCACTTTGATGTTATCTGGTCAGGAAAGGGACATGTGATTGGAGTTGGATGACATTGAAGCAAGGTGGCGACACAGGTCATGCGCCTTTTATTTAGCACCAAGTTCGTTTGTAGTATAACCGAGATATGTGCATAGAATAATGGGAGCGCTAGACAAGGATTTATCTATTGGTTGATGTAAAACATTTTCTTGCATCAAAGATGTTTTGAAGTAGAGCTTTTTTAGAAGTAAGGTGTGTTAGCGTGGTGGTTCTATGGTGTATTTCATTAATGGGTTCTATGGTGTACTTCATTAATGTGAGCTACGTGGAAGATCCATGTAGGACACTTGGGTTATCACGTGGAAATACTCACTGATGTGGAAAGGATTAAAGGGGTCAACTTCAAATGGTCATAACTTTCAATCTAGGAGTCAAATTGAGTAAAGTTTATATCGTCAGAAAGAAACTGACAAGCTAAATGTGATGGTATTATCCAAAATGAGTTTTTCATACTTTGGGGAAGAATAAATTTGTAACCCCATTTCCATAATGAGACCATGGAGGTTCAATTAATTAAAAGTAACACCTCCCATTCAGCCTATGAAGTATAAGGGCATGGGATGTAGTGTTACAAAGTGATATTAGAGAATTAAGGTTATACACTTGGACTGTATGGGCTCAAGAAAAATCAAATGAACAACAAAATTTCTACACTTGACCTTTGGAGACAAGATTTAGAGTTCTGATACAAAGAATCAGAGCACCTAGGTTCAACACTGGAATTGAATGGTCCTAGGAGGATAAGTTTAAAACCTATGTTATAATTTGGAATACCACACTGTGTTATTTAAAGGATGATTTTTTATTGTGTACAAATGTATGCTAATTGTAGAATTTGATTGGTAATTGTGTATTGTATGCATGTGTTGATATCATAATTTCATAATAATAGGAATATCCAATTCTAATATGTTATTTTGTTTTCTAAATGACTTTTAATCTTGTAGTTATTTTTGCTACTAGTCTTGGTTAAAGGTTGATTTAAAACTAAGTGATGATATGGTTATAAAAATGCTAATATGCACATTTCAATTTTTGGAATATGTGGCTAAAATGCGTTCTATATACCCAGACACAAATATATCAACATTCTTGGTGTTCGTATGGCAAGGTAACAAGTTTAATTTTTTATGCTGATGTAACTAACATCTATGTGTGTGTGAAAATACATAAGAAGACTCAAATACAATAAGAAATAAAAGGATGGACAATTTTGAGGTATAACAAAACATGGAACACTTCCATTATGAGTTAGAAGTGGAAAGTTACCATAACGGGAGATAAACATTCAAGATCTTGAAATATGAGTTGAAGGGTTGTAAGGTAGAGAATGAAAGGCTCATTAGGAAGCAAAAAGAACGGGCAAGGCTAAACACAATGCTGCTAAATTCAAGTCATACATGCAAGAGTTGTTGAAATATGCATCAAACTCTGGAGATAGAGAGGAATTCCATGATGACAAGGCTAGAAAGAAACATTATAAGGTTGGAGAGAAAAGAAATCCAGTATCATGTTGGTAATGCGAAGAGGCACATCTGAAGAAAGACTACCGTAACAACCAACAAAAGAAGAAGAACAGTTCATGTGAATTCTAGTAACATGAAGTACAATCTATAATACAAAAAGAGATGAGGGATCATTCCCTTAAGCTCTTTGAGACCCTAAAAGGTCCCTTCTTGAATTATTTATAGGGCTACCAAAAATTTGAGGTTGTTATAAACCTTGGAAAGGACTTTATTTATCACGTTGTGCACATGTTGGTGATGGAAAAATTAAAAATCAAAACTCAAGGGATTAAGTTTGTTGTGGGCTAATGAATGATGTGTAAAGTTAGTGTTTTACATGTTTTATTGTTATTATTGGCTATGATTTCCATCGTTGTTTTGTTTGTTAACTTTGAGCATGTACATGTTGCTTTATATTTTGGTCATGTGTTTTTGTTATGGTATTCTCGATTTTCGTTCTTTATTCTTTCCTTTTGTGGTTTGTTATTATTGGTTTGTTAGATGTGGGAAAGGAAATAAAAAGAGCTCTGGAGAAGAAATTAATCAATCCTGAAAGGAAGTGTAATACCTTTATTAAACCTTTTACATAAGATAAATGGCAGTGGAAGGTAGAAAAATATGACAAAACAACTAGGTGGACTAGCTGGGTCCACATGCATAAAATAGACAGTGACATGAAAGGTATTAAAATAGCATAAGAAGGGAGTTTCCTTAACTGCAACTATGCATGATTGATATATATATATATCTGTGTGTGTGTGTGTGTGTGTGTGTGTGTGTTATATTTTATAAATATAAGAAATATTGGAAAGTGAACTAAAGGTATGAGGATACTAATCGGTCTGAAAGGCCATTAGTTAAGAACCATCATACTAATAAGATAAGTGATTAATCTATAAAATACGATAAATGTGTGAATGGTATGAAGAATATAATTTTTACTCACCATGTTTTGGGTAACACAATCAGGTTACTTAATGGATTCAATGTTGCATGGAACACCATTGGGAAAGTGGGTAGGGATGACCAATTATTGATAATTATCATTATTAATATGTTATGTTTATGCTCCTTGACGTGCCTCTAAATTAGACAAAAATAAAGGCCCATCTAACCTTTCTTAGGCACATAAAGGCTATTAAATCTCTCCTTATACACTTAATGATGATTTTTAGGTTTAATATGTTCTTAGGAAGGTTTAGAGATAATTGCATATTATGTGCTTAATATTTTTTATTTTTGCAGAATATTGAGTAAATTCTGAATGAGATAATATAAAGACTTGCTCCCTGCTACAAAATGGACCAAGATTGGATAATAAATGAACAAAATATCGTGAAATTATTGACAAATTATGGAGCTCCACTGATTGAGAAAATCTAGAAATGTGTTTTCTTTCATTTAATGAAGATTCCTAATGTTGGAAACTAGATCTACTTTTTGAGGGATTTTGGAGGGGAAAGTTACCTCCTTTCAAGGAGAATGCTTCCCCATCACTTTCTATAACTACCAATTCAAATTTTCCTCTAGAGGCATGTATTTCTTAGTATTCTTGTGGAGGAAACTTGTTATTTAGTAGCTTCACTTTCATTTCTAGTAGGGATATACTTGGATTGATTCAAATAATGAAGTTTGGTGCAATTTTTAGCTTCTAAAGATTGGTTTCCTTCATAGGACTTTGATTATCCTTGGGCTTGGCCATCCTAGGAGCCTCATAAATTTCTTGTATAATTTCCTTATTTTCCTTGAATATCAAGGTTAAATGATGGAAGTGAGTTTTTTTTCATGATATTTACAGTCATAAGCATGATGCATCCTTAGAACAAATTTTAAAAGTCATATTCATCATTGAGCTCCTTGGATTGGTTTACTATTTCACAAATCTAGAATTTTTGGAAGTCTCTTGTAACAAAATAGTAGTAATTTTCTACTATTTTTAGCACATGTTAATGAGCCTATTTTGAGTCGATTCCACTCGGATTGGGTCAAAAAAAATTTCAAGTTAAAAACAAAATTTACCCCATAGGATTTGCACTTGATTAGGTTAAGAATTTGGTAGTTTTACTAGCTCACTAATTCTTGAATTTCTGTTTTTTAGATTAGTAATTTCTGCTATTGTTTAGCACATGTTAACAAGGGTATTTTTGAGTTATTCCACTTGGAATGGAGTCCTAGGACATACTACTTTATAAAAAAATTCATCCCATCTCATTTTAATTTTATTTTCTTGGGCATTTGACAATTTATCTCGAGGAGTAGCTGTCCTATAATAGTCCTGTAACACGTGTAAACTTGACAAGATTTGCTCCAAAAGCTTTGTTTTTGTCTCTTAGGCTTGAATCACGACCCCTAGGTTTTGAATCCATGATTGAGAAAGAAAAAATACCTCTTAAGCCTTCCCTCTTCGCCATTGAAAATCACCTCTACAATTTGTGTTAGTGGACAAATTTATGAATTGGATAGCACAATAATGATTTTTTTGATTGCCACACCTAATGAACTCTATCAATGGATCTAAACGCTTGGGCATGCAATGATTGATTATATTCTCTTTCCTTCATGAAAGTTAGATTAGTTTTCTTTCTTTATTCTTAAGCTATGGATTTTATTTCAAGCATTGTTATTTCCATTCCATATACCATGTTTCCTTTCAATGCAACATTTACATTTTGCTAGCTTACTGTTTACATTTTAGCAAGTAGTATAGCCTTTACATTTATGCATTTAGGATTAGCACTCACATTTTGGCAAGAATCATTTCCATTTCCTGCAAATTGAGTAGAATTTCCATTTTTGAAATTAGTTCAGGCTTGATCTTATGATATTCAATTCATTGCATCAGATCAACGAAGGAAGGAAACATTGTATGCTGCACATATAGTGTCGAGACCTCTTAAGTTTGTACAAACCCTAGGTTGATAATTTAAGTTGATAGGCTTGGGAGATGCAACATTATTGTTGCATTACTGGGTCTCACAAATTTTTTACATCATTGTTGGGGAGGTGTCAAAATATGCATTGTATTCTTCCCTAGTTGATTCATTTCTTTTATTTTTTGCAAAAACAAAAAAAATGCATTAGACATATTTCATTTAAAAAATAGAAATTTTGCATTGCATTAGCATTCTTATTCAAAAAAAATAAAAATAAAAAACAAAAATATACTTCTCCAACACCAATCCTGACGCAGGGCTAGGCCTGCAATACCCAGAATCTTTCTCTCATTCATGCATATAAACATACATCTCATCATCTTCCAAATTTTATACCTCAATGCCCGGCAAACTCACCCACTACTATTATCATGTGGAAACTATCTTCATCATATGATTTAAAATCAGGACCCAACAATCATTACACAAAGAAAACTTATCATCATTCAAACCAAATCAAACATTCAATGCTTCCATAAGCAATCTTAATACTTCTCATTCACATATGGCTTGATTCAAGAATGCGCCCTTACTTTTCTAATTCGACCAGAATTCAAAATGCCAAATAACACAATATGGTCACTCTTCTCTCAACATATGGCAAATCAATCCATATTCAGTTTTCTCAATAATACATGGTCTTCAGTTCAACATCTGAAATCAAATCTTTGACTTGGTAAAAATATACCTGTCCCCTTTAAAACTTTCCAAGTTTGATTTATTAAACCCAACACATTTGTGCATTTATTTCCAGCTATGGTAAATTACAATATTCAGGTTTTGTTACACATCGAATGTCAACAACAACTGCCACACTTTAATTTACCTTCACAATTCAGAACGCGCCTTAGATTCTGGATCTCAGCATTCGATTCATGAGATTTATATTATTTCAAAAGACCATTAGTTGTAATAAACCATACCTGGGCTATGCAGCTTTAAACCAATTGCATCAATTATCATATTGACTGTAATTTTTAATGATTCCTTCTCCTAACTGCGCCTTGGAACGCCTTTACAGTCCATTCATGACTTAGAATTCTGCCAATTCTTCCATCTCGAATTGTATACCTTGTGTCTTTAATAGGTCACGACCAAATCTGATTATATCACGGATTCTACAATCCGATTTAACCATAAAACCACTGTGACAAACTCATACTTCCGCAATCCAATTTACTCACAGATCGACTGAATATGAATGTATACCTTTAAGTTCTTTTGCTGTTGCATAGTACCTCCTCTATCTCTGCTAAGGATTGCAGTCGCTCCATTCTGTAAAACGTTAACACATTATTAATATCAACGCATACAACAGTTTGTTTAGATTTTCAAAAATGATTTCACCATTCCGGAAAGTGAATTGCCAAAGCCGTGGGATCAATCTCCTCTTGATTGATATTCGAACCAATCCTTTCTCTGAGATGATCGATTTTTCTACGTCCTCTGTTCAAATGTCGACTTGGACTCTGCGCCATCCTATTTTGTTCAACGCTGTAAGTCGATCACATCTAAGCCTGCAGCATAGACTTCAATCATAATTTCAACACAGCAAACACCCAATTGCTCCAATCGGTTTTTATATGCATCGATTTTTTCAACAATCAATCCAAATTAATTACTGCAATATCCAACATTCAATGTCATTCAACCAACAACGCTATGCACCCATACCATGACTTGTAACTTCAGGGAAAACTGCTGTTCTATTTCCATTCTGGTGCTGGCTACAAACTACAGATCGATTTAAAATAGCCATTCAGAAATAAGCTCACACAGTAACAATTGTTATATAAATATCACTCCTTACAACTTAGGACCATAAATCGATCTGTTCATTGCACACTTCCTTTAATCGAATCTCCCATAGTAGATACTTCAATTCAAGCATATGCATTTAACCAGAATCCACACACAACTTTTCTTGTTATTCTTCACAAAATTGGCATATCACTTTTCACAATTCACATACATAATTTACTTCAAAATCTCACTTCAGAAATCGAATATAAAGTTCCTCAATCCATCAATCGAAATATATAATACGGAGCAATATTTCATATAAACAAAATGAGGCTACTTACAAATTTATCTTTGGCCTAATATCCAACACTCATGGCCCTTTACAAATACTGAAGGCTTACAGCCTTGCTGTTCAAGCCTACTCTCAATCTCACAACCTCTCACAATCTCAATGTGTTTTCCTCTCAAAACCCCTTCCTATTTATACAATTTTTAAAAATCATTTAATTAAATGCTCAATCCCTTCAATTCCTCAACAAACCCCCAAATCTCTCAACATCCCTAAAGGATAGATCTTTATCCCTAAAATCCTTCAACTAATTAAATTCCCTCATATCCTTTTGGCAACCTGAGTGGGCTCAATGGTTAAGAACTTGTGATTTCTCTTGCGAGGTCACAGGTTCAAAACCGGCGGGGGGTAGGGTTGTCTTTGGCCAGTCATGACTAAGCTAGAGGGATAAACGTCCCGTTGGAGTTTGGGATCTGGATCTAGACTTTGTACTAACCATGGTCTCCGGACGCCTCGGTCCTTGCGAAGTCATGAGTTACTGGTATATATGGCTTGCTGGCTGTTGTATATACCCTTGCAACAATTTTGATTAAAAAATTCCCTCATATCCTTTTATTAAATAAAAAGATATTTACAAAAATCCTCACCTTCTCCTATTTTATTCAAATTAATTAATAAAATATTAAAAATTATCACACCCCCTTTTAACATATTTACAAAATAAAAAACGCCCTTGATGCTCCTGCATCAAATCCCCCCCATTTGACCATGTGGTGCAGTAAGAAGCGCATCACCATCCAATTTTGCAGGTAGAAGAAGAAGATGTGGCAGAGAAGGCAGAAGAAATGGAGGGATATGATGACAATGAGGAAGATAATGATATTGGTATTCATATGAAGATAATCCTTCCATATTTCCTTCCCAATTTCCATGGTATGAGGTCAAATGATCCGAAAATCTTTCTCTTTTAATCTGAAATCCTTTGTAGATCTTATTGTTACTTATTAAACACTCCAAAACTGAGACTGTTTCTGAAAACATTGTAGGATAAAACTCTTAAATGGTTCATGATTTTAGGGAATAATTCAATATGATCATGGAATGATATGCAAAATATATTTCTAGAAAAATATAAAGATTATGATCTTAAAGAAGATATCCTTAGAATGGATCAAAGAGAAGATGAGGGCCTTGAGGATATAATAGAGAGATTCATGTATAATGTTAAGAGGGAAAAATTACATCATGTATGCTTTGAAACACTAAACAACCTCCTACTTAGAAAAATTAGAGATGAGTGGATTAATCTTCTTGATCTCATGAGTAGAGGTGATTTATACCAATTATCATTTAAATAAATTTGTGAAATATGCAAGCGCATATCAAGAGGAAGGGAAAGAGTAAGTAAATCAACATCAAGATTTGTATGTTAAGCTGAACTTGGAAATTTTCTTGATAAATTTAAAACATAAATTCTTAGAAATCTAAGTGAACAAGTAGAAATGTTAAGAATGCAAAATTGGAAAAAACAAGATGTTGATATCGTGTTATCTATTAGTATCGGTATAGTAGTGATAAGAAATATCTCTTTCAGTGGTTTTCCTAAAAGTCATAGGTCATTTTTTTTTACTTTTTCAAACAATTTTTCAAATAATAATTTTGGTCACTGATGAGGTCTAGGTCAAGTTTGCTGCACCCTCATCTCATTCATCTCCATCATCACTTTCAAGGCCATCTCTTTCATTATCATTTAAAGGTTTAGGGTCACGTTACCCCACTTCACCTAGGTCACTATTTAGGGGTCATCATTTGCCTTTGAAAACTATCCAATTTGTCATCAAAACAAGGCACTCACCCTTCATGTCACTCAGAAACCTTTAAAAATGGAGCTAGCATGCTTAGGGAGTAAAGGAAGACAAGTTATCTTGTTTTAAAATGGTTCAAATCTAAAAAGTTCACAAAAGTCAAATTTGTCTTATTGTTTCATTGGGAGGGAAAAAAGGTCTTTTCAAGGATATAAATACCAACAAAAGCGTCTCATTCTCTCATTTCATGTTCATATTTCAGCTCTCTAACAATAAAATTCAATTTTGACCTCAGACCAGCCATACTTTTCCATCATAAGTCAAAATTCTCCCATGACTGCAATTTCACTACCTTTATGCAAAAATGTGGCGTTTTTGTCTTTCACTACCTTTATGGTAAAATTGCCATGGAAAGCCCCTTCCCTACGATTTTTTGAGGTCTGAAGCTGCACATAAACTCAAAAAACCCTACCATAGCTTTCAAATTCACTCATTCTCCCCCGAAGGTACCCAAGTTTCCCCCACGCTACCTTTATCAACATATTCACTACCTTTATGTGAATGCACAACAAATCTTGAGTTCGAGGGATGAGCGACCAATTGCATTGGTCCAATTCAGAAAATCAGGATCTCTTGCACTCATTTGACAGGTTAGCGTCAGTAATTATCAATTCCTTTCCACTACAAGTGATAAATTTCATAAAATGGCTCGTTGCTAGGGTTTTTTGCTGCATTTATCACCTCCATCAATTTTGGCATGCAATTACTAGAAATCACATTAAGTTTGGTTGATTTGGACTCATTACACTCCACGCACCTCCATCACACCCTACCCTATAATAATTTCATCCTATTCCACTTATTTCTCACCAACCCCTAAGTTTCACTACGTTTGGGTAGCAAAGGCCTGTGTTTTCTCTTTTTGGGCCCTTTCTCCTTGCTCATTCCATTCAATTTCACTCCCATTAGATTCCTAACACTCTTCCCTACACCTCTAAATTTTCTTAAGAATTTAGAGTGGCACTATCCCCCTCATCCCCTCTCATTTAAAAGAAAACTATTAAATCCCTTGTTTTCAGTGCAGCCAAGAAAATGTTTCCAAAATGGATACTATAAGCAGTGATATATAAAAGAAGACCTACAATAAGGGAGGAAAATTCATTAGGTTTGAGCCACTGCATACCAAGGAGATAATGGCATCTCCCTTCATCAGAAAATCATTTGAAGATGTCGGTTGTTTAGATTTTTGCAAGAGAGTTCAAGAAATTGGTTTCAATGCTAAGCTTACTAGTTTGTTTGCCACTTCACTAAAGAAGAATCAAGCTATAATTGAAGGGGTGAATTTCATTATATCAACATAAAACATTGCATCAACCATTGGGATTGCTAGTAAGGGGGAAATATTGTTCAAGAAATCATAGCTAGACCTTCAAAGATATAAACCCTTCTTGAAAGAACAATACAGGGAGGCTCCTACACATGTTTTTCCCATGAGACAACTATTGGAAATATGTACACCCTCGATGAATATTATTATGAAACACTTCACATGCAAAGATAGGTTCTCCAATTTGTATCAATACCATGTTTGGATTTTATTGCATTTCACAGCCATGAAGCCAATGAATTTATCTTACTTCCTATGTAAGAGCCTCACTAAAATGGCTGAAAAGGTGAAAAGAAAAGGAGAGGACCATCATACCAATCTATTTCATCATTATTTGATAAAAATCATTGTATTTCAGCAGCTTGAAGAGAAGAATATAACTTGGGAGACCTTCATTGAGTCTAGTGTCTTTTTGCCTCCTGCTAGTCAGCCAACTAGAGAAGGTACATCATAAGCTACACCATCAACACCATCCAGGCAAAGAGAGATTGGCTCAACTAGCAGAGTTTCACTCAAGAGGGTACCTAGGGCTGAGATGACTCAGACATATTAGAGAGTTAGGATGCTTGTGTTTGCTCCAAACATTGTGGAAGGGCCAAGCCTACATCAACGAGACATAAATCATCATCACAACATGAGGAGCCCATCCATTTTCATGTTGACATGAAATATTTGGAGATGGATGAAGAGCACAAATCCATAAAACAGGTAATTATGGAGAAATATGATGAGATTAGAGCGCTTGAGAGTAGTTTTCCCATGGCCAACTTCATGGTTTCATTCCTTGAGCACGAAAACATGTAATTGAAGGTAAACCAACTGCTTTTGAATAGACATAAGTTTGATGCTAGAAAGAAAGATGTAAAGGGAAAATCAATAGTTGATATTGGTGACTCCGATGAGGATGAAGAATAGGTTAGAAGGAAGAGGCCAAGAACTAGAGGCCTAAAAAAGGCATTGCAACAACAAAGAGAAGCATCTCCACCACAAACATGACAATGGATGAGCTCATCTTGAAGGAAATTGAATAAGACAAGGAGTATTGGCTAGATAGAGTCAATGGACATTTGGAAAAGCTCCTAAAGAGGGCCAAAATAGGAAACAAATTACAAAGATACATGGCTGCTCATTACTATACAAGGAATTAGGTCTCCAAGGTCAAGGTCAAGTAGTTGAAGGAAAAACTCAAGGAAACCCTAATAAAGCAAAAAGGGTGTATGTTTTAACGCTGTAGGTTTAATACTCAGATCTATCGCGATCCACTAATCTTTATCCACCAGCAGATCCTCCATATTGAGCTTCCACAACTCAAAAATCTGACCATTAAATTTCTCAATCTCTATCTTTCCACTGCTCGCCATCTTCTTTCACGGCAAGAATTGATCCCGCAGATCTCCCACTGAACAGGGTCTACCACTGGCCCGAGAAAAAAACCACTCAGTAGAAAAGGCGTCCCCTTGAAGCCTAAAATGCTCTGATACCAAATGTAGGTTTTAACCCTGTACATAAATTATTTTCAAACAAATCTTAAAAACAAAAAATAAACAATAGAGAGAGAATATAACATAAAACAGATATACACAGAGATTTTCCCCTGGATCCCAAATTGGGACTACCAGCTTGATTTTTCATTATATTCCTTTTAGTGTTACAACACAGATATATACATGCCGAAGCATTCATAAACTCCAATCCATTAACCCGGAATTAGAACATAACTGTATTTCCCTTGACCGGATCTACAAAATACCAGGGGTCGAAAACCATCATGCCCCAAAACCATGTGAAAACCCATGCATAAAACCATGGGTGGATCCTCCCATCGAAAAATATGGTCCAATTTTTTTTTTAACAGGGCGCTGCCCTAGACCTCAACAGGGGGGGATACCCTTACCCCCTATAACCCCCCAGTTGCACTTGACGCAACGTACAGGAGATACTTCCCCCCCGCCTATGACCCCCCCATGCGTGCGACTAATCATGGAAAGAATATAACACATACCCAACATTCTCCCACTTGTTGTTTATTTTCCACAGGGGGCCACAGGAGAGCTTAGTAATTATTCTAGCTCTACAACACCCATTGTTTCTCTACACCAAGATAACTTCTGAGTGCTCACTGACTTCGTCAATGCATCTGCAACATTTTTCAAAGTGTCCACCTTTACCAACAACACCCTTTTATCCTCAACCATATCTCTCACAAAGTGATATTGAACATAAATCTGGTTTTTTTTGGAATGATAAGCATCTTTCTTAGCCAAGAAAATTGCACTTTCGCTATCACAATCTATCCTTATAGACCGTTGCACCAACCCCATACTTGAACAGAATCTCTGCAACCAAGTTGATTCCTTAATGATTGCATGAGTGGCTGCCATGCATTCTGCATCCATAGTTGAAAGAGCCACTACATTCTGTCTTTACTCGTCCAACTAACTGCACCTCCAAATAGGCTAAACACATACACACTTTTAGATATTCTTTGGTCCAGATCTCCAACCCATTATGCATCAAAAAAACAATGGATGTCCAAAACTCTGTCCAATCCTGGTCTTCCCTGGTAGCACAAACCATAATCACTAGTGCCACGCAAATATCTAAAAACCTACTTCATTGTTGTCTAATGCTCCTTCCCTGGTTTTGACAGAAACCTGCTCAATACTCCCACTTCATGTGCAATGTCTGGTCTAGTACATACCATTGCATACATCAGGCTACCCAATGCACTTGCATATGGAACACATAATATATCCTCCTCTTATTATTGTGTCCTGGGACACTATTCAGTAGACAAATTTACACCTATAGGAATAGGAACCTTCACTGGTTTACTATCTTGTATATTGAACCTCTGTAATATAGTCTCAACATACTTCCTATGGTTTAACCAGAGCTTCCTCTTTTCCCGATCTCTCTTAATTTCCATGCCCAAAATATAGTTTGCAATGCCAATATCCTTCATGTTGAATTTGGAGAACAATTGGGTCTTCAAATCTTGGATAATTTCTTTGTCATTTCCAATCAGCAACATATCATCCAAATACAAGACCAAATAAATAAAACGGTCACCAATTAATTTAAAATAAACACAGTGATCCTCTTTGCTTCTGGTGAAGCCAAGTCCCCGTATATAGGTATCAAATTTCTGATACCACATCCTTGGTGACTGTTTTAACCCATACAAAGAATTTTTTAACTTGCATACAAGTTCTTTCTTACCCTTCACCATAAAGCCTTTAGGTTGCTTCATGTAGATCTCCTCTTCCAGATCCCCATGAAGAAATGATGTCTTCACATCCATCTGTTCTACCTCAAAATAAAATGCAGCAACAACATAAAAAAGTAATCTAATAGAAGTAACCTTGGCAACAAGAGAAAAATTATCACCAAAATCAATTCTCGGCACCTGGAAATAACCTTTTTCTACCAATCGAGCTTTGTATTTATCCACTTTGCCTTCTACATTCATCTTCTTCTTAAACACCCATTTTCTCTCGATGGGCTTCCTTCCAGTCGACAACTCAACTAGATCCCATGCCTCATTTTTGTGCAAGGATGCCATTTCATCAACCATGGCCTACTTCCAAAGTTTTCCATCCTATGAATCCAGTGCCTCCCTGACAGTTCTGGGATCATCATCAATAATAGTTAAAGAAAAATTTGAACAAAAAGCAGATGGACTATACTTTTCTGGCTTTCTTCTTTTCTGACTCACATATGGAGTTTGTGGCTCTTCCTCTTCTGAATCTTGTTCTGTTGTAGAGTCTTATTCATCCTCCTTTAGCTCAAACTATATCTTCTCAGGTTCCTTTGGTAGGAATTCATGTTTAACAACATATTTCACCTCTCTAAACACCACATCTCGGCCCTACACAACCTTGTTTCTGGGTTCCAAAGCTTGTAACCTTTATACCCAATAAATATGCACCTTTTAGATTTATTATCCAACTTGGTCCTTTTCACCTTTGGAACATGCACATATGAATCACATTCAAATATCCTCAGATGTGAAAGAGAGGTTTTCTTACCAATCCATACCTCATGTGGAGTCTTATCCTCCAACGCTGATGAAGGTGATTTGTTAACCAGGTAACATGCAGTCTCCACTGCCTCTACCCAAAATTCTTGTCCTAACCCGGTACCACTGAGCTTTCTTCTTGCCTTTTCCATCAGCGTTCTGTTCATTATTTCTGCACCTACATTTTGTTGTGGTGTGTATGGAGTAGTATTTTTTCATTCTATACCACACTTATTACAGAAATATTCAAATTCATTCTTGCATAACTCTCCACCATTATCTGTCCTCAACACCTTTATCTTCTTCTCTGTCTGGTTTTCCACCAGAGCCTTAAATTCTTTAAATCTGTCAAATAATTCAGGTTTCTTCCCCAAGAAATATATCCATGTATTCCTTGAGAAGTCATCTATAAATGAAACATAGTACAAAGACTTACCCAATGATGGAACTGACATAGTTCCAAACACATCACTATGCACAAGCTCTAATATTGTGTTCACCCTCTTAGCAATAGAAGGAAAACTCACCCGATTCTGCTTCCCATAAACACAAATTTCATAGAAATCAAAATCTAGAGAGAAATTGGACATAAATTCTACCATACCATTACCTTGGAGTATCCGAAGGTCCTTTTCTCCAATATGTGCAAGAATTTGATGCCATAGCATGGTATTTTCTCTAAAGGCCACTAGGCTTTCTGCTCCACTTTCAAGAACCACATAACTGTTGCCCATCAATAACAGTGCTACCCTAAAGCTTGTACAGATTTCCAATCTGAACTCCCTACATTAATAACAGTGCTCCCCGAACCATCTTGCAGGTATCTTTCTCGAACACTGTTTTTACACCTACATCATCCATCTTTCTTACATAAATCATATTTCTGGCCAATGCAGGGATATGCAGAAAACCAGGAAGTATTCTAATCCTTCCACCTTGCAGCTTCAACTTGAATTTTCCACATCCGATGATTCTGAACTTCCTATCATCCCCTAAGAAGACATCACCACCATCATACTTCTCATACTCACAGAACCACTCCCTATGGGGAGTGAAGTGAAAGGATGCACCTGAGTCAATCAACCATGCCTCATGATCTACATGTGTATTTGAAGAAGAAGCCAAATACACATCCCCACCTTCATCTGAGGTGGTTTTTGACTCTGCAGAAGGAGCATAATCAAATCCCTTTCCTTCCTGAGGAGATTTAGATCTGCAGTCCTTTTTTCAGTGCCCTTCCTTTCCACATTTCCAGCACACCTTTACAAACTTTCCTAGAGATTTAGATCTCCCTCTAGATTTAGATCTCCCACTCAAAACCTTATTTTTGTTGCTATTTTGGGACCTTCCTCTTACTGATAAGGCATCTCCATTATGGCCCTCCATATTTCTCCATCTCATTTCCTTCGACAACAAGGTTGAGACAATTTCATCAAAATTCAAGGTAGTTGCATTGCTACCTATTGCAATAACCAAACTGTCCCACGAATCTGGTAGAGAACACAACAAACTGATGCACTTATCTTCATCTGAGATTTTAATATCAACATATGACAACTGAATTACCACAATATTAAAGGCGTTTAGATGCTCTGTCACCGAGTATCCATCCTTCATCCTTAAGGTATACAACATTTTCTGCAGGAATAATTTATTCACCAGAGACTTAGATTGGTACAAAGTCCCTAGCTTGTCTCATAAAGTCTTCCCCGTAGCTTCAGCCTATGAAGTATAAGGGCATGGGATTTAGTGTTACAAAGTGATATTAGAGAATTCAGGTTATACACTTGGACTATATGGGCTCAAGACAAATCAAATGAACAACGAAATTTCTACACTTGACCTTTGGATACAAGATTTAGAGTTCTGATACAAAGTATCAGAGCACCTAGGTTCAACACTGGAATTGAATGGTCATAGGAGGATAAGTTTAAAACCTATGTTATAATTTGGAATAGCACACTATGTTATTTAAAGGATGATTGTTTTTTGTGTACAAATGTATGCTAATTGTAGAATTTGATTGGTAATTGTGTATTGTATGCATGTGTTGATATCATAATTTCATAATAATAGGAATATCCAATTCTAATATGTTATTTTGTTTTCTAAATTACTTTTAATATTGTAGTTATTTTTGCTACTAGTCTTGGTTAAAGGTTGATTTCAAACTTAGTGATGACATCGTTATAAACATGCTAATATGCACATTTCAATTTTTGGAATATGTGGCTGAAATGAGTTCTAGATATCCGGACACCAATATATCAACATTCTTGGTGTTGGTATGGCAAGGTAAAAAGTCAATTTTTTTATGACGATGTAACTAACATCTATGTGTGTGTGACAATACATAAGAAGACTCACATACAATAAGAAATAAAAGGATGGAAAATTTTGAGGTATAACAAAACATGGAACACTTCCATTATGAGTTAGAAGTGGAAAGTTACCATAACGGGAGATAAAACTTCAATATCTTGAAATATGAGTTGAAGGGTTGTAAGGTAGAGAATGAAAGGATCATTAGGAAGAAAAAAGAACGGGCAAGGCTAAACACAATGTTGCTAAATTCATGTCATACATGCAAGAGTTGTTGCAATCTGCATCAACCTCTGGAGATAGAGAGGAATTCCATGATGACAAGGCCAGAAAGAAACATTATAAGGTTGGAGAGAAAAGGAATCCAGTATCATGTTGGCAATGTGGAGAGGCACATCTGAAGAAAGACTACCCTAACAACCAACAAAAGAAGAAGAATAGTTCATGTGAATTTTGGGAACATGAATTACAATCTATAATACAAAAAGAGATGAGGGAGCATTCCCTTAAGCTCTTTGAGACCCTAAAAGGTCCCTTCTTGAATTATTTATAGGGCTACCAAAAATTTGAGGTTGTTATAAACCTTGGAAAGGACTTTATTTATCATGTTGTGCACATGTTGGTGATGGAAAAATTAAAAACCAAAACTCAAGGGATTATGTTTGTTGTGGGCTAATGAATGATGTGTAAAGTTAGTGTTTTACATGTTTTATTGTTATTATTGGCTATGATTTCCATCATTTTTTTTTTGTTAACTTTGAGCATGTACATGTTGCTTTATATTTTTGTCATGTGTTTTTGTTATGGTATTCTCGATTTTCGTTCTTTATTCTTTCCTTTTGTGGTTTGTTAGATGTGGGAAAGGAAAGAAAACGAGCTCCGGAGAAGAAATTAATCAATCCCAAAAGGAAGTGTAATACCTTGATTAAACCTTTTACATAAGATAAATGACAGTGGAAGGTAGAAAAATATGACAAAACAACTAGGTGGACTAGCTGGGTCCACATGCATAAAATAGACAGTGACATGGAAGGTATTAAAATAGCATAAGAAGGGAGTTTCCTTAACTGAAACTATGCATGGTTGATATATATATATGTGTGTGTGTGCGTGTGTGTGTGTGTATTATATATTTTATAAATATAAGAAATATTGGAAAGTGAACTAAAGGTATGAGGATACTAATCGGTCTGAAAGGCCATTAGTTAAGAACCATCATACTAATAAGATAAGTGATTAATCTATAAAATAGGATAATTGTGTGAATGGTATGAAGAATATAATTTTTACTCACCATGTTTTGGGTAACACAATCAGGTTACTTAATGGATTCAATGTTGGATGGAACACCATTGGGAAAGTGGGTAGGGATGACCAATTATTGATAATTATCATTATTAATATGTTATGTTTATGCTCCTTTACATGGCTCTAAATTAGACACAAATTAAGGCCCATATAACCTTTCTTAGGCACATAAAGGCTATATTAAATCTCTCCTACACTTAATGATGATTTTTAGCTTTAATATGTTCTTAGGAAGGTTTAGAGATAATTGCATATTATGTGCCTAATATTTTTTATTTTTGCAGAATATTAAGTAAATTCCGAATGAGATAATATAGAGACTTGCTCGCTGCTACAAAATGGAACAAGATTGGATAATAAATGAACAAAATATCTTGAAATTATTGACAAATTATGGAGCTCCACTGATTGAGAAAATCTAGAAATGTGTTTTCTTTCATTTAATGAAGATTCCTAATGTTGGAAACTAGATCTACTTTTTGAGGGATTTTGGAGGGGAAAGTTACCTCCTTTCAAGGAGAATGCTTCCCCATCACTTTCTATAAGTACCAATTCAAATTTTCCTCTAGAGGCATGTATTTCTTAGTATTCTTGTGGAGGAAACTTGTTATTTAGTAGCTCCACTTTCATTTCTATTAGGTATATACTTGGATTGATTCAAATAATGAAGTTTGGTGCAATTTTTAGCTTCTAAAGATTGGTTTCCTTCGTAGGACTCTGAGTATCCTTGGGCTTGGCTATCCTAGGAGCCTCATAAATTTTTTGTATAATTTCTTTATTTTCCTTGAATGTATTTTCCACTTGCATTTCTTATTTCTGAATTTACTATTCATGCTTCTTTTGTTGTACGTCATACTGGTTAACTAATGGAAGTGAGTTTCTTTTTAGTATATTTACAGTCATAAGCATGATGCATCCTCAGAACAAATTTTAAAATTTATATTCATCATTGAGCTCCTTGGATTGGTTTACTATTTCACAAATCTAGAATTTTTGGAAGTCTCTTGTAACAAAGTGGTAGTAATTTTCTGCTATTTTTAGCACATGTTAATGAGCCTATTTTGATTTGATTCCACTGGGATTGGGTCAAAAAAAAATTCAAGTTAATAACAAAATTTACCCCATAGTATTTGCACTTGATTAGGTTAAGCATTTGGTAGTTTTACTAGCTCACCAATTCTTGAATTTCTATTTTTTAATTTAGTAATTTCTGCTATTGTTTAGCACATGTTAACAAGGGTATTTTTGAGTTATTCCACTTGGAATGGAGTCCTAGGACATACTACTTTATAAAAAATTTTGTCCCATCTCATTTTAATTTTATTTTCTTGGGAATTTGACAATTTATCTCGAGGAGTAGCCATCCTATAATAGTCTTGTAGCACGTGTAAAATTGACAAGATTTGCTCCAAAAGCTTTGTTTTTGTCTCTTAGGCTTGAATCACGACCCCTAGGCTTTGAATCCATGATTGAGTAAGAAAAAATACCTCTTAAGCCTTCCCTCTTCTCCATTCAAAATCACCTCTGCAATTTGTGTTAGTGGACAAATTTATGAATTGGATAGCACAATAATGATTTTTTGATTGCCACAGCTAATGAACTCTGTCAATGGATCTAAACTCTTGGGCATGCAGTGATTGATTACATTCTCTTTCCTTCATGAAAGTTAGATTAGTTTTCTTTCTTTATTCTTAAACTATGGATTTTATTTCAAGCATTGTTATTTCCATTCCATATGCCATGTTTCCTTTCAATGCAACATTTACATTTTGCTAGCTTAATGTTTACATTTTAGCAAGTAGTATAGCATTTACATTTATGCATTTAGGATTAGCAGTCACATTTGGGCAAGAATCATTTCCATTTCCTGAAAATTGAGTATAATTTCCATGTTTGAAATTATTTTAGGCTTGATTTTATGATATTCAATTCATTGCATCAGATCAATGAACGAAGGAAACATTGTATGCTGCACATATAGTGTTAAGACCTCTTAAGTTTGTACAAACCCCAGGTTGATAATTTAAGTCGATAGCCTTGGGAGATGCAACATTATTGTTGCATTACTGGGTCTCATCCATTTTTTACATCGTTGTTGGGGAGGTGTCAAAATATGCATTGTTTTCTTCCCTAGTTGATTCATTTCTTTTATTTTCTGCAAAAAAAAAAAATGCATTAGACATATTTCATTTACAAAATAGAAAATTTTCATTGCATTAGCATTCTTATTCAAAACAAATTAAAAAAAAAAAAACAAAAATATACTTCTCCAACACCAATCCCCCCCATTTGACCATGTGGTGCAGTAAGAAGTGCATCACCATCCAATTTTGCAGGTAGAAGAAGAAGATGTGGCAGAGAAGGTAGAAGAAATGGAGGGATATGATGAAAATTAGGAAGATAATGATATTGGTGTTCATACGAAGATAATCCCTCCATATTTCCTTCCCAAATTCCATGGTATGAGGTCAAATGATCCGAAAAGATTTCTCTTTTAATTTGAAATCCTTTGTAGATCTTATTGTTACTTATTAAACACTTAAAAACTGAGACTGTTTCTGACAACATTGTAGGATAAAACTCTTAAATGGTTCATGATTTTAGGGAATAATTCAATAAAATCATGGAATGATATGCAAAATATATTTCTAGAAAAATATAAAGATCATGATCTTAATGAAGAAATCCTTAGAATGGATCAAAGAGAAGATGAGGGCCTTGAGGATATAATAGAGAGATTCATGTATAATGTTAAGAGGGAAAAATTACATCATGTAGGATTTGAAACACTAAACAACCTCATACTTAGAAAAATTATAGATGAGTGGATTAATCTCCTTGATCTCATGATTAGAGGTGATTTATACTAATTATCATTTGAATAAATTTGTGAAATATGCAAGCGCATATCAAGAGGAAGGGCAAGAGTAAGTAAATCAACATCAAGATTTGTAAGTACTATAGGTACAAACCATGGAATGTGAACAGTGAGCTGGCGTCGAACACCCGCAGAATCATCCGATCGAAGGCCAATAATGAAAACCTTGCGTCGAATGCGAAGAACCTGCCATTGAGGCATGCAGGCTCCAAGGTACCTGAAGGGAGTCTCTAGATCAACTTCCTGGATAATGAGCTGAAGTCGACATGAAGTGACCTTGATCGAAGGTGGGCCATAGTGTTTCCCACATCATCGACGCGAGACAGAGGAACATGATGTTTGTGAATCAAGATTAGTAGAGAATCAGAGGGAGGTTGAAAATTGTAGAGGTCAACTTCTCTTGAACATATTGGCGGCGCGACACTGGATTTGGCAGTATTTGACATCAAAGAATCTGAGGTCATGATGACGTGGAAAAGATTAGATGAGCGGTCAAAAGAGATTACCCAAACCCACGGAGGCAAGCAGATAACGAGATGAGATGTCCCCAACCCGACACGAATGCGGACAAGTGCCATGTTCAAGAGCGACATACTGCCGACACGACGGTGATATTGGTTCCATTTTCCCCCACCATTTCTAGCGAGTACCCCAATTATTTTTACACAAGCCTGAGGAGGATACCATATGCTTGTCATATAAGTTTTTTCCTTTGGAAAAATCTGACCTAGTACATTTAACGATCCCTAGGAAGGAGGAACTCAAGTAACGTCATTACGACAGAGTCCGATGTCATAATTTTTTAACGAGTCTGACAAAGGAAGAACTCGAAATCTTTTCATGTTTAGAGAGTTTGAAAAGAAGGCAGAAAAGAAAACTCCAGTAGTCCTTTTTCGTAGATAGTCCCTCAGACCCGAAAAGGTAGAAAACTATGTCTGAGAGAACCTCCTAGTCGCGATAGGCTAGGGTATTCCTTTTTTGTAAATAATCTATCCCAGCCCGAAAAAGGGGTAAACGTATACTGGGTATATGTCGTTTTGCAGCCAATTTAACGAGTTTAAAATGACAAGCATCTCAGCAATATTTTCGATTTTAAAGAGTTAGAAAAGAGCTGAAAGGTGACTCCTTCTAGAGGAACAAGTGGTATAAAGGGCAGAAACTAGTTCCGGTGATGGTGGAACTACTCAGAACAAGATAAAGGTCAAGAGGCTGTCTAACAAGACCACACATCACAGCGGTTCCTCAGGAACATGTAAAACAATCAAGTGAAGGCGTCTGATTGGGCAAGCAGATGGGGACGATGGAATGAGAAAACCAAGGTTCATCTGGAAAAATAGGCTGATAAAATGGCAATCACAAGAGGTAAAATGGGAATGGTTTCATTTTTACACAAGCTTGAAATCAGGAAACTCTGCTTGAAGTTGGTTTCATTTTTACACAAGCTTGAAACAAAGATAAACTATGCTTGAAACCGGTTTCATTTTTACTCAAGCTTGAAATGGAAACAAACTATGCTTGAAAAAGTAAGCATGCCTCCAACATGGTGACTCAATTCGAGGTACATGCCCCCAAGCTTCAGTCCATATGAACGCCAGATGGAGTGAAGGTTCAAACTACGAGATCAGAGAAAGAATCGATTGGGATTTTATGAGATCTAATCGAAGACTCGAATTGAATAGGGAACATGTTTCATTATTTTAACGAGGTTGACACATTAAAAGAACTATCCTCATAAGAGCTTGTTTCATTTTTTAAGGAGCTTGACACAAGAAAACGAACTCTGCTCTGACGACCTTGTTTCATTTTTTAAGGAGCTTGACAGAAGAAAACGAACTTTTCTTTGACGAGCTTGTTTCATTTTTTAAGGAGCTCGACACAAGAAAACGAACTCTGCTCTGACAAACCTCATCATAATTAATAAGAAGTCATAGCTTCCAAGGGTTGCTTGTCCGATGGAAGGAAAACATCTTGTAAGTCTGGACCCAATGCCCCAAGCACACGATGTACAACGACACTATCACTGAATACATGCATAGGATAGGTAGCCACATAATTGACATGCGGCGGGGATGACACAACCAACGGATAAATATCCGACAGCGATGATGGTGGGCTAGCTGCCATATTCAGACCAAAGAACGCAAGATGATCGATGGTCACGGTTCGACCTTGGTGCGGAAAACACATCACACGAAAGAGGGAGGAGACAAGTGCTCCCATGGCATAAGTATAATCATGGCCCAAGATTAAATTAAAGTCCAAGGGGCCAGGAACAACCATCACATCCATATGGACAGTTTTCCCTCCCAAAGTAACAGGAAAATTCAGAAGGATCCCTAATGGTTGGCTAGTTCTTCTGTTAAATGCCAACAGATTCTACGTAACAGGCATAAGCGGTGGCGCACCGAAAGCTTGCCAAGTAGTTGAGGATAAAATACTAACAGACACGCCTTCATCTATAATGGTGCTGGGTACGACCAGATGGGAGGCCTGTATCGTGATCTCAAAGGGCACATAAGAAGGAAGGCGATAACCTGTGAATCGACCCCAATCGAAGGAAGCAACCAAACTACTTGGAGGGGCTACCATCGAACCAAGATGGTCTTCCCCTGGTGTTACGGAAGAAGAAGGAGCATCCTACATGACCTCCATCATGGAGGCGGGAGGGGTATCCTTCAGGACCTCCATTGCGGGAGGCAGAGGAGCAGCTTCTTGAGGTATAGGGACAAGAGAATATTTCTCCAAGTCCGAGGAATATAAAGAAACAAGAAGAACCTGAGGGATGTGAGATCCACTCTTGACAGAAAAGACCTGGTGCACCGCAGATGGGGCTAGCTCAACTGATCCCATGACCAATGGTTGGTTAGGGATGGATTCATGATGGTGAATTTCTGGGGGAGAGGGATCAGGCAAGGATGACTCTTGACTGATCGTTTAATCAACTGGTGAAGGACTCAAAGAAAGCTATTTGTAACCAGCCGAAAGGCACGGTGCAGAAATAGTTGAGTTGTCCAAAACTCTCTTGGCTTCATCCATATACGGACAAAGGTGAATGGCATGGTGCCCTTCACACAACTTACACGGATTGGCAATATTACCCTGATTCTTAGGAGCTTTACTAGCACTAGCTGAAGACGTGCCCCCAACCTGACTCTCGGAAGCCAAAGGAAACGATGAACGACAATTGGACCATACTTCGAGCACCTTGGGAATGCCAGGGCAATCTCGAAGTAGATGGTTTCCTTGGCACAACATGCAAGGGAACTTAACTTTCCGCAGAGGGTTGGAAGGTTCATCGAGAGCAGGTGTTTTAGAAGAAACAGCTGCAGAATTAGCCTCTCGCTTATCTGACTTCTTCTTCTTAGTCTTCTTCTTCTTCTTCTTAGCCACCTGGGTACTAGAATCTAAAATTTCACTAGGCGAAGTAGAAGATGAGGACGAAGAAGGGGAGAGGTCCACCTTCAAATCAACATGGCGTAGCTCAGGCAGAGGAGTGGATGGTAAGGTAGCTGGAACACTTGGGACCACAGAGGTTGAAAACAACCAAACAGGCAACCTAACAGTTAACCCAGGAAGGGACAATGTTTCCATATAAGGAGAACCAAAATTTCCAAAAGGAGGAAAAGAACCAGGATTCCCATAGGAGGGGATTCCTTGGTTGGTGAATTCCAGAAAAGTTTCCATTGGAAACGACCTTGAAATAAAACACTAAGGACAAAAATTCTAACCAGGAATATTTCGTGGGCGATTAATTTTTAAGACACTTAAACCAGACTCTGTTGTTTCATATTTTAAGAGTAAAGAAACAGGCAAAAGGTGACTCTATCGCTTTCAAGTTGGACAAGAGCTTGAAAAGAAAATATCTCGATGATCTTTTCAGTTAAAAGAGTCAGTAAATATCAAAGTGACTGCTCTGGTAATCTAGGTAAATAGGTGTACCAAATATCCGTGAACTGCCATATGCACCTTGATAAAAATGAAAGAGAAATCAACCAAGTACTTAACGTACGTGCAGGTGATCTCCCCGAATGTTGTTTCCGGTGTATCACGGGTAAAAGGCAGCAGACTTGGCTTCCTACAGATAAAGGATTGGAACCTAATGGGGTCTCCCTTTATATAATTGACGGTATGGGGAGCACAAGTCCGTACTAGCGGTGTCTGTAGCCAGATGGCGAGCGACAACTGCTAGGTTTAAAGATGCTAGAACACGTCTCTACCTTAGAATACTAGATGTTCTGTTAATGTTTCAATGTTGCCTTAGGTTAATTCAGTAAATTTTGAAGATGATATTCAATTTACGTTTCGATTTCCAGGCCCTATCGAATGTTGGATCTCATAAAACCTCTAAATGCAAACTACATGCCACAAAACGTCATTTTGTTCAATGAAGAGCTATCTACGAGAGAGTTGAGAGCTTTTCAAATGACAACAAAACAAAAGGCACAAAAACATCCACTACTATTTCCAATGCAAGCTAATGAAACTAGAAAAATTCTCTCTTAGAGTTATATAAGACTAGTAATGCAAAAGAGCTTTCAATTTTCACTAGGCTAATCAAAATGCAAAGAAATTTGTTTTTGTATTTTTCAATATTTTAGAGAAAATGCACTAAATGAATGAAAAAACTAATGAAAATACCAATTCGAGAAATGAAAGTGAGAGAGCTGAAACAAACAAGCTCACTCAATACAAACGCACGCAATCAAGACTCAAACTGATGATGAAAGCCCTCAAAGCGAAGAAGAATCTCGAAAAAGACTCACACAAACTGTGTAATCTAGGATTGGAGTGACATAAAGCAAAACTTGAATGAAAGAGAGAACAATCACTCAACTAATGCAATGATATAATGGAATCCAGCAAAATGAATGCAAAGAAGCGAAAACGAAGTTGATCGGGAAAGCAAGGACCCAAAACTCCCACGGGAGGCTCAGCACACTGAAGCACCTAGAAGCCCTAGGGCTAGAATGAAAAACTGATAGTAAAAGGAAAACAACCGAAGGAAAAGGGCCAAACACAGTCAACAATGACTTCAAGGCACTCAATCAATTAGAAAAATGACACTAGGACCAAAAGTCAAGCTCAAAGAGCCCAAAAGCAAGAAAACCCTAACACCAAACAGAGTTGGCGCACCTGTTTGGCTGTAATCTGCGCCAAAAAATAATTGGCGCGGGGGCCTAACTAGCAACAAGCGCCAGTTGGCGCGAATATCAAGAGCTAAACCGTGCCAATTGAGTTTAATATGGGAAAAGTATTAAAGAGGACAAACATAGACTGGATCTAGTCTTCTAGGGGCTGAACAGGGGTTTGACACCACGGGAGGTGAACTAGAAGAGCAAATAAATCAATCAAAAGCCAAAAAAAACCAAAAGAGGAAAGAATAACTCCAACTGACTCCCCAGTGGAGTTGCCAAATTTTTGAGGAGGTAAATCCCCTCTACGGACAAAGGCGGTCCCACTAGCCCAGATCGGGTCTAGCAACAATCAAGTCACGCAATGACATTGGTTCCTAGTTACAAAAAGACAAAGATCGCGATGAGTAGCCTACCTCAAATCCCACACAGTTTCCATTGGAGAAAATATGATGTTTCTCGTCCCTCGCTTGACAGATCACAATCCTTCCGTTTGACACGTCCGAACACCTGTACACATGCAGGGAAATGACGACATACAACATAACATCTAAAGCATGTAACTATATATCAGTCAGAGAGGATATAATTCATTGCATTACATAAAGAAATGAACACATGAATGGAACCAAAATTAGAGTCGCTTATATTATAAATGACAAAAGGGATATTACAACCAAATGCTTTGATGCTATGATCTTCCTTTGGCGAGGCTTGCAACGGAGTGTGTCTCAACAAAGCCTGTCAGGAATCTGGACGAAGCTCTCTCTCTTACGGGATTCTCTTCGGCTTAGCTCTCAATAGTTTCCCAGCTATAGTTTCCTTCCTACAAGTTTAGCTAGCTTGCTAATGGAGAGGGCAAGCTTTTATAGATGGAGGAAAGGAAGTTGGGATCCCTATAATCATGGGATAGGCCCTATCTCTTAGGAAGGTTCCATGATAGGTGGAAAACCACTTCCTATACATGGAGATCCGGAGCCAAACCACTCAAATCCTTTTGATGATTCATTCTGGAGTTTTTTAGAATCAAAATTCCGCCATTTATTTTTAAAAAACATCCTGGAATAAGCTTGGCGCGAGTGAAACACAGGGACAGAGTGCTAGTTCGCGTGCCCTCTAGTGTGGATTTCCCCCATTGGCACGAGGGATGAACTGGCTAGTCGTGCCAAGGCTCAAACATCTATTTTTAGGGTTTTTCAGAGGAAATGTTCTTCAAGAGAATGTTTTTCCTTATGAAAGAGGATTCCATGAAGGTGGTTTTAGGACATTTTACTGTTCACAGGTCACGAGAATAGTCCTCCAATGTACGGGACGAGGGATTGCAGGGACGGTGACAAAATGCTGTGTAACACTTTCAAAACTATCCAATTTGTCATCAAAACAAGGCACTCACCCTTCATTTCACTTAGAAACCTTTAAAAAGGGAGCTAGCATGCTTAGGGAGTAAAGGAAGACAAGTTATCTTGTTTTAAAATGGTTCAAATGTAAAAAAGTTCAAAAAAGTCAAATTTGTCTTATTGTTTCATTGCAAGGAAAAAAGGTCTTTTCAAGGATATAAATACAAACAAAAGCCTCTCATTCTCTCATTTCATGTTCATATTTCATCTCTCTAAAAGGAAAATTCAATTTTGACCTCAGACCAGCCATACTTTTCCATCAGAAGTCAAAATTCTCCCATGGCTACAATTTCGCTACCTTTCTGCAAAAATGTGGGGTTTTTGTCTTTCGCTACCTTTATGGTAAACTTTCCTTGGAAATCCCCTTCCTTCCAATTTTTTGAGGTCTAAAGCTACACATAAACTCAAAAAACCCTACCATAGCTTTCAAATTCACTCATTCTCCCCCGAAGGTACCCAAGTTTCCCCCACGTTACCTTTATCAACATATTCACTACCTTTATGCTAATGCACAACAAATATTGAGTTCGAGGGTTGAGCGACCAATTGTAGTAGCCCAATTCAGAAAATCAGGATCTCTTGCACTCATTTGACAGGTTAGTGTCAATAATTATCAATTCCTTTCCACTACAAGTGATAAATTTCAAAAAATGGCTCGCTGCTAAGGTTTTTTGCTGCATTTATCACCCCCATCAATTTTGGCATGAAATTACTAGAAATCACATTAAGTTTGGTTTATTTGGACTCATGACACTCCATGCACCTCCATCACACCCTGCCCCATAATAATTTCATCCTATTCCACTTATTTCTCACCAAACCCTAAGTTTTACTACGTTTTGGTAGAAAAGGCCCGTGTTTTCTATTTTTGGGCCCTTTCTCCTTGCTCATTCCATTCAATTGCACTCCCATTAGATTCCTAACACTCTTCCCTATACCTCTAAAATTTCTCAAGAAGTTAGAGTGGCCCTATCCCCCTCATCCCCTCTCATTAAAAAAAAAAAACTATTAAATCCCTTGTTTTCAGTGCAGCTAAGAAAATATTTCCAAAATGGATACTATAAGCAGTGATATATAAAAGAATACCTACAATAAGGGAGGAAAATTCAGTAGGTTTGAGCCATTTCATACCAAGGAGATAATGGCATCTCCCTTCATCAGAAAATCATTTGAAGATGTCGGTTGTTTAGATTTTTGCAAGAGAGTTCAAGAAATTGGTTTCAATGCTAAGCTTACTAGTTTGTTTGCCACTTCACTAAAGAAGAATCAAGCTATAATTGAAGGGGTGAAGTTCATTATATCAACATAAAACATTGCATCAACCATCAGGATTTCTAGTAAGGGGGAAATATGGTTCAAGAAATCACAGCTAGACCTTCAAAGATATAAACCCTTCTTGAAAGAACAATAAAAGGAGGCTCCTACACATGTTTTTCCCATGAGACAACTATTGGACATATATACACCCTTGATGAATATTATTATGAAACATTTCACATGCAAAGATAGGTTCTCCAATTTGTATCAATACCATGTTTGGATTTTATTGCATTTCACAGCCATGAAGCTAATGAATTTATCTTACTTCCTATGTAAGAGCCTCACTAAAATGGCTGAAAAGGTGAAAAGAAAAGGAGAGGACCATCATACCAATCTATTTCATCATTTTTTGATAAAAATCATTGTATTTCACCAGCTTGAAGAGAAGAATATAACTTGGGAGACCTTCATTGAGTCTAGTGTCTTTTTGCCTCCTGCTAGTCAGCCAACTAGAGAAGGTACATCATCAGCTACACCATCAGAACCATCCAGGCAAAGAGAGATTGGCTCAACCATAAGAGTTTCACTCAAGAGGGTACCTAGGGCTGAGATGAATCAAACATATCAGAGAGGTAGGAGGCTTGTGTTTTCTCCAAACATTGTGGAAGGGCCAAGCCTACATCAACAAGACATAAATCATCATCACAACATGAGGAGCCCATCCATTTTCATGCTAACATGAAATATTTGGAGATGGATGAAAAGCACAAATCCACAAAACATGTAATTATGGAGAAATATGATGAGATTAGAGTGCTTAAGAGTAGTTTTCCCATGGCCAACTTCATGGTTTCATTCCTTGATCATGAAAAAATGCAATTGAAGGTAAACCAACTGCTTTTGAATAGACATAAGTTTTATGCTAGCAAGAAAGATATAAAAGGAAAATCAATAGTTGATATTGGTGACTCCGATGAGGATGAAGAATAGGTTAGAAGGAAGAGGCCAAGAACTAGAGGCCTAAAAAAGGAACTGCAACAACAAAGAGAAGCATCTCCACCACAAACAAACATGACAATGGATGAGCTCATCTTGAAGGAAATAGAACAAGACAGGGAGTATTGGCTAGATAGAGTCAATGGACATTTGGAAAATATCCTAAAGAGGGCCAAAATAGAAAACAAATTAAAAAGACACATGGCTGCTCATTAATATACAAGGAATCAGGTCTCCAAGGTCAAGGTCAATTAGTTGAAGGAAACACTCAAGGAAACCCTAAAAAAGAAAAAATGGTGTCGGTTTAGTACTCAGATATATCACGATCCATTGATATTTATCCACCAACAGATCCTCCATCTTGAGCTTCCACAACTCAAAACTCTGGCCATTAAATTTCTTGATCTCTATCTTTCCACTTCTCGCCATCTTCTTTCACTGCAAGAATCGATCCCGCAGATCTCTCATTGAACAGGGTCTACCACAGGCCCGAGAAAAAAAACCACTCAGTAGAAAAGGCGTCCCTTTGAAGCCTAAAATGCTTTGATACAAAATGTAGGTTTTAACCCTGTACATAAATTATTTTCAAACGAATCTTAAAAATAGAAAATAAACAATAGAGAGAGAATAGAACATAAAACAGATATACACAGAGATTTTCCCCTGGATCCCAAATTAGGACTACAAGCTTGATTTTTCATTATATTCCTTTTAGCATTACAACACATACATATACATGTCGAAGCATTCATAAAATCCAATCCATTAACCCTGGATTAGAACATAACTGTAGTTCCTTTGACCGGATCTACAAAATACCGGGGGTTGAAAGCCATCATGCCCCAAAACCATGTGAAAACCCATGCACAAAACCATGGGTGGATCCGCCCATCGAAAAATAGGGTCCATTTTTTTTATTTATTAACGGGGCGCTGCCCCAGACCTCAACAGGGGGGGATACCCTTCCACCTATAACCCCCCTGCTATGCTCAATGCAACCTATAGGAGATACTTCCCCCCCCCCCCCATCCAATGACCCCCCCCCCCCCCCCCCTTGTGGCTAATCGTGGAAAGAATATAACACATACCCAACATTCTCCCACTTGTTGTTTATTTTCTGCAGGGGGCCGCAGGAGAGCTTAGTAATTATTCCATCTCTGCAACACCCATTGTTTCTCTACACCAAGAGAATTTCTGAGTGCTATCAGACTTCGTCAATGCATCCGCAACATTTTTCAAAGTGTCCACCTTTACCAGCAACACCCTTTTATCCTCAACCATATCTCTCACAAAGTGATATTGAACATCAATCTAATTTATATTTGAATGATAAGCATAGTTCTTAGCCAAGAAAATTGCACTTTCGCTATCACATTATATCCTTATAGACTGCTACACCAACCCCATACTTGAATAGAATCTCTGCAACCAAGTTGTTTCCTTGCTTGCATGAGTGGCTACCATGCATTCCGCCTCTGTAGTTGAAACAACCTCTACATACTATCTTTACTCATCCAACTAACTACACCTCCAAATAGGATAAACACATACCCACTTTTAGATCTTATTTGGTCCAGATCTCCAACCCATTATGCATCAAAAAAACAATGAATGTCCAAAACTCTGTCCAATCCTGGTCTTCCCTGGTAGCACAAACCATAATCACTAGTGCCATCCAAATATCTAAAAACCTGCTTCACTATTGTCTAATGCTCCTTCCATGGTTTTGAGAAAACCTTCTCAATACTCCCACTTCATGTGCAATGTCTAGTCTAGTACATACCATTGCATACATCAAGCTACCCAATGCACTTGACCAGATATATCCTCCTCTTATTATTGTGTCTTGGGACACTGTTCAGTAGAAAACTTTACACCTATAGGAATAGGAACCTTCACCGATTTACTATCCTGCACATTGAACCTCTGTAATATAGTCTCAACATACTTCCTATGGTTTAACCAGAGCTTCCTCTTCGCCCAATCTCTCTTAATTTCCATGCCCAAAATATAGTTTGCAACGCCAAGATCCTTCATGTTGAATTTGGAGAACAATTGGGTCTTCAAATCTTGGATAATTTCTTTGTCATTTCCAATCAGCAACATATCATCCACATACAAGACCAAATAAATAACACTGTCACCAATTAATTTAAAATAAACACAGTGATCCTCTTTGCTTCTAGTGAAGCCAATTCCCCTTATATAGGTATCAAATTTCTGATACCATATCCTTGGTGACTGTTTTAACCCCTACAAAGAATTTTTTAACTTGCATACAAGTTCTTTCTTACCCTTCACCATAAAGCCTTCAGGTTGCTTCATGTAGATCTCCTCTTCCAGATCCTCGTAAAGAAATGATGTCTTCACATCCATTTGTTCTACCTCAAAATAAAATGCAGAAACAACAGATAAAAGTAATCTAATAGAAGTAACCTTGGCAACAAGAGAAAAATTATCACCAAAATCAATTCCTGACACCTGGAAATAACCTTTTTCTACCAACCGAGCATTGTATTTATCCACTTTGCCTTCTACATTCATATTCTTCTTAAACACCCATTTTCTCCCGATGGGCTTCCTTCCAGTTGACAACTCCACCAGATCCCATGCCTCATTTTTGTGCAAGGATGCCATTTCATCAACCATGGCCTACTTCCAGAGTTTTCCATCCTATGAATCCAGTGCCTCCCTGACAATTCTGGGATCATCATCAATAATAGTTAAAGAAAAATTTGAACAAAAAGCAGATGGACTATACCTTTCTGGCTATCTTCTTTTCCGACTCACAGATGGAGTTTGTGGCTCTTTCTCTTCTGAATATTTTTCTGTTCTAGAGTCTGATTCATCCTCCTTTAACTCAAACTATATCTTCTCAGGTTCCTCTAGTAAGAATTCATGTTTAACAACATATTTCACCTCTCTAAACACCACATCTCGGCTGTACATAACCTTGTTTATGGGTTCCAAAGCTTGTAACCTTTTAAACCATCCTTATACCCAATAAAGATACACCTTTCATATTTATTATCCAACTTGGTCCTTTTCACCTTTGGAACATGCACATATGAATCACATCCAAATATCATCACATGTGAAAGAGAGGGTTTCTTACCAATCCATACCTCATGTGGAGTCTTATCCTCCAATGCTGATGAAGGTGATTTGTTAACCAGGTAACATGCAGTCTCCACTGCCTCTGCCCAAAATTCTTGTCCTAACCCGGTACCACTGAGCTTTCTTATTTCCTTTTCCATTAGCATTCTGTTCATTCTTTCTGCAACTACATTTTGTTGTGGTGTGTATGGAGTAGTCTTTTGTCATGCTATACCACACTTATTACAGAAATATTCAAATTCCTTCTTGCATAACTCTCTACCATTATCTGTCCTCAACACCTTTATCTTCTTCTCTGTCTGGTTTTCCACCAGAGCCTTAAATTCTTTAAATCTGTCAAATAATTCATATTTATTCCCCAATAAATATATCCATGTATTCCTTGAGAAGTCATCTATAAATGAAACATAGTACACAGACTTACCCAGTGATGGAACTGAAATAGTTCCAAACACATCACTATGCACAAGCTCTAATATCTTGTTCGCCCTCTTAGCACCAGAAGGAAAACTCACCCGATTCTGCTTCCCATAAACACAATTTTCATAGAAATCAAAATCCAGAGAGAAATTGGACATAAATTATACCATACCATTACCCTGCAGTATCCGAAGGCACTTTTCTCCAATATGTCCAAGCCTTTGATGCCATAACATGGTATTTTCTCTAGAGGCTGCTAGGCTTTCCACTCCACTTTCAAGAACCACATAACTGTTGCCCATCAATAACAGTGCTACCATAAAGCTTGTACAGAGTTCCAATCCAAAATCCCTACATTAATACTAGTGCTCCCCGAACCATCTTGCATGTATCTTTCTCGAACACTGTTTTTACACCTGCATCATCCATGTTTCTTACATAAATCATATTTATGGCCAATGCAGGGATATGCATAACACCAGGAAGTGTTCTAATCCTTCCACCTTGCAGCTTTAGCTTGAATTTTCCACGTCCGATGATTCTAAACTTCCTATCATCCCCTAAGAGGACATCATCACCATCATGCTTCTCATACTCATAGAACCACTCCCTATGGGGAGTGAAGTGAAAGGATGCACCTGAGTCAATCAACCATGCCTCATGATCTACATGTATATTTGAAGAAGAAGCCAAATACACATCCCCACCTTCATCTGAGGTGGTTTTTTTCCTCTGCAGAAGGAGCATAATCAGATCCCTTTCCTTTCTCAGGAGCTTTAGATCTGTAGTCCTTTTTTTAGTGCCCTTCCTTTCCGCATTTCCAGTACACCTTTACAAACTTTCCTAGAGATTTCGATCTCCCACTCGAAACCTTATTTTTGTTTCTATTTTGGGACCTTCCTCTTACTGATAAGGCATCTCCATTATGGCCCTCCATATTTCTCCGTCTCATTTCCTTCGACAGCAAGGCTGAGATAATTTCATCAAAATTCAAGGTAGTTGTATTTCTACCTATTGCAATAACCAGACTGTCCCACGAATCTGGTAGAGAACACAAAAAACTGATGCACTTATCTTCATCTAAGATTTTAATATCAACATATGACAACTAACTTACCACAATATTGAAGGCGTTTAGATGCTCTGTCACCAAGTCTCCATCCTTCATCCTCAGGGTATACAACTTTTTCCGCATGAACAATTTATTCACCAGAGACTTAGATTGGTACAAAATCCCTAGCTTGTCCCATAAAGTCTTCCCTGTAGCATCCCTAGATACATTAAAAAGTACTGAATCTGAGATACACAACCATATTGTGCTCTTTTCCTTTTGATCCAACTTCTTCCAGTCTTCATCTGACATTGTCGTCGGTTTAGTACTTGGATCTACTGCGATCCACTGATCCTTATCCACCAACAGATCCTCCATATTGAGATTCCACAACTCAAAACTATGAACATTAAATTTCTCGATCTCTATCTTTCCATTGCTCACCATCTTCTTTCACCACAAGAATCGATCCCTTATATCTCCCACTGAACAATGTCTACCACAAGCCCGAGCAAAAAACCCCTCAACAGCAAAGGCGTCCCCTTGAAGGCGAAATTGCTTCCATACCAAATATAGGTTTTAACCATGTAAAAAAATTATCTGCAAACGAATCTTAAAAACATAAAATAAAAAATAGCGAGATAATAAAAAAAATAAAAAATATACACAGATATTTTCCTAAGGATCCCAAATTGAGACTACCAGCTTGATTTTTCATTATATTCCTTTTAATGTTACAAAAAATATATATACATGCTGAAGCATTCATAAAACCCAATTCATTAACCCTCTATTAGACAATAACCGTAGTTCCCTTGACTGGATCTACAAAATACTAGGGGTCAAAAACCATCATGCCCCAAAATCATGTGCAAACCCATGCACAAAACCATGGGCGGGTCTGCCCAGCAAAAAATAGGGTCCAATTTTGTTTTTCTCAGGGCATTGCCTCAGACCCCGACAGGGGGGAGTGTCTCCCTCCCTGTGAACCTACTGCTACACCCGCCACAACGTACAGGGGGGGCTTTCTCCCCCCCCGCGCGTACGACTAATCATGGAAAGAATATAACACATACCCAACAAAGGGAAGGGTTAGTTGGATTTTATTGTTGATGCTTCCATCATAACATATCATACCATCTCAGGTCCTCATGGAGCAAGTCTAGACCAATTTTGAGAAAATTTGGAGAAGTTTTGGCATTTTTTCAATTTTGGGAAAATTTTAAATTTTTTTGCATAGAGCATAAACGCAACGTGTTAACGAAACCTTTATTCTTAGAACATCCCATTGATGAAATAAAGACATTTTTAGATTGATAGTGATGAATACATCACTACTATACACTTAGCTTGCTACATCAGTTGTTATTCTGCTAAGGAGGATAAAAAAACTAGCTAAAAATCAACTCTTTGCCTCAATTTTAGAGCCATGCTTCCTTTATAGCACTAGTTTTGGGAGAAGTGGTACTTGAAGATTTTGGAGGATTTTTTTTGCTGGGAAAACACTTCAGATGCCTAGCAGACACACTCACCAATCTACAACAACTTGCATAGTCAAAATTGAGCATGGGAGCATAATCAAATTGGTTACATAAGATCACTCTACCTTTTTGATAGTTTCACTACCTTTGTCTATAAAAATGCTACGGTTATGCCAAAAATAAACATTGGATTCCTCAGAACACTTGTCAAGCTCATAAAATGTCACAAATTCGAGGTATTTTTGTCCTATGGGTAAGAATTAGAGTTATTTAGTTGGTTTTTTCCTCCTATCATGAGGGAATATGTAATTTAATGTAAGGAAAAAACACTACTAGTTTATAGCTAAAATTCAGGGAATGGTTTCTAACCTTCCTAGAATCTAGGAAATGACTTATCTTGTGTATTTATGATCCATTTTTGATGGGATTTAAAATTGATGAGGTGTCATAGTCCATATTTTCTATAATTACACTCTCTTTAGTTTTTTGGGGGGTTGGATAATCTTATTTTGCAGTGGAGCTTTTGTAATCAAAATTTTGGAATGAAATCAAAGACAAATTTGCAGAACTTGTGTTGAGATACTTGTGGTATGCATTGGAGAATTCGTTCTTCTTATGTATGTTTATCAATTCATGCTAAATGATATATCCTCTTCTTTCATATACATCTTTCCATATGTTTATCTTGCAAGTTTATGAGCAGAAATCATGTTTGTTCATGCTTTGTTTTAGACAAGGTTTACATGTTATGTTTATTTTCTTCTAAATGAATGAATTAACCTTAGTGCTCATTCAAACCTTCTATTACTTCATCCTATACTCAAACCTTGGAATTCAGACCTAAAAACCCTACACAGAGTCTTCTCACTGACCTTTTTGTGCAACACTTAAAACATCAAACAAATACTATTTACTAAGCTTACATACCTAGCCTAAGATCATTAGATATTTCAGTCATTCCTTTGAATGCAAAAGTGACAACGAGAGAGCCCTCTCTGGTCCTAGTAGGGCTAACTACTTGGCCTAAAGCCTGGTCTGTGGTTACCTTTCTTCAATCCCATTTTCAACCTTGGGAAGTTGGGGAGAGTGATAAAATTTTTGGCACCGTTTTAGGGGAGCGATTGCTTAACTTTACCTGGGAATATTTCTTTAATCCTATGAAATTTATACTTTTAGTTGACAAGCTCTAGCATTCGAAACATGCTAAATTCTTAAATATGAGTCTAAGTCCAAAATTATTATCTTAAGCTAGCTCCTAAAAGACATACTAGGTCAAATCCGTGCCCAAATCCCTCACCAATTGTGAATGACCCTGAGAGTCTTTTAAGAAAGCATAAAACCAAGTCTCAGAAGGTTGGAATAGATATTCCTCCACTTGTCAAATCAAATTCCTTACCTACAATATTTGTTTTAGAAGGTTTGTTTTATAATTCATAGAAACTGAAAGGTATTTGTTTAGGAATAAGTCTGAAACATTTCTTTTAGAAACCACCTTTTATCCTTTTTATTTTGAGAACTTTGCACCATTTTCTGAGTCTTTTTATTCTGAAGTTGATAGTGAAGTCTGGTCTAATTTCCACAAAATTAAAGGCTTGGTGGATAAGTTTCAAGAAACTTCAGAAAAAGCTTATTTCCAATATCAGTAGCAGGCTTTTGCTTCACCTATCATTACACCTTCTCATACTGCTACATCATCAACCCTTCCTTTCATTCCATCATTACCTCTACAAGTTTTCACTCCATAAGCACCTCCACCACCTCCTCCATTAGCCATAGCCATATCTTCTCAATTTATCCTACTTATACAACTCACTGCACTACCTCAGAACTATGGTCAGAGAATTCCCCTTTTCGATGGAACATCAGAGTTTACAACTTATCAACACATTGCCAAAGTGATTGATTTCATAGATCTTGAAGAGATCGACAATGATGATGCCAAAATTCACATCATTGCACAAAGTTTCTTTGGAGAGGTAAATAAATGGTTTCTCTCTCACACAACTAGTTTAATAGGTATTTCACAGCAACTAATTGACTTTTTTATGGAAAAATGGGAAGAGAAGAAGAATCCATTACATATTTTAGCTGAGTATAACGCCTTGAAAAAGAATCCAAATGAGCATGTATAAGACTTTACAACTAGATTCAATAAAATATATGATTCAATTCCTGAGAATATTAAGCCTCCTCCAGGCCTTGCTTTACTTCACTATCTTGATGGTTTTGATCCTGACATGGCCTATTAGCCGAGGAAAAGAAACCCAGCAACTCTTGAAGAAATGCATAGAAACGCAGTGATCATGGAAGCCAATTTGATCATCAAAAAGTATAAAATCAAGATGGAGAAAAGAGTCACTATCAAATAGGAAACATATACTTCATCAGAGGGAAAATTAGACACTTTAATCAAGATCATGGAGAAGATGATGGATAAAATTTCCATCGCTGATAGACAAGCTGAACCCTCCATTAGAAATTCCAATTTCAGAGGTCAAAATTAGCAACCTCAATACAGGATCAAGCAAAGGGAAAAGAGGGGTTAGGATCCACAAAGTCAACATCAAATTCGAACTCCATTTCAGCAGAACTACACTGAAGGCCCCGATGAATATGATGAAGAATAAATTTATGGCGAGAATCATTTATTTGAGGAAATTCTGCAACCTATTTTCCTCACTGAAGAATATCAATTCTCTGCAGAAATTTGTGCACCGGATGATCAACAATATGTCTTTTCAAATGATGACATGTTATCAATGCAGACAGAATATAATCAAAGGGGAGATTAGAATGCTCTTTCTCAAGTGCAGAGAGATTATGGTTTGAGGAGTATAAATGTTCCTAAAACCTCCAATCAGAAAAAACAGAACGCTCAAGTAGATGCTCATCATAAAAAAGGTTGTTACTCTAAATCAAAGAAAATACAAGGGACTTGTTGTTCCTAGTCCTGGAAAAGATAATGAAGCCTCCATCGGCGGTAAAAAGAAGGATAAAAAAATCTAGGACGAAGGATAAAAGAAGAAGACTTCATACAAAGATCAACCTGAAATGAAATATGCACCATAGAAAGAGGTAGAAAAACATACTATTCTTTTTAGTCTTGAAAACGAAATTTCCATGGTGAAAGTCTCTATTCCTCTAATTGAAATAGTCAAGAATGATCAGTACAAAGTTCAAGTAGTTAATTTTCTTAGAGTGGATCATATTTCCGACATGGTTAATGTGAGTGATGATCACCCTAAGCTTCTATTTGGTCCTGTTGTTGATGGTGATTTAGAAGATAGTGAGGTTCCTCCATTTTATCTAAGACTCAAAATACATGATTTTATCCTCCTTAACGCCATGCTTGATTTCAGAGCCTCTCACAACCTCATGCCCAAGGCCAATATGGATAGATAAGGATTGGATATCGCAAGACCTTATCATGATCTTTATTCATTTGATTCAGGGAGGGTGAAATATCTTGGCCTCATTAACGACCTAGTGGTGCCATTATAGAAAATCCCAACCAAGAATGTCCTCATGGATGTTTTTGTAGCTGATATCCCTCCTATATTGGAATGCTTCTCTCCCGGTCATGGGGAGAGAAGCTTAGAGGTACCTTACAACTTGAATTTTCATATGCTACCATTATCGTCCTTGGGAAAATTAGGAAACTATACCGGGAAAGTAAAATGAAGTACAAGATCAACAACTGAGAAAAGCCAAATAATCATCCTATACATGTTTTCCATACAGATTTAAATTCTTTTATCTCATTCAATGATGAATTTTCAGCATATTCCGAAGTTTTGATTAAAGAAAAAGTAGAAAATTCTGAATTTTTGAATTTTGTTTTAGAAATGGAAAATTCAAAAATTTATGAAAAGGTGCCAAGTGGTTTGGAACCAAGTGAATCACCTCAAAAAAGTGATGAAATAGTGAAAGAAATATTTTTTTTGGTACAATAAAACTCTCTCAAGCAACAAGTAAAGTTCAACCATCCGATTTGTAGCTTCCTGTTGAAGAAATTAGTTTGTGGACCATGGACTTTGATGGAGCTCTAGGAAAAGAAGGGGTTAGCATTAGAGTGTGGATTCGTAGCCCTGTAAATCAATCACTAAACATTCCTCCCAATGTTCAAATGTCCTCCTACAAGCTGGCTTTCAAATATTCAAACAATGAAGCTGAATATGAAGCTTTGATAGCCGATCTGAAAATTCTCAAGAAGCTAGGTGCCAAGAAGATTTATGTATATGGCGACTCCAAGCTGGTAATAAAGAAATTCAAAGGGGAATACTAGGCCAAACATCCAAGGATGTGAGCTTACTGAAATGGCATGCTAGACATCCTCAAGACATTCACAGATTATACCTTGTCATTGATCCCAAGGGACATCAATGTTATTGCTGATTCTCTTGCTACTTCGGCCAACATGTTCAAAATTCCATTGTATCCTAATAATAAGTATGAGATAAAAGTCAAACACTGCCACGATGTCCTAGATAATGTTCAATATTGGCAGGTCTCTCAAGATGGTAAACATATCAACAACTTCTTGTAGACAGAAGAGGAATTTGTGAATTCTCAAATGGATAACTAGTGCTATGAAGGTGACCAAGAAATCCATGCAGTAGAGATGCAAGTGCTTCAGCTGAAAGATAACTCCATTCCAAGAGGTATGGTACCTTTGGAAGAGATTTTCGATCAAGATGATGTCACATGCAAACCGACCATGCTACCAATAGAAGTAGGAGTGGAAGATCTCAATATTGGTACCACGGAAAAGCCAAAGATGGTTAACATTTCAAAATATTTGAGTGCAGAAAGGAAAAATAAATACACAATGCTTATGTCTCAGTTTGTTGATGTATTTTATTGGGAATATTCTGATTTGAAAGTGTATGATAAGAGTATAATCCAACATACCATTCCCTTAAAGCCAGATCAAAAACATTTCCGCGAGAAGTTAAGGAGAATGAATCCCAAGTAGTTGTCCTCTATTCAAAATGAGGTAAATATATTATTTACTGTTGGTATTATAGTTCCTCTTTGCTTTTCAAATTAGATGTCTAATCTAGTGCCAGTGAGAAATAAGACAGGAGAGATTCGCTTGTGCATTGATTTCAGAAATATGAATAAAGTGTCATTGAAGGACAATTACCCACTACTAAAGATGGACCATATTCTACAAAGGGTAGTTGGATTTTCCAAACTTTCATTGCTGGACTGATACTCTGGGTATAATAATATTTTAGTCCATCTAGATGATCAAGAAAAGACAAACTTCACAACACCTTGGGGCACCTTCATGTATGCCAAAATGCCTTTTAGATTGAAAAAAGCAGGGGCTACTTTTCAACGAGAAATGGATATTTCTTTCGCCAATGAAAAGGATGTCTTTTTGGTCATCTATCTTGATGAAGTCACTATTTTTTCCAAGGTAGATGAGAAACACTTGCAACACTTGAAAACATTTTTTCAGAGATGTATAAAGTTTGGCATATCGCTAAACCCAAAGAAGAGTATTTTCGCTATGGAGGAAGGTAAATTGCTAGGCCATATCATATCAAAATATGGAATTAGGATAGATACTTCAAGGATTGAAGAAATTCAGACCTCGTACTATCTGTTAGGAATCTGTAATTAGAAATATTGGCAAAGTCTAATCACAGAAACAACATTATTTCAACCACTTTGGGATTCTAGGATCTAGCCCTCCTGAATCCGGAGAGGGATCTCTCCAATAAGTGCAAAGATTGGATTTATGTTCAAGGTTTTGGGTAATGATATTAGTCTAGTTATGAAGGCTGAGGGTTTGTTTTGTTTTTGGATGGTTGAGCATGATTATTGTTTGAGGGAAAGTCCTAAATGGAAATAGTTTCAAAGGTGTGAAGTTGCAAGCGATCAAAACAAGCTTTGGCCAAAAAGATAGATAATTTTAGGTTTTAGTCCATTGGGCTATGGAGTCATAATAGGGTTTAATTGAAACAACAAGAGGCAAGAGTGGTCCATGGGGAAAGTCATATATGTCTAAGGATCTCTTTAAAGTTGATTTATGGAATGAAATGATACATAAAGAAGGGGAATTAAACAGATGAAGAACAAAGAGCAGCCCAAGATCAGGTAAGTACCTTTAAACTAGCCTGCTTTTGACATACACTTAAGAAAGACATAAAAGTAATCTAAGATCAGGTAAGTAATTCTAAACTAGCCTGATTTTGATGCACTTTCAATAGAAAACATTTTAAAACAAAGGGAAACTTGAAGGCAACTGTTGGAGAAGAAACTAGCAGGCTGGGCTCATCAAAAATCCTCTCCTAGCTCTGCTCTACTTGGTAAATTTCAAGACAAACACAAAGATAACAAAGAATGGCCTAAGATCTGGTAAGTACTTCAACACTAGCCAGCTTTCAACACATTCCAAGGGAAACTTTCAGACGATTTTTGGGATAAAACTAGAACCAGGGCACACCATATCTTTCTGAGTTCATATCTACTTAACATGAAATGAAAATAACATTCAAGAACAATATTTAGCTAAGACAAGAGGATGAGGGAACGCCAACATTCCTACTGCTTAAACTGAATTAAATCATTCTTAAATAACACAAATGGGAAGAAAACATTTATACAAATATTTTCAGTCAGAGAAGGGTACTGATATACAGTAGGTCCTAACTCTATGCATGCAGTTATTTATAGAGAAGACGGACAAAGTGAAAGATGAAAAAAAATAACGAGTTACAATAAGAAAAACATCACCGTCGACATAGACTAGGATCCCATAAATCAGCTTGTATTGATGCTCCAAACCAGTTATAGCTTTAAGTCCAATGCTTTAGTTTAGAAATCATCTACACTTCCCATACTAACTTATCTATCACAAGTAGAGCTTCAAGAGCCAGAGAACACTATTTACAAAAAGGAGTTTCAAGCTCAAGTATATTTCAAAGTTCTGCAACCAGCAATTTCTCATATTCTACAGAAGTATTTATAGAAGAATGAGGAAGCGAGATCTGATAAAAGATATCCCAAGATAATTAATACAGTCTTAATGGCTTCTTGGCCTTTGAGGGGCTCGATGGAGAAGTGTATAGGTATTCTCACTGTATTAATTGATTTACATTTAAGATTAAGCTCGGTGGGAAATTTTGTTGACTTTTAAGGCTCTGTGTCATGTAATAGTAACTCTGCTGATATTTTGTGCATTAAATTCCTTTAGTAGAATTAAATCTTTGGCTGCGCTAAGGCAACTATCTTCATTTGATCAATAACTTCGTCCTCTGTTTGAATGCTTTGAGGCACGGGTGTCTTTGTGGTAGCTGAGAGGAATCAATTTGCCTCTGATATGGCGGTGGAGGCCTTTCTATCTAATAAACACTTACAATTTTCTTTAACTGTGTTTTAATTTGGAGGATTAGGCTTTTCATAATCAATCTTAGTCGTAATCCGCCAAATTTTCTTCAATCTTTTGTTCTGCTGTGTTCTGTCTTCGACACTGATACTCTTTGATTGTGATTTTATTCACTATGTCTTGTTGATGTGCAGTGCTGCACAGGGCTCGTGAGGCATCAATGCCCATGAAGCAGTGACGAGACGTGGAAATTGAACCCATGGATGGCTCCCTTTTGATGAATCAAAGGCTTGGGAATCGTCATTCCCGACCTTTGGCTTTTCTCTAACACAATGGATAAACCATTTAAACAACTGCAAAAAACAATAAAGATTAATAAAATCCTGTGTTTTGGGTTTGAATTTCTTCAGAGGTTGTGGGGAAAGAGCGTGGCCATTTGATGGCATCATCCAAAGGTGGGGATTCGTGCGAAGTCAGATGGAAGCGGTCTAGATGAAAAAGCGGTGGAGAATTAAGTTAGATCCCTTGATCTTGGACAGATCAACAGTCGGGAGTGATCCGAGAGGAAACAAAGTGAAGGGGTCACTTTATATGGAAATGGCGAAAATATGATGAGATAAGGTTAAAAACCTTTTTGCGGAGGAAAATATGGTTTAAATTGAAGTTGGCGGTTCAGGATGATCATGGGCCATCGGATGAGATCGGCCCAAAAGATCAATGGTGGAGAATAAATCGGGAATCGGCGATGGGAGGGGGGAAATGTAATGTAATTAGATGCACCTGATGGAAAACTCCGATGCGATTAGATGAAGACCGTCGATTTGCAGATTAGATTGACGGTGGGAGATGCGTTGGGAGATCGCAATCGGCGGGGTAATGAACTTGGAGTGCGACGGAGTGATTGAGCGCTGGCCGTTGATCTGAGGATCAGATCAATGGAAGGGAGTGAATCAGAGAGATGTCAATTGGAGGAGGAGAAATGTAAAGGCGCAATAGACATCTCTGATGCGATTGGCGTGATCGGGGAAGACCAATGCAATTATGCGATCGGGCCATCGAAATCGGAGTTTTTTGTTTAACGCAAACAACAACGCTTTGTGATTTGATCTGATGCAATAAATGCTTGGGACCTTTAGCACTTGGTTCCAGTGCTGGGGCACATGGAGGGGAAGTGGTTTAATACTTAGCCCAAGGGGGCTTAAGCCTGTGGTAAACAACGTATTTTTCATGAAATTTTCCAAGTTTTTTCAATGGATTTGGGGGTTTTTGTATAGTTTAAAAATGAGTTTTAAACTATGTAAAAATGATTTTCATGAATGGAAGAAGGGGAATCATGAAAATAGAGGAGTTTTATGGAGAAAAAGGGGAGCAAAATGAAGGTTAGTTTTTGAGTGGAGGAGGGGGAAAAAGGGGTTTTTTTGCAGTAGTATTTTCTCATGAAATCAACAGAATTTCAGAGTGTGAAATGGAAACAACAGTGAAGATTTGGATAGAGGCATGAGGCCTTCAAGAGTCTTCAAGAGATAACATCTTTTATCAATAAAATTTTTTTCTTGAAGACTCCATAATTTTTTTAGCCAGCATTTGATATAACAAATTTTATAGCTGGCTAAGAGTGGCTCCACTTGGGGACGGTGCCTTATTGAAGGCATCAAGAACTTCAGACCTGCATTCTCTGGGAGGCTGATTAGTGCCTCATCCATTGGGCTGCCCTTCCTTTGCTAGGATGATCTTGCTCTGAAAACATATTAGCAGCCATAAAAGCAATGGATATTTCATCAACAAGCTTTCTACCTACCCAATCCTACTGATCTAAAATTTTTTCTTCTTTAGAGTGCACTTGGATTGGCAAACTCTTTCACAACATTTTATTATTTTGAAAGCATAAAGCTAATCTAGTTCTAATCCTTATTTCTCCATGGACTCAGATTAAACAGTTGAGTCCATATATTCTCTACCTAATCTACCATATGTTGGGATTAAACTGTCCAACAGATTTTATTCCCTAAATTCTACAACAGAAATTAAAAAGCATTCAAGTTAGGATTGAACAGTCTAACTTGATGCTGATCTATGGCATAAAAACAAGCTGCACATAGATATTATTTTGCAGAAAATTAAATCAAAATGGAAGGCTTAAGATCTGAAAGTTCAAGCACTTCCTTTATCTTTTTTCAGCTCTGTTTTTTCCTCTTATTTGAGCTGTCTTTCCTTTGTCAACTGGTTCAGATTTTGAGCTGATTAGAACCATATATTCCCTTGTTTTGACTCAGAATTTAAAACAGATTTGAGTCATTCTTCTTTTGAAAATTAGGTTCAAATTTTGAGCATGTTTGAACCTTTAATTTCTAGCCTAATCTACTTACTGATAAGCCAAGATTAAACAGTTTGGCAAATTGAATTCACTATCCTATCAGCAGTAAATTTAAAACTAATTAGTCAAGATTAGGCTGTTTGACTAACTAGAAGTATGTTTTGCAGGAGTGGCATTTAAGCTTGCACACTTTCAGATTTTTTTCTCTTTTTGTTGGTATGGGGTTGTACCTTTCTTGTTTTTACAATCTGCCCTCTTTTCTTTCTTTCATTGTTTTTGTGTTTTTATATTTTTTATTTTTCTTCGGAGACAAAAATCAACAACTATCTAACTGCTCAAAACTGAGCTTTATTGACATTCCTATCTAACCTAATCTAACTTGGAGTATTTACATTATCATATGATACAAAAATGCCAATGTAGCCAGATGAGTAATGTCAAAAAGAAGAAAAAATTATGGCTGTTTGTCAAGGGTATCCATAGAACATATTGAAGATTAACCTTCAATATCAAGGCTATCACAGAAGGTGACAAATTTTCATGTCTTTGGCTCCTGTAAGGGATCCATGCTTGATAATTTAAGTCAGTTGGGATGTCCACACACTCTTCCAAAGGATCAACAAAGAAAATATGAAGGTTCTCTTCTTTTTAGTCCTCCACAATTGGTAGATTATCTACTTCCAAGACATCAGCTTTGAGGACTATCTCTTCAGTATGTAGTTTGGAAGTATCATCATTCTTAACCTGCATAATAGCAAACAATGAAATATTTTCTTTCTCTAAATATATGCTTGCTTATAATATACATTCAGGTTCTTTGGATGATAGTTTGACATTAATGAAGGGAGAAGTTTCTTCTTGGGAAGATGGTATATCCACAACAGGATAGTCGTGTATTTTTTTTTCTCCCTCATCTTCTTCGTTATCTGAACTAGAGGATTCATCATATTTGGCTGTGTCGTCCTCTTGTAACCCTGGTATGCTCTGTTTTAGTGGACTGAACTCTATGAAGAGGTTGTTATATTCTTCATTACTCTTCTCTTCACCCTTTGAGTTGAAAGGCTGCTGATTCCCAATTATGTGAAAGCCATTTGTGATGGATTGAAATGGATGATTGCTACTTTCAAGCTGATAATGGTGAAACTCATGTTGAGTCTCAAATCTGCATTGTTCTTATACATCTTCCTAGACCTTTTTCATTCACCTGAACCTCCCAAGTTGTCAATATCATTGTATATTAATTGAAAAAGAGCATCTAAAATGGTTTTTAACTATATTTTTGTGTCTACTGTTTGATTTAGATTTTGCTCATTTAGCTGCAGAATCTTGCCACTTTCCACAGCTGCTGCAAATTTCCGCAGCCATTTTGTGAAACTCTATGTTACAGGTGTCTTCAGGTAAAACGAGCCACATGGGCAAGTCAGAAATGATGTGGACATGGATTGTGTCCTATTGGCTTGAGCAAATTCACCTAAGGAGGCTACGGTCAAAGGTGGCTAAGTGGAAGTCAACCGTAGAGTCCCACGGTGACAGGACTCTGTTTCTCGTCACGTGGAGATTTATATGGCCGTTTCTGAATTGCGGGAGACAAATCAACACCTGTACATGGCTCCATAAGCCGAATTCAAACATCCACTCTTCATAGATTTACTCCTCAATGCGGCCATGATCCTAGATCTCTGGATGTAATGGTTTACGTGTTCTCTATCAGCATAAACTTTAGGAAATTAGTTATATCACCTTCAGTATAAATAACACGTTTGCATACGCATAAGTTTTAGTTTTTATTAGTCTCCATTAGCCTCTAGATAGTTCTGTAATGTAATTATGTTGCCACTGTGCCGTAATATCACCTTTCTATTATGACTGTATTTTAATATATAAGAAGACTCTGTTTCCAAGTGTAATTCGTACTTGAAGTCTGTTGCCAAGGCTGGTGTAGAGGGCCCCTGCACACACTGAGGTTTTGTGCATTATTGTATAGTTCTTGTTTTATTTCTTTAAGCTCATTGTGCCATAATTCATTCATGTGTTTATACATTGCATCTTTCATGGTATATATGCTTCATTTCTGTTTATAATCTTTCATGCTTTACATCTTGCTTCTGTCCATAATCTTTCATGTTTTATGTTATTGTTAACTCATCAGTGTTCTTTTTTCAGTTTATAAATAGGCAGCCTGGGCATTTGCATAACTTTTTGACTAATGACATGGAATTAATATTGTTCTGCTGCTAATTTACTTTTCTTAGTTTCTATTTAATTTCAGTACTGCTTTGTTTATTTCAGTCTTGCACATTTGTTTCAGTAGTTAGATTTAGATATATCAAATTGTTCATGTCATTTTCGGCCACTTCCGAAAGCCACAACTGACTGATGGTGAGGGTTGAAGTAGAATGTATAGTTTGATATTAGTTTACTTTCTCGCAAGTTAGATATATTAAATTGCTCATGTCATTTAAAGTATTTCCGAAAGCGCTATTGTGATGGATCATGGTGAGGGATTGAATTATGAATGTGGAGTTTGATAATTAGTTTATTCTCAAGAAGTTAGAAATATTAAATTTCTAATGACATCTTCTGCCATTTCTTCCATTTCCTCCGAAAGCCATAGCTGGACTAATGGCGAGGGATTGAATTATGAACGTGTAGTTTGATATTAGTTTACTTTTTGCAAGTTAGATATCAGGTTACTTAAGTTGTTTATGGTTACCTCCGAAAATCATAGTTGGACTAATGATGAGGGATCAGAAGATAAGTTGATGTAATTTGATTTAGATTTACTTTGTTGTAACTTTTGATTTTCTTTAAGCATAGTTTCTTTTGTGTTTGAACAGCAGCAAGAATAATGAGTTTCATGATCAGTAGTTCATTGTTTGTTTGATTAGAGTAGTGATGCAATTTCATTTTCTTTGAAGAATTATTTTTTTCATTGTGTGTTTTTAAAATTCTTTTGAAGTTTGGAAAATCATTAGAAAGACATTGTTGTCTTGAATATTTGTCTCCATACTTGTTTTTCATAATTTCATAAAAATCCAAAAACTACAAAAAAGTAAGAGATGTTATCTTATACATATAGTGCGCCACACTGGCCGCCTACGAATCCCGTGATTGATAAATTAATGTAGCAATTTAGGACACACTAAATTGACCAAACATTTTGGCGCCGTTGCTGGGGAAGTGTAACTAGGTAGCCAATTTCTTAAAAAAAAAAACAAAATAATAAAAGAAGGGAAAACTTAATAATTTCTTGAAGTATGCTCTCCTCGTGCACCTAGTGTGATCTGGAGGATCAGAAAAGAGAATTATTGGTTTAGTAATTTCTTAAGTATGCTCTCTTCTTGCACCTAGTGTGACCTAGAAGATCAGAAAGAGAATTATTATCCCTACTTAAAATAAAAATAAAAATAAAGAAAAAAATGACATGCATAGAGCAAGAGATTCTAGGGGAAGGTTTATAGCTAAAGCCAAGAGTTCGATTTTCACAACTCCATATTCTTCAAGGCATAGACAAGAATCACCACCATCTACCCCTAGCCTTGAGATTTTTGGAATTCAAGGAGCAGCTGAATTAGAGGATTCTCTTATACCACCTACTAAATCTCATTTAGAAAAGGAAGAGACTCACTCTCATCCTCCCTTGATAGAAGAACTAGAGGACTTTAAGGAATCTAAAGAAACTATCATGGAAGAGGAAGTAATAGATGGAGGTAGAGGTAGAAGAGGAGGAAACAATAATGGTGAAGGAAATAATGGAAGAAATAGGGAAGGAGACAACTTGTTTGGATTCCCTATAGTTGATGAGGAAACTCATACAACAATGAAAAATATCTCACCATCCGTCCTTTTGGAACTTATGGATTGCGAAGTGAGGATCCTAAAACATTTCTGTTTGAGTTTGAAGTCGTGTGCCAAACCTATGAATATATGGAAGACTCTCAAAAACTCAAACTGTTTCCTTCAACATTGAAGGGAGTTGCTTTGAAATGGTTCATGGGATTAGCTACTCAATCTATTAGGACTTGGAATGATATGAAACAAACATTTTTTGATAGTTTCTTGGACTATTGTATGCCCACCAATCACAAGGATGAGGTATTCAAAATGATGCAAAAGAAGATGAAAACTTGGAAGATTTACTTGAAAGATTTCAATACAACTTGAAAAGAGCACAGATGAGCAACTTAGATGATGAAACCTTGAAAGCCCTCATATTAAAAGCCATTAGAGATGAATGGATAGATATTTTAAACAGGATGGGGAAAGGAGACATTTCTCAGCTTCCACTTCGCATTAGAACGTAATGTGTCCATCTCTCAAGAGGAAAATCAAAACAGAAAAGGGCCTAGGATCTTCTATTAGGGTTAAATAAATCTACAACCGGACGTATAGGCGTAGATTGGTAACATTCTTGATGAGTTCAAAACCGATATCTTAGGGAGCCTTAGTGAACAACTAGACACCCTTAAAATCCAAAACAAGCAGAAAGCAGAAACAGATGCTTTAGCCATCTTTTGTCCGAAATGTAGGAAGAAATATGCTTTAAGGGAATGTCCCTTGGATGCAAAAGTTGTAGAAACGTGTATGATTTTCTCAGAGAATCATGAGATCAAGGATTGTCCTTCAATTCCTGGACTCAAAGCTGTTTTTCAAGAAGACCCAAATTCAGTAGAATCTCTCTGTTTTGTTGCAAGAAGACCTTGGCAGGGACAACAAACTCAATGGTTTAACAACCCTATGAATCTTCAAACCCCACCAAATTGGAATCCTTGGCAACAACCTTGGCCCCAACATCAAAATCCATATCAGCCATGGGTACAAGGGATGCAAAATCCTTATGGGAGATTTGCTCAATTTTATCAATATCCTCCATATTTTCAAAATCAACAAGCTCCACAACTTCCAAACACAAATCCACAACTTTCATTGCCATTTCCACAACAAAAACCTTCTCAACAAAATTCAAATCCTCAACTCATGCTCCCATACCAACAAAAGACAAATCAACTTCCAGCTCAGCCATTGCCAAATCCTAACAATAAAAATCCTCAGAATACTTACATGATAGAAGGAAAACAATTTCCTACCTATATGATTGTTCCTCTCAATGATGTACAACTCAGATCTGGTAGAGTTTTAGAAAAACCTTCTATAGATGACCTAGAACAGGATACCTCTGAGGAGGACTCTCTTGAAGCCAATAAGGGTTCTGAAGAAGTATCTCTTCAAAACTCAAATATTCAAAAAGAAAAAGAAAAGTTAACACCCACAACTCCTATAGTTGAGCAACCTGTATCTTCATCTACACCTCCTTTCCTGAAAGACTACAAATTGACAAGGGGGTGGAAAAACAAATCTTGTTGCCTAACTATGATTTTCTAGATGAATTGAAGAATTTTTGTATCAAGATTCCTTTGTTACAAGCCATTCGAGAGATTCCTATTCTAGCAAAAACAATAAAGGAGTTGAGTTTCAAAAGACCAGGAAGGAAACTAAAAGACACAAGAAGAATCCACCTGGTAGGAAAAATTGCAGATATTATGATGGGAAAAATTACCATGCATAAGTATGTAGATCCAGGAAGTCCAATTTTCAAGACACATATAAATGGGATAGAAATTCCAAACACATTGATTGACTTAGGGGCTGCTATCAACATTATGAGTAGACAGACTATGGACCAGCTAAAACTTCCTAACCTTCTTTTACACCTACTTTACTGCAACTTGCAGATCGATCAATTATTAAACCAGATGGTGTATTAGAAGATATTTCAGTCTCCTTAGATTATTGGGAATATCCGGTAGATTTTATGATTTTGACTCCCAAGAGTAATCTAGGAGGGCACCCACTTATCTTAGGAAGACCTTGGCTAGCCACAGCTGATGCTTTTATTAGTTGTAGATCTGGGGATATGTATATTTCTAATGGTAATTCGACAAAGAAATTCAATTTGTATCCTCCAGCAAAAGCAATTACAGAATTAGGAGACAATGAATGGGTTGATGATGAGGACATTATACAACCTGTCTTTACCATTTCGGAAATTAGTGAGGATAGTCAAATTCTGAATACATTAGAAAATTTTGAGATATCTTCAGAATATGACCCCACACAATTTCAGTTGGAATCTGACATAGAATATTTATCATCAAGAAAAATGTCTCTTTACTCTATGGAAGAATTTGGTAGTTCTACCATTGAGATTTTTCCAGGAAAAACATTGAATATCAACAAACATTTGGAAAAGTCACAACAAGAAGGACTAACCAAAATCTTGCAAAAACATTCTACTGCATTTGCATGGGAGTATACTGACATGAAAGATATTGATCCTAAGACTTGCATCCATCATATCTATATTGAGGAAAACAGTAGACCAATTAGACAACCTCAAAGAAGGATGAATCAAAATCTTAGGGAGATAGTGAAAGAAGAGCTCCAAAAACTACTCAATGTAAACTTCATTTATCCAATTTCAGATAGCCGATGGGTTTCTCCTTTGGTTATAGTACCTAAAAAGAATGGTAAATGGAGGGTATGCATTGATTATAGGGAATTGAACAAAGCAACTTTGAAGGATCACTTTCCTTTGCCTTTTATCGATAAGGTATTAGATACATTAGCAGGTAAAAAATACTTTTCATTTTTGGATGGTTTTAGTGGCTATATTCAAATTCAGGTAGCACCTGAAGATCAAGATAAGACCACATTTACTTGTCCATGAGGAACTTTTTCCTATCGAGTGCTTCCTTTTGGGTTATGTAATGCACCTGCAACATTCCAAAGAGCAGTACTAGGAATTTTTTCTGATCTAATCCATGATTGTGTAGAGTTTTATATGGATGATTTTACAGTTTATGGTAATTCATTTGAAGAGGCATTAGAAAATTTGGAAAAAGTTCTTATAAGATGTAAAGAAACAAACCTTTAATTAAGCCATGAAAAATGCTTTATGATGTTTACTGAAGGGATTGTTTTGGGGCATCATATTTCAGGAGATGGGATTAAGGTTGATAGATCAAAAGTTGAACTCATCTCCAAGTTACCTATTCCAAATTGTCAAAAATATGTTAGAAGTTTTCTGGGATTTACTTGTTACTATAGAAGATTTATAGAAAACTTCACTAAAATAGCATCTCCACTCTTCAAATTGCTTACAAAAGACTGTGAATTTAAATGGGATCCTGATTGTCAATCAGCCTTTGAAACTTTGAAAACAAGAATATCTGAAGCACCTATCTTGAGAGGACCAAATTGGAAACTCCCTTTCCATATCTCTATGGATGCTTCAGATATAGCTCTAGGAGCTGTGTTGGGTCAAAAAGATTTAGTTCCTTATGCCATTTATTATACCAGTAAAAATTTGACTCCCACGGAGTTGAACTATACTGTGACTGAAAAAGAGTTTTTAGTTGTTGTTCATGCAATTAATAAGTTTAGAAATTACATAACAGGCTATGAAACTTTTATTCATACTGACCATTCTGCAATTAGATATTTAATGAAAAAATCTGTTACTAATGGCAGAGTGACAAGATGGCTCTTAATTTTGCAAGAATTCAATATTACTGTGTTAGATAGACCAGGAAAACAAAATACAGTAGCTGATTTATTGTCTAGGATTCATAATACTAAAGAAGATTCTCCTGTAGAGGATAAGTTTCCTGATGAATACTTGTTTGCAGTAACTATTAAGACTCCTTGGTATGCAGATATTGCTAACTATTTGGTTATAGGGAAACTACCTTCACATTTATTTCCAAGTGAAAAACGAAAAATTATTCAGGAGAGTTCAAAATATTCATGGATTTCTAATGAATTGTTTAAAACAGGACCAGATCTTGTGATCAAAAGATGTGTCAGGGAAGATGAAATGCCTGATATTCTTAAGGCATGTCATGATGAACCATGCGGCGGACACTTTGCAGACAAAAGGACGGCCTATAAAATCCTTTCTTTAGGATATTATTGGCCTTCTCTCTTCAAAGATGCAAAACAATATGTCAAAAGGTGTGACAGCTGCCAAAGAGTAGGGAAACCTACCCTTTCAAATGAAATGCCATTGCAAACACAGGTACTCATTGAACCCTTTGAAAAATGGGCTTTAGATTTCATTGGACCTATTAATCCACCATCTAAGCAAAAGAAGTATATATTGGTTTGTACTGATTATGTTACTAAATGGGTAGAAGCTAAAGCATTAGTATCTGCTACTGAAAATTCAGTTTTTCATTTTCTTTATGAGGACATTTTTACTCGTTTTGGTGTTCCAAGAGAAATTGTGACAGATCAGGGGAGCCAATTCACATCCAATTTGGTGGAGAAGTTGATGGAAGAATACAAAATCAAGCACAAAAGATCTACTCCTTACCATCCACAAGAAAATGGTCAAGTGGAGTCCACAAACAAAGTTCTTGAAAGTATCATCACCAAAAATGTTCATCTACATAGAAGAGATTGGGCAGAAAGGCTTCCAGAAGCCTTGTGGGCCTACAGAACTACATGGAGGAATACAACAGGACATTCTCCCTATGAACTTGTTTATTGGAAAGAAGTCTTGCTCCCCATTGAGTTCCAAGTCAAGACCTTCAAGATAGCAGTTCAGTTGGGGATGGACTTATCAGAAGCCCAAAAGCATAGAATGGAGCAGTTAAATGAGCTAGATGAGATTAGACAAGAAGCAATTTTAAGAACTGATCTAGTTCAATATCAAAGAGCTAAATGGCATGACAAGTACATCAAAGAGAAGAAGTTTCAAGAAGGAGATTGGGTATTGTTATTTGATTCCAAGTTTAAAGATTTTCAAGGAAAATTTCAGACTCATTGGCTTGGGCCATATGAGATTGACAAGATCTTTAGCAATGGAGCGGTAAGAATCAAGACCATTGATGAGTTTCAAACTCCTCTTATTGTGAATGGCCACAGATTGAAATTTTATCATAAGCCACTCTCAAAAGAGGATTTTGTCAAAATGTTTCAAGAAAATTATGCAATCAGGCTGGTACAGAAGAATTCTTCTTCTCCACCAGCCTAGCTTTTGTTCTTTCAATTAAAAAAAAAAAATAAAAAAAAAAATGTATAAGCCTGAAAACCAATCACTGATTGGCAGTCTTATACAGAAAATATAGGGTGAAAATCAGGAACACCTGACACTCTATATTTTCCAAAAAGAAATCTCTCTCTCATTTCACAAGTTTTGTGACCACCCACTCTATTCCATTCCACTTCATTTCACTTCATTTCAATCAATTCCACTTCATTTTATCTATTTCATTCCATTTTCACCAATAAAATTCTTTTTCATGACCATTTCCATCTAGTCATTTGTCATCTGTTCATTTTCATTCACCCAAATAATAGCTGTGTCAGTTTCCGCAGCTGACATCTGTTTCCGCAGCTGACACCAATTTCTGCAGCCAGAAGCAGATTCTGCAGCTACCACTATGTTTTCAAAAGAATGTACAGCCAGATATTATTTCCATAATCATGAAATTAAATGCAGGTGAGAGGACCAATTATGAAGACATGGGGCATTCAAGATACCAATGAAGAGAAACTAATTGAAGACCAAGGAAAAAAGGCAAAGATTCCAAGGTATGAGTAAAATTCATTTCAAATAGCATTGAAAACACATTTTTATATAGTTCTAAACCATAAGCTCCATCCATTATGTGCAATGATTATATTGACAAACTCCGTAACCCTTTCATGATCTCCATATGATCCTCCCGCATTCATTCTCAAACGGTTCCATAATTAAACCCCCGATCTTCACTCATACTCCGATACTCCACCTGTGACAATGAGACGTAGTTGATTTGACTACGGCTTCTTACAGCCGCATAAAATCCATAGCCGTTGTTTAAACGTGCTTACATTTATTTTGCAGCCACAAAATTTCAAAACACTGCCAGATGTGTTATACTCCTCCTATTGTTCTATTAATCTCACAGTCGTATCTCTGCCGTGCTCACGAAACCCCTCTCTGTTCCGCCTCACTCCATTTCGTTCTCTGTTACGCTACAGCCTATATACCCACTCTTTGATATCTACCTACAGTCATTGTGCTCATTTCCGTGCATTCAGCCATTCTATTTCCATTGAACCCTCACGCAGGCAAATTTTTGAAGGGCAGAAAGAAGGATGGGTAAATTGCTAAGAGCAGAACCAGAAGGACTTAAATTCATGGAAGGATATCCGCAAGTAAGGGATATATTGAAGAAAGCAAAGTGGCTGCAGTTTATCCAAAAGTTCAGAGGCTATCATAAAGAAGTGACAAAAGCATTTGCAAGGTCGTTCAATGGCCTGGAAGTAGAGATTGGAGACCTTAAGTTTGCGGTGAACGAGGCATCTATAGCAACTGCCACGGAACTTCCTCAAGAGGGTGAGCGTTTGTTTAAGAGTAAAAGAATTAGTGATGAAGCCTGGAGAATAATCTTACGAAACCAAGGTATGGACATAACTATTTTTAAAAGAGGAATTCCTGTTCATGCTTTGAAAGAGGAATGGGCTACTTTGCTGCTAGTTGTTAAAAAATTCATTACCTGTGAAGGCCGTTTTGGGTCCATGTATATGTACCATACCAGATTGCTGATGAATTTTCTAGATAATCAAACTCTCAATATCCCATATTTTCTATTAAATAGTTTGAAGAAAATGTCTGTGACTGTTCAGAAGCATTTAGGAGATGTAGATCCACATCTATATCACCACGGTCTTGTAAAAATTTTGATTGAAAAAGAGTTAAAGGAGAAGAAAGACACATGGGAAAAAATTTTGATTAGAAATTTCTTTGAGGAACCTCAGGAAATTCCTGAAGGTAGCACATCAAGAAGGAGTAGGAGAAAAAGAATAAATGATGAAACTCAAAGTACTCCTACTCAAGAAATTCCTGAAGGTAACACATCAAGAAGGAGTAGGAGAAAGAGAACAAATAATGAAATTCAAAATACTCCTACTACTACAATTGAAAGAACTGATAGGGAAGAGAGATTGTCAAAGAGGAAAAAGAGAGAAACCAAGGGTAAAAAGCCAATAACACCAAAAGAGAGAAAAAGTATTGAGGCTATACATCAAACCCCTTCTTCCGAAGAAGAAGATCATCAAGTGTTATCTGAAAGATTAGTTTATCTTCAAAAACAGTCATCTATGGCCAAGAAGAAAGAGAAAGGAAAACAAAAGCAAAAAGACAGTGGTCCACAACATGTGAGAAGAAGTTCCAGACTTAAGGGGAAATTGAGGAAAACGCAAATGAAAGGACCCCATTTCATCGATTTGGGAGAAGAAACATCTGAACAATCCCCAGCTGACCATAGTACATCTCACTCTCAGTCAGTTAGTGAACCTGGTTCATTTCATTCTCAGTCAGACATTGAACATAGTCCATCCCATTTTCAGCTAGATGTTGATGTGAACCCTTCTCAGCCAGATTTTGAAGACAACTCTCCTTCACGGCATTTTGGGGACAGCCCAATAAAAATGACACTTGATATAGACCCCAAGCAGCAAGAAGTATATGATTATATATAATCTTTAGAAAAAGCAGCCACAGGTCCCAGTACTTCGTCCATTCAGCCTCACACAGTACAAGATGATTTAGTCCAATCACTGAAACAGGAAGTCTTTGAGCTAGAGCTCTTAAATAGACACATTAAAAATGAAAATGAGACATTGAAAGAACAAAGCAAATTGGACAAAATCATTCATGATAATACCATGCTACATCTGGGAATATGGCAGAAGAAGAACAAGAAATTGAAAAGGAAATGCCAGAAGTTAAGCAGAGCACTGGTTAATATCAAATTTAGATGCTTAATGAAAAAGCCTAGGATGTTAGCAACACCAAGGAAGAAGAGGAGAGGATTGGATGTACTGGCTGAGGTGTCAAGGCATATGAACTGAAGAAAGATTATCAAAATTTTGGTTGCATGAGGACATGCAACACCTTCACAGTGGGGGTATGTTGAGTCTCAAATCTGCATTGTTCTTATACATCTTCCTAGACCTTTTTCATTCACCTGAACCTCCCAAGTTGTCAATATAATTGTATATTAATTGCAAAAGAGCATCTAAAATGGTTTTTAACTATATTTTTGTGTCTGCTGTTTGATTTAGATTTTTCTCATTTAGCTGCTAAATCTTGCCACTTTCCGCAGCTGCTGTAACTTTCCGCAGCCATTTTGTGAAACTCTATGTTACAGGTGTCTTCAGGTAAAACGAGCCACATGGGCAAGTCAGAAATGATGTGGACATGGATCGTGTCCTATTGGCTCGAGCAAATTCACCTAAGGAGGCTACGGTCAAAGGTGGCCAAGTGGAAGTCAACCGTAGAGTCCCATGGTGACAGGACTCTGTTTCTCGTCACGTGGAGATTTATATGGCCGTTTCTGAATTTCGGGAGACAAATCAACACCTATACATGGATCCATAAGCCGAATTCAAACATCCACTCTTCATATATTTACTCCTCAATGCGGCCATGATCCTAGATCTCTGGACGTAATGGTTTACGTGTTCTATATCAGCATAAACTTTAGGAAATTAGTTATATCACCTTCAGTATAAATAACGCGTTTGCATACGCATAAGTTTTAGTTTTTATTAGTCTCCATTAGCCTCCAGATAGTTCTGTAATGTAATTACGTTGCCACTGTGCCGTAATATCACCTTTCTGTTATGACTGTATTTTAATATATAAGAATACTCTGTTTCCAAGCGTAATTCGTACTTGAAGTCTGTTGCCAAGGCTGGTGTAGAGGGCCCCTGCACACGCTGAGGTTTTGTGCATTATTGTATAGTTCTTGTTTTATTTCTTTAAGCTCATTGTGCCATAAGTCATTCATGTGTTTATACATTACATCTTTCATGGTATATATGCTTCATTTCTGTTTATAATCTTTCATGCTTTACATCTTGCTTCTGTCCATAATCTTTCATGTTTTATGTTATTGTTAACTGATCAATGTTCTTGTTTCAGGTTATAAATAGGCAGCCCGGGCATTTGCATAACTTTTTGACTAATGACATGGAATTAATATTGTTCTGCTGCTAATTTACTTTTCTTAGTTTCTATTTAATTTCAGTACTGCTTTGTTTATTTCAGTCTTGCACATTTGTTTCAGTAGTTAGACTTAGATATATCAAATTGTTCATGTCATTTTCAGTTACCTCCGAAAGCCACAGCTGGACTGATGGTGAGGGATTGAAGTATGAATGTATAGTTTGATATTAGTTTACTTTCTGCAAGTTAGATATATTAAATTGCTCATGTCATTTTCAGTTACCTCCGAAAGACACAGCTGGACTGATGGTGAGGGATTGAATTATGAATGTGGAGTTTGATAATTAGTTTACTTCCTGCAAGTTAGAAATATTAAATTTCTCATGACATCTTCAGTTACCTCCGAAAGCCACAGCTGGACTGATGGTGAGGGATTGAATTATGAATGTGTAGTTTGATATTAGTTTACTTTCTGCAAGTTAGATATCATGTTACTCAAGTTGTTTATGGTTACCTCCGAAAATCATAGCTGGACTAATGATGAGGGATCAGAAGATAAGTTGATGTAATTTGATTTAGATTTACTTTGTTGCAACTTTTGATTTCTTTCAGCATAGTTTCTTTTGTGTTTGAACAGTAGCAAGAAAAATGAGTTTCATGATCAGTAGTTCATTGTTTGTTTGACTAGAGTAGTGATGCAATTTCATTTTCTTTGAAGAATTAATTTTGTCATTGTGTGTTTTTAAAATTATTTTGAAGTTTGGAAAATCATTAGAAAGACATTGTTGTCTTGAATATTTGTCTCCATACTTGTCTTTTAGAATTTCACAAAAATCCAAAAACGACAAAAAGGTAAGAGATAGGTTATCTTGCACATATAGTGCGCCACACTTCGTCAGCTTACGAATCCCGGATTGACAAATTAAATGTAGCAATTTAGGACACACTAAATTGACCAAACAACTCATAACACCAATCAAATGTTGGTTGCCATGCATGATTAGTTTCTGCTTGAAAATCATTATCTCCATCAGACTGATTAGAATTTGAAAAATTATCAGAATAAACAATTTCATCAGTCAAACATATTGGGTTATCAGCTGGTCCTTCTTTATTGTGATCTACAAAAGAAGTTTCTAAATCTGTACAACAAAGTTCATTATGTGAATGGGCAAGAGTATTTGTTCTGAAAAAAGTTTCAGAGGCCGACTGTTTATTAATAGTCTGATCTATTTCTTTTTCCGTCAAAGGGGAAGATATTTCTATGTTCCTTTGAACAGGAGTACAACAGTTCTCTGTCTCTTGTGAAGACTGTTTTTGAGGCTGGTTGTATTCTTGAGCCTCAGCTATAAGAGATGATGAATCATTATCTGAGTTTTCAGGGATATCTTGAGGAATGTTCTTTATTTCTTGGATCAGCTCTTCCTCAACTGATTCATCTATGTTCTTAAAATTTTTCAATAGGATATTAAACTCATGAATGGATGTTAAAAGATCTTCAGGATGCATCTCTTCTAAAGCTTCATCATTATCTATAATGTGTTGGGTGATGTTTTGTGATGGATCATAATATATTTCACCCCATGATAATGATGTAGTGTTTTCTTTATAGTTCTCATAAAACACATATTCAAGGTCCTTTAAAGAAAACAAACTACTAGATCTTAAGCATTCATACCAATCCCTAGCTTTTCCTTCTAATGTTAACATGAACATTTTCATTAGGCAGTCTTCATGCCATTAAAATTTCAACCTCCATACATGTATATGAAATTTTATGAGATGTAATAAAGGGTCATCAAACTTTTCACCTTGAAAAACAGGCAGGTTGTCATCCCAATTCACCTGGGGCATCTTATGTGGAAACCCAGGAATATGATCTCTACTCATTGGGGCATATCTTCATTGTATTCTTGGAATCATGTTTGTAAATCAAGAAAGAGGTCACTGTGTCTACTCTACCAGTTCAAAGTCTTCTACCAGTGGAGTCACTTGGTCTTTTGAGAGTTTTTAGAGTGTGGAGTTGCCAGGTGGATGTTTTAAATTTTTCTGCCCACCAACAGTATAATTGGTTTTTCTTAATGCATTACAAAGGAGTATTATTAGGATTGGAAAGGTAATAGGCCTAATGGAAGCCAGTGGAGTCACCAGGTGGAAGTTTTTAGCTCTTTTGGAGGTAAAATGTTTTATGGTCCACCACCATGAACCAATCTAGAAAGATTTTGGGTTCTCAGTGCCTTATGAATTTTTTTAAATGAAATTGACTTCTGATCCTCAGCGGAGTCGCCAGAAATGTTAGGAATATGTAATTAGAAAGATTGGAAAAGTCCAATCATAGAAACAACATTATTTCAACCACTTTGGGATTCTAGGATCTAGCCCTCCTGAATCCAGAGAGAGATCTCTCCAATAAGTGCAAAGATTGGATTTATCTTTAAGGTTTTGGGTAATGATATTAGGCTAGTTATGAAGGCCAAGGGTTTGTTTTGTTTTTGGATGGTTGAGCATGATTATTGTTTGAGGGAAATTCCTAAATGGAAAGAGTTTCAAAGGTGTGAAGTTGCAAGCGATCAAAACAAGCTTTGGCCAAAAAGATAGATAATTTCAGGTTTTAGTCCATTGGGCTATGGAGTCATAATAGGGTTTAATTGAAACAACAAGAGGCAAGAGTGGTCCATGGGGCAAGTCATCTATGTCTAAGGATCTCTTTAAATTTTATTTATGGAATGAAATGATAGATAAAGAAGGGGAATTAAACAGATGAAGAACAAAGAGTAGCCCAAGATCAGGTAAGTACCTTTAAACTAGCCTGATTTTGAAATACACTTAAGAAAGACATAAAAGTAATCTAAGATCAGGTAAGTACTTCTAAACTAGCCTGATTTTGATGCACTTTCAATAGAAAACATTTAAAAAAAAATGGAAACTTGAAGGCAACTGTTGGAGAAGAAACTAGCGGGCCGGGCTCACCACAAATCCTCTCCTAGCTCTGCTCTACTTGCTAACTTTCAAGAAAAACACAAAGATAACAAAGAATGGCCTAAGATCTAGTAAGTACTTCAACACTAGCCAGCTTTCAACACATTCCAAGGGAAACTTTCAGATAGTCTTTGGGATAAAACTAGGACCAGGGCACACCATATCTTTCTGAGTTCATCTCTACTTAACATGAACTGAAAATAACATTCAGGAACAATATTTAGCTAAGACAGGAGGACGAGGGAACGCCAGCATTCCTACTGCCTAAACTGAATTAAATCATTCCTAAATAACACAAATGGGAAGAAAACATTTAGATAAAGATTTTCAGTCAAAGAAGGGTACTGATATATAGTAGGTCCTAACTCTATGCATGCAGTTCTTTATAAAGAAGATGGAAAAATTGAAAACTGAAACAAAATAATGAGTTACAATAAGAAAAACATCACCGTTGACATAGACCAGGATCCCATAAATCAGCTTGTATTGATGCTCCAAACCAGTTACAGCTTTAAGTCTAATGCTTTAGTTTAGCAATAATCTACACTTCCCAGACTAACTTATCTATCACAAGCAATGCTTCAAGAGCCAGAGAACACTATTTACAAAAAGGAGTTTCAAGCTCAAGCATATTTCAAAGTTCTGCAACCAACAATTTCTCATCTTCTACAAAAGTATTTATAGAAGAATGAGGAAGCGAGATCTGATAAAATATCTCCCAAGATAATTAATACAGTCTTAATGGCTTCTCGGCCTTTGAGGGGCTCGATGGAGAAGCATACAGGTATTCTCACTGTATTAATTGATTTACATTTAAGATTAAGCTTGGTGGGAGCTTTTGTTGACTTTTAAGGCTCTGTGTCATGTAATAGTAACTCTGCTGATATTTTGTGCATTAAATTCCTTTATCAGAATTAAATATTTGGCTATGCTGAGGCAAATATCTTCGTTTGATCAATAACTTCGGCCTCTGTTTGAATGCTTTGAGGCACGGGTGGCTTTGTGGTAGCTGAGAGGAATAAATTTGCCTCTGATGTGGCAGTCGAGGCCTTTCTGTCTGATAAACACTTACGATTTTCCTTAACTGTGTTTTAATTTGGAGGATTAGGCTTTTGATAATCAATATTAGTCGTAATCCCCTAAATTCTTTTCAATCTTCTGTTCTGTTGTGTTCTATCTTCGACACTGATACTCTTTGATTGTGATTTTATTCACTGTGTCTTGGTTATGTGTAATGCTGCGCAGGGCTCGTGAGGCATCAATGCCCATGAAGCATTGACGAGACATGGAAATTAAACCCATGGATGGCTCCCTTTGATGAATCAAAGGCTCGAGAATCGTCATTCCCGGCCTTAGGCTTTTCTCTAACACAATGGATAAACCATTTAAACAACTGCAAAAAACAATAAATATTAATAAAATCCTGCGTTTTGGGTTTGAACTGCTTCAGAGGTTGTGGGGAAAGAGCGTGGCCGTTGGATGGCATCATCCAACAATGGGGATTCATGCGAAGTCAAATGGAAGTGGTTTAGATGAAAAAGCGGTGGAGAATTAAGTCAGATCCCTTGATCTTGAACAAATCAACGGTCGGGAGTGATTCAGGAGGAAACAAAGTGAAGGGGTCACTTTATATGGAAATGGCGAAAATATGATGAGATAAGGTTAAAAACCTTTGTTCGGAGGAAAATATGGTTTAAATTGAAGTTGGCGGTTCGGGATGATTGTGAGCCGTCGGATGAGATCGACCTAAAAGATCAACGGTGGAGAATAAATCGGGAATCGGCGATGGGAGGGAGGAAAAGTAAAGTAATTGGATGCACCCGATGGAAAACTCCGATGCAATTAGATGAAGACCGTCGATCTACAAATCAGATTGATGGTGGGAGATGCATCAGGAGATCGCAATCAGCGAGGTAATGAACTTGGAGTGCGACAAAGTGATTCAGCGATGGTCGTTGATCTGAGGATTAGATAAACGACAGGGAGTGAATCGGAGAGATTTCAATCGGAGGTGGAGAAATGTAAAGGCGCAATAGACATCTCCGATGCGATTGGCGCGATCGGGGAAGACCGATGCGATTATGTGATGGGGCCATCGCAATCAGAGTTTTTTGTTTAACGCAAACAACAACCCTTTGTGATTTGCTCCAATGCGATAAATGCTTGGGACCTTTAGCACTTGGTTCTAGCGCTGGGGCACATGGAGGGGAAGTGGTTTAAGACTTAGCCCAAGGGGGCTTGAGCCTGTGGTAAACAACGTATTTTTCATGAAATTTTCCAAGTTTTTTCAATGGATTTGGGGGTTTCGGTATAGTTTAAAAATGAGTTTTAAACTATGTAAAAATGATTTTCATGAATGGAATAATGGGAATCATGAAAATAGAGGAGTTTTATGGAGAAAAAGGGGAGCACAATGAAGGTTAGTTTTTGAGTGGAGGAGGGGGAAAAAGGGGTTTTTTTGCAGCAATATTTTCTCATGAAATCAACAGAATTTCAGAGTGTGAAATGGAAACAACAGTGAAGATTTGGACAGAGGCATGAGGCCTTCAAGAGTCTTCAAGAGATAACATCTTTTATCAATAATTTTTTTTTCTTGAAGACTCCAAAAATGTTTTAGCCAGCATTTGATATAACAAATTTTATAGCTGGCTAACACTATCCTAGGAGCAAAAATGAAATTCAGTCATTCAATGGAAAAATAAATTTTTTGAGAAGGTTTGTCCCTAATATTGCTGAACACTTAAGGAAAATTACTGACATGTTGAATAAATATAGTGAAGTAAAATGGTCTAAGAATAAATCATTGAATCAAGCTAAATTGCCTTTATCTCATGCTCCTATTCTTATTAGTCTAGATTATACACTTGATTTTATCATTTTATCATTTTCCTCAGAGCATATTCTTGTTGTTGTCCTTATGCAAAAGAAAAATCATAACACAGAGCAGCCCATCACTTTCTTCAGTAGAACCATAAGAGACACAACCTTGAAGTAAAACATCATTGAGAAATATGCCTTGGCATTAGTCAAAGCATTGAAGGACTTTTGGGTCTATATTCTCCACTCTTATGTCATTGCATATGTTCCAAACGCCATTTTCAAAGATGTGATTACGCAAAATGATCCTGAAGGGTGGTGAGGTAAATGGATTGCTGCTATGTTGGAATATGACTTGGAGATCAAGCCCACAAAGCTGATCAAAGGACAAGGCCTGGTGAAGCTTATGTTGGATTCAAATATCCATGCTTTGGACATTAATTTTATTGTTGCATTATCTGAAGAGCAATAAGCTGAAACATTACCTGAGGTATATGAAATTTTCTCTTTATCGCCTTGGTATTATGATCTATTTCATGTTTTGCAACACTTGAATCCTCCTCCCGTGTTGCCAAGTATTAATGCTATATCTTTGAATTTGAGAGATCTTAAGTATTGCATCCTTAACGATGTCTTATATTTGAAAGATCCGGGTGGAGTGTTGCTGAATTGTTTGGTTGAAGGAGAAGTAGAAAAAATGATGACTGATTTTCATAAAGGTGATGGTGGTGGTCATCTTTACTGGAAGACTACATCTAAAAATATCTTGAGGGCAGGTTTATATTGGCCAAGTTTATTTTCTTATGTTTATAAAACAGTTATGAGCTTTCATGAATGTCAAATCTTTCAGGGAAAGAGGAAGCTCTTGCCTTTTCCCTTAAAACCAATTGAAGTGCAAGCCCCATTCTAGCAATGGGGAATTGACTTCATTGGAGAGATCCATGCTCCATCATCAGCTCAAGATAACTGGATACTCATTGCCATAGATTATTTCACTAAATGGATTGAAGCCATCCCCATGAGGCAAGCCACTGACACTGTCATTATTAAGTTTTTAGAGAACAATATTTTGTCTTGTTTTGGTTGTCCATACAAAATCATTACTAACAATGCAGCCACCTTTAAGTCCAAGAAATTTATTGAATTTTGTGATAAGTATCACATTAGGCTTCGTCATTCTACATCATACTATCCTCAAGGAAAAGAGCTCACGGAATTGTCAAATAAATCTTTGGTGGACATAATCAAGAAGATACTGCAAGAAAACAAAGGGAATTGGCACAAAAAACTCACCAATTATCTAGGGGTGGATAGAGTTAGCAGGAAGAGATCAATCAACATGTCACCTTTCCAGCTCGTGTATGGTGCTGACACGGTGTTTCCTACTTCTCTAGTTGTACTGGTGATGAAAATTCTACAAGAGATCGACAGTGAACCAAATGATATCCAATGAAGAATCAACCAAATGATCCACCTACAACAATCAAGAGATGAAGTCTTCAGTCATACTTCAAATGTTCATGAGAAAATAAAAAATATTTATGATAAGAAGACCAAAGATGATGATTTTAAGCTCGGAGATGTTGTTCTTTGTTGGGATGCCCGGAATGAAGACAAAAGTAAGCACATGAAGTTTGACAATCTATGGAAAGGAGCTTACAAGATCACTACATTCAGAGGTAATAAAGCATTTCTACTAGAGGATCTTGAAGGGAAAGAATTGTTGGGGGGACCAATCAATTGTAGGTTCATCAAACATTATATTACTTGATCATTAAATTTGAAGTCTACTTTCATTGTACATATCATTTTAATTTGATGTCCAAGCAATAAGGAATTTGTTCCAGAAGTTTGAATCCCGAGGAGAATTCCATGAGAATTATACATTCAAATAAATTTTTCTTTCAAAAAGTTCAAAAAGATTCAATTAGTTGTCAAGTCAGAGTCAATCCGTTTTTTCTAGTCAAAGTCATTTCCAGATTTAGTTCATCATTTCTAGTTTGTCAAAGTTTTTCAATGTCCAGTTTTGACTCCATTGCCCAATGGTAAGGCTACCTGATCTATGGTATTCTTGGCACCTCCTGAAGGAGTTTCCATCCCCAATTAGAGCCAATGTTAGTATCAGTATGTCAATGATAAAAAATAACTCTTTCAGTTGTATTCCTAAAAATAATAGGTCAATGTTTTTTAAAATTTTCAAGCAAGTTTTCAAAAAATAATTTTTGTCACTAATGAGGTGTAGGTAAAATTTTCTGCTCCCTCATCTCATTCATCGCCATCATCACTTTCAAGTCCATATCTTTCATTATCATTTAAAGGTTTAGGGTCATGTTGCTCCACTTCACCTAGGTCATTGTTTAGGGGTCATCATTTGCCTTTGAAAACTATCCAATTTGTCATCAAAACAAGGCACTCACCCTTCATTTCACTCAGAAACATTTGAAAAGGAAGCTAGCATACTTAGGGAGTAAAGGAAGACAAGTTCTCTTGTTTTAAAATGGTTCAAATGTCAAAAAGTTCAAAAAAGTCAAATTTGTCTTATTGTTTCATTGCAAGGAAAAAAATGTCTTTTCAAGGATATAAAGACCAAAAAAAGCCTCTCATTATCTCATTTCATGTTCATATTTCACCTCTATAACAATAAAATTCAATTTTGACCTTAGACCAGCCATACTTTGCCATCATAAGTCAAAATTCTCCCATCGCTGCAATTTCGCTACCTTTATGAAAAATGTAATGTTTTTTCCTTTCGCTGTCTTTATGGTAAATCTGCCATTGGAAAGCCTCTTCCCTGTGATTTTTTGAGGTGTGAAGTGACACATCAACGCAACAAAACCTACCATAGGTTTCAAATTCACTCATTCTCCCCCGAAGGTACCGAAGTTTCCCCCATGCTACCTTTATCAACAAATTCACTACCTTTTTGCGAATGCACAACAAATCTTGAGTTCGAGGGCTGAGTGACCAATTGTAGTGGTCCAAGTCACCAAATCGGGATCTCTTGCACTCATTTGATAGGTTATCATCAGTAATTATCAATTCCTTGCCTCTATATCTGCAAAATTTCAAAAAATGGCTCGTTGCTAAGGTTTTTCTCTGCATTTATCACCTCCATCACTTTTGGCATGAAATTACTAGAAATAACATTAATTTTGATTGATTTGGACTTATTACACTCCATGCACCTCCCTCAAACCTGAACCCATAATAATTTCATCCTATTCCACTTATTCCTCACCAAACCCCAAGTTTCACTACGTTTTGGAAGCAAAGGCCTGTGTTTTCTCTTTTTTGGCCCTTTCCCCTCACTCATTCCATCCAATTCCACTCCCATTAGCTTCCTAACACTCTTCCCTATACCTATAAATTTTCTCAAGAATTTAGAGTGGCCCTATCCCCCTCATCCCCTCTCATTAAAAAAAAAAAAACCTGTTAAATCCATTGTTTTCCAGTGCAGCCAAGAAAATATCTCCAAAATGGATACTATAAGAATTGATACATAAAATAAGACCTATAATAAGAGAGGAAAAGTCAGTAGGTTTGAGCCACTGCATACCAAGGAGATAATGGCATCTCCCTTCATTATAAAATCATTTGAAGATGTCAGTTGTTTAGATTTTTGCAAGAGAGTTCAAGAAATTGGCTTCAATGCTAAGCCTACTAGCTTGTTTTCCACTTCAGTAAATAAGAATCAAGCTATAATTGAAGGGGTGAAGTTCATTATATCAACAGAAAACATTTTATCAGCCACCAGGATCCCTAGTAAGGGGGAAATCTAGTTCAAGAAATCACAACTGGACCTTCAGAGCTATAAACCCTTCTTAAAAGCACAATACAGGGAGGCTCCTACACATTTTTTTCCCATGAGACAACTATTGGACAGATATACACCCTTGATGAATATTATTATGAAATAATTCACATGCGAAGGCATGTTATCCACTTTGTATCAATACCATGTTCGGATTTTATTTCATTTCACAGTCATGAAGCCAATGAATTTATCTTACTTCCTATGTAAGAGGCTCACTAAAATGGCTAAAATGGTGAAAATAAAAGGAGAGGACCATAATACCAATATATTTCATCATTTATTGATAAAAATCATTGTCTTGCACCAGCTTGAAGAGAATAATATCACTTGGGAGACCTTCATTAAATCTAGTGTTTTTTTCCCTCCTGGTAGTCAACCAACTAGCCAAGGTACATCATCAGCTAAACAATAGCCACCATCTAGGAAAAGAGAGATTGGATCAACTAACAGAGTTCCAATCAAGAGGGTACCTAGGGTTGAGATGACTCAGACATATCAAAGAGGTAGGAGGCTTGTGTTTTCTCCAAACATTGTGGAAGGGGCCAAGCTTACATCAGCAAGACAAATCATCATCACAACATGAGGAGCCCATCCATTTTGATGCTGACATGGAATATTTTGAGATGTATGAAGAGAAAAAATAAAAAAATAGGTAATTATGGAGAAATATGTTGAGATTAGAGAGATTAAGAACATTTTTTCTAGGGCCAACTTCATGATTTCATTCCTTGAGTAGGAAAACATGCAATTGAAGGTAAACCAACTGCTTTTGAATAAGCATAAGTTTGATGCTAGCAAGCAAGATGTAAAGGAAAAATAAGTAGTTGACATTGATGACTCTGATGAGTATGAATAATAGGTTAGAAGGAATAGGCCAATAACTAGAGGCCTAAAAAAGGCACTGCAACAACAAAGAGAAACATCTCCACCACAAACATCCATGACAATGAATGAGATCATCTTGAGGGAAATTGAACAAGACATGGAGTATTAGCTAGATAGAGACAATGGAAATTTGGAAAATATCCTGAAGAGGGTGAGACAACAAATTGCAAAGACACATGGCTGCTCATTACTATACAAAGAATCATGTCTCCAAGGTCAAGTTCAAGCAGTTGGAGGAAAAACTCAAGGAAACCCTAATCAAGAAAAAAAGGAAGGGTAAGTTGGATTTGCTTGTTTATTCTTCCCTCATAACATAGCATACCATCTCAGGTCCTCATGGAGAAAATCTGGACCAAGTTTGAGAAAATTTGGAGAAGTTTTGGCATTTTTGCAATTTTCAGCAAATTTTAACAATTTCTGCAGACAACATAAACACACACTAGCGTGTTCATGCTACCTTTATTATCAGAACATCCATTTGATGAGAGAAAGGATTTTTTAGATTGAGAGTGATGAATACATCATCAATATACACTTGGCTTTCTACATCAGTTGTTATTCTACCCAGGAGGATAAAAAAACTAGCTAAAAATCATCTCTTTGCCTCAATTTCAAAGCCATGTTGCCTTTATAGCACCCATTTTGGGAGAAGTGGTATTTGAAGATCTTGGAGGATGTTTTTTTCTGGGAAAACAATTCATATGGATATCATACACACTCATCTATCTACAACAAATTTTAGAGTCAAAATTGAGCATGGGAGCATCATAAAATTGGTTGCCAAAGATCACACTACCTTTATGACAGTTTCACTACTCTTATCTGTAAAAACGTTACGGTTATGCTAGAAATAAACATTGGATTCCTTAGGACACTTCTCAAGCTCATAAAATGTCACAAATTCAAGGTTTTCATGTCCTATGAGTTGGAATTAGAGTTATTTAGTTGGTTTTTGCCTGCAATAATGAGGGAATATGTAATTTAATGTAAGGGACAAACAATCCTAGTTTAAAGCTAAAATTCAGGGAATGGTTTCTAACCTCCCTAGAATCTAGGAAATGACTCATATTATGTATTTATAATCCATTTGGGATGGGATTTAGACTTGATGAGGTGTCATAGCCCATATTTTCTATAATTAGACTCTCTTTAGTTTTTTATGGGGTTGGATAGTCTTATTTTGCAGTGGAGCTTTTGTAATCAACATTTTGGAATGAAATCAGAGACAAATTTGTAGAACTTGTGTTGATATACTTGTGGTATGCATTGAAGTATTTGTTCTTCTTATTTATTTTTATCAATTCATGCTAAATTATATATCTTCTTCTTTCATATACATCTTTCCATATGTTTATCTTGTAAGTTTATGAGTAGAAATCATGTTTGTTCATGCTCTATTTTTGACAAATTTACATGTTATGTTTATTTTCTTCTAAATTAATGAATTACCCTCAGTGCTCATTCAAAATCTATCTTACTTCATCTTATACTCAATGTACTATTAAACATGCTTTCAAACTACCTATCTAGCCTCACATATTCTCTGCAAATTGACTTTGGAGTTCAGACATAAAAACCCTACACACAGTCTTCTCACTAACCTTTCTATCCAACACTTAAAACATCAAAAAAATCATATTTAATGAGCTTACATACCTAGCCCAAGATCATTAGATATTTTAGTCATTCATTTGATTGCAAATGTGACAATGAGAGGGCCCTCTCTGGTCTTGGTAGGGCTAGCTACCTGACCTAAAGCATGGTCTGTGGTTACCTTTCTTCAATCCCATTTTCAGCATTGGGAAGTTGGGGAGAGTGATAAAGTCAATCACCAAAACAACTTTGTTATGTAGCTCAAAAAGGACCATGAAAACCTAGTCAACCTAGTATGATGCAAGAATCTAATTCACAATTTCAAGGTTATGCTGATCCATATCAAATTAATTGGAACACACCCTTTCCTTGGAAACCTTGGCCATCTCAACCCAAAAAACAATATTGGAAATAAGGTTGGAAAGGACCTTATGGGGGAAATCCATAATATCCTAAATATTTTCCTCAATATCATCCATACCCAACTCCATGCTATCCCTACCATCATCCTCCACAACAACCACAACCCCAACCACATACATCTCAAAGATCCACTCCCACTCAACTACCTATACCACCATTTCTGAATCCAAACATCAAAGTAACTCAACCCACTTACAATGTTGAGGTAAAATACTTCCAAAAAAATCCTCTTGATGTGATTGGTATTCACCTTAGATTGGGAAGTATATTGCAACAAAGAGATTCCCTTGATTTCATTGAAAGAACAAAATCCAAAAGAAGAATATACAAAAAATACCAGGGAATCATGGACCACATTTAATAGAGAGCAACCATTGGAGCTCCAGAATGAAGAATTTATGTTATGCTTATCATTGAATTCTTTATGTATTCAAAATATTAATAAAAAGGAAGGAAAATATTTGAATGTTATGGTAGGAGAGGACACAAAAATTGAACCAAATGTGCACTTTAACCAAGGGCATCACAACTATATTGAAATATGGTTCCAGACAATCATTAAGTTGCAACAAAACACTCTTCTTCAACAATTCCTAACCTCATCTCAGTCAAAGTAGTTGGTCTTTCATATTCAGGTACATGTCAAAGAATATATTTAGAGCCTACACATGATTTTATCTATCATCTTGATGTGCACATGGCTCCACTGAAATTATTCCTATACTTGAAAGATTTTTTTTTTTTTCAAGTAGAGTAGGATAGAAAAAAAAGAAAACAAAAATGGAAAAAAATAATAGGAAAATAATAAAATGTTAGTTGAAAACATCTTTTGAGGTGCCTGAGATCAGCTCATTTATTGAAAACCTCCTTGAGGCAGCCAATGGGCTGGAAATAAAAAAGAAAACAAAATAAAATATCCTAGGTGATAACCTCCTTTGAGGCGCCTAGACAAACCTACTAGTTGAAAACCTCATTGAGGCAACCAATAGGCCTAAGAAAAAATTAAAAAAAAAAGGAAAAAAGGAAAAGGAAAAAAAAAATTTCTCCATGTATTTCTCTCTGATGAATGCAGGTGCTTTCCAACCTTTTCAATTAACCAGAATAATTTGACACCAAAAGTAGAAAAAATGAAAAAAAAAATAGTCAAAGGAAGTCAATCTTGGGCATTCTCCCCCTTTGCCCAATTGCCCCAACAGGACCAATTCCTTGTCAATCCATCACCCACATCCATTTCCATGAGGTATCCCATCATTCCCAAGCCTTTCCCACTTATTTCCCTCGTTGTCCTGAAATGATACAGGAAAGTTCGGTTTTTCTACAAGACCATCAAAATACACAAGGCATAAATTATTTTTACCGTATATCTAAAACCATGCATCCATTGGCTGATTTGTTTCATGGGGAGACACATAAGGATGGTGGTAACACGGTCAAGAAATTTCAACAAATTCCAATGCACAATTTTTGATAAATTGACCTACAACCAATTTTGTTTTTTTTTCTCTAGATTCGTGCTTCCATTGTCCAATATTTTTCTATGGGGATATGCATAAGTATGATGGCCACATGCTTAAATTTTTTTAGGTGTATCCAATCTACCTATTGAGAGATATATATTAAACAATTTTTCTATAATATTTTCCAAAATTGCTATATGATTTTGATTAGTATAAAAAGAAGGAGAAGTTTGGATGTTTTTCACTCAAGAATAGGGGAGGGGGTCCACAATAACCATATCATCCATCCATCATACCATTCAACACTTTTATTACCTCCATTTTCATCTTTGTCCATCAAAATCAATGCCCTTCATTCTTTTTGGTGGGTGTGTGTTATATTCTTTCTATTCTTAGTTCCACGCGTGAAGCAGGTGGGGGGTGGGTGGAGACGGCCCCCCTTTGTTGCGCCAGGCATAGCCCTCTACACGGGGTCTGGGGAAACACCTCGAGAATATTTTTTTTGGACCCTATATTAGGTGAGCAGACCTACCTATGGTTTTTTTCATGGGTTTAGCACATGGTTTTTGGCATGATGGTTTTTTATCCATGGTATTTTGTAGAATACCAATTTTGGAAAACTACAAGTTCCTCTATAGATTGATACAATATACCTGTTCAACAAAAAACAAAAAAATTTGATCCACACTAGCACCTGGGCTATGGAGGATCTACATCATAAACCTTAAATAAACAAAATACACTTGGAAAAATTCAAGACATATAATGGATCAATGAAGACAACAAATCAAACCTTCGAGGGATCTCATGTAGTCACATCAACCTTCCAACCTCTACATCCATGTTCAAGTAATCACATCAATGTTCCAATGGTCACATCAACAAATCCAACAGTCACATCAGCAACTCCAACATTAACTGCAAAAACATACCTAGGCTAAGGCTCATTTATACAATCCTCTAAAATTTTCCTATGAACTTATTTTTTCTTGAAAAACGTCACAAGTGCATGAAGGAATTTTTATTTTTACTTCTTATTTTTTATATCCAAACTTAGTAGCAGAGAAGCCTCAAAATATCTGGCAATTAGCTTCACTTTTCCACCAAGACACCCACACGTGTGGGAGAGGAACAATACAAAAGTGAAGAGGAATTGAGAAAGTACGTTGTAATCATTTAGTCATGATGGAGGAAAAGGAGTGCAAAGGGGTACATGAGGGCCAACTCAATTAACAAAAAACACTCTAAGTTTATTTTTCATGCAATTAAAAAGAGATAGAAAATTGAAAAAACATAAAAATAATGAAAAAATAACAAAAATAAACAAAAATAAAAAACAAAAGGTGGACCCACCACCTCTTGGCATGAAAATATTATTTTCTATAGGAATCGGGTTGTGTGCTACAGGAAGGAACAAAACTACTACAGGAAGAAAAAATTTTCTATAGGAAGGAACATAAATGCTACAGGAGTACCATCAGTGCTATAGGAAGCTAAAAAAGTGCTACAGTAAGGAAAATTTTCCCATAACATCGACTAGAGCCTTGGTAAGTAACGAAATATTCAAAGGAAATGTAAGTAAAAAATTCCTTCTCTCCAACATATGGCATAAGGATTCCAAAAGGACCTCAATCAACAAGAAAAAGTACAATTTGGATTCTAGTAAGAGAAAACAGTTGGATTGGCTGAGCATTTTCTTAAGAATATGGTGTGTTGAATAGGGCAAGGGTGCATGTTGTAAATTTTCTTTCCTCAACCTTGAAATGAGACTATAAAAAACTTCTTCTGCTACGATAGTCACTGCATAAGAACCTAAAGGGTCTGCAAAAAGTGCTACAGGATAGTCACAGGTTGCTATAAGAAGCTTGGTAGTGGACATAATTTCCCTCAAACCCTAAGAAAGTGGAAATAATCATGAGAGAAAGGGTAGGTACAAAATTTCCCTAGCAATACTTAGCATGAAAATCCTTAAAACTCTCTCAATTCTCAAAAACATACTCTGTAGCTACCACTTATTTAAATATCAGTAGGAAAGATCATTGAATTTGTGTCATTAAGGATAAAATCTCTTGGGTTGCATTTTGAATTCTGCCTTATGTCATTAATACCTTTGTTTCCATAAATACTCTCACTCCTATAGGAGAAAAGAGAAATTCGTTGTTCCGAATTGATAAAATTTTATTGAAGTCATGAGAGGAGGAGAATCAATAGATACTTCTGAAATACTAAACCTAAGAGTGAGAATCAAAGGAATGATGGGAAATCAAGATAAACACAAATTTTATCCAGTAGGGGAAGCTACATCCACATTAGTATGAGACATCATAAAATTCATTTGAGGCATAAATTAAGAACAACATGGCAAGAAGATGGATAGGTTGCTCAGAGGATGAGTAAAAGTTTCGGTAGGGGGCTATGAAGGGCCTATAAATTAGACACAAATTAAACCCATATAAATTTTCTTAGGCACATAAAGGCTATATTAAATCTCTCCTTATACACTTAATATTGTTTTTTAGCTTTAATATGTTCTTATGAAGGTTTATATATAATTGCATATTATGTGCCTAATATTATTTATTTTTGGAGAATGTTGAGAGCATATTGAATAAATTACGAATGAGATAATATAGGGAATTTATACCTACTACAGTATGGACCAATATTGGAGAATAAATGAACAAAATATCTTGAAATTAATGACAAATTCTGGAGCTCCACTAATTGAGAAAATCTAGGAATGTGTTCCCTATCATTTAATGAAGTTTCCTAGTGATGGAAACCACATCCACTTTTTGAGGGATTTGGAGGGGAAAACTGCCTCCTCTCAAGGATAATGCTTCCTCATCACTTTGTATAAGTACCAATTCGAATTTTCCTCTAGAGACATGTATTTCTTAGTCTTCTTGTGGTGGAAACTTGTTATTTAGCATCTCCACTTTCATTTATAGCAGGGATGTACTTGAATTGATTCAAATAATGAATTTTGGTGCCATTTTTAGCTTCTAAATCTTGGTTTCCTTCATATGACTTTGATTATCCTTGGTCTTTTCCATATTAGGAGCCTCAAATCCCTCTTGTACAATTTCTTTATTTTTCTTGAATGTCTTTTCCACTTGCATTTCTTATTTCTTCATTTACTATTAATGCTTCTTTTGTTGTAGGTCATATTGGTTAAATGATTGAAGTGAGATTTTTTGCATACTATTTACAGAGTCACAAGTATGATTCATCCTTAGAACATATTTGAAAATTCATATTCATCATTGAGCTACTTGGATTGGTTTACTAGTTCACATTTTGGAAGTCTCTTGTAGCAGAATAGTAGCAATTTTTTGCTATTTTTTAGCACATGTTAACGAACTTATTTGAGTTGATTCCACTTGGATTGGGTCATAAAAGAATTCAAGTTAATAGAAAAATTCACCCCATAGAATTTTCACTTGATTAGGTTAGACATTTGGTAGGTTAACTAGCTCACTAATTCTTGAATTTCTGGTTAACATTGAAGGATAGAACTATTAAATGGTTCATGGATTTAGGGACTAATTCAATAATATCATGGAATGATATGCAAAATATATTTCTAGAAAAATATAAATACCATAATATTAAAGAATAAATCTTTATAATGACCCAAAAAGAAGATGAGAGCCTTAAGGATATAATATAGAGATTCATGTATAATGTTAAGAGGACAAAATTACATCATTTAGGATTTGACACACTAAAAAGTATCTTAGTTAGAAAAATTAGAGATGAGTGGATTGATCTCCATGATCTCATGAGTAGAGATGATGTATATCAATTGTCATTTGAATAAATTTTTGAAATATGAAAGCACATATCAAGAGGAAGGGCAAGAGTAAGTAAATTAGAATCAAGATCGGTAAGTCAAGCTGAACTTGGAAATTTGCTTGATAACTTTAAAACATAAATTCTTAGAAATCTAAGTGAGCAAGTAGAAATGTTAAGAATGAAAAATAAGAAAAAATAATATGTTGATATTTGTGTTATCCATGCAACATCACATGCTACTAAAAATTGTTGGCAATATGATGCAGAGTGTTGTCCTTGATGGCAACCCACTTGATGAAGATGATGGCAACCTACTTGATGAAGTTGTTCTTCATGCTTGATGAAGTTGTTCTTGAAAGAATCTGACTTGATGAGTTGCAACCTATGTTTCAAATATGTACAGATGATGTATCTACAGATCAGCTAAGGAGTACAGAAGAAAGAAACTTCAGAAAGGGCCAGAGCAATGATGAATAAGACATGTCACTATGCATACGCGGGTTTGTTTAGGCGAAGTAGCATATGTACACGGAAAAGTACGTGATAAGTTGTGTATGCCTAATAGCGCTCTAAACTTATAAATCCAGGGGTTCTTACCATGGTATTGACCCATTGTATTGAGCGCTTGATTATCTATTTGATCTCGTCCAGGAATACCATCGGAAGTGGTGTGGTTTTGGCTCATGGTATTGATAAAGGCTAAACCTATATAAGGAGAAGAAGATCATTGTGCAAGGGGCATGAGTAAGGGTTATGAATGAATAAATCTCTCTAAGGAATATCTGCATGGATGAACTCTGTTTCTGATTGATAGATATGAATCTATGATGCACCTATGAAGAAAATGATGAAGATGAATCTCTAGATCTGAAATGTATATGTATTTCCTAGATCTGTTCATGGAATTTTTAGATCTGAGATAAGGCGAAATACTTTCTGAAGTAAAGGATGAAATCTGAGTTGGTTATCTGATCTGAAGAAGCTGCACAGTCCTGAAAAGTTACAGATGTATACGTAGGTTTGCTTCAGTAAAAGCACGTGTATACGCGGGTATGCTTAAGGAAAAGCACGTATGGGCAGAAAGGGTTTTCTGAAGAATGCACTGAAGTATATGCGGGTTGCTCTGCATGAAAGCGCGTACATACGTAGATTCGGTGAAGTGAAAGCGCATATGGAATCTAGGGTTTTACTGAAGTATGTGGTATGAAATATCTGATTTGTTCTGTTGTTTTACTGCTATCTGTCAATGATGTATTCATACAGAACTGGGTTATTTGAATGATGAATATGCTGCTGATTATGTTAATTGAAGATCAATTTGTTGGTTTATTGGTTGATGATTCATTGAATGAATTGATGGGGTTATAAGTTTCAGTTTGATGAACGTTGAGCTTAAATGTGTGGAGTGGGTCCAGTCTGAAAATATGATGAAAAGTGGCCTACAAGATGTGTGGTATGGAAGCTGTTGGATCCAGTTTGAAAATTGATGAAACATGGTCCATAGAGGTGCTGAGGGTTGTAGCCTTCAGTTAAGGGGTTGTACCTCCCTTCCAGGAGAGGCTGGTAAATGAGAGCAGGGGGTAGTGGCTCCCTTCCAGGAGAGGCTGGTAAACAAGAGCAGGGGGTAGTGGCTCCCTTCCAGGAGAGGCTGGTAAACGAGAGCAGGGGGTTGTAGCTCCCTTCCAGGAGAGGCTGGTAAACGAGAGCAGGGGGTTGTAGCTCCCTTCCAGGAGAGGCTGGTAAACGAGAGAAGGTTGTAGCCTTCTGCAGGTGGGTGCCTGTGTGCTGGTATGATTCTACGGTAGTACATGGTTGTAAGATGTTTTCTTTATAATAAAATATTGAAGGCTGAGACAACGGCAGCAGTGGTTTTCTCCTGAATTGGGTTTCCACCTAAAAATCCTGGTGTTCATGTGTGTTTCTTATGTGTGATGATTTACTCTGTTATTACTGCATATGTTTACTGTTTATTGAACATCTAACAAATGAATGATGGAATGATATAAGTGATGAATTATCTGCATAATAAGATTTCTGGACATACACATGTTTTATTAAGGATATCCGCGTGTATACGCGAGATGTTGTCAAGAAAGTCGCGTATGGGTTTTGAAGTAAGAAAAAGTAAAAATATTTGAGTAAGTCCTAACACGATTCCCAACTCCCCCCTCTCGCATTTTCCCAACAATTGGTATCAAAGCAGGTCCTTCTGCAGAAGCTTGATCGCTTGAAGAAGATCCGTCGCAATGGGAAGTCATGAAGGGGTAATGTCTATAAAGCCACCTCTATTCAATGGAAGTAATCTGATATTCTGGAAGGTACGAACAAAAGCATATCTACAAAGTCTTGGTGTAGAAGTATGGGCCATCGTGGAAGAAGGTTATCAATATCCGGGAACTATTCCTACTAATGCAGCAGAAAGGACGAAATATGAAATCAATGCCAAAGCAGTCAATGTTCTATTAGGAAGTATCCAATCCAGAATTTGAAGCGGTATGATGCACCAATTCCAAGAAAAGAAATATGGGACAAACTATCTCGAGCTTTTAGTTGAGACAGGTAAAAAGTGAAAAACTCCAAACTCTCAGAATTGAATATGAAAATTTAAGGATGCATAGTGATGAGAGTATTGCCAGTTTCTTTTTACGTCTAGATGATATTATAAATTGAATGAGAAATTTGGGTGAAACCATAATCGATACTAATCTGGTGGAAAAGGTCTTAAGATCTTTGACTTCAAAATTTGACTCTAAAGTATCAGTTATTGAAGAAAGGCAAGATCTGCAGACTCTTACTATTGTTCAATTACATGGTATTCTGACTGCTTTTGAAATGAGACAAGGAGGTCCTTCTCAAATCAAAGAAGCTGCTTTTAAGGTGTGTGCAAAAGGAAAAGAAAAGGAAGTTGTCAAAGAATCAAGTTATATATTAGAAGAAGAAGAAGTAAATTTTTTGATAAGACTCCAACTAGGAACTGGAAGATTCAAAGGTAAGCTTCCCTTCAAGTGTTTTGCTTGTGGAAGAGTTGGTCATTATGCTGCTAAATGTCCTTATGAAGAAAATCATGGTAAAGGGAAACAATTTGAAAAGAGAAAGAGTTATTATACAAATGAAGACAATGATGAGGATGAAGAAGATTCTGACCAAGATCTACAAGTGCTCATGGCAAAGAAGCAAAAGAAGAAGGCTACTCAAAAGGAGATACCTTAGAAAACATGTGCAACAGAAAATGGAAAAGATGAAACAGGTACTGATTGTTCTTGTGATTCACTTTCTTGTGCATGCAATGGTGAAGATAGTGAAAGTAATGTTTTGGATCTAGAGGAAGCTATCAAGAAAATTGAAGATCAACAAAGATCAATTAATAAGAGAGAATCTATGATCTCTAGTATGAAATAACAGATAGAAATACTGAATGGAAAGATAGACAAATATCAAAGGTTGCGGGCTTATGCAACCAATCGAATGGAAAGACTAGAAGCAGAAATCAACTATCTAAATGCAGATCTCGAAACATCAAATAAGAAGAATGAACGACTTGAAGCTGAAATCATCTCTCTTAAATAAGATCCGGAAAAATCAAATAAGAAGAATGAAGAACCCCTATCATTTGAAAAGGAAGGACTTGAAGCAGAAATCATCTCTCTCAAAGAAGATCTGGAAAATAAAATAAGAAGAATGAAGAACTACTACAAACATTTGAAGAACAAGAAAATTGGTTGAAGGAAGAAATTTTAAAATTGAATGATCAAGTAGAAGAAGGAAAAAGGGTCGAAGAAAGCATGAAGAAGCAATGCCAAAAATTGGAGGTTGAGGTAAACATTCTCAAAGGTAAATTAGAAGAAAAGGATAAAATCTTGAGGTTTCAAGATATTACTAAGATTCTGGACAATATTCTTAGTAGTCAAAGGTCTCCTTCTATTAAACTTGGTCTTGGTTTTCAGAAACTGTTAAAGGAGAATCTAGTTCACAAAGAAGTCCTAAAGATTCAAAGGATGTCAATACAAGATCTGAAGTGTTGAAAGAAAAAATCATGAATTCTCAAAGGAAATCTTTCAATAATGTTGAATGCTTTAAATGTCATAATTATGGGCATGTTGCAGCCAATTTCAGAAGCAGAATGTTTCAGTCACATACAAACAGATTCTACACAGAAAGGTACTCTGGTTTCTTTAAGGGATATTGTTTTTCATGCAGCAAGTTTGGTCATTAAGCAGCTGATTGCAATAGAAGAAGGAATAGAAGAACACAATATGATCCTTATGCTTACTTCTCTGGTCACATGAGATGTTATGCTTGTAACAAGTATGGACATGTGGAAAAATAATGCAGGATGAATAGATATGAGAAATTAGATAACTTCCAACACACAAATAGAAAGTTCAAGAAAATTTGGAAAAAGATGGAGGACCGGTCAGAAACGTAGGGAATATTGACCCTACTGCAGTCATCCTCTTCTAAAGCTTACTTATCATAATGACTGCAGGAATGATGTGAGATACATTATGTATCATCACAGGGGGAGCAATGTATGATGATTCTCATGGTTGATCTGGTAATTCTGGCTATGTTTATTTCTGAAAGTGCATCTGTTGTGAAGAAGACAGGTACATGTGGTACAAATTCAGGGGGAGAAGAAGGAGTGTGAAATTTTCAGTATTTCACTTTCCATATGCAGGTTTAGTGAAGTAAAGTCACGTATACACGCGAGTTCCAGTGGACACAGACGCGTATGCATTTATGATAAGAAAATTAGTATGATAGCTGAAGATCAGGAACACAGGTTCAGGGGGAGCATCAGTCTGACTATTAATGATTGCATTATTGACATTATATCTGCTTATGTCTTAGATCTAAATGATGAGTTTATGGATGAGCCCTGTTTGCTTTTTGCTGAAGAGTATTCCTTGCTTTCACACATGAATGAGATGGAAGTCTTATGATTCAGAGATACAAACAGATCATGCAGAGATTGTTGCTGATGACTTGCTATTGAAAGTATTCAGGTTGCACAAGCTAAGGAGGAGCCTTGGTCATATGGAAAGGATGCGTGGATGCACATTTTCAGGGGGAGCATTAGCCTTGCTGAATATAATGCATTGTTGGAATTATGGTGGTTCTAAAATATGATCTCTCTCTTGAGGTATTTCTGGTGTTGGTGATAAAAAGTCATATTTGTAATTTGAGAAAAAGGTCATGTTGAGACCTATGATGTAAAATTGTAATATTCAGTCATGTAAGGACTTCAGTCAAAGTGTGTAAACCCACTTGGTTGGGTACTTGAGTAAATTTTGTAAACCCACTTGGTTGGGCACTTGAGTCTCATATTTAAATCCACTTGATTAGATCTTTGATGTAAGTATGAGTCCTTGGTGATAGGAAAGGTCATAAAGTCATGTACTTCATTGAAAAATATGTTTGAAACTTTCAGCATGAACTCAGGGGGAGCATGGTAACTTCAGTGCACATCATGAGGATAAAAACCTTGTGTTGGTTTTTGATCCGCCCTTTGCCCTTGATGTCAAAGGGGGAGAGTGACATGGTGTTTTAATAGGGGGAGAATATCATTATGGTTAATGTATCTATCTGTTGCGATCGTGATCAAACACCATCGTGGTTGCCATCAAGTCCAAAGGGGGAGATTGTTGGCAATATGATGCAGAGTGTTGTCCTTGATGGAAACCACTTGATCAAGATGATGGCAACCTACTTGATGAATTTGTTCTTGATGCTTGATGAAGTTGTTCTTGAAAGAATCTGACTTGATGAGTTGCAACCTATGTGTCAAACATGTACAGATGATGTATCTACAGATCAGCTAAGGAGTACAGAAGAAAGAAACTTCAGAAAGGGCCAGAGCAATGATGAATAAGACATGTCACTATGCATACGTGGGTTTGTTTAGGCGAAGTAGCATATGTACGCGGAAAAGTACGTGCTAAGTCGCGTATGCCTAATAGTGCTCTAAACTTATAAATCCAGGGGTTCTTACCATGGTATTGACCCATTGTATTGAGCGCTTGATTATCTATTTGATCCCGTCCAGGAATACCATTGGAAGTGGTGTGGTTTTGGCTCATGGTATTGATAAAGGCTAAACCTATATAAGAAGAAGAAGATCATTGTGCAAGGGGCATGAGTAAGGGTTATGAATGAATAAATCTCTCTAAGGAATATCTGCATGGATGAACTCTGTTTCTGATTGATAGATCTGAATCTATGATGCACCTATGAAGAAAATGATGAAGATGAATCTCTAGATCTGAAATGTATATGTATTTCCTAGATCTGTTCATGGAATGTTTAGATCTGAGATAAGGCGAAATACTTTCTGAAGTAAAGGATGAAATATGAGTTGGTTATCTGATCTGAAGAAGCTGCACAGTCCTTAAAAGTTACAGATGTATACGCAGGTTCGCTTCAGTAAAAGCGCGTGTATACGTGGGTATGCTTAAGGAAAAGCGTGTATGGGCAGAAAGGGTTTTCTGAAGAATGCACTGAAGTATACGCGGGTTGGTCTACATGAAAGCGCGTACATACGCAGGTTCCGTGAAGTGAAAGCGCGTATGGAATCTAGGGTTTTACTGAAGTATGTGGTATGAAATATCTGATTTGTTCTGTTGTTTTACTGCTATCTGTCAATGATGTATTCATACAGAACTGGGTTGTTTGAATGATGAATATGCTGCTGATTATGTTAATTGAAGATCAAGTTGTTGGTTTATTGGTTGATGATTCATTGAATGAATTGATGGGGTTGTAAGTTTCAGTTTTATGAACGTTGAGCTTAAATGTGTGGAGTGGATCCAGTCTGAAAATATGATGAAAAGTGGCCTACAAGATGTGTGGTATGGAAGCTGTTGGATCCAGTTTGAAAATTGATGAAACGTGGTCCATAGAGGTGCTGAGGGTTGTAGCCTTCAGTCAGGGGGTTGTAGCTCCCTTCCAGGAGAGGCTGGTAAATGAGAGCAGGGGGTAGTGGCTACCTTCCAGGAGAGGTTGGTAAACGAGAGCAGGGGGTAGTGGCTCCCTTCCAGGAGAGGCTGGTAAACGAGAGCAGGGGGTTGTAGCTCCCTTCCAGGAGAGGCTAGTAAACGAGAGAAGGTTGTAGCCTTCTGCAGGTGGGTGCCTACGTGCTGGTATGAGTCTGCTCCTGTACATGGTTGTAACATGTTTTCTTTATATAATAAATATTGAAGACTGAGACGATGGAAGCGGTGGTTTTCTCCCGACTTGGGTTTCCACCTTAAATCCTGGTGTTCATATGTGTTTCTTATGTGTGATGATTTACTCTGTTCTTACTGCATATGTTTATTGATTATTGAACATCTAATGAATGAATGATGGAATGATATAAGTGAAGAATTATCTGCATAATAAGATTTCTGGACATACGCATGTTTTATTAAGGATATCCGCGTGTATACGCGAGTTGGCTTCAAGAAAGTCGCGTATGGGTTTTGAAGTAAGAAAAAGTAAAAAGATTTGAGTAAGTCCTAAATACTGATTCACCCCCCCCCCCCTCTCAGTATTTTTCTCAACAAAAATTTCCCATCATTACTAAGGTTGAAGGAATTTTACCAAGAACACAATGGAGCAAGTCAATCACCAAAGAAAATCTGTTATGTAGCTCCATGAGGACCATGACACCCTAGTCAACATGGTACGATGAAATAAAATAATTCACAATTTCAAGTTTATGCAAATCCATGTCAAAGTAATTGGAACACACCCTTTCCTTGGCAACCTTGGCCATCTCAACCCAAAAACCGATCTTGGAAACAAGGTTGGAAGAGACCTTATGGGATAAATACACAATGTCCTCAATATTTTCCTCAATATCCTTCATACCCAACTCCATGCTATCCCTACCATCCACCTCCACCACAACCACTACCCCAACCACATCCATCTCAAAGATCCAATTCCACTCAACTACCTGTACCACCTTTTTCGAATCCAAACAATGAAGTAACCCAACCCACTTACAATGTTGAGGTAAAATACTTCCAAAAAAATCCTCCTGATGTGAATGGTATTCACCTTATATTATTTTGATTCCATTGACGAAAAAATTCTAGAATAAGAATATCCAGAGAAGACCAGTGAATCATGGGTCACATTTAATGGAGAGCAGCCATTGGAGCATGAGAATGAAGAATTTATGTTATGCTTATCATCGTATTATTTATGTGTTCAAAAGAATAATCAGAAAAAATAATAAGATTTGAATGTCATGGTAGGAGAGGACACAAAATTTTATCCAAATGTGCAAGTGAACCAAGGGCATCACAACTATATTGAAATGTGGTTCCAAGCAATCATTAAGTTGCAGCAACACACTCTTCTTCTACAATTCCTGATCTCATCTCAGTCGAAGTAGTTGGTCTCTCATATTTAGGTACATATCAAAGCAAATATTTCAAGCCTACATACAATTTTATTTGTCATCTTGATGTCCACATGGATCCATTGAAAGTATTTCTACACTTTAAAGATATTAGTTTTCTTTTTTCAAGTAGAGTAGGATAGAAAAAATAAATTAAAAAAAATCGAAAAATAAAAAATATCAGGTGAAAACCTCTTTTGAGGCACTTGAGATTTGATCACTGATTGAAAACCTCCTCTAGGCGATCAGTGGATTGGAAAGAAAAAAAGAAAAATAAAAAAAAGATCCTAGGTGAAAACCTTGTTTGAGGCACTTAGGGAGACCTATGAGTTGAAAACCTCATTGAGGCAACTAGTAGGCCTAAGAAAAAAAAAAAAATGAAAAATTTAAAAGGAAAAAAAAAAACATTTTCTCTGTGTATCTCTCTTTGATAAATGCAGGTTATCTCCAACCTTTTCAAGCAACAAGAACAATTTAGCACCAAAAGAAGAAAAGTTGATCAAAAACCTAGTCAAAGCCTAGTCAAACTTGCGCTTTCTCCCCCTTTTCCCAATTGCTCCAATGCAACCAAGGCCATGTCAATCAATCACCCACATCCATTTCCATGACATTTCCCATCATTCCCAAGCCTTTTCCACTCATTTTCCTAGATGTCCTGAAATTATACAAGAAAGTTCTGTTGTGCTACAAGACAGTCAAAATACATAGGGCAGAATTTTTTTTTACCATATATTTAAAACCATGCATCCATTGGCTAAGATGTTTCATGGGGAGATGCATAAGGATGATGGTAACATGCTCAAGAAATTTTATCAAATTCCAGTCCACAAATTTCGAGAAATTGGCAACCATCACCTACAACCGGTTTTAATTTTTCTAGAGATTCATGCATTCAATGGCCAAGATTCTTTATGGGGAGATGCATAAGGATGATGGAAACATGTTGATTTTTTTTAGGTGAATCCAATCTACGGATTGAGAGATATGGATTAAACAAGTTGCTATAGGAGTGTCTTGTATTGCTATAGGATTGTCCAAAATTGCTACAAGATTATGATCGATATAAAAGGAGCAATTTGGATGCTTTTCACTTAATAATATGGTAGGGGACCCATAATAACCCCATCATCCATCCACAATACCATTTTATAGTTTTCCCACCTTCATTCCCATCTCTTTCCATCAAAATCATTGTCCTTTATCCCTTTTTCCACCTCTTTTCATCACCATAGAACTCTCTGACACTCATCAAAAACTTCCTTATGAATTATAAATATTTTACAAAGCAACACTTGGAGAAAATTTTGGTCCTAGAAGGGTTTGTGTGACTGCTACAGGAAGGCACACAATTATGTAGCAGTCGGCACATACCCTACATGAAATTCAAGGCACCATATCAGGAAATACATGCATCATGAAGCATCATAGGACTCCAACATTAGTTCTGGACAACTATAGGGTCCTTTGTAGATTGCTACAAGATCCTTGTTTAACAAATAACAACAACATTTAATCCACACTAGCACCCGGGCTTTGGATTATTTTCATCATAAACCTTCAATTAACAAAAGACACTCGAAAAATTCAAGATAGATAATGGATCAATTAAGACAACAAATTAAACCTCAGAGGGAACTCATGCAGTCACATCAAACTTCCAGCCACTACATCTAGGTTCCAACAATCATATCAATGTTCCTGTGGTCACATCAGTAGATCCAACAGTCACATCAGTAGCTCCAACATCACCTGCAAAAACACACATAGGGTAAGGCTCAGATATGCAATCCTCTAAAATTTTCCTATGAAATTATTTTAGCTTGAAAAATGTTGCAAGTGCATGGAGGAATTTTTTTTTATAGCTAATATTATTAGTAGAGAATCCTCAGCCTTATCTAGTAGTTGTCTTCACTTTTCCACCAAGATACCCGCACGTGTGGGAGAGGAACAAGAAAAAAGTCAAGAGGACTTGAGAAAGTAGGTTGTAATCATTTATTCATGTAGGACAAGGAATACCAAGGGGTAAGTGAAGGCCAACTCAGTTAACAAAAAACACTCTGAGTTTATTTTTCATGTGATGAAAAAATAGATAAATTTGAAAAAATAATAATAATGAAAAAATAGTAAATAAATAAATAAAAAATAAAAGGTGGACCCGCCTCCTCTTGGATTGCAAATATTAGTTGCTACATTATTCAGGTTGTGTGCTATAGGAAGGAACAAAACTTCTACAGGAAGAACAAAGTTGCTACAAGAAGGAACTTACATGCTACAAGAGAAACAACAATGCTACACGAGTACCAAAAATGCTATAGGAAGCTAAAAAAGTACTACAAGAAGGAAAATTCTGCTTAGAACAACCACTAGATCCTTGGGAAGTAAGGGAATATTCAAAGGCAATGTAAGAAAAAAATTCCTTCTCTCCAACATATGGCATAAGGATTCCAAAAGCACCTCAATCATTAAGAAAAAATACTCTGCAAATTTACAGTTTGGATTCTAGTAAGAGAAAACAATTGGATTGGCTGAGAATTTACTTAAGAATATGGTGTGTTGAATAGGGAAACAATGCATGTTGTAATTTTTCTTTCCTCAACCTTGAAGCAATACTGTCAAAAACTTCTTCTACTACAACAACCTCTGCATAGGAAACTACAAGGTTTGCAAAAAGTGCTAGAAAAAAGTCACAGGTTGCTATAGGAAGCTGGTAGTGGGAAAATTTTCCATCGAACCCTAAGAAGGAGGAAAGAATCATGAGGGAAAGGGTAACTATAAATTTTCCCCACCAATACTTGGCATGAAAACCCTTAAAACTCTCTTAATTCTCAAAATCATACTCTGTAGTTGCTAGATATTTAAATATTAAAAAGAAAGATCAGTGAATTTGTGTCATTAAGGATAAAGTGTCTTCGGTTGCATAAATATATATATTACATTTATTCTACCTCTGTTTCCATAAACACTCTCACTCCTGTAGCAAAAAAGAGAAACTCCTTGTTCCACATTGATAAAATTTTATTGAAGTCATGAGAGGAGGAGAATCAACAGGTACTTCTGAAATACTAAAACCAAGAGGGAGAATCAAAGGAATGCTGGAAAATTGAGATAAACAAAAATGTTATTTGGCATGGGTAGCTACATCCACATTAGTATGGGACATCATAAAAGTCATTTGAGGTATAAAAGAAGAACAACATGGAAAGAGCATGGATAGGTTTCTCAGAGGATGAGCAACCGTTTCAGTAGGGGGTATGATGGGCCTCTAAATTCAACACAAATTAAGGCCCATATAAGCTTTATTAGGCACATAAAGGCTATATTAAATCTCTCCTTTTATACTTAATAATAATTTTTATCTTTAATATGTTCTTAGGAAGGTTTAGAGATAATTGCATATTATGTGCCTAATATTATTTATTTTTGCAGAATATTGAGAGAATATTAAGTAACTTCTGAATGAGATAATATAGAGGCTTTCTCCCTACTATAGGATGGACCAATATTGGATAATAAATGAACAAAATATCATGAATTTTTTGTCAAATTATGGAGCTCCAATGATTGAGAAAATCTAGGAATGTGTTCCTTGTCATTTAATGAAGATTCCTAGTGTTGGAAACCCGATCCACTTTCTAAGGGATTTTGGGGGGGGGATGTGTCTCCTTTCAAGGAGAATGCTTCCTAATCACTTTGTATAGGTACTAATTCGAATTTTCCTCTAGAGACATGTATTTTTTAGTCTTCTCGTGCAGGAAACTTGTTATTTAGCAACTTGACTTTCATTTATGGAAGGGATGTACTTGGACTGATTCAAATAATGAATTTTGGTGTCATTTTTAGCTTCTAAAGCTTGGTTTCCTTCATATGAATCTGAATATCCTTAGGTTTGGCCGTCCCAGGAGATTCAGAGCCCTCTTATACAATTTATTTATTTTCCTTGAATGTCTTTTACGCTCGCCTCTCTTTTTTCTGCATTTACTATTCATGATTCTTTTGTTGTAGATCATATTGGTTAAATGATTGAAGGGAACTATTTTTGCAGGATATTTATAGAGTCACAAGCATGTTGTATCCTTGGAACAACTTTTAAAAGTTATATTCTTCATTGAGCTACTTGGATTGGTTTACTAGTTCACAAATCTAGAATTTCTGGAAGTCTCTTGTAGCAAAATAGTAGTAATTTTATGTTATTTTTTAGAAAATGTTAACGAGAATATTTTGAGTTAATTCCACTTTTATTAGGTCATAAAAAATTCAAGTTAATAACAAAATTTATCACATAAAATTTTCACTTGATTAGTTTAGGCATTTGGTAGGTTAACTTGCTCACTAATTCTTGAATTTCTGGTTTTTAGAGTAGTAATTTTCTGCTATTTTTTAGCACGTGTTTACAGGGGTATTTTTGAGTGATTCCACTTGGAATGGAGTCATAGGAAATATTAATTTATAAAAAAAATTTCCCATCTAATTTTCATTTTATTTTCTTTAGCATTCGATAAGTTATCTCAAGGAGTAACAGACTTGTAGCACGTGCAAACTTGACCAGATTTGATCCAAACGTTTTTTTTTTGTCTCTTAGGATTGAATAAGAACCCCTAGGCTCTATATCCATGATTAATTAAGAACAAAGACATCTTAATCCTTTCCTATTATCCTCTGTAATTCACCTTTAAAATTTGGGTTAATGGAGAAATTTATGAATTGGATAGCACATAATGATTTTTTTGATTGCCACATCTAACAAACTTTGTCAATGGATCTAAACTCTTTGGAATGAAGTGATTGATTACATGCTATTTCCTTCATTCAATTTAGGTTAATTTTCTTTCTTTATTCTTAATTTCTGGCTTCTATTTCAAGCATTGTTATTTTCATTCCATATACTAGGTTTCCTTTCAATGCAACATTTACATTTTTCTAGCTTAATGTTTACATTTTTGCTAGTAGTATAGCCTTTACATTTCTGCAATTAGTATTAGCACTCACATTTGAGCAATAATTGTTTCCATTTCCTGCAAATAGAGTAGTATTTCCATATTTGCAATTAGTTTATGCTTGATTTCATGATATTCACTTCATTGCATTGGATCAACAAAGGACACATAATATGTTGCACATATAGTGATGAAGCCTCTTAATTTTGTACGAACTCTGAGTTGATAATTTAAGTCGATAGCCTTAGGAGTTACAACATTCTTGTTGCAATACTAGGGCTCATCACTCATATTTTTTTTTGAGCATGAATGAAAATGATAAAGGCTGGAAATTGAGAGTGTATTTTTAGCATGGATGAGGACATGCTAGAATTGAATGCAAATGAAGATATCTTTATAAGGTTTCCTTGATTTCTATAAATAACCGAGTTGATGAATTTGTGACTGATGTGTGAGGTTGAGACCATTTCAGGAACTATTTGGTATTTCAACAATGAGAATGTTATCAACCAACTTGAACCTTCAAAAGGCTTCAGCTGAAAGTGTTGATAGTGATAGCTGAGAAAACAAGGTGAGTAGTAAGGCTAGGTAAAAAGGGTTAAAGGAAAGGAACTGGGTAAGAATTCCTTCAGCTGAATTTTGAATTTAATGTTTCGGTTTAAAGCATGCTTTGCATGGATACTAGGAAATGGTATGGTGGTGGTGCTCGACCCTTCAGTATGAAATATTGATATGAATTTTGCACTGTTGATTGAGTGAAGTGGAAAATTAAAATGCTAAGGGATTTATAGATATACATTTCTAGGTTCTCACTTATTAGTTTGTTAGAATGAATTTTTAATTGCATTATGAAATTCTTAGAACAAATATGACGAGAATGTATAGTGAAATAAAAATGTCATTTCAATGTATTTGAAATTATTTGAAGTGATAGAATTACTACGAGTATAATTATTATGAAGCCACTTTAGGCTGCTATGTTTTTTTTCTAATAAAAGAGATTGCACGCACACACATACACACATGAACACTGAAAAGTGTTGGAAGATTGAAAGATTAGGTTGCAGGGAAAGTGTTGGCATGGTGTGATATCAAATCCACCATAAAATATAAACAACACCTACAAAGGAGGTCAATGCCATGACTACAAATCTCATGCCTATGATATCAGGCTTCTGGATGAAGCAAGGATCGGGGAATTAAAATTTATGGATTGAAATTTTGAGTATATCTCATGGAAAGTTAAATGTTGTGACACATGTGGACTCATGGAGTTGGGAGCTCATGAATAATATTGTTGTGATGGAATTGTAGCCTGTGGCACTTTGTTATCTCATAGGAGCGAATCATAACCATGACCTTGAATATAAGAATCCATGGGTAGTGTAGTGGAGCACATTAGATGGGCACTTAGCCATAAGACTCCATGTACGTGTCATTTGAGCATGCTAGGAGGGTACTTGGTTATAAGACTCTAATGCTACCCCATGCAAGGAAACATTAGGACAAGTAGACTGATTAGAATGAGGGTTACCTGGGCCTAGAGGTGTGATTATATCTATTGGGATGACAAGGGAGGTGGGATGATATTCTTGTCGACATATTCCTATGATGTGAGCATGAGGAATATTGTTTGGAGTTGTAATAAAAGAATGAGTGGAGTATTATATCCACAAGTGGAGACATGCTATGGACTCCTATTATTTTTAAACAAGTGGAGATGTGCTCTAGATTCCTATGAGTTATATTTAAAGACAAAGATATCTAGAGACTGAGTGGATAATTTGACTCATGAGTGATTAACAAGTGGAAATGTGCTCTAGATACTCGCAGTGATTAGTAGGTGGAGGTGTGCTATGGATTCCTATAGTGCTTAATAATGGATTATGTGGAGCTCATTTAATAAAGTCAGAGCTAAAGATTGCATGGAATGATGGGGTGTACACACCACCCAAAGATTGCAAAGAGAAGGAAACAAATAGTGACCAAAGATAAATATTAATTACCATTTGATGAAGTTTTGTGTTTAAATTTGTCTTCGAAATCGATTTAAGTTATTGTGGTTAACTTCATAAAAAAATATGTTGATGAAGGTATGTTTGAATTGATTTTAGATTTTTATGATGAAACTCATCAGACTCATATGCATGTGATGTAGAAGAACAATTGAACGGTCCAACACAAATACATGAGGCTAACTATTGAGATTCAACAAGATGATGAGCTTAGTGAAAAGTAAGCACCTTCACTAAGTGGGGCCCGCATGCTATTTTTAGGTGTATGTCTATTTTTAGACATGGTGAGCATATTCTATAAGTTGCAGGATGCTATTTGTAGATGGTTGGTCAAATGTGGAAAATATATGAAATTCTATTTTTAGAATATTGGGCAAAGCCTATTTATAGATCGTCGATCTAAAAGTAGATGCATGTCGATTATTATTAGCTCTTAATAATAATCCGACAATAAACATCAACTTATTCTCTTGGAGCACTTTATTTCAGTGAACAGATTTGGAAAATCAGTGGGCTGATGGAATTACGCAATTCCTAGGGTTTACATGTGGCTTATGCATGAGGACTCAGTTAGAACTGAAGTGGTAAAGTTATGATAGAGTTGGAAGAGTAGTTTATGGAGTTGTTATTCAGTTTAACTCAGTTAAGTGAGTTAAACTTAGTTGAGCTAGTTGTATCTAGTCTAACTGAAAGATACACTAGTGAGAGTTAAGTGAATTAATTAGTTAACTAATTCACAACTAATAACTCACTAACAACTGAACATAAACAACGGTTAACTACAGTGCATGCCAGTTCCAGTGGAGACCTAGTGGAGAGATAGGTGAAAGGGTGAGATGGACTATCTGTTGTGACTATAGTGATGCATTCAATGCATCTGACACACATTGGAGTTGCCAATGAGGATTACGCAGTCAAGGAAAGGTAGATTCAAATTCATTCAGGGGTCTTCTTCAGCAGGGATTGTGCAGTGGAGGCAGGCTGTCAGGAGGCAAGAAATTGGTGCATAGATATGCAAATTTCTGCATGATAGTGTGTAATGATTGTTGATTGTACTGAGAGCTAGATGTACTAAGCTTTGTATGAGATTATTACATGATTCCATTGATATACATAATATTATAGTTGGGGTTTTTAGCTTTAATCTTTCCCGTTAAACAACTGTGTTATGTGTGACTGAATTTATTCAAATGTGTTTGCAATTGAGTTTTAAATTTCTGCAAGTTTAATTAGTGGAAGGCTTCTGTATTTTGCAAGAAGATAAATATTATGAGATCAGGAGGATCCAGTAATACATCAGTATTAATAAATTTCTACATGGTATCAGAGCAGTTTTGATTACTGGAGATTGAAATTGTGAATAATTGCTGAGTTTTGTGCTGGTGGACAATTCAAATTTGCTACAGAAATTTCTTGGTGCAACAGTTGAGTATTCATTGAAATGTCTTTCAATGGGTTGCAATTGGAGTATGCCCTTGAGAGTAGCTCGAATTACATAGCCTGGAAGGATAGGATGGAGGCAGTGCTGGAAGATAATGGGCTAAAGGAGTTCATTGATAGCGATGTTCCTAAGCCTGCTTCTAGCGATGCTGCAGGACTTGACGCATGGCAAAAGAAGGTAGCAAAGACAAGAAGAATTTTTTTGGAAGGTGTGAAGGACCATATTGTGTCAAGCCTTCATGGGAAAGCCACTCCATTTGAAATGTGGAAGGCTTTGACAAATCTTTTCCAAAGTAGCAGAGAACAGAGGAAGTTGGTGCTAAAGGATAAGCTCAGAAAAATAAAAATGGAGAAGGGCGATAGTATTCCAAAATATCTCACGAAGTTTTTCCACTGTAGGGATGAACTAGGAAGTGTGGGGATTACTGTTGATGATGATGAATTAGTGAGCTTGGCTCTCCTTGGGCTTCCAAAGAGTTGGCATAGCTACGAAGACTCTGTCAATGGAAGGGAGAAACTACCGGGTTGGGAGCGACTTTGGTCGGATCTTGTGCAGGAGGAGATAAGGCGAAGTACCAGGGATGGCTCTTCATCGAAGAATGATGATGAAGAGAATTTCGATTTGGCTACCAAAGCAAGGAAAGGGAAGGGGAAGAAATTCCCTCCAAAATCTGAGGCTAAAGGCAAGAAGCTGGATTTTTCCAAAGTGAAGTGTTTTCACTGTCACGAACATGGGCATCTCGCCACTAAATGCCCACAGAAAAAGAAGAACAAGAAGGCTGCTGGAGCTGCAGTAGGAGAGGCCTTCACCTCACAATTTGAACTTGATTTCTCTTTGATCACATGCTTGGTTTCAAGCTCAATGGGATCGGTGTGATATCTTGATAGTGGTGCGTCTTTCCATATGACGGGAGACAAGGAGTTGTTTAGTGACTTGGAGGAGAAGGATCTCCGAATGCATATAGAGATGGGTGACGATGGCATATACAGTGCGACTAGAATTGGAACCATTACCTTTGAGAGAAATTTAGGTAAACCATTTCTGTTGAAAGATGTTATGCATGTTCTAGGTCTAAATAAGAACTTGGTCTTGGTCGCAATGTTGGAAGACAGAGGTTATGACATTGAATTCAGCGAGGGAAAAGCTTTCCTGCGACATAAAACAATGGGTCAAGCCAAGAGGATAGGGATTCGAGTTAAGAATCTCTACAAGCTGGAGGTAGATGGCTGCGCTGCAATGATGGGAAATGCAGAAGAAGTGGCGAGCCGGGATGAGGGCGTATTATGGCACAGGATATTGGGTCATCTTCACCATGGCGCCTTGAAGATTTTGCAGCAGATTTATACTGGGCTTCCCAAGGGTACTCTTGCACAGTCAGATCAGTGCAAGGGATGTACTATGGGTAAGTTTGTGAAGACCACCTTTCATGATAAGGAGAACCGTGCTTCGGTGATCCTGGAGAGAATTCACACAAATGTGTGAGGACCTTTCTCGGTTGCTTCAACAGAAAAGCATAGGTATTATGTTATATTTGTTGATGACTATTCTCATAGATGTTGGATATTCTTCATGCAGAAGAAGAGTGAAACATTCTCAAAGTTCTGTGAGTTTAAAGCATTGGTGGAGAAGGAGTCGGGGAAGCAAGTGAAGGCTCTACGGAGTGATAATGGTGGTGAATATATCTCGAATGAATTCAAAGACTTCTATAGCAAAGAAGGAATTTGAAGAGAACTCATAGCGCCTCATAACCCATAGCAGAATGGGGTCGTGGAGAGGAAGAATAGAATGATCGTGGGTGTTGTACGAGCTATGCTGCATGACCAGGGCCTACCGATGCACTTGTGGGCGGAAACATGCAACACTGCGGTTTATGTGCAAAACCGCTGTCCTCATAGAGTACTTGGAATGAGTACACCTGAAGAAGCTTTTACTAGTAAGAAGCCTGATATTTCTCATTTGAAGATTTTTGGCTCATATGGTTACATTCATGTGACAAAGGACACCAAGAAGAAGCTGGAGCCGACTACAGAAGTTGGGATATTTATAGGGTACACAGAAACAACCCATAATTATTGTGTGTATTTTCCAAATAGTCGAATGCCTGTGGTGCGACGGGATATAAAATTCAATGAGGTGAAAGCCATGAAGTTGTCGCCTGAGAGGGAGCTACACTTGCATGCAGAGGAGGAACTTCTTGTTCCCAAAGATGAGCCTCTAGATGTGGATCAGCCACAGGAGGAGATTCATGGAGTGGAAAAGTCCACTAATGCAGAAACAAACATTAAAACAGGCAGAAAGCGTACCACAGAAGTTGAGAGACTGAAGCTTGATGCGGCACATAATGTAGGAGTCCTTACCTCACAACACAGATAGAGACAGTCACCTGACCGATTTACTGGATACATGGCTCTCATGAGTAATTGTATCGTGATAGAGCCATCTTCTTTCGAAGAAGCAGTGCAGGAGCCGACATGGTTAGATGCCATGGTGGAGGAGTATGACTCCATTGTCAGAAATAATGCTTGGGAGATTGTTCTAAGGTCAGTGGGTAAATCAATTGTAGGATCAAGATGGATCTACAAGGTAAAGGAAGCTGCTGATGGGAGCATCGAGAAGTATAAGGAAAGATTTTTTTCCCAGGGCTTCTCACAGATCGAGGGGATTGATTATGAAGAAACCGTTGCACCTACTGCACGGTATTCTTCCATAAGGACCTTCCTTGCTCTCTCAGCGCAGAGGGTTGGCACATTCATCAGATGGATGTGAAGACTGTGTTCTTTAATGGGATCATTAAGGAAGAGGTGTACATTGAGCAGCCTGAAGGATTTGAGATCTTCATTAGTGAGTCGCATGTGTGCAGACTCAAAAGAGTATGGGCTGAAGCAAGCACCACATGCTTGGTACACACGGATCGATAGCTATTTCACTGGACTTGGCTTCACCAAGAGTGAGGCGGATGCAAACCTGTACCAAATTGTGGTGGAGGGTAAGCTTTTAATCATTTTTCTTTATGTTGATGATTTAATACTAACAGGTGATGAGCAGTTGATACACTCATGCAAGGAAAATCTTGTAAAGGAGTTTGAGATGAAGGATTTGGGCCTCCATTATTTCCTTGGATTGGAAATATGGAAGCGAGAATGTGAACTGTTTGTGTCTCAAGGCAAGTATGCTCGGGAGATACTTGAGAAGTTTGACATGCAAGGTTGCAAGCCTATTGATACTCCTCTTCTAGGAAATCAGAGGAAATAGGATGCTACATCGGCAGAGGTAGTGGATGCCACTATTTATTGATAGTTGGTGGGTTCGCTCATGTATTTAGTTAATACAAGACCGAACATATGCTATGCCATGAACCAACTTTCACAAGCGATGGTTAAGCCTACCAAGCTCTTTTGGAAGGCAGGCAAGCATGTCCTGAGGTATCTCAGGGGCACATCTGAGTATGGCTTATGGTACAAACAAACAGATGAGGTGAAGTTGCATGGCTTCACGAATGTAGATTGGGCAGGAAGCCCAATGGAGATAAATAGCACATTAGGAGGGGTTTTCAGTATTGGATCTACAACAGTTTCTTGGTACAATACGAAACAAATATCTGTGGCACTCAGTTCAGTGGAAGCAGAATACATGGCAGCGAGTCAAGCTACATGTGAGGCTATCTAGATGAGGAAGATCCTGGTAGGTTTGTTTGGTTCACATTTATATCCTACAGTGATACATTGTGATAATCAGAGTTGCATTAAACTATCGATTAATCCTGTGTTTCATGGTATATCTAAACATATTGATATCTGGTATCATCATATCACAGATTGTGTGCAGCAGAAGATCATGTTGCTTTAGTACATTCCTACGGAATATCAGGATGCAGACATTCTGACGAAGGCACTCGGCAGGAGCAAATTCAAATACCATAGAGGCAGGATCGGGGTGAAGGATAATCCCTATCTTGTTGAGAGGGAGTGTTGAGATTCAACAAGATGATGAGCTTAGTGAAAAGTAAGCACCTTCACTAAGTGGGGCCCATAGGCTATTTTTAGGTGTATGTCTAGTTTTAGACATGGTGAGCATATTTTAGAAGTTGCAGGATGCTATTTGTAGATGGTTGGTCAAATGTGGAAAATAGATGAAATTCTATTTTTAGAATATTGGGCAAAGTCTATTTATAGATAATCGATCTAAAAATACATGCATGTCGATTATTATTATCTCTTAATAATAATCCGACAATAAACATCAACTTATTCTCTTGGAGCACTTTATTTCAGTGAACAGATTTGGAAAATTAGTGGGCCGAAGGAATTACACAATTCTTAGGGTTTATTGGTGGCTCATGCATGAGGACTCAGTTAGAACTGAAGTGGCAAAGTTATGACAAAGTTGGAAGAGTAGTTTATGGAGTTGTTATTCAGTTTAACTCAGTTAAGTGAGTTAAACTCAGTTGAGCTAGTTGTATCTAGTCTAACTGAAAGATACACTAGTGAGAGTTAAGTGAATTAATTAGTTAATTAATTCACAACTAATAACTCACTAACAATTGAACAGGAACAACAGTTAACTACAGTGCATGTCAGTTCCAGTGGAGACCCAGTGGAGAGATAGATGAACAGGTGAGATGGACTATTTTTTGTGACTATAGTGATGCATTCAAAGCATCTGACACACATTGGAGTTGCCAATGAGGATTGCGCAGTCAAGGCAAGGTAGATTCGAATTCATTCAGGGGTCTTCTTCAGCAGGGCTTGCACAATGGAGGCAAGCTGTCAGGAGACAATAAATTGGTGCATAGATATGCAAATTTCTACATGATAGTGTGTAATGATTGTTGATTTTACTGAGAGCTGGATGTACTAAGATTTGTATGAGATTATTACATGATTCCATTGATATACATAATATGATAATTGGGGTTTTTAGCTTTAATATTTCCCGTTAAACAACTGTGTTATGTGCGACTGAATTTATTCACACGTGTTTGCAATTGAGTTTTAAATTTCTGCAAGTTTAATTAGTGGAAGGATTCTGTATTTTGCAAGAAGATAAATATTGTGAGATCAGGAGGATCCGGTAATACATCAGTGTTAATAAATTTCTACACTAACTACAAGTAAAATAAGATCAACTCAATAATATCAACATGCACAATAGTAACACATTGGAGTCAAAGACTTCAGGAGTTGGGCCATTGTAGTGACACTGGAACCCTGTGAAATGTATTGATCACCATGAGGTATGCCATGACACATGTGTTGTATTATTAAAACAAGGTAGGGGTATTCCTTGGCTGAGAATATTATTCATGTGTGAGGAAGCCTTGCTAAGGGATGGAACACCTGAATGACTAAGGAATCAAAGAATGGGGATGCTTTAACTTGGAAGGTGAGTGATTGCATGGAAGAGAAACAGATTTCTTGAGGGACTGATGAAGTAGAGAAGGGAATGACAAAACTTGAAAAATAATTTGGTTTTTAAAGAATCATGAGCATACTGATTGTGATAAGAGATGTAGTGGGTGTGTCTCGAGAAGCCATGAGTTGAATTTGTTCCCATAAGTGGCATTTCACACAAGGGATGGGATGGTCGGACATTGGAGGTAGGTTGTGCTCCAGAATAAAACGTTCGAGCAAGACGAGGTGTAGGGAAGCATTGTGAACCAATTGAGGCCACTTGGAAATGGTTGATTGAATGGGGGTATATTACCCATTTATGTTCATTATGCAAAGGAATGTAAAAGAGTTGTGTATATATAAAGATCACTATTGAAATTTATGCTCAAGAATAGACTATTGTTGAATTTTTTGTTCAGAGATAGAATATTGTTTAATTTTGTGTTTGTGAGTAGATTATTGTTGAATTTTGTGTTTGGGTATAAAACATAGAGGATGGTGTTCCTCTAAAGGGGAGGTGTCTATGAAAAACCTTTTTTCTACCCCTCTTGCAAATGTCACGATGAATTGTGATTCATGTAAATGTTGTGGAAATGTAAACACAATTACAGGGCCAAGAGGAGTGGATATGGATTCAAAGGTTTGAGGAGGATTTTCCCTGGAAGTGATTAAACTCAAGCTATTCATTTAATATGCCACTAGTGTTTGATTGTGTTTAATGGCCTGCTCAATAGATAGGGAAGTTAAGTATGGCTTCTTGAGTGGGGAAAATCCCCATACCACTTTTTCCCTCGAGGGACATGTTAGTGTGGTCAATATGCAAGAGGGAAGAAAAATGTTTGATATGAAAGAGAGGGGATTCAAATTCAGACACAATTTGAGATTTTGGTGGTAAGATGAGAGTGGGTGAGAGAGATATACTCTGATATGTAATAAATTGCATGAGAAACACACACTCTATGCTAATATATGCATCTAGTAGTTGCGAGAGAAATCATAGAAGATACAGAAGGAGAAATGTTGGTGTAAGAGTGGGGAGTAGGCAGAGGTGCATGGAGTGAAGAGAAGACCATAGAAGAGTAGGTGGAGACATAGTGTAGTCTGGATAACCACATGGTTTAGTGAGTGGAACTACTATGTGCTTTGGATCCCAGCATAAAAGGGTGGTAACTCTGCAAGTTTGGACACCTGCAGGGTTAGAAAGTGGAAATGTAGTGTTCTATAAATCCCTATTTGAGCAGGCACAGACACTGTGGGATATGGTCATGTATTAAGTATATGGAGATGGGGTGAGCTCTAGATTCCTATATGAACTTGTTGATTGGAATTGGTGTGAATTCCCTTGAGCACTTAACTCCACAGACTCTGAATCCGACTCGAGGGAGGTCAATTGTAAGAAATATTATAGTTCAATTGGCCTTTCGTTGGGTGGAGAGTTGAAGTCCCTCCCTTAGTTTTAATTATTAATATTATTAGATACGTATATATTCACCTATATATAGATTTGTTACATTGTGAATGGTGAATGATATTGTTATGTGTTATAATAATGTATGTATCTACACTTATTGTAAAGGAATGTGCTATTATTGGTTGTTTAAAATGAGATAGTTATCTGAATGTTCTCATGGTTATGAGGGACTTGGAGATCCATGTGGTTGTTGGTATGTTCCTGAGTTACAAATCTCTGAATCCGACTCGAGGGAGGTCAATTGTAAGAAATATTATAGCTCAATTGGCCTTTCGTTGGGTGGAGAGTTGAAGTCCCTCCCTTAGTTTTAATTATTAATATTATTAGATGCGTATATATTCACCTATATATAGATTTGTTACATTGTGAATGGTGAATTATATTGTTATGTGTTATAATAATGTATGTATCTACACTTATTGTAAAGGAATGTGCTATTATTGGTTGTTTAAAATGAGATAGTTATCTGAATGTTCTCATGGTTATGAGGGACTTGGAGATCCATGTGGTTGTTGGTATGTTCCTGAGTTACAAATCTATTTACATGGTCTTGTATGAACGCTTGAGGTGCTTAGATAAGCTATTAGTGTGTGTGATTTGCATTGTTTTATATGCCATGAATATTAGTGTGTGTGATTTGCATTGTTTTTATATGCCATCTATGAATCCAAAAGTGTTGTTGGGATCCATTCTATGGTATAATATGTTGTTGTCGTGCTTGAGTTCGATTAGTAGTGCTATCCACAAATTGGTTTGATCTAGAGCCTCTAAGTAGGCACGAGGTTAACTCTGCAAAGTGTTATGGTTGTGTATGACTTTTGGAATGTCAGTGATCGAGCAACACTTAACTGCAAGAAAATTTTGGGTAAAACGTGTTATAAAATTATCTTGGAGAAATGATATACTAATTTTTTAGCTTTTCCACAAAATTGAACTCAACTTGACTCATTTGAGCACTATAAAAATATATATATATATTTTTCAGTTTGAGGCAAAAATTTGGTTTTTTAAGGGTCTCAACTTCTTGTGAAGGGTCTGCAGTACTTTTATTAAAAGGTATTGGGTATTTAATACGACCCAATCTCTAAGTCTGGAACCACATTTGTCACTAGAAAAACAACTACAAAGCGTACCAAGCAACCAAAGGCAACGACCATCATATCAAGCGCTAACACATGAGGTGTCGAGACCAAGAGCGTACCAAACAACCAAAGGCAACGACCATCATATCAAGCGCTAACACATGAGGTGTCGAGACCAAGAGCTCAAAAGGAAACAAATTTATATCATAATGTGTCGATGAAAATTTTAAACCTTGGTGTATATGAATTCTAGTATGTAATTTCATTTAGTCAATGTGGGATATAAAAATCCAACATGATAAACCAATGTCGAGCAGGTAAGTGCCAGGAGTTAATCCATCCAAGGCATAATGAAATCAATGACCCCCCAAGTCCTCTGAAGTTTATCAAAGGGGAGGTCCACATTTTGTTGTTTTTTCGAAATAACCTTTCATTACATGACATCTCCAGAAGAATAACGACTCCCTGGCTTGAAACTCCTTACTGCTTAACACCCCCCTCCACATTCTGCCAATTTGTGAATTAATGGTTTTTGCAAGTTAGGAATAATTAAAACATATTTATATAATTTTTCCATCACTTGACATCTCCAGAAGAATAACGACCCCCTGGCTTGAAACTCCTTACTGCTTAACACCCCCCTCCACATTCTGCCAATTAGTGAATTAATGGTTTTTGCAAGTTAGGAATAATTAAAACATATTTATATAATTTTTCCATCACTTTAGATATGACTCCATCGTCCACCTCAAGTCTTTCCCATATAAATTCGAATATCTACCATTTTCCCACAGAGATTACCCTCCTTTCTGGGTACTCGTGTCTCAAACTCTTCCCATAGCTGGAAATTGTATAATTCTTCATTGCTTCACTGCTGTTTAGGAAGCCATCTACAATGAATCGTGTCCTTTTCAACTCGATTTTGGTCATCTATTTAAAATAAAATATAAAGGGCGTTGTCAGAGGAAGGATAGGGGAAAAACCATTTCCAATCGAGTGTTTTTATTACAATTAAGGGCTTGACTTCCTCTAGATATTTTCTACAAATCAAGGGACAAAGAAATTTCTTTATAGATTAGAAGATAATACAATTATTTTCCACTTGCAGTGAAAGACTATTAAAAAAAAAAACTCAAATTCCCCATGTCAGCTGTTTAAAATTAAAAGAGCTTTCATATTATCGATCCAACGAAGATATCTCGATGTGATATATTAGATTGTTAAGATTCAATTGCAAAAATAGGAGTCTATTGAAGATGACTGATCCACAATTGCTTTGTCAAACATATCCATGAGTCTAAGTAGAAATCTGATATGCACAAGAAAGTGGAATATGATAAATATGATGTAGTGGCTCCTAGTCTCTCATTTTTTTGGGAAAATTCTTAATTATGCAGATTTTAGTGATTGATTAGCAACAATGGGGGTCTACAAGTATGAAGAGGAACTCTTTTGTAACTCTAGAGGAGTGTAATTATTTACATGTAGACATATACTTTTGTTGATGGCTCCAAATCATGAAGGAAATGAATAAAGTTGAGTATAGGGTTATTGAAAGTGTAAGGCTTTGTTATAGTGGAAATCTTCAAGTAGAGTAAAAAAATTGAAAATATGGTTGCTATTGAAAAGGTTTCAGTCCCTTGTATCTAGAGAAGTTGAAATTGAATGCATAAAAAAGAGTAGTTTTGCAAATGAAGGTCCAAGAGGAATGCAAGATGTAGACTGTGAAAATAAGGCATGATTTCTATCCATTTTAGGCAAAAGATGACACTAAGACACGGATAAAATATTGCAAAATGACAAGAACTAGCTCACAACGTGATTAAAATTATATGGATTGTACAAAAAAGGATATTTCCTATATTTTAAGCAATATTTCTTACAAATTACAAACTATATTGATCCGGATTTTATGCAGGAACGCAACAGAATACAGAAATAACCATGAACATAGAGATGCAGCGGAAATAATGCTTCATTTCATTAATATCAAATAACAGAAATATGCTTACAGGCATAATGGAAATAAAATAGCTAGGGTGTTGGTAGTTGGACCGAGAAGAGATGTATTGGCTCCCAGCCCCCTGAACTGTGTTACAATGAGGCTCGAGGGCCTATTTATTGTTGAGAAACAATGTAGAATTCGAAACGTCCAAAACCCTAACCGTAGGAGATGAAGCGCCAAAACTGTGGGCCCCGTTTGGGTAAATTGGTGGTTCAACTTCCTGGGGACGTAACTTTGGCATCCGATCTCCGTTTGACGCGCTCAATAGCTCGTTAGAAAGATCTATCCGAGGACTTCAATTTTTGAATGAGAAACATCGGTCCATGGACCCATGTTGCTCTCCGTTTTCCCAAAAAACGTCGTTTAGGGCCTCAAAACGGCTCCGGAAGTTCAGGACCCAAAAAACTGCTAAAAATAGTAAGTTATGCTGCAACTTGAAAATTGAAAGAACTGATGATGGGGGTTCAAATGGAATAGGTGGGTGGCCACCAATATCCACCTGGATCATTAAGCCCCCAAAACGGCTCCGAGAGTGGAGGACCCAAAAACCTGCTAAAATAGTAAGTTGTGCTGAATGTGAAAAGCTGCAAGAATTGATAGTGCTGGTCTAGATGGAATAGGTGGGTGGCCACCGATATCCACCTGGATCATTCCTCCCTCCTTAGGAAGCAATGGTCCCCATTGCGTTGAGATCCTCCATGAGATGAGGCAAATTCTGTTGAACTGAGTATTAGATGTGTTGAAGATGTCATGGATCTGCGGGTGGACATGCTGGATGCGTTTAGTAAATTTGGTTTCTTTATCAGCCTCATACAATACATGTTTGGATTCTGTATGTGTAGTTGCAGGATGTATGGCAACATCAGGTGGTGGTGCATTAGGAGTCAGATCAATGGAGTGCTTGTCCTGACAGTGTAGAGGAACCTCTATGAGTGAGGAGAAATTGTCATCGTATTCCTCCATGACTTTGTCCATCTGCTGCAGCCGTGAAAGGGAGCCCTGTTTCGAGGATGTGGCCACAATATTCTTCTTTCGCTGTGAGTGAGTCGTAAGGAAAATGAATTTCCTGGTCTGGGAAACAATTCACCGTTTGTTTATGACAAAGAGATATGAGGCGTATCACTCTCGCATTCCGTACAAGTTATTTATCAAAGTAATAATAACAGCACGAGGCCTAGACTCATACACAGCATGTCGCCTCCACAAGTATGGTTGTCCCAATAATACATCAGCTACATCAAGAGGAGCAACATCACACAATACCTCATCCGTGAATGGCTTGATACTGTATGGAAGTCGGCACTGCTGGCGGATGCGGAGATCTCTCCCTGGGTGGAGCCACCCGATGGTATACGGCTGTGGGTGTGCTACGGTTGGTAGGCCGAGCCGCTTCACGACGTCTGCTGAAATGAGGTTCTTTTGGCTTCCGCTATCGACGAGAAACTGCAGCGGAGAACCCTTCACCCACATCTGCGACTGGAAGAGGCGCTCCCCCCCCCCCCCCCCCCCCCGGATCCTCTGGACCCTCCTTCTGGATCTTGGTGGTGGCAACAATGGCACTGGGATCCGCATCAATGATCTGCTTCCCTTTGTCATTGCCTTTGTCCGGTTCTAACTCAGGATCAGAAAATGCATCTGATTCGGGTGCCTTTAGTTCAGCCACCAAAGACTGTTTGGCCCGACACTCGTTTGTGCTGTGAGTGGGGTTGTTATGAAATTCACACCACTTCCCTGTGTCCTTCTTTGGATTTGTGGTGTTGTTCTAAGTCGCATTGCTTTGGCCTTGCCCCTTGTTCTTCGATTCGGGGGCACCTTTCAAATTTGCAGATCCAAAGTCTCGCCGCTTCTGCTTAAATTTCTGCTTGATCTTGGCGGCATAGCGACATGCCGTGCCAAGCGATGTAATGTCGAGGAACTCCATTTCCTCCTGAATGTGTTTGTGCAGACAGCCGCGGTACTTGAGCACCAAATGTCTCTTTGAATCTTTAATACCCAACTTTGTGCGTAGGGTATGGAACATATTCGTCAGTTCGTGCACATCTTGATCCTTTTGTTGCCGCAGCGTGGTCCATTGGATGTATTTGTCCTCATAGCTCCCCACAGGGTAATATTGTTCCTTGACGCCGTCTCGGAACGAATTCCAAGTGGGTGTGGCTGAGAACAGAGAGGGTTCCCCTTCGCCCTCTTGCTCACGGTAGGTTTCCCACCAGTCTTTGACATGGGGGGCAGCTTTGAGGAGTGCAAAAATAATCTTTTCCCGGTCAGAGAAGTCATGGACCGAGAAATACCCTTCCAGCAAATTTAACCATCTGTCTACAATGTCTGCATCTATTTTTCCTTCAAATATAGGAATGTCAAAGTTTACCTGTACCTTGAAGGGAGTGGCGCCTCCAGAGTGGCTGTTGGATGCAGATGCGCCATATGTGGGCAATCGTTGAAGGATTTGAGCAAAGTTATCCATCATCGCGTTCCTCTGCTTCTCGAGGGCCTCCTCGAGCAGTATTTTGATAGGATCTCCTGCTCCCTCGTCTTTCTTTTCTTCCGCCATGGGAGGTCGTCGGGGTTTGCGAGGCTGATCTTGCAAGGGTTCAACCAGATCGAGCCCTAACTCCTTATACCCTGACGGCGTTGGGGAAATGCAAAGAAAAACAAAGAAAGAGCAGACCCGCTCTGATACCACTGATCCAGATTTTATGCAGGAACACAACAGAATACAGAAATAACCATGAACATAGAGATGCAGTGGAAATAATGCTTCATTTCATTAATATCAAATAACAGAAATATGCTTACAGGCATAATGGAAATAAAATAGCTAGGGTGCTGGTAGCGAATCTCTGAGAAGAGATGTGATGGCTACAGACCTCTGAACTCTGTTACAATGAGGCTCGAGGGCCTATCTATTGTTGAGAAACAATGTAGAATCTGAAACGTCCAAAAACCTAACCGTAGGAGATGAGGCGCCAAAACTGTGGGCGCCCGTTTGGGTAAATTAGTGGTTCAACTTCCCGGGGGCATAACTTTGGCACCCGATCTCCGTTTGACGCGCTCAATAGCTCGTTAGAAAGATCTATCCGAGGACTTCAATTTTTGAACAAGACATCGGTCCATGGACCCATGTTGCTCTCCGTTTTCCCAAAAAAATGTCGTTTAGGGCCTCAAAACGGCTCCGAAAGTTCAGGACCCGAAAAACTGCTAAAAATAGTAAGTTTTGTTGCAACTTGAAAATTGAAAGAACTAAAGATGGGGGTTAAAATGGAATAGGTGGGTGGCCACCAATATCCACCTGGATCATTAAGCCCCCAAAACGGCTCGGAGAGTGGAGGACCCGAAAACCTGCTAAAAATAGTAAGTTGTGCTGAATGTGAAAATCTGCAAGAATTGATGGTGCTGGTCCAAATGGAATAGGTGGGTGGCCACCGATATCCACCTGGATCATATATGGGGCTTGGTTAACAATTAAAGAGAGAAAAATATAGTCCCAAAGTTGTTTGCATCTTGTGAAATGGATATATATTCACTACTTCAAGACATATGGGTATGTAAGGGCCAAAAAAATATAGTGGCAAAGGATATCATTCACAATTATTTCTCTATTGGAGGCCATTTGATGAACGTTGCTAAATGATATTTTAGTGAAGAAAATGCATCTAATTTCTTTGAGGTCGCATTTTCTATTGTCCAAAATTGAAAATACAATGACACCAATGGAGGCTAAATGTACAGGAGTTGGAAACATATTAAATGCACTGTTTTTTCCTATTTTCATATTCACTCTTCGTTTTGGTGTTGGTGGAGCAACTATTGCCATTGTTTCCTCTCAGTACTTCATTGCATTTGTGCTATTATGGAACTTAAATAAATAAGTAATGCTCCTACCTCCAAGATGAAAGAACTTCAATATGATCGTTACTTGAAATATGAGTTGTAAGAACCTGCTTTAGAGGGCTATGAGAGAACAATATATCTAACACATTTGAAGAGCTTTATGTATATTTTTTTTGGGAAGGACTATATCCATGCTTGTAACAATGTCATTATATACATCAATGGTTGCAAGGTAGGGTCCTATTTTCATGGCTTGCCATCATATTTTCTTACAAGTTTGATTGGAAATATCTCTTCTTACCGATTCTTTAGCACTTGCTCGACAATCCCTCATTTATATTGCATTTACAAAAGTGGACTATATACAGGTAAAAAAGGTTGCTGTTAATGTTCTTCAAATAGGAGCAGGATTTGGGATTGCCCTAGTTGTGACTCTATTTACAAGATTTGGATCCTCTGCTAAGTTACTCACAAAATATCAAAATTTCTTGGAGGTTATAAGATGGAGTTCTGTTTGTTGTTGGTTGTCAACCAATCATTTGTATTTGATGGCTTTCACTATGGAATATTAGATTTTTCATATGCAACCTACGCAATGATGATTGCTAGAATCATATCATCAACATTTTTTGCATATGAACCATCTTTGTTAACTATAGGTGGAGGATGGTTAGGGTTGGCTCTTTTCATGAGCTTGTGCATGGAAACTGGATTTTGGAGGATGAGGAATAAAAATGGGCCTTGGTGGTTCTTAAGGCAATATTTGAAGAAAATTAGAATGGGTGTTCGATGTCAAGTCATATTTTTTGGAGCATTTCTCATCATGGAATTTCTTGGTTGAAGATAATTTCCTATTTTAAAGAAGAGGAAAAATTATTGCAGAATGTGTCATACATGTACTTTATGTTTTATTCCTCCTATCAAACTTCATTATCCCATCAATTGATATATATGCATGTATATTTTATACAACTAGCATAAGGGAAATTCTGTAGTTGGAGAATAATTTATGGTTCAACAATATCTATAACATCCCTATTTAGAAATACATAGAGAAACCATGTAGCAATTGGTATCCACATTTAGATATGCTTGAAGACATAATTTTGAATTGCAGGTATTCAAGCTAGTATTCAACCCAATGCTTGTGAAGACTCCAAACCAGAAGAATTTTGTTTTTAGTATATATTTTTTGTTTGATAACTAAGAAAAGAGGAGGGGGACATCAAGCTGATGATGTACTAAGGTGGCTACACTAGCTATCTGATTTCACCTAGCAACCTCATCTGAAACTTATTATACTATGATACAAGATTCCAAAAAGTCGAGTTCACATCTTCAGGAAGATTTTTGAGCATTTAGTTTTAAAAGGCAGAGGATCAAAAATAAAGGATCAAATCCAAATTTTAAGAGGAGGATCAACAATCAAAGAAGCATTATCCAAATGTTAAGGTAGAGGATTTTCCAACAGTTCCAAATTTCCTGCGTCAAATTAGAGATTTATTTATTTTTAGTATATTGTTGGATCTTTATCCCTCAAAGCTTGTAACAACTCCAGGGTTGTAATTCTACATATATATTATTTCATTTTTATTGTAAAAGGGTCCACTTTTGGGCCCAACAACTCTTGTATTTTGTAAAATCTTTGATATCCCAGCATTTTAATCAAAGGCTTATGGTGTTTACTTATGAAAAACTTTGTTCTATGTATAAGTTTGTTCATCATCTTTTCCTTCATACAATTTGAAGTTGTGTGGATCCTAAGGAGATCGAAGGCTGAGTATCCACCTCCCTTAGTTCCCCTAAAAAAGTTATATTCTTTACTGAGAAAGATAGATAATTTGTTCATTTATGTTAGTTCATCTACATTTGAAGATTGTTGCCTTCTGTATGATTGTAATCTATGCTATTGTTGAGTTGTTGAAAGTGTTTCTTCACACTATAATCTTATTAGATGGATTATATATTCAAAATGAGTATTGTTGTTAGATGATATCTTCTTTAGTCTTCTTTCCCGAACTTTAAAGTTGTCATTATTCTGTCATGGTTAGGTGTTGGAACTTATATTGGGCTCTATGAAAGAGAGAGCTTTATTTTTTTAATCAGAGATTTGAAACCCTAAGAAACCACCTCTCAAAACCCATAAATCTAGCCATTGTGCTTAAAAGGCTATTTTTCATTTCCATGAAAAATCACTTAGCCTCGTAACATCTGAGGGACCCCCCTCTAGTTCAAGTGCCAACTTGGACCTAAAGCAGGTTGAGTTGATTTCTTGGCACAATTTCTCAGCCAAAAAATGCCTTTAATAAATAGATACAACAAAACCCATGAATCCTTAGGACCTCCGAGTCTAAGTATCAAAAATACCTTAGGATGAGTTTATGGAGTTGGATAAGTCCTTGATAGACATAAAAAAATATATTGGATTTGGCGAAAACTAGAGGTTTAGTCCTAATCGTGTCATAATTACCTATCTAGCACTTAACTACGATGATTAGTGCTAATACACGTCGTGCCATCCTTTCCAAGTGATCCACATTGGCAGCTATGGAGACTTGGTACTATTGAAGAGAGGTGCGAGGTGTGATGAGAAATCCATCCCATGATCAAATGGTAAGTGTAGAAAGTTATCCAAGGGGATACAATCTGATCTTGTAATGTACTAAAACAAAATACTAAATCCTTCTACAATTTGCGGAAACCAAATTCGATCGCACAATAACATAAAAAGTAAGAAAAATAAGTTATCAATCACAAAACACAAGATGTATCTGGGGAAAACAACTGCTCAAAACCCCGCTATCTGTATATTGCATAAAATCAATACCATGAAACAACACAATGCTATTTCTCTCATTGAGAAACCTCTACACTCTGCTAACTGTCTCACTCTGATATAGGAAAAATCAGTAAAATACTTAACCAATTCTCAACCTCTATCTAACCAGCCTTGCTTACGCATTATTGAAGGAATTGTGTCCATATTAATAAGGAAATTCTCAAGAATTGATTGTGCAATTCCTTCAAGGAATCCTAATGACCTCATGCATGACCTGTACAATTTTCTAATTATACAACTGATAGTTATGTTCCCTTTAACCTCAATCGCAACTAGGCCTTCCTTAGAAATGACATGCAATAACTATTTATAGTGAATTATCAGCTAACTGATTGACTAGTACTTGTGCATTAAATTAGATTTAATTCACTCGACCTATCACTAGCTCATCTCTTAGTTAGAACTAGATAAACTGATTTTAACTCAAATACTTGAGTTAACTAATTACAACTCATAAATAACTCAACCAGGGCTCATAAAAAGTAGGAGACACCCTACATTCCTCTAGTTTGACCCTCAACGCGAATTATCCGAGCTAACTAAGTATTCCTGAATCAGTTAACACTTAAAAGCTGTCATGTGATGAAATTACAAATTCTCTTCCATTTTAATTAAGTGAAAACTAAATTAGAAGCTCCCTTGGGTGCCATTTCTGGGTGTTATTTTCAATATTTGTTTTGCCATTTTCAACAGTAAGTTGTGTGTTTACTTAAGAATTGTATGTCTGAGGGGATGGAGATTTGTATGTCTCAAGGATGGAAATTTATGTCCTGGGGAACAAAGACAGAGATACATCTATTCTTGGGGACATAAATGTGGATATATAAAAGGATTTATAACATAGAATTGTTATGTAATGTTCCTTTTTCAGGATTCTCAAGATTCTATTTCAGAGATGGACTAAAGAGGAATTTAATGGATATGTCACCCTTCAAAGAGAGGGTGAGATATAGAGGCTACCTGGCCAACTCTAGACTCTGTCTATAGAACTTGGAATAACCCCCTTTTAGGAATTTCAACAAGGTCTTCAATGGAAACGTTGTATAAGTAAAAATGAGCAAGAATAACGCAGATCAGGGCTGGGTTCCCCTCATTTATGCTGTATGTGAATTATATATGGAATTTCATCAGAAAAAAATTAGTTTAATCACATTAAACAGATCTCCCAAAAAGTAGACTAGCTAAAAGGCACCCAAAGGGGAAGGCTGCAGTAAAATGCAAGCACTGCTTCAGGAATTGCGCAGTTTTAGCTAATTTTCAGTGGAGATCAGCAAGAGGATTGATATATCAGTATTATAGAAAAAAATAATCACTATGACAAAGCCCTTTCATTATACAGTGGAAAGCATGAGCCAATACAACAATAGATCTTCAGAAAAGAGAGCAGATGCACATGTAAATTTGCAGAAATGTTTCAACAGCGTTATTTTCCAGAAGGTTCAATAGATGTAAGTTACAACTTAGATCTAGAGAAGATATATGGATAAAATATCATATCTATATCAGATCTGGAAACTCTATAGTTTTCTCTACAAGATCCACTTGGAATTTTGACAAAAGTATGCATGAATAAGAGTAGATCTGAGAAACAAGTTGTAGATCTGGAAACTGTTGCAGTAAATTTATGAATATGAAATTTCATTACAATGGATTAGATTTGAACATAACATAGATCAGCAAGCCAATCCGTGGATCACCAAGTGGAGGGAAAGCCTATCACAAGAGATCTCTGATCTAAACTATGAGCAAGACAACCTGCAAACCCTCATACATAAATAACGTAGTTTTCCTAGTGGGATAGAGATGTAGCTCAAAAGACAGAAAAATACTGAATAATTGTAGATCTGAAGTACAAGAAATGGTACTCTCTTCCAGGAGGTCAAAGGACCCACTCCATGGAGAGAGACTCTCAAAATACACTAGATCTCTGTAGATCTAGATCACCACTTGATGCAGCTTACAGAGACAACAAAACCCTCACTGGATTAGTGCTGCCAATGTAAGTAGGAGCTTGGCCTCAAGCCTGATAGTGGTTCGATTCAACAAAATTTCCTCTTTGAATCATCAAAGGAAGAGGTGAAACTCCTGCATAGGAATTCCAAATACAATCCTCCACTCAACACCAGAGAATGGTATTTGTCTAAGTGGAAAAATACTCAGAAATATGATCTATCAACAACCTTCTTTTTCTGCTCTCCTTTTCCTTTTATAAGATGAGAAAGCTCTTGCAAACCCTAAACCACTTTGATGAGTTAGCCCTTTTTACATTAGAGGCTCCTTCTATAACTGTGTTGTCCCTTTTGGAGATGCAATGAACCTAGACAATGCTTTTGTTTTGGTCAAGGTTGACCCAGTCTTTAGCTCAACCCTCTTTCACACCTGCAAGTGATTATTTAAATAGCCCTGATTTGTCTTTGTTCACATGGGTATTGATTTATTTAGACTTTTTAGGAGTTTTACATGTCCTCCTTTATTCATTTATTCATATAACATAAATTAAAACAAAATTGAATGTTCCTCTTAGCCAAGGCTAAGTAGGAACATTACCGTCCTCCATTCCAAAATGTTGCTTGTCCTCAAGCAACTGACAGGGTAAGAGCTATAGTTCTTCTCTTTCTCCATTGATGGCACCATCAAGGATCAAGCTTCCATCATGGATGAAGTGCTCACCAAGCCAACATCAGAAACTGCTCCTCCAATGCTAACATGATAGGGGCATATTCTATCCCTTCAGGAGTGTAAAACTCAATAGAAATAAACATGGGTGAAGCAATGCCACATCTAAAACATGTATCATGAAGTACAGGATAAAGTTCCATCCCATGTGGTACATATACACTGCCTACTTTTTTTCCATGCAGACCCATAAACAATACCAATATATCATCTATGTATGGAAGGAAAATCACATATAGGCAAACTGAAATTTTCACTTGAGGAGGTGGGTCACAATCCCACATAAGGTACCAACGCAGTGCACTCCTTGTTTTGAGTAGATCTGAGTGTGGTAGGTGGTACTCCCACCACATATTTACTGCATGGGTCACTTTGACATGACTGAAAGTGAATCCCACATTAGGTGCCTTTGGGAAGCACCCATCATGATAGATAATCTCCCTTTGCACCTCAAAGGAGTGGCCAAATTTGAAAATTTTATTGGCCTCATCAATGCCATGAGATCTACATGTAATATCACTCCTTGTAGGAGCCATGGCCTGCATACATATGGTAAGAGAATGTGTCAAATCAGAAAAATAAACATGCTCCATAAGATTAGATTCTTTACCATTCAAGTCTCCCACACACATAGAGTTAGGCATGGGATTTTCTCCTCTTTTAAGAGAAGGAAGAGATGGCTGAAATGTATCCTGCATAGGATCCCTTGGCTACCCTGTCTCCTCATAAATATTGCACACTTGTAAGTGATGATGTAGTTCCTCCCAATCATAGTGCTGATGTAGTTCTTCCTTCATACCTTCCCAATCAAAACTCTTCAAGATTAGGGAGTAGATCTTTGCTGATTGCATATGGCTGGAAAGGAACTCTTTGTGTGCTCTTTGTAGTATCTCTTGCTTAAGATTGGAGGCTTGAGACAAGAATACTTTACCAAGATGATAGATGACCCCTTCATGGACCAAATAGCCTCCTCCTTGCTTCATGCCATCTAATATCATCCCGGTGTGCAGATCTTTGGAGTAATCCACAAGGAGTTGAGACCTCCAATATGGATCTACAAATCTCAACAAAGACAACGTTGCTGATGCATCTATGGTGGTGCTTGCTTTTTTGCTGCTTGTTTCTTTGGCATTATGCATGCCAAAATTGTTTTTGGGAAGGCTGATCCTCCCCCTTGCTTCCTCCCATGGCGTTGTGACTTTCTCTTCCATTGTTTCAGCACTTGGTGAATCTTCCCCCACAGAATCTAATGGCATTCCAAGTGGTTTGCCATGATGTAGGAATGTTCCTTGCAACATTCTCATAAACATGAGAGAAGGAACTGTGAGGTCCCTGCTCCCACTGCGCAATTCCATCTTTGTTGTGTCGGTGGAAACATTAGGTGAAGGGTAGGTGTGCATGCCTTGAATGATTTGTTGTTTCCCACTCTTCAAATCCACCCATTCCATCTTCAAGGCCTTCCAATCAGTGGTGACTTTTCCCAAGGTAATCAACCACTGGACAGCCAATATGATGTTGTTGTCTGGTATGTCCACTACAAAGAAATGGTCCTCCAAGGTGTAGGTTCCCATAGTCACAGAAAGTGATGGAACATACTGCATGCATTGCATAGTTCTATCTCCCAGAACCAAAATAGAGAACCCATCAAAAGTATCAGTAGGGATCCCTCTCCTCTGCACAAGGTGAGCATCAATAAATTTGTGGGTTGCCCCACTGTCAATCAGAATAGACACTCTTTGGTTCATAATTGAACCTTGCACTCTGAGGGTCAAGTACTTGGGCACTCCTCTCAAAGAAGCAAGAGTCCCACTTGTTGGATCAAAGGCTCCTTCTTCCTCTCTGGATGATGATTGATCCTCCTCCTCATCATCACCAGTGCTGTGACCTCTCCTAGGTCCATCATTTCCCTCTTCCTCCTCAAAATCAGAGAAGACTTCAATATAGTGTGCTCTTCCAGCAGCACATCTATGTCCCGGTACGCATGGCTCTTGACAAGTGAAACATAATTTCTTTTTCCTCAACTCCCTTCGGAGATCAATGTCAAGAGGTTTCTTCAGTGAGCTCTCCTTGGGTGGAGCAGCTTCCCCCTCTTTCCCCTTAGAAGAGTGAGTGGCTTTTCTTGGGAAGGTTGCCTTTGCCCTTGGCAAGGCATCTTGGAGATCTCTAGCTCTCTCAATGGCATCTTGCAGAGTGATGGGCTTGGTTGGCTTAACCAATCCATGCAAAGGTTCTTCTAAGCCATCAATGAACATGTAGACTCTCCTTGCTACTGATAGATCAGGGACCATTAAAGAAAACCTCAGGAATTCATAGATATAGGCCTCTGCGTCTCTTGTCTATTTAAGCTTTGCTAAGCTTATGAAAGGGCCCTTCGGATCTTTCTGATCGAATCTTTGCACTAGTCTCCTGGTGAACTCAACATATGTGGACACATTGTTGTGCCCTAATGTAGATAGTCCATGAAACCACCAGTTGTGGGCTTCTCCCTCAAAATGCAGTGCAACAATCTTGATGGCTTCTGCTTCGGGCACTTTATTCAACTGGAAATAGATGTCCAACTTCTCCACCCATGCTTTGGCAGAACAAGAGGGTGATCCATCGAACTTAGCCAAGAAGAACCTGCCCATAGTGTGGTGTCTCCCATGAAGGAAACCTCCATCTTTGTACTGCTGCCATGGCCTCCTTCGGTCCTTGAGATGGCAGAAGTCTTGAAAGCTCAAGTTATCCTTGAACCTCTGACTTTGTGAGTCATATTCTACAAAGTAACCTTCCAAGGAGGTTGGCTCTTGTAGCCCTTCATTCTCTACAGCCAAGAAGGTAGGCATTATAGAGCGTTGTGAGGCCTGTGGGGCTTGTGGCAAGCTCACAGGTTGACCAGTCCCAAACTAAGACATATCAGAACTTTCTCCTTGATGGAATATCCCAAGGTACTCCCTCATTCTATCTATCCTCATCTCCTTTATCTCCTTGGACAGATCTTGCATAGCTTCCAAGAGAGTTTTTGCAAACTCCTCTGCTTCCTTATCTTTATCATTCACAGATTCAGGGGCCTTCCCCTTGTCTTGAACCTTGTCAAGGTCAACAGTAATATAGTCATACTTTCTATGACTTCTATTCTGATATCTACTCTCCCTCTCAGAAAGAGGATCTTCATCTTCGGAATGCAGCATGACTGGTGCTCCAATGCTAACACAGGCTGTGCCAAGGGTGAAGCTCCGATACCACTGTAATGTTCATTTTTCAGGATTCTCAAGATTCTATTTCAGAGATGGACTAAAGAGGCATTTACTGGATATGTCACCCTTAAAATAGAGGGTGAGATCCAGAGGCTACCTGGCCAACTGTAGACTCTGTCTATAGAACTTGGAATAACCCCTTTTCAAGAATTTCAACAAGGTCTTCAAGGGAAACACTGTATAAGTAAAATTGAGAAATAATAACACAGATCAGGGCTAGGTTCCCCTCATTTATGTTGTATGTGACTTGTATATGGAATTTCATTAGAAAAAAATTAGTTTAAGCACATTAAACAAATCTTCCAAAAAGTAGACTAGCTAAAAGGCACCCAGCTTCAGGAATTGCGCAGTTTTAGCTAATGTTTAGTGGAGATCAGAAAGAGGACTGATATCTCAGTATTACAGCAGAAAATAATCATTATGACAAAGCCCTTTCATTATACAGTGGAAATCATGAGCCAATATAGCAATAAATCTTCAGAAAAGAGAGAAGATGCACATGTAAATTTGCAGAAATGCTTCAACAACGTTATTTTCCAGGAGGTTCAGCAGATGTAAGTTACAACTTAGATCTAGAGTAGATCTATGGATACAATATCAGATCTATATCAGATCTGGAAACTCTATAGTTTTCTCTACAATATCCACTTGGAATTTTGACAAAAGCATGCATGAATAAGAGTAGATCTGAGAAACAAGTTGCAGATTTGGAAGCTGCTGCAGTAAATTTCTAAATATGACATTTCATTACAATGGATCAGATCTGATCAGAACATAGATCAACAAGCCAATCCATGGATCACCAAGTGGAGGGCAAGCCTATCACAAGAGATATCTGATCTAAACTATGAGCAAGACAACCTGTAAACCGTCATACATAAATAACGTAGTTTTCCCAGTGGGACAACGCTGTAGCTCAAGAGACACAGAAAAATACTGAATAATTGCAGATCTGAAGTACAAGAAATGGTACTCTCTTCCAGGATGTCAAAGGACCCACTCCATGGAGAGAGACTCTCAAAATACACTAGATCTTTGCAGATCTAGATGACCACTTGCTGCAGCTTGTAGAGACAGCAAAACCCTCACTGGATCAGTGCTGCCAATGTAAGTAGGAGCTTGGCCTCAAGCCTGATAGTGGTTCAATTCAGCAAACTTTCCTCCTTGAATCATCAAAGGAAGAGGTGAAACTCCTGCATAGGAATTCCACATACAATCCTCCACTCAACAACAGAGAATGGTATTTGTCTAAGCAGACAAAAACTCATAAATATGATCTATCAACAACCTTCTTTTGCTGCTCTCCTTTTCCTTTTATAAGATGAGAAAGCTCTTGCAAACCCTAAACCACTTTGATGAGTTAGCCCTTTTTACAATAGAGGCTCCTTCTAGAACTGCGCTGTCCCTTTTGGAGATGTAATGAACCTAGACAGTGTTGTTGATTTGGTCAAGATTGACCCAGTCTTTAGCTCAACCCTCTTTCACACCTGCAAGTGACTATTTACATAGCCCTGATTTGTCTTTGCTCACATGGGCATTGATTTATTTAGACTTTTTAGGAGTTTACATGTCCTCCTTTATTCATTTATTCATAAAACATAAATTAAAACAAAATTTAATGTTCCTCTTAGCCAAGGGTAAGTAGGAACATTACATGTTATGTCACACAAAGGGGGACAACCTTGTGGGACCTTGGATTAGGCTAGGGTGTTCAATGCCATGTAGGCTATGTGAGATGCCATGTGAGAATCTATAGGACGTGGATTGGTGACATGGCAGTGAAACTGACATGACATGTTGACAATATAACTTGTGGCAGTCAGAAATGGTCTTTTAAATGGCCAAGTGACAAGATTTTGAGTAATACGTGGCACTGCAGGAGGATGCCACATGGTAGGGTGATGTCAGTGTGATGTTAGCAAGTCATGGAAGGGACAGGTGACATGGATTTTGATGTTGTGGATGCGTGACATTGACCCTGGACATAAAGTGTGACATCAAAATTAGCATACAATGACTCGAAGATTCTCGTTAGCTCCTTTTATTTAGTATTGATTTTGTGTGCGGTATAACTAGGATATGGGCACAAACTAATGAAAACACCACAAATGTTTTGAAGTAGAGCTCTTTTAGAAGTAAGACATGTTGGTGTGGTGGCACTATGGTACGATTCCTTAATGGGTGCCATGTTGGACTGTGAGCTATGTTGAAGAGCCACGTAGGCCACTCAGTTTACCATGTGGAAATACTTATTATCATGGAAAGGATTAAAGAGGGCAACTTCAAATGTGCATAAATTTTAATCTAGGAGTTGGATTGAGGTAAATTTTGTATCTCAAAAAAGCTCTTGATGATTTGGATGCGATGGTATTATCCAAAGTTAGTTCCGCACACTTTGGGAAGAAGAAATTTTGTAACCCCATTTCCATAATGAGACCATGGAGGTTGGTTTGATTAAAAATAACACCTCAAATTCAGCTTGAGAAATCCAAGAGAGTGGGAGGGAGCATTGCATCTATCACAAAAATTATCCTTTTAATTTAATAATATTATATGAAACTTTATCCATAATAAACACTAACCACCGTTACATAGCATTGTTAATGATGATTTTGTCATTAGTAATATATACTTCATACCTTTAAATGTTGTAAATAAATATTGATATTTTTTAATAATTAAAGATTTATTATTATTCTTTAGTATGTTGTAATGATACTTATTATTCCATGTTGAAGGCGAGGACTATAGCGATTACTTTGTTGTTAAATTTTCATTAATTATACTTTGACTATAAATATTCATCTATTTGTTAATATAAAACATTAAGCAACTAATTTTTTATATTGTGATATATTTTAATTTTATTTTTATATCATTTTAATGATGGAGAGAATTGAATTTATTTCATAATGGCAACTATTAAATTGGAAATAAAAAAAGAAATACTTAAAAAAAAAATTAAAAGAAAATAATTCTAAATAAATAAAACAAAATATGTACAACCAATGAAAACAAAATGAATAAAGTCAATTGTTTTTTTAGTTTTTAATATATATATATATATATATATATATATATATATATATATTTTTCAAATTTAATTTACGATTGATAATTATTCCTATATAAACTTGCTTTTCAAAATATTTAAATATTCTTGTACTTTTGAGATTGATGGTTCAATTCTGCTTTGCACATTTTATAAACAAATGTTATTTTCTTATTTTAGTCATCTTTTTGACATAAAATACTTATTACTTATATATTTAAGTTTGACTATTTATGATGTATTTTCTAACATTTTTGGAATGGACTCAATTATCATAACACGTCTTTTAGATAAATTAATTTATACAATTAAAATGATTTTTGTTATTAATAAAATTAAGTAATTAATAAATCGATCTTTCATCAAGTTTTAATAAATATGAATTAAGTATATAATATCATTCTTAAACTATGTATGTATAATATTTTAAACCAAATACGAATAATACTACACCTAATTATTTGTAAAATCATAAACGTCGATTTGACTCCTTTGGATTTGATTATTTGGACGTCGATTTGGTTGTGTTGCACTCCAATATGAAATTGACTATGAAATAATATATTATGTCATTATTTGTATTTTTATGGATTACAAAATTATGATGTTTTCTTTATCTATATTAATAAAATTATTTTATTAAGTTTTTATTATTATTATTATTATTATTATTATTCAACAAATTTTTGTTGGAAGGTAAAGTTATACAACTATTATAAATTTGAATTCATGTTCAAATTAGTTGGCAATACTATATTGGAAAAAACTATAACATGTAAACCAAATGTGCTCATTGGAATCAACATAAGGCCATTACACATAGTTACTATTGCTAACTTGTAAATTGTCCATAAGATATTGATGATAAATATAAACGTACATAACATAGACACAAATAATTTAGCCTCTTCATTTGGGGGGAGGCCCTGAAACTAGCGAGAACCAATATCTACTTGGTGTTTAAGACACTCGGTGCAATGAGCACATTTACCATGAGAGTTGATCACTTCCTGATTGAAATTTAGGTTAAAATGATCCAAAATCCCTCGTAATTGAGCGAACTAATCTTCCATGTGAATTGCCCTCACTTGTAACTCAATGACGGCTTCTAGAGTTTTGGTGGAGGATCTAGCATTGAGTTGTTGGGTTTTCCCAATTTCTTTTACATTCTAATTCATGGAGGCAACAATCTCCTTGAGACCTTGAAATATGGTACCGCGAAACATATTCCACACGATCCAAAATGAGTGCACATAGCCTATGTTGAAATTGGCAACAAGAAATATTCAAAATGACATCAAAAGGGATTATGATTTAATTTCCCCTTAACTATATTATAAGTAAATTGTAATTCCATAGCACATGACAACTTGTACGAGTTAACTAAGTCAAGAAAACTTATTTAGCTTAGTCAATTCGAGTTGAGGGTCAAACTAGAGGCATGTAGAGTGTATCCTACTTTTTAGGAACCCTGATTGAGTTTATTTTGAGTTGTAATTATTTAACTCAGTTTATTTGAGTTAAAATTAGTTTAACTAGTTCTAATTGATGGATGAGCTAGTGAGAGGTCCAGTGAATTAAATGTGATTTAATTCACATGTAGTGATCAATCATATAACTGATAATTCACTCTAAATACTCGTTACATGTCAGTTCTAAGGAATACTTATTTGAGATTGGAGTTAAAGGGAAGTGTACTATCCAATGTATATTTAGAAAATTGTACATGTGGTGCATGGAGTCTGCAGGACGTCTTGGATGTATTGTGAAATCAATTAGTTGGAATTTCCTAATTAATAGGGGCTGAATTACCTCAGGAATGCGTAAGCAAGGCTGAGAAACCCAAAGGCAAGAAATCGGTTAAGTATTGGACCAAAATTGTTGGGATCAGTGTGACACAGTTAGAGATAGTGTAGAGAGCCCTCAAGCCTTAGAGAAGCATTGTATTGTTTCATATTCTTGAATTTATGCAATATAAAGATAGCGGGGGTTTTAGCTAAGGCTTTCCCCAGATACACTTTTGTCTTTTGCGATTGAAATTATTTCTCTTTCTTGTTCATGTGATTGTGCAATTGTAATTATTTTCCACAGTTTGTAGAATAGATTCAAGTATTTTGTTTTACCATATTACAGGATATGTTGAATCTATGTGGATTTTCTACATGGTATCAAAGAAGGAATCATTATATAAGAGAAAAACCAAATTTGTTTTGAACAGGTGAATCAAATTTGCAGATTTATTCTTCAGGACCAACAGCAGATCATGATGTCTTTCTGTGGATTGAGACTAGAATATGCCCTTGAGGGTAGTTCGAATTACATAGCATGGAAGGAAATGATGGAGGGAGTGTTGGAGAATAACAAACTGAAGGAATTCATAGAAAATGATATTCCTAGTCCCACAACAACAGATGCTCAAAATCTTGATGCATGGAAGAAGAATGTAGCAAAGGAGAGAAGGGTTTTGTTGAAATGAGTTCGAGATCATATTGTCTCAAACCTCCATGGAAAGGAAAATCCATATGATATGTGGAAGGCCTTAATAGATCTGTTTCAGAATAGTAGTGACCATAGGAGGCTAATGTTGATGGACAAGCTAAGAAAATTCAAGATGGAGGAGGGAGACACAATACCAAAATACATGACTAAGTTCACTCAATGTCAAGATGAGCTTGGAAGTGTTTGTGCGACAGTTGTCAAGGATGATTTGCTGAGCCTAGCACTTCTAGGCCTTCCCAAGAGCTGGCACAACTACCAGGATTCAATAAATGGGAGGGAGAAGCTAGCAAAGTGGGAGCGATTGTGGTCCGACTTGGTACAGGAAGAGATTAGGAAAAACACTAGAGACGGGACCTCTTCCAAAGAAGAGGACTTTGAATTAGTTAGCAAAGGAAAGAAATCTAAAGGAAATAAGTCCCAAGACAAAGAGGGCAAGAAATACTTGTCCAACATCAAGTGTTTTCACTGTCATGAGTTCGGGTACTATGCCACGAAATGTTCATAGAAGAAGGCAAGTAAGAAGGATCCCGTAGTTGTAGCAACAGGTGAAGCTATAACTTCACATTTCGAGCTTTATTTCACTCTCATTGCATGCATGACCAACACTATAATGCGATGCATGTGGTATCTCGGAAACAGTTCCTCGTTCCATATGACAGGGAATAAAGATCTCTTCAGTGACTTGGAGGAGAAAGACATCAAGGATGAGAAACCCAAAGGCAAGAAATTGGTTAAATACTGGACCGAACTTGTTGGGATCATTGTGAGACAGTCAGAGATAGTGAAAAGAGCTCTCAAGCCTCAGAGAAGAATTTTAATGTTTCATATTCTTTACTTTATGAAATATACAGATAGCAGGGATTTTAACCGAGGATTTCCCCACATACACCTTTGTGTTGTGCGATTGAAATTATTTCTCTTTCTTGTTCATGTGATTGTGCGATCGTAATTAGTTTCCACAATTTCTATAATAGATTCAAGTATTTTGTTTTAGCATATTATAAGACGTGTTGAATCTATGTGGGGTTTCTACGTGGTATCAAAGAAGGAATCATTATATAAGAGAAGAACAAAATTTTGTTTTGAATAGGTGAATCGAATTTGCAGATTTATTATTCAGGACCAGCAGTAGATCAGGATGTCTTTCTGCGGATTGAGACTAGAAAATGCCCTTGAGGGTAGTTCAAATTACATAGCATGGAAGGACAGGATGGAGGCAGTGTTGGTGGGAAACGAACTGAAGGAATTCATAGATGGTGATATTCCTAGGCCCGGAACAACAAATGCTCAAAATCTTGATGCATGGAAGAAGAATGTAGCAAAGGTGAGAAGGATTTTGTTAGAAGGAGTTCGAGATCATATTGCATCAAACCTCCATGGAAAGGAAACTCCATATGCTATGTGGAAGGCCTGAACAAATCTGTTTCAGAATAGAAACGAACTCAGGAAGCTGACACTGAAGGACAAGCTAAGAAAATTCAAGATGGAGGAGGGCGACACAATACCAAAATACTTGACGAAGTTCACTCAATATCGAGATGAGCTTGGAAGTGTTTTTGTGGTAGTTTTCGAGGAAAATCTGGTGATCCTACCTCTTCTAGGCCTTCCCAAGAGCTGGCACAACTACCAAGATTCAGTAAATGGGAGGGAGAAGCTACTAGAGTGGGAGCGATTGTGGACTAACTTGGTACAAGAAGAGATTAGGAGAAACACTAGAGAAGAGACCTATTCCGAAGAATAAGACTTTGCATTAGTCATCAAAGGAAAGAAAGCCAAGGGAAAGAAGTCCCAAGGTGAAGAGGGCAAGAAATAATTGTCCAACATCAAGTGTTTTCTTTGTCACGAATTTGGCACTACGCCACGAAATGTCCATAGAAGAAGGCAAGCAAGAAGGATCTTGTAGTTGCAACAATAGGTGAAGCTATAGCTTCAAATTTTGAGCTTGATTTCACTCTCATTGCATGCATGAACAACAATGTAATGGCATGCATGTGGTATCTCGACAACGGTTCCTCGTTCCATATGATGGGGAATAGAGACCTCTTTAGTGACTTGGAGGAGAAAGACCTCAAGAAGAACATAGAGTTTGGATATGATGGGAGGTATAACATGACCGACATCAGTACAATTATTTTTCAGAGAGATTTTGGCTCCCCTCTTAGACTGACAAATGTTTTGTATGTTCCAGTACTAAATTATGAATCTTGTTTCTGTCACGGTATTGGAATACCATGGCTATGATGTGATATTTAGAAAATGAAATTTTTTCCTTAGATACATCGCCATGGGACAGGTGAAACAGATTGGTGTGTGAGTCAAGAGCCTGTATTCTCTAGAGGTTGAAGATACATGCAAATATTTGAGGAGCAAGGAAAAGGTTAGAGACTTGGTGGTTGAGAGGGAGCATGAATTACCTCTCAACATGCATCCTCAAAAAGTTGTGGAGCAACCACAATTAGAGAAGAAAAGAGGAGACTGAGTGGAGGCATCCACTCAAGTAGAGACCTCCAGTAGGGGGGAATTTCGAGCCACGTGGGGAGAGGGAGCACGTGAAACCATACCTCTAGGTGAGAAGTGGGGTGATGTGACGTCATAGTCCCAAGAGTGTAGAAATTTGGGTAGGGTCCATTGAGATGTCTTGTCTCATGGATCATTACCTTGCTGCGGGAGCCCACAGTATACACTAGTAGGATGGATTTGTGGCAGTTGAAGCAATCATATGTTCAAGTGACAGATGCAGAGACTACCAATAGTCAGATACTAGAGCACAAAACAGAGTTGGCACTACTAAAGAGTGTTGAAATTCAACAAGAAGATTCAGCACCCACACTAGTGCATTAAGCACCTGGTTGCATTAAGCACCTACACTAGGGTGGGGCCCATAAAGCTATTTTTGGGTGCATTTCTATTTTTATTATCCCTTAATTTAGATGGAAATTAAACTGTAATTTATTCTCAATGTGGACTTGAAATAGTTAACTGAAGTGGAAAATTCAGTTAGCTAGTGAATTTCGAGTTAGAGGTTGGTTGGTGGGACATGTAGAGTAATTCTAGTTGTAACAGAGTTCGAAGTGTAGTGGTGCATGATTTGGTGCAAGTTGTAAATAGTTAAACTTGGTTAACTGAGTTAAACTCAGTTATGCTAGTTGCAACTGAAGATACACTAGTGAGAGATCTAGTGAATTAAATATTAATTAATTCATAATCAGTGATCTCACATGCAACTGAGAATTTACCGTTATGAGTTGCATGCATGTCAGATCGAGTGGAGACCCAGTTGAGTTCTATGTGAAAGGGAGGTTGACTATCAGTTGTGACATTATTGCAGGCAAACACACAATGGATGCGCCCATGATACTTGTGCAGTCAAGGTAGGCATGATTGCATCAATTTAGGGATTGCATTCAACAGGGATTGCGCAATGAAGGCAGGCTGTCTGGAGGCAATAAATTGGCTAAGGGATTTGCCAATTTTCGTATGACAGTGTGAGACAATTAGCTGATGTAATGAGGGTTATTGTGAGAAGAGTTTTGTATGTATTTGTTTCATGATCCACGATATAATATACAACAGAAGATAGTGGGGTTTTTAGTTGTAAGCTTTCCCTGGGAAATTATTTGTGTTGTGTGTGATTGATCTTTCTTCATGTTCATGTGATTAGAAATTGTGTTTTCAATTTCGCAAAAGATTTGTAAAAGCGATTCGTTATTTAACCTTAGCACATTGTTATATCAGGTAAATCCAAGATATACATGATTTTTTTATAATTTCTACATGGTATCAGAGCACAAGAAATTGCAGAAGTGAAGCAGGAGCTGAGTTTGAGACTAGATAGAATTCAAATTTGCAGAAAGACTTTCTTGGTGCTACAGCTGATTCAAGATCAAAATGTCTTTCAATGGCTTGAGGTTAGAGTATGCACTTGAGGGTAGCTCGAACTACATTTCTTGGAAGGATAGGATGGAGGTAGTACTCGAAGAAAATGGCTTGAAGGAATTCATTGAAAAATATGTTCCTAAGCCATTTGTTGCCAATCTTGATGCATGGAAAAAGAAAGTGGAAAAGGCGAGGAGGATCCTGTGGGAGGGAGTATGAGGCCACATTGTCTCAAGCCTCCATGGGAAAGCCACACCATATGCTATGTGGAAGGATTTGACAGATCTATTCCAAAGCAACAGTGACCATAGGAAATTGGGGCTCAAAGATAAACTCAGGAAGATCAAGATGGAAAACAGAAACACCATTCCAAAGTATCTCACAAAGTTTTTCCAATGTTGGGATGAACTGGGGAGTGTGTGGGAATAATAGTCACTGATGATGATTTGGTGAGTTTGGCTCTCCTAGGAATTCCTAAGAGTTGGCACAATTATGAAGACTCTGTCAATGGACGAGAAAAATTTCTAGATTGGGAACGACTATGGTCAGATTTGGTGTAGGAGGAGTTAGACGGAACACCAGAGATGGCTCTTCATCAAAGAATGGTGATGAAGAGGATTGTGCTTTAGTTTCCAAGGTGAATAAGGGGAAGGGGAAGAAATTCCATTCTAAATCTGAGTCTAAAGGAAAGAAGCAAGACATGTCCAAGGTGAAGTGTCTTCACTGTCACGAACATGGGCATTTTGCTACTATCTGCCCACAAAAAAAGAAGAACAAGAAGGATGCTGGATCTGCAACTAGTGAGGCCCTTGCTTCACAATTTGAGCCTGACTTCTCCTTGATTGCATGCATGGTGTCAAGTGCATTGGGATCAATGTGGTATTTGGATAGTGGCGCTTCCTTTCACATGACGGGAGATAAGGAACTTTTCATTTACTTGGAGGAGAAAGATCTTGATATGCATATTGAGATGGGAGACGACGGAAAATACAATGCTACTGGGATTGATACCATTACCTTTCAGAGGGATTTAGGTAAACCATTTCAATTAAAAAATGTAATGCATGTACCAGGTCTGAAGAAAAATTTGGTCTCAGTCACAATGTTGGAGGATAGAGGCTATGACGTTGTCTTTAGTGATGGAAAAGATTTCTTGCGACATAAAACAACGAGTCAATCCAAGAGGATAGGGATTCAAGTTAAGAATAACTACAAGCTGGAGGTAGATGGCTTCCCTGCCATGATGGGCAAGGTATAAAAATGGTGAGCTGGGATGAGAGCGAATTATGGCACAGAAGATTGGGCCATCTTCATCATGGAGCCTTGAAAGTCATGCAGTAAATTTCTACTGGACTTCCAATGGAACACTTGCTCAGTTAGATCAGTGCAAGGGTTGCACCATGGGGAAGTATGTAAAGTCCACCTTTCATGAGAAGGAGAACCATGCTTTAGGGATCCTTGAGAGAGTTCACACAGGTGTGTGTGGGCCACTCTTGGTTGCTTCAACAACAAAACATAAGTACTATGTAATCTCTGTTGATGACTTTTCTCATAAATGCTGGATCTTCTTCATGCAGAATAAAGATAAAAAATTCTCTAAGTTCTGTGATTTTAAGGCATTGGTGGAGAAAGTGTCAGGGAAGCAAGTGAAGTCTCTTAGGAGGGATAATGGTGGAGAATACATCTCTAACAAATTCAAGAAATTTTGAAGCAAAGAAGGAATTTGAAGAGAAATCATAGCGCCTCATAACCCACAACATAATGGGGTCGTGGAGATGAAGAACATAACGATTGTGGGTGCAACACGAGTGATGTTGCATGATCAGGGCCTACCAACGCATTTGTGGGTGGAAGCATGAAACACTGCAGTTTATGTGAAAATCTGTTGTCCTCATAGAGTAATTGACATGTGTACACCTAAAGAAGCTTTCACTGTAAGAAACCATATGTTTCACACTTTAAGATTTTTGGCTCATCTGTTTATGTGCATGTGACCAAGGATGCCAGGAAGAAGCTGGAACCGACTGCTGAAGTTGGGATTTTTTTGGGGTACATAGAAACACCCCATAATTATCATGTGTATTTTCCAAACAACAAAATGACTGTTGTGCAACAAGATATAAAATTTAATGAGGGGAAAGCCATGCGGTTGTCACCTGAGAGGGAGCTGGACTTGCATGCAGAGGAGGAATTGTTGGTTCCCAAAGATGAGTCTCAAGATGTGGATCAACCATATGAGGTGGTTCATGGTGTGGAGGAAATCACTCATGCAGATCCATCCATCAGAAATGGCAGAAGGCACACCATGGAAGCTGATAGGCTAAGACTTGATGTTGCACAAAATGTAGGAGCCCCTACATCACAACGCAGACAAAGACAATCTTCTGACCGATTTACTCAATAGATGGCTCTTATGAGAAAATGCATTGTGACTGAACCATTTTAATTTCAGGAAGCAGTGCAACAACCTACTTGGGTTGATGCAATGGTGGAGGAGTATGAATCCATTGTCAAAAACAGTTCATGGGAAATTGTCCCAAGACCGGTTGACAAATCAGTGGTAGGTTCGAGATGGATCTACAAGGTAAAGCAAGCTGATGATGGGAGTGTGGAGAAATACGAGGCCATATTTGTGGCCCGAGGCTTCTCACAGATCGAGGGGATAGATTATGATGAGAATTTTGCACCTGTTGCAAGGTACTCTTCCATAAGATCCATCCTTGTACTCTTAGCATAGATGGGCTGGTGCATTCATCAGATGGATGTGAAAATTTCATTTCTCAATGGGATCATTGAGGAAGAGGTGTAAATATAGCAGCCTAAAGGTTTTGAGTTCTTCAATAGTGATTCACATGTGTTCAAGCTCAAAAGAGAGTTGTATGAGTTGAAGCAAGCACCCCGTGCTTGGTACACTCAGATAGACAGATATTTCACCGGACTGGGCTTCACCAAAAGTGAAGCAGATGCAAACCTATACCAGATTGTGGTTGAGGGTAAGCTATTGATGATTTTTATTTATGTTGATGATCTTATTTTTGTTGGTGATGAGCAGCTAATACACTCATGCAAGGAATATCTTGCAAGGGAGTTCGAAATGAAGGATATGGGCCTCCTTCATTATTTCCTTGGATTGGAAATATGGCAGCGGGATGTTGAAATTTTTGTGTATCAAGGAAAGTATGCAAAGGAGATATTGGGTAAGTTTAACATGGAGAGTTGCAAACCCATGGATATTCCTCTTCCAGGAAATTGGAGGAAAGAGGATGCTACTTCTAGAGAGGTAGTGGATGCTACTGTCTATCGACATTTAGTGGGTTCTCTAATGTATCTAGTGAACAAGAGACCAAACATTTGCTATGTGGTTAACCAGACGATTCAAGCCATGGTTAAGCCTACCAGGCTCTTTTTGGAAGGTGGAGAAGCCTGTCCTGAGATACCTGAGGGGCACACCAGAGTATGGTCTATGGTACAGAAGAACGAATGGAGTGAAGTTTCATGGCTTCACAGATGCATATTGGGCTGGAAGTCCATCAGAAAGAAAGAGCACATTAGGAGGGATATTTAGTATCAGATCTACAACTGTTTCTTGGTATAGCAAGAAGCAGAGATCTGTTGCACTCAGTTCAATGGAAGCAGAATACATGGCAGCAAGATAAGCTGCATGTGAGGCTATCTGGATGAGAAAGATCTTGGTTGGTTTGTTTGGTTCTTAGATGGATCCAACAGTGATTCATTGTGATAATAAGAGTTGCATTAACCTCTCAATTAATCTTGTGTTTCATGATAGGTCCAAGCATATAGATATCTGGTACCAACATCTCAGAGATTGTGTGCAGAGGAGAATAATGTTGCTTCAATACATTCCCATGGAAGATCAGGATGTAGATATTCTGACGAAGGTGCTCACCAGTAGAAAATTCGAATACCAGAGAGACATGATTGAGGTGAAGGATAATCCCTTTCCTGTTGAGAGGGAGTGTTGAGATTCAACAAGAAGATTCAACACCCAAACTAGTGCATTAAGCACCTACACTAGGGTGGGGCCCATAGGTCTATTTTTGGGTGCATGTCTATTTTTATTATCCCTTAATTTAGATGGACATTAAACTGTAATCTATTCTCAATGTGGACTTGAAATAGTTAACTGAAGTGGAAAATTCAGTTAGCTAGTGAATTTCGAGTTAGAGGTTGGTTGGTGGGACATGCAGAGTAATTCTAGTTGTAACAGAGTTCGAACTGTAGTGGTGCATGAGTTGGTGCAAGTTGTAAATAGTTTAACTCAGTTAAGTGAGTTAAACTCAGTTGTGCTAGTTGTAATTGAAGATACACTAGTGAGAGATCTATTGAATTAAATATTAATTAATTCACAATTAGTGATATCACATGCAACTGAGGATTTACTATTATTAGCTGCATGCATGTCAGATCCAGTGGAGACATAGTTGAGTACTAGGTGAAAGGGAGGTTGACTATCAGTTGTGACATTATTCGCTTGCACACATGCAAGAAAACACACATTTGATGTGCCCATGATACTTGCGCAGGCAAGGCATGCAAGATTGCATCAATTCAGGGATTGTATTCAGCAGGGATTGCATAGTGAAGGTAGGTTGTCTGGAGGCAGTAAATTGGCTAAGGGATTTGCCAATTTTTGTATGACAGCGTGAGACAATTAGCTGATGTACTGAGGGCTCTTGTGAGAAGAGTTTTGTATGTAATTGTTTCATGATCCATAATATAATATACAATAGAAGATAGTGGGGTTTTTAGTTGTAATATTTCCCCGGGAAATTATCTGTGTTGTGTGTGATTGATCTTTCTTCATGTTCATGTGATTAGCGATTGTGTTTTTAATTCTGCAAAATATTTGTAGAAGCGATTCGATATTTAACTTTAGAACATTGTTACATTGAGTGAATCCAAGCTATACATTCTTGTTTTATAATTTCTACATAGAGTCAGAAACAACACAAATTTTTCAGTTGAAAGTGCAGTAGCTAGTAGCAGTCAGAGACACTAGTGACAGATGCATCATATTGATTAATGTTGGATGCTTTTCAATTTAAGAAGTTATAACAACAACAAATCTAGAGAGAAGTGTGCATGAATAAAATTCTAAAGGTACCAGATTGAGATAGTGTTGAATTCCTTTCTTGTTGAGAGGGAGTGTTGAAATTAGCACCAAGAAATATTGAAAATGGTATCAAAAGGGATTCTGATTTAATTTTCCCTTAATTAAATTAGAATTAATTTGTAATTCCGCATCACAGGACAACTTGTACGAGTTACCTAAGTCTGGAAGACTTAGTTAGCCTAGTCAATTTGATTTGAGGGTCAAACTAGAGGCATGCAGAGTGTCTCCTACTTTTTAGGAGACTTGGTTGAGTTTATTTTGAGTTGCAATTATTTAAGTCAATTTATTTTAGATAAAATCAGTTTGAATAGTGAGATCGCCAGTGAATTAAATATGATTTAATTATATGCAGTGATCAATCAGATAACTGATAATTCACTCTAAATAGTTGTTGCATGTCAGTTCTAAGCAAGACTCATTTGAGATTGGAGTTAAAGGGAATTGTACTTTCAAAAGTATAAATAGAAAATTGTATAGGTGGTGCATGGAGTCTGCAGGGCACCTTGGATGTATTGCGCAATCATTTGGCTGGAATTTCATAATTAATAGGGGATCGATTCCATCAAGAATGCATATGAAAGGCTGAGCATCCCAGAGGCAGGAAATTTATTAATTATTGGACCAAATATACTGAGATAAATGTTAGATAGTCAAAAATAGTGCAGAGAGCTCTCAAGCCTGAGAGAAGCATTGCATTGTTTAATAAACTTTACTTTATGCAATATACAGATAGTAGGGTTTTTAGCTAAGTCTTTCCCTAGATACATCTTTGTGTTGTGCAATTGAAATTCTTTCTCTTTCCCGTTCATATGATTGTGCTCTCATAATTGGTTTCCACAACTTGTAGAATATATTAAAGTATTTTGTTTTAGCATATTACAAGATAAGTTGAATCTATGTGGATTTTCTACAACCTATTTCCTGAAAAAATCCTTGATTGGTTGAATGAGGGTGCCACCCCTATTGATTGGAGGCTCTACTAAATCAAGGGAGGGTGATAATTAGCCCATCCACATAGAAGAAAAATGGGAAAATCCTACCAAAAAACCAAACGAGATAAGGAGTTCCCCAAATAACCTACCCAATTATTGTTAAAGGCTACACACCCAAACTCAACAAGAACCAAAATAGACATTTTTCACTCTTTTTTTCAAAGTTCCAAGGAAGTAGATATGCCAAATATTTTCACAAGATCGAAGTCATCAACCTTCAATTTTTGAGTCATTGTAAACCCATTTTGCGAAATTTGTAATGTAAAAGATGCTAGTAAGACTGTATATGTATATAGCAACCTAGGTAACCCTATTAATTTGGCGAGAATTTCATCCTAGGAGTTTTTTTGTCTCACTAATTCATTTGTGTTTCTAAACATGGATGGTCGACAAGTTTTTCCCTCCAGTGTCACCTCAATGCTAGGGTGGAATTTTTCGTCAAAGTCTTAGGTGAGTCCTAGTGATTTAGTCGAGTCTTATGTAAAAGTGATTTGAGAATAATTTAAGCTAATTGATGGCTGAATTATTTTATTACAAATCACTTGGTCTACTAGATCATATTGTGTCGCAGAATTGGGTGTGTATTTTGAGGGTTTATACCGAACGAGTGTTCCCCCTTTGACGATTGCAAATGTAAAATCTTATGTAAACAAGATTTTAGTGCATGGTCCCTTATACTTAGACAAAATGGCTAGAATATTAGAAGGTAGAAGAAATATTTTATCCCCTTGTGCCAATTAATCAATTTTTATGGCAAAAAATTAAATTAATCCTAAGCAATAAAATTAATTAATTAGAGTCAAAATTAATTTTCCTAGAGAAATTAAATTCTCCAAGTGGAAAATTTCGTGGATATCAAAGACATTATTTTTTTGAGGTCCCACTCTAAGGGAATATTGGAATAATCATAATAAAGAATTTGGGGTGCAGTTCATGGTGTATATGATTTGATTATTTGTGGTATGTGTTGGGTACGTGCATTCCTATGCTGTGCCTTATAACTGTTATTGATCATTATTTCATTGTAGGTGATAGGAGCATTCTATTGGTAGGTTGTAGGCTTATCTTAGGTGATTTGATTTACTGTGTGTTCTAATGATTTTTTTTATAGAAAATATATAGTGTCTGCAAGTTCCCCATCCCTTAGATTCCAAGTTCACAAACTTTGGACAAAGGCTGACTATGTTTGGACTCTAATTATTTTTATGGTGTTCTAACTTTGCTAAGGTTGTGGTTTCTAAATTTATCTTTCGAAAAAAATTTGGACATTATCAAAGCTTTATAAAAATTCAGTTTCTCAAGCATTTTACATGTATATTTTGTAAATATAATTTGTATAATATACTTGTAAATAATTTTATTTGTCTAATATTTATTTTGCAGCTGGATTTTTTGGTGTTTTGAATTATTTTGGAATTTTGTATATATTGGGGTTTGGGGTATTTTTATTTTCATTTTTGCTAGTGAGGTTCAAGCCATTTGAAGGATATTTGCTGAGGTTTGAGCTAGATCTAGGCCCTTGAAGGTAAGGTCTAGCCTCTAAATTTTTGCAGGGCCTGCTGAAGAATTTTTAGAAAATTGAAGTGTTGAAGAGAAATAATTTTTTGGAGCAAGGGTTCCAATTTTTTAGGGCTCCTAGGCCCAAATTTCTCCTCCAAACCCTCAACGCCAACGTATTGACCCCTTGCATCACACCTTTAGGGCCCTGCGTCATTATTTTTGACCTCTTAGAGGCTAGTCGTAAGCCATAGAGTCCATCAGCCCCCTACCTAGCCCCTGCGTCAAGCCTTAAAGGAAATTTCTAGCCTAGCCGTAAGGCCTAGGGCCTTCACCCCCCCTCCCCCCTCCCACCTCCTTCACCCTCCTTTCCCTTATTTTCCTAGCTCCGCAACCCTTAAGAACTTGCGATTGCCTCTTGGAGGCTCCCTTTAGGGCACCACATGCCTAAAAACCCTAGGCCATAGCCCCTAAAGGCATTTCGATCCTCCCTCAGTCCTAGCATCAATACTTAGAGCTTGTTGTGGGCCCATTTGGTCCCCTCTCCCTCTATCGTGGACCCTCTATGGCCTCTTGATCCTAGCCGCTGCCTCCTCCAGCCCTTTCCTCTCCTCTCTAGCCCTCTTCCTAGCCTCGCTTGCATCTCCTCCATCCCTGATTGGTCATTTGGATTTTTGGACTAAATATTGGTGGGTTTTGCAGGGAAAATTGATTCAAAATTTGTATTCTCATGTGACATCTTCATTGGAAAAATTATTAAAAAATTAGACAAGTCATCTTCAAGGCCTTAGGCCTAGGGTTTGCTCTCTAAACCCTCATTCTTCCTCACTTTTTTCTTCAACTATCATATTCATTTCATAGCAATGAATTAGTTTCCCTAAAATCTCATATAAGTGTCCTAAACACACTAAAATTTTCATGGTAAAATTTTACTAGTTATTTGGCAAGTTAGGCATTGATTTTTGAACATAGATCTAACTTGTTTAGTGAATTAAATATCTGTACATAAGGGTCTTATCAGATTTGATATATTTCTGAAATAACATCTTAATAGGGCTAAAATTTCAAAATTTCATATTGGAAAACTGTTTTTTAGTATTTAGAAATTTTGGCACCTTTTTGGCACACACTCTCACATGAATAGCTCATTGTTTTTCATGATTTCATTATTGTTGTCATAAGTGATTTCAGATCTGATATAGCATTGAAAAATTCATCATAAGAAGATTTATTATCTCATATAACCACTTGGAAATTCACTTAGGTAGTTCTCATGGTTTCATACTCTAGTTAGTTCATTGTGATTTATGCTCTAACATTTACTTGTCTTGTGATTTCTAAGATCATTAACCAAGCACTAAAGTCACCCAGTAAGCACTTGCGTATCTAAAATATTATCTTGTTGGATGGTTTAAGTTAATTTTGCCTTGAAGTATATTTCTCTCTCTTGAGTATATTGGTATCTAATTTCCATTATTGTGTTAGGCACCTAATTGAACATTACTAAAGAATCATTGGATAATTGCTAAACACATAAATTTGCATCTTGAGTGATTTTGGTTTTGAAATATCTATGGTAGTGAAACATTCTAAGTGAGCATCTCTTAATAATTGACATTAAATCACATTGTATAAAGAGCACAATATTTTTATTGTTATTGGCATCTTGTATTGGAAACCATTGGTTAATTGTTAAGGTGGATAAGTGTTATAGGTTTCCTTAATTTCTATCATTGCTATATCTTGTTGGTTAATATATTTATGGAATAATTGTGAGAAGATATTTTGTCTGTTGTTGGAACTTGCATCATTAAGCACTTTGTATTGTTTAATATTGTACTCTAATATATTGATAAGTACTCTTGTAATAAGTTAATCAACATCAATTACTTAAACTAGATAAACAATCTTAATTCAAGACTCACTCATAATCCTTGCACGAGAATTCTAAGTCTAGTTGCATTAATAATTCACCTCCAAGCATAAGCTTGGTTTATAGACTTATAGGTCCACCCTTTCTCACCTAGCTCGAGGGATTCAAAAAATTCTTAGTGGTTAACACAATGAATTTGCAGTTATTAGAGCCACTGTCTCTGCAGCACTGGAGGCACCAGGTGGTTGGAATATAGGGGGAGGTATCGTTAATCAAGCCTCTACTTGCTTCCTGTTGGCTTTAATCTAACAACCTACTTTGAAGTCTGGTTCCAAAAAAGTTAAGAGGAAGGTTTCACTTAGAATAGGCATAAAACTTAAAGTTAACCAAGATCCTTGCATTACACCTAGGTCTTAGGATTTTCATAGAATATAGGTTAGCGTATCATTCCAACAATGGTTTTCCATATCGTTACTTGGCTCTTAATTATTAATGAGCAAGAAATTGACTCCACAAGGCAATACTATCAAATGTAAATTTAATCTAATCCTTAAAAACTTTCTTAAATTAACCAATTAGTTAGGCCACTCAACCGTGTATCCCAGAATCATTGGTTTACAACCTGTACTTCATCCTCTCATTTCCAGAGGGACTACCCCCCATAGCCCATTGTTGGCAGACAACTAAAATGAAGAGGTCGGGGATCAAAGTGATATCCCTCAACCCGAGTCGTTGCCATAGTGCCTATAAAATATAGGCGACAACAAGAAAAAAAGATAAAATTCAAATAGAAAGGATCCTTAACATAAAAAATTAGTAGAATGGCATAGAAAGTCCTTGAATGCACCCCAATTCAAATATTTCTTGCAACATGATGACTTTGACCCCCATGAAAAAAATGAAACCGGATCGAAATTGCACCAAGGGGATGAGTAAAAGGATTCCCAGGATCCCAAGGATTCCAATTGTGCTTTGAAACCAAAATATTCACACCATTTCCTAGGTCCATAGGGAGCCAAATTGAGATGTTCCTATCCTGCAATGAAAAAACCATTAATTGGGGTGAATGCTAGATAAATTGAAATCCAGGCTGAAAGACATGGTTGGTTTTGCGATCACCCTTAGTTTTTTAACTCCTCTCTCCATCATTTAAGCATTAAATGTTGTGTAATTTGGAACATATGTTTCTCCCTGCTCATCGCCACTTCAGTTAATAACCCCTACACCGAACTGAGCTTTCTACCCCTCCACTCCTCAACACTCAAGTTGCTCAAGGGGATTATGTGGGAAATGTTTCTCATGCATGTTCCCCTTATGTGTTCATCACCTATGTTGTCACTCACCGTATGAACTTGTTGCTTATTTCCAAGCTTGGACTAGAGCTTTCATTTTATATTTTTCATTTGGGTATTAGGTAATTATGGAAGGGATTAATTCCCTTCACATTTCAACAACCCTTTTGTTGAGAGGAATCCCTCATTCATAAGGCGGTTTGCCTTCCAATTGTTGTGTCAATGGACATGAAAGAATGGTTTAGTTTGGAATGTTTAAAGGGTACAATATATTCTTCTGACAATTACTTGAAGATTGGTATCCAACGGGAGGGCTGATCATGAGGCTGAATGCCTTATTTAGCCTCACACAAAAGAGCAGATGAATTACCATTTGTCCCCGCAGAGAGATCTTGTGGATCTTCTTTCATTTACTAATTTATTTCATTTTCAACTAACTTCTCTTGGTTATCATGACAATTAACTTGAGAATGAAATTCATGAATTTCTTCTAAGATATCCTCAGGATGCCAATTTCCTAAATCCTCATCAATATTTACAAGGTATTGTATGAGATCCTCAGATTGATCACAAAATTTTTTCAGCTAATGATAAATATGGAGAATATTCTTTATAATGCTCATAAAACACCTTGTGGAAATATCTTAAAGAAAACAAACTACCAGGGTTCAAACCTTCATACCATTCCCTCGCTTTCCCTTCTAATATTTCCATGAACATCTTCATGAGGCAATCCTCATGCCATTCAACCTTCAACTTCCATGAATGTATATGAAATTTAATGAGATGTAACAAAGCATCATCAACAATCTCATCTTGAGAAATAGGAAGGTTTCTTTGCCAATTTACCTGAGGCATTTTATGTGGGAATCCGGGAATGTGATCTCTGTTCATTGGAGCATACCTGCGTTGTATCCTTGGATCCATCTTGTCAATCAGTTATAGAGTGGGGTCACTATATATTCACAACCGATCTAGATTCTTCTACCAATGGAGTCTTTAGGTCAACTAAAAATTGTGGAGTCACCAGGTGGATGATTTCAACTTTCTTGTGCTCGACCGTTGTCCACCATCAACAGCCAGACACCAATCTTGGAACATACTTGAATCATAAAATATTTTGACTGGGGTTTCTGAGCTCTAATGAAATATTAATTTTTTTCAATAAATCATTCCCCAGTATGGTCGCCATTGTGTTAGCTCTCCGTAATTTGTAAGATTGGAAAGAACAAATGACAAAGGAAAACATCAAACCACTTTGGAGTCTAGGACCTAGCCTTCCTAGACTCAGAGAGGGATCTCTATGTTCTTTATGATTTATGATTTAGCTTGATGATTATAATTGCTAATATTAGGCTAGTTATAGAGATTATGAAAAATATTGGTTTTGATTGGTTGGGTGGTTGGATAGACAGAGCTGTGAAACTTAATCCATTGGGCTATGGAGTCAAAAGAGGCTGAATTGTGCATCAAATTTTTCAAGGGGCATCCACAGGGAAAGCTAACTATGTAGACCGGATCTTACTAGTAGTGTGAATATGAGATGAAATAAAGCAGTGAGTTCAGTAATAGCTAAAGAGAAGTTAATAATTCTTTAACTATACTTCAAAGGAAAAACATTAAGATAACAAAAGAAAACAGAATTAAGGTGCTCTCTTAGCAAATATTAATATAAAACTTCTATTTTGTAATCAGAGAAAATTATGCACAACATGAAAAGACAGAGGAAAACATCAACACAGAGGAAAGAACATCACCATTAACATAGCTCATGAATCTTGTGAACGGTCTCTTTATTATTGATGCCCAGCTCAAAATAGTTATAGTGATCCAATACAATGATCTTTTACAACATAGAGTCTACCAAGGTTCCAACACTTGATAATGAAAATTCGAGCAGTATTTAATTAAAAATTGAGTCTGTTGCCCTAATCTACTTGGGTTAAACTTCATTTATTACAAAAAAAACTAAAATTAAATAGGCATGGCCACACAAGGCTTGAGCAAAATATCTTTGACAACACATTGCTTGTAAAATTAATTTTGACCAACTCTTTGTGGATCTAAACGCTTTGATGGCTTTGACATATGGTCCTACCTTTCAAAAGATCGGTGCTGGGTAATTAAGTCTTGTTCAATGCTGGCTACCTTCATTTATGGATGATGGTGTTGATGTGCTTTGCTGCCCCTTTAGTCTCTGCTGTTACATCTCCGCATTAATGCCCGACTCAACCTTCTCTATCTTTTTCCTTGTGACGTTCAGCCTCGCCCTGCATTTTGCTCATTTTTTAGGTTCGACCCAAGTATTTATGCCATGTGTAGCCTATTTCCTCATAAATGGCGCATAGACCTTATATGCCTGGTTGTGGATGGATGGCATTTGGCAGACGTGGACGGAATGGACGATGGTGGAAACAAATTTTCGGAGGGGGCCTTAAGTGGTAAGAGGTAATATAGAAAGGGGGTGTGAAATAGTGGAAGCGCGACATGTAGCGAGGAGGAGGGTAAGTGATACCACCCATTTCAGATCCCCCCCCTCCCCCTTCCCACCTCCACCCCATGGTTAAAGTTCAGAAGCAGAGGGGGGTGCAAAATGAAACAAGGATCGTCGGATGAGGAGGGATTGATTTGAGATGGAGGAAAGATGGAAGGTGATGAGGAGAAGGTAACGATGTGGTAGTTAAGGTGGGACCAGATTTAACCTTTCAAATTACCCCAGGTAAATGGTGGAAAACCCTTTGAAAGAGTGGTCGAGTCTTGTTATCGTGCTTAGCCATTTTTTCTTCACAAAACCATGCACAACACATCCACCCAGACTTGAAAAGCTTTAGGACTTTTCTTAATACATCGCATCCACATCAACATCACACTTTGCATGATGCAAAAATTAATCATTTACCCTTCGCACTCATCTTTTAACATTTGCGATTTTCGATTGCGATCGGGTCCCAATGCAAGCTTCTCTAAGCAGACAAGTGAAATTTAGTTTAAGAAATGGTAAAAAGCCACCCAAACCATAATATGAAGGTTTTCAAAGCATTTGAGGTGTATGGGAGCGAAATATGGGTCCCTCCAGTCCCACACATCGCACTTCGACACTTTTATAATACTTTCCACCCGCGGTTATATTGTAAAACTTGCGATTATAATCTCTGTCGTTGATGCTCAGATCCAACGGTCTTCTTTGTTGCCCTTGATTCCTTTGATTGTAATTTTTATCCCTTTTTTACTTACTAGCAACATTTCCCCCTTCTATTGAATTGAAAGGCATAATATATTCTTTTGAAGCTCTTGACAGTCAAGATTTCCCCTTTTCTTGAAAATAAATGATGGCCATGGAATATTATTTTCAGTATGGAAATCTAAGAAATAATCAGTCACTTGGTGATATTGTGAAATAAAAGAGTCTAACAGGATACACCATCAAACCATAGGATTGTATGATGTTTTTATGCTATCTAGTTCCCAAAATTAGATTCAATGAGTCTGATGCGTCACTTGGACGGGGAGGAGGGGGATAGAAGCATGTCTTCGAAAATTCCCAATGAGCTAAAACAAACCTATTATGTACTATTTAACTTTTGACCAATATTTAACTATACTCTTTAAGAGACAAACATTTAATTCATGAGGGCCAACATGTTACCTATCCTCCTCTTGTTGTCAGGTTCCTCCCCATGGAAAATTTTCTTGTTTCTGGTTAGCCAGAGCTTCCAAAACAAAAATTTGGGAAGGGCAAGCCATATTATTATGAGGAGAGGTTTTTATATCACGAAGACACTATAGTAGGCATCCCAACTTCCTAATAATTCTTGAATATCAGATGGTTGTCTGACTCTATCTATAAGTTGGGGGAAAATTTTGGCCCAAATTTGCTAGGTGAAGGGGCGAAAGAGGAAGATGTGGTTGATTGTATCTTGATCATTCATGTACAATTCACGCCTTGATGGCCCTCGCGCAATAACTTGTTTTAAAATTTTTTATGCCATCAAGATCTTCTTGTGTGCCAAATCCCAATGGAAAAAAGTTTATTTTTGGTAGGCAATGTGTGTTCCATATCCTTGTCCAGATTTTTTATTTTTTGGGAGATCCTTCCAGGAAGAGGATCTCCCTACACCCATCCTTTACCATGTACCGCAAATTATCCTACCCCCTTTCATCCTCGCAATCTGAATGGAGAGGGTCACAACCCATAATACATAGTTGGAGATCATCACACATTAGTATTAGCTGGGGGGTGGCCTTATTTCCACCTAGTCCATTTTCCTGACTACGATCATCAATATATATCGTGCAACATGAATTTACCTCAAAGTTCAAGCCACTCTTTCAACTAAAAAATTTAGTGCTCACATCTATCAGAGGGATTCCCAACACATTTTAATTCCATAAGTTAATCTTCTTTCCGTTTCCTGCCCTCCATGTCAACTTATATTAAAAAATTAGGATAACAACTAAGAGGAACTTCTAGATCCTAGAACACCCCCCTGACGATCAGGACTAAGATAAGGGAGATATTTCTGTGACCTTGGAAATATTTCCTATGTAAAACAATATTCCACCACTCATCTAGGATCAATACAATTCTCTAAACAAGTTTAGCGCTAAGATCTATATTCTTGTGCATCGAGTCTTTAATGTCTAGGTCACCTAATATTTTTGGGGTGCACATAATTTTTCATTTGACTAGATGGTTTTTCTTAGAGTTCGACTTTCCTCCTCGCCATATGAAATTAAAAATTTTATGGGCAATTTTTTAGTGGACTCCCACTAGAGCTAGAAGAGTTTTGAACTAAAATAGGGGGAGGGAGGAGAGAAAAAATTGGCCCAAGATCATTCTCCTAGAAGGATTTAGCCATTATTCCCCCCATTTCTCAAATTTTAACATGGATTTATCCATTATTGGCATCCAAAAGGGGTGGAAGGAGGGCTTGAGGCAAATGGTCATTCCTAAATAATTGAAATTCGTCCACAGATATTTTCAAGTATTTCCCATTTCTCTTAGGATTCGACTTTGATAATTATTTCCCACATTCCAAGTGTAAATATGTTTTTCCTTCGTTTAGAATACCCCCATAAAACTCTAAGGAAGTATCGATATTCTACTTAAATCTCCTGGCAATAATAACAGAGGCTCCTCCCAACAAAATGGTGTTGTTGACCACTCTTTGTCAACGACCCGATAACAGTACGCCCCCATTTTTACAAATGGGATTCATCATGTTCGAGGTGTTCATGCCATTCATATTTCATCATCAATTGACAGTTTTGTAAATGATGTAAACCCATTCTGCATGTTTATGATGTAGGTGATCTAAGTAAGACCATCAAGTATGTAACAACCTAGGAAATCCTAGTATTTTGATGACGATTTCTATCCTAGGAGGTTTTTGTCTCATTGATTCATTTGTGTTTTTCGACAGAAGTGATCGTTAGAGTTTTTCCCTCCAGCCTCGCCCCAAAGTTAGGGAGGATTTTTTCGTCAAGATACTAAGTTAGTTATAGTGTTTTCTATCGAGTATTTGTAAAATTAGTTTGGGAATAATCCTAGCTAATTGGCTAGATTATTTTATTACAAGCTACTTGGTCTACTAGATCATGTTTTGAGTTGCAGAATTGGGTAACTATTTGAGGGTCTATAACAAATGGGTTTTCCCCCTTCATGTGTCAATATGTATTTATCTCATGTAAAGAGGGTTGGAAAAATAATTATTCCCCTCATGAGTCAATTAATTAAATTTTCTGGCCAAATTAAATTAAAAATCATAAGCTAGAAATTTAATTAATTTTAGGTCCTAGGTAAATTAAATTCTTCAAAAAAAAATTCGCAGGTCCCTACAAAATATTTTTTTAAAGGTCTCAGGGCAAGGGAATATTGAGAATTTTGAGAAATTTTGGACCCTTGGGACTTGGTGATTAAGTCAAAGTCAAAATTTTGAAGTAATTAACTCAAAAATATTATTTTCGAGTTAATTAAAAGGGAATTAAATGATAAATTCAAATTTCCTCAAAAATTTATAATTTCGATGGATGAGCTTAAAAGACGATTAAAATTTTTTAGAAGGTCAAGATTACTTTGACAGGGATCAACCGAACTAACTGTTGGATATTTTATCTTATAAATTAGAGGTCTTTGCCAGTCTTTCAGTCATCCGATCTCTTGATCATGTACTTGCTCTTGGAGCTATCCTGTAATATTTTCTCGAATAATACAAACAAAGTCTTTGGGGTTTTATTGTGATGGTGGTGTTCCTCTTCATCTTTTTATGGTAAACTTGTTCTTTATATTCTGCTAGTGATTATTTCAATGAATTGTGATTAATGGATCTTTTAGAGTAATCTATTGCATAGGTATCTTTCTTAGGTTACTAGATTTATGGTAGGAATATGTTGAGGCCTCAAAATTCCATTGCCAAAACATGGGGAAAAACACCTGGTCCGGACCTTAAAGTAGCTCCTTTTCTATTTGGTATATTGGTTCCGACTGGGGATAATGGGACCAATTTTCCAATAAGGATGATTTTGAGGGTGTTGTGAATATAGCATGCAAGTGGATAATGATTTTAATCTATATGCATCTATCTAAATTATTAATCTAATATATACCCGGGGTGTTTTTCCTTTATGCGATCTAAGATGATATCTTTCAACTATCAGTAATATAGATCATTTAACAGTCGAAAGAGATGAAAATTATGTAAAATGATTCTTCTAACAAAGTAGTTTGCATAGAAGGATCGTGAAAGAAATATTGCATTTATCAGTGTGATTATATATTCAACAAGAAACCATAGCTAAATATTAGAACATAAGTGCATGTAATATTCATATATGATAACATTTCAAATATATAATGCAATAAAAGATAACTTTCAATATATGAAGTAAGACTTAATACAAGTGAATAGAAGTACCATATGTACGAAGTTCTACTCATGTAAACTGACATCAATGAATATGCTTCTTCTCACTTTCGAGCAATTTAAAGAGTACAGTAGTGCAACATCAGTTAAACAACTTTAATTGTTAAAAGATAACATAATGTATTCCATTAAATCATCAAAGCACTCACAAACTTAAAATAGTGCATTCTTTGCAAATGTTTTTGACAAATTTTTGGACCCTTCTCTAAATGCATGAGAAGGGTTTAAATACTAAACTAAATATAAACTAAAATAGATTATTACAAAAATATAGAGGAGGTTTCAAACAACCTTCCTCAAAAAGCTAACTTAAACTACAATTTAGGAAATTAAACTAACAATTCTGATTTTGTGAGTCCTTCCCTTCTTTCTGAATGAAGTCATGAAGTTAGAAAATATATAACATTGCTTTGAGCTGAGCTGGTTGAGATATCCTAGATCAGATCTGTCCCTTGAAAATAGCTTTTGAGATTGCTGACTGGGATCTTTTTGCTGAATCTGTAAGAGACTACAGAGTTTGATGCCGATGATAAGGTTTAATTAGAAATTCCAGTAATTTTCCTGATCAAACTTATTTACCCTTTTAATCATTTCCTCTTATGTGTCTACTCTCTATTTCCACTGTGTTTCTACCTGTCTTGTTTATGAAAACACATCAGACATGTTTTCCTTAAGAAGTTCTGCTTTAGACAGTTTCTTACACATAGATTCAATAATATCACTTGAAATCTTGGATGTATTTGCTGCTGCTTTCTTTTCCTATTTGATCTGCCCTTCCCATTCCGTGAATAGAATTCCTTTATGAAGCTTATCTACTTGAGCTAGATTAGCTTGCTTTCCTCAATCTAAAACTTTCCATTGCTCTTCAATTTTCTTCTCAAGTCTTTCACATTCAAGTTTCTGAATTGTTATCTGTTGGATCATTATTTTACTTGAATCACAATAAGAATCAATCATATAAGCTTGATGGCAAAACACTTCTTGTTCTTTCTTTAACTTAGTGTTTAAATCAAGTGCTTCTTTGATAAATTGTTTTAATTGTGGCTGACTCTGTAACTTAGTCATTGTTATTTTCAGCTGTGCTTGTTTTTCATTAATCTCTATCCGATGCTGCAATTTGAGGCTTTCAATATCTTTATGAAATTGGGCTGTGTTGGCTTCGAATTGCTCACTGGAATTGGATTTCTCTTCATTCAATAACTTCTTAAGTTCTTGTACTCTGGCTTCCTTTTGTTTTAATAACACTCTTACCTCGGTAGCTTTATCGACAGTAGTAGTAGCATATGCCCCTGCATACTGTGATGATTGGGTTAGGTGTTCAGTTGGGTCATCTGAGGAATATTTCCATAGTACATCAACTGATTCAACTGTAGGCTTTGGATTTGTTTCATCAATTCTCCTTATTTTATTTCTTTTAACTACAACCTTGTAACTAGGACTGTAGAAAATATCTAATAAAGGAATATCTTCAATCTGTAGAACTATCTGATCTGTGGGGTAGGCCTGTATGATTTCTTTGTCATGCATTGTTGGAACTCTTTGTAGTGGATTAACAGTCTCCACTATCTTCTGTGAATGTTCAGGTGTCTGGAAACTTGTTGCTTGATCAGTATTTGGATTTTTTTTAGAAGTTTTTATTGCTTCATAAAATTCCTCCCATTAATTTATAAGATCTTTTGCTTGCAGTAAACTGGACTGATCTAGCATGTTGTGACCGTGCTGAATTGCTTGAGAATTGGATTATGTCCCATTATTTCTTATTTCCTCTAGCATCTCTATCTCTTGAATAACTTGGTCAATTATCTTTTCTGAGTTTTCCTTCTTAGATTCGGATTCATCTTCAGAGTGATCCAAATTATCAGATTGTTGTTGCGAATGACCGGATTCATCTTCATAAATTTCTTTTATTTCATCATCTAGACTAACACTTGGAGTGTGTTTGTTGTTATCTTCAATAGTTAACAAATTTAGAGGGACTTTTTCTAGTCTCTTGTTTCTGTATGCTTGAAAAGTTTCAGCAGACTTTTGACTTAGTTAACTAGATACATAATTTTTAATATCTGAGAAATTTTCCATGCCCTGGAAGAGATCATCAAATCCATATTCTTCCCTTACAAAAGGTTTCATCTTATGCTCTATGATGTAATTTTTAATCACATCGTTTGGGTCATATATTCTTCTCGGCATAAATGCCAATTTCAATAAATGAATTTTGGAAACCTCCTTGTAAGTATGGCCAATATTAGACAAAGCAAAGGTGCCACATTGCAGAGGGAAATTAGGAAAAATAGACTTTTTAGCATCCTTCAGTTGTTTCATAAAACCATTGACAAGCTGATAGGTTATTTATTTTGCAAGTAACTTATCGAGAACATAATAGGGTAAAACATGGGGAGAAGCATAACTCCCGAATACTCTAATATATGTAAAATTCTCTTCAGCAAACCATCTAGCTACTGGGAGAATGTCTGCATTGGCTTCTTCAGAAACCATAGGAGCCCTTTTGTTAAAAATCATCTGGTGTATAGGCAATATGACTCCATAATAGACTTTATAGAAGTGTAAGTGGAAATCTGAATCCCAGAGTTCTCTGTGGTAAATATGAATTGGCGTAGGGTCCTTGGTGGTCCATTTCCATCCCATGGTAGGAAAACTGGAAGTAAAACATATAGAATCCATGACATAGGTAGAAATATAAAATGGAGGCATTTCTCTGAGTGAAATACTTCTTTTATTCCTATACTCGGTTATATGCTTGGCTAGGTTATTGGATAAAATGTCTGCCCAATTCAGAATAGATGAATTAACGATTGTGTCAATTAGGGGAACCCAGTCTCTTGAGAATATAATGCTATCTGGTTTAGAAAATAATGTACATAACATACCATCAACATAACAGTAAGGATTAGGAATTTGGGAAATTGGATACGTACCAAACTTATCTTGTTTCAATTTCCCCTGATTATCCTTCCATTCTTGGATGACTTTGATAAGGTCTAGATGTTCTCCTCTAAAATTCTGCAAATATTCTTTGTCATATTTCTGGTGCGGGGGTGGTAGATGGTACATTGCTATTAAATATTTGGCCCTAAAAGAACCCATAATTTCTCCCTTAGAATTCTTGAACATTCTATCCTTAATGTTTAAGTGGTCAATTGCCCACTTAACCATGTTTGTATAAGGAAGAATCTTTGGTCTTGCAACTATCCTGTGAATGTATAAGCATGCAACGTCAAAAAGAGTTGCGTCAGAGGTAGAAGTAGTGTCTGTCGAAGAAACTTCGTTTATCACCCTTGGTCCTTCACTTTCAAAAATTTTATACATCGCCTCTCATGTCGAACTAGCACAATATTTGTTGCAGACAATATCTGAAAATAATGGAGACATATCTGTGTCTTCAGTGGATGACATCTGAGAAATTTCTTTTCCCTTTTTGCTCATTATTCTCTTCTTTAATTCGTTAATTGGTTTCCTGAAACCAGAGCGAATTTTTACAAGTATGGAGTATCAAAGAGATAAATCAATCATTTATTTCAAATACATATAAGAAGATATAAATCTCATTAAAATATAACATCAATCATCATTCATAATCTCTGAATTAATATTTCATATATCTCCACACGTAAGATCTATCAATCGCTTTAAAGTCGTTAAGATCCTAAATTTCATTTTGACTTGACACAAGCTGTTTTACACGCTTGATTCATTAAATGGCACTGGTGCGCATATCGTAGATTATAACTTATAACCTTTTGTAATACTTACCCTTAAAGGCTACGAAATGCGATCTGCACAAATCGTAGATCACAACTTTTATAGGATAGCAATTAAGCGTATATTATAATTTGAGTGAAATGAGAATTGTGATTTTTTATAAAACTGAAATGGTAGCGATAGCCGAAGGTTTTATATTTAATAGTTTATTTTCTCATTGGGTCCGTGGGGTTGCAACTTATATCATTTTTCTTTTAAAGTTTTTTGATTGATTAAGTGAAGTGTGGTGTGATAAAGTAAATATAACGATGATTGAAGTTTTTTTGCAAAGTTTTAAATCATATCTTCGGAGAAACTTGTGCGCATATCGCAATTCGCATATTTTAAGTTTTATTTCTCTTTTGGAATTCATAAGATATGTGATTTGCAATGCGCTTAAAAAATAATAAGGCGGAAAAAGAAAATGTCTATTTTTCTAAGCTTTTCTGTTTTAGGAAATATAAAATAATTTCCTATTTATTTCTAAAGGGCCCTATTTATAAAAATAAATGGGGGGTTGTTGTATAGCACAACAATTGGTGATTCACTTGGGTGAACCAAATATCTCTGAATTTTTTTTTTTTGCATTTCTAGGCTTTTTGAAAATAAAATAATTATAGGAATGAAATTTTGAAACAAATAATATCTTACTAAGCAATGAACATTTCTCTTATTCACTATTCATAAAAATTCCTCTATTAAAGATATAAGTATGAAAATCTATATCAGTCCTTACTCAGTTTAAAAAGATAAAGTAGGTGGCCTTTACATAGAAGCTTTATAAAAATTTACTCTTTTATCATAGATAGAGCCTCTATTCCAATAGGCAATTTAAGCTTTTGGCAGGGTTACCTTTTACCCAACAATGATTCATTATCCCATCCAGTATTTCTCATAATTTTCAGAAGTAAATTCTGATCTTTGAGAATTTTCTTTTTATCTATTAATTTATTCACTTAAAAGCTATTATCTTGGCTTGGTAACCAAATGATGACAATGCCACTCACTAGTAGTAATTAAGCTGATCAAGATGGCTCTTGATGAGACCCCTTGCCTTTTTGATATAATCTCAAGTCATTACCTTGTTTTGGTAGACAATATTGGTAATGTCAGCTTAACTATTTCCTTATGAACATGGTAAACAAGCTTGTAATGAGACTTATTATCTTTTAAGTTTTTCTTCTTAAGCATATATTTTTTATTTTCTTTTGAATTCCTTTTGAAAATTTATAAGATTTTCCAGATGGGGTGAATCATTGGTCTTTTTAAGATTCTAGATGATAATGTTGAGTTTTAGATTTCTTTTCTATAAACAGGTCTTTAATATGTTAAAGTTTCTTTTCTTGATTGATAAATAGAATATTCAGGCTATATAAAGATGAGAGTTCATCAAAGAATAAGTGATTTCAGTGAAATTCCATTTTTCAGAAAGATAAAATCAATTTTTCTTTTTGAATATTTTGATTTTCCTTCCTTTTACATTTTTCATTTTTTATAAGCGAAAAGAAAAATCAAAAGAAAATCATCTGAGATCAAATTTGAAAAGCCAAATATTAATACTAAATAACTTTTTATTTTAAAAGAGAAAAGCTAAAGACACTAATATACAAGAATAGAAGGGGTTACCTCCTATGAGAAATTTGTTTTTAAAATTTTCCCATTAACAGGCAAAGAATCCTTTTTCCCTGATAAATCTTGCAATAGAAATGTTGATGGGCCTATTTCTTCAATTATTTGAAATGGACCTAGCCAGAGTTTTTGAAACTTCATGTGTTTACCTTTTTCCTCATGCGCTTTGTCCCATTTCAATACCAAATCACCAATTTTAAAATTCTTTGGAATGAAAGAAGTTGAATCAAACGAGGGTTTTATTATTTGTTGATGATGAGCATGAGTTTGTTTGGCTTTTTCTCTTTCTTCTTCTAACTTCAGAATTTGACCTTGTCTAAATTGTAAAGAAGAAGTAGGAGTTTCATCAATGAATTGAACTAAGGAAAGAGATGGAATAACTACATTGGTTGGAAGTACAACTTCTTTTCCTTATACAAGATTAAATGGAGAAGTACCAATAGAAGCCTTTTGAATTATCCGATCTACCCAAAGAGCAAAAATTAATGACTTATGCCAATTTCTTTGATTTCGATCAAGAGTTATTTTGATTATTCTAATTAGATTTTTGTTTGTAGATTCTGCTAAAACATTTCCTTGTGGATAATAATTTGTAGAATATTTTAGTTTAAAACCTCTTTTAATTGAAAAATCTATCATAGTGGTTCCAGAAAAATAAGATGCATTATCAAACATCAAAGCAGCAGGTAATCCAAACCTGGTTATGATATTTTGGTCATTGAAATCAATGATATTTTTGAATTAGCTTTAGATTTTGAAAATTTTATAAGGCCCCAAAACTTTAATGAAATTTAAAAAATTCTCGAAAAATTTTAAAAAAAATTTAACATTAGGAAATTTTGTTTTGAAGTTGTCTCGGGTGTTAAAGATCTAAATTATTGCATAGTCAAAGGTGATTTTTTTTTTTTAACTCTAAAGATTGACTATAGGATAAATTCAAAATTTTGAATTGGAATTACTAAGAAGATCATTTTAATTTAGGATTATTTGAAATGTTTAACATTTAAATTCGATGGTCCTTTTGTGATAATATCTTTTCAGTTTTTAAATTGTTTAAGGATTGCCCCTGGTTCGAAGTATTTTCCATTCTTAGCATCTAGTTGGATTGATGGTCATTTAACTAGCTCTAACTGTGGTTTTAAATTGTTTGAAATTGATGTTAATTGCCTAGTCAGCTTTGAGAATATTTCAAGTGATAAATTGCATGACTTTCCTTCCTAGATCGAACATTATTAATGCATAATATTGAAGGATTATGAAAGTGTTTAATCGAATGTTAAATCACATTGTTGAAAAGGGCTTATCTTCCAGTTTGATAAATTAGGCATTTAATTGAAGAATTGAATACTGTGGTGGATTGGTATTTTCATAGCAAGATAATTGTCCTCTTTAGCAGCAATTATCTATAGGATACTTGATCTTCATTTCGTAACGAGATAATTTGACTCCACAAGGCACTGGTCTTAAACTTTTAATCTAATTTGATCTGCAAAATATCGTTAAATCTTAACAAGTATATGGTCGTTTGAATGTGTCTCTTGAATTGGTTGGTTTCCAATCTATTCTCCTTCTTCATTTCGTTAGGGTATACCCCCCTTAGTTTGCAAGGAGACAACTTAAATAGAGAGATTGGGGACCAGGGTGACAACTCCCGATCTGAGCCATTGTCGCAGTGCCTAGACATTCTGTGTGACAATATTTTTTGGCGCCGTTGCCAGGGATAGAGTTTTTTTGTCCTTGGTATCAACAAAATTTTCTAATTTTATATCTTTCTTCTCCATTCATTAACCTGTCACACGACATAGAATTTTCTGGCATCATTTCATCTCATCATCATTTCATCATTGTATATTTCGTCATATCACTAATCCTTTCATCTTCTCTTGCACTTGGACATTTCGGTTGGTTTCTTGTTTGGGTGGTGACTCCAATTATTCATCTATTTACTCCCAGACAATAACCCCTCCCTGATATCCATCTGCTTCTCTCAACTAATTTTTCAGTTTTAGAATTAGATTCATGTTGAAGTGGCAACTTCAATTACTTCATTTCTTACAAGAGTTCCTACTAAGAAGCTCGCTTCTTGAGGACCTCTTGACTATTCTTGAAGATGGATCTCTTTCTCTAACATCCACTTAACCTTTAAGCAAGTCATCATGGATGATACCTTTCACGACATGCCGGAAGAGGCCATTCCTAAATTTCCTTTTTTCCTGGGTGGTAATTCAACCACTGCTTGAAAGCATCTATTGATAGTTACTCATATAATAAATATCTATTGTCATCCTTCACAATATAATCATGCAGATGTCAAGATACGTGTCTTTGACTATTCCTTAAAAGGTGATGCTTTCGATTGTGTTGGACAAAATTGTGAATTACGGATAAAACACGCTTCCCTAGACAGGTGATAATCTAGAAAAATAGGTTAAAGAATCTACGAATACTTTTCCTAACTTAGAGAAGACACATAAAAAGGATTAAAGGCTTACTTGGAATCCAAGTGCTTCTAAATGGCTCCTTCTGTCGCTTCCATTGTAGCTTCAAATTCAAGCGGTTCGTGCAAAATGCTTCCTACAAGAAAGAACACTAAAACATTAGAAGATAACAATAATACAGATGTCTATTCAAGTTAGTTAGCTAAATCAGTAAAGCATAAACCACATACATCAACTAAGATCTTGCAATATGGAAAATCAAAGCTAATACAGATGCATATAGGGAAAAGTAAGTTATATTCTGTATTGATGATAGAAGCTGAGGTTATAACCTAGTGACTGATTTTAAGTAACCATTCCAGCAACATTCCTAGCCTCATCACAGTATAAATCTCTCCAGCAGCGGTTACACAAATCTAACTCTCAATTGAAAATCCACCAGCATTTCTCTACTCAAATTCTTCCTTTTCAAACACTAAGATCTGTGTTCAATTTATAGAGAGGCTGAGGTAGTTTTGCAATCAATGACTTTCCAATAATAGGCAAGACATGTTCCCAATCTTGTAGATTTCAAATGGACAAATGGATTCAAAGCTTGACACATGTGAACTCTTCTAGAAGGCATTGGCCAAATGGAGATTCCGGAAAAATGAGAATTTCGCTTCCAATGTGACCAATGCACCTGTGAATGTCGGGAAGTGCTTTGCAGAGCAGCCTTGCATGGGGATACCTACATATGCAACACACTTAGTCCCTTTAGAGGAAGCGTTGATGAGCTCTCATATGCTATATAATAAACTTCAAACCTTGGAAACTTTTTCTTGATGAAATTCATGCTTGATTTGTCTTGTTCTTGTCTTAGGGCATGTAGCAACTTGAAATGATAGAGGATGATAAACCCTTAGTCATTGGTCCTAGAGATGATGCCCAATTAACCAGGTCACTGGGAATGATGCCCAAATTGACCTATAACAATTTCCCCCTAAAGCATGAGGTCAAAATAATAAAAACATTTGATTGAGATGATTTACACTGTGATGGGATTGAGATGATTTACACTGTGATGGGTTGGAGATGAAACGGAATGGTCACCTGCATCAATCTTAAAATACATTACATCATGATATATCCTCTCTGATCATAATTTTTGAGGGTATGCATTCCCATGTTCAACACATAAACAATCTAATAACATGTACATAATTCAGAAATTCGTCGACATTGGAATGTTGCCCAATGCAGACATGCCTACAGATATAGGCTCATGTTCAGATGACGATCTGTATGTAAGGTCACCATACAGATGATGTGTACAAGAATCCTGAAATCGCAGCCCGGATGGCTGAAACTAGATCTGGGGTCTTATTATCTCGTTCACTCGATCATTCGGGTACAAGTCTAGCCATGTAAATATATGATTTGTCGTCGAACATGGAAAGACATCGTTTGATTACCAACCAATGATGTGAGCTGTTAACAAACACGAGAGAACCACCATTAATGAAAATGGACCTCAAGGTACTGCAGTACATTTCATAAGGCGTGAATAGATGATTTGATGTGGAACGCCAAACAAAATATTTCGATCAAAGGTCCAGAAGCGAGGATATTGTCGATGTTGTAACAAGCCTCATGGTACTGGAATATGATGTTTCTAAGTGAACTTCCTAGATATTGATTTGTTGTCGATAGGAAGCCACCTTATTGCAAAACGGGAGTTACTGATTTCAGAGACAAGGGTATGACTTGATATAGCAATTTTCAGGGGTGATGGTCATGAGAATAAAGGTTTACGAGTATTGCAGAAGGATGAGTTTATTCACTGGATGAATTCTCTTGAACATATCGTTGACACTATGATGAGTTGGCAGCATTGACCCAAAACCGAAGTGAAGGTACGATGAACCATAGGTATGAATGAACTGTCAAGATGACTACCCAACCCAAACAGTCACAGACATGGAGTGAAGGAAGTGTCATGTTCAAGAGCGACTTGCTACCATAAAGAAATTTTGCTCACTTTTCCCAAATTTTCCCTGGTCATTTGTCGACCAATACCTCTTTATTTTTTAATAATATTGAGGAGGGTAACATTTGTTTGATCTATAATTCAACCCTTCGGGCGAATAAAGTATCACTATTTAATAATTTAACGAGTCTAGCGATGAATGAAACTCGATTCTTTCAATGATCGACAAGCCCATTGCTATTTTATGTTTTAACAAGCTTAACGATAGTGATAGCCCAATCCTTTTTCATACTTAGAGAGTTTGAAAAAGAGGACAAAATAAAACTCCATATGTATTTTTTTGTAAATTTGTCACTTAGATCTGAAAAAGTGTAAAATAATATCTGAGAGAACCTCTTTGGTCATGTTTAACCAAGGTATTCCTTTTTCTTAAATAATCTATCTCAGTCCGGAAAAGGGTTAAACTTATACTGAGCATATATCAATTCATTTACTTTTACGAGCTTGAAAAGACAAGTGCTCAACAATATTTTCACATTATCAGAGTCTGAAAAGAGCTAAAAGAAGACTCCAGGGGTTCATTTTTCATTGTTATCGAAGCTCGAAAAAGAGATAAAAGTGCGCTTCAAATCCTTTTTCGTTTTAAACAAAGCTCAAAAAATAAGGAGAAAAATTATGCTTTGTGGTCAAGTCATTCTTTGAAATAAATCTGCACGACTAATTTGTTCATCAGTTGTATTTCCTATTCAGAACAACATCAAATGGATTAAAAATACATGTTTCATGATAAAACATAATAAAACTATAGTCATAGCAATAAATTTAACTTGAAAATAATTAAATTCCTATTAAAAGTAGTTTCACTACTCATTTTTACCATTCCATAGTTACAATTTGCATTTTGGAGCTTTGAACCTGATTTTTCCCTTGAACTTCAACTGCTGATTGCGATCATTCCTATGGACGGATTTTGTCACCGTTTGATCTAGGTTAGTGCCATGAACCTCCTCTTTCCTTTAGTATTCATTTCATCTCCAATTTCTGCAAATTTTTATGGTTTTAAGGCCCCTAGGGTAAATTATGCCCAAAGTGAGGGCAACGCACCCCTAAATGTTGAAACCTACATTGCATAGTAGGTACAGTGAAGGGTACTTGCATGTGCAATGCACTGTTTCTTGTTAGGGAGAGCATTGGGCGCAGTTCAATCTTTTGATTTTCTCATTATGCACAAAATTTACCTAGTGTTTTTTAATGAATGGAATATAATGGATCTTATGGTTGTATTTTAGGTTTCCATTGGATTACAATGATGATTACATGGAGAGAAAGAGAACATGAAGAACAAGATATGATTGCCTTAAATGATCCGGGTACAGTAAGAGCCCTGTGAGATTGTGGATTGCTTAAGTACTTCAAATTGTCCAAGATGAGGCAACAAATAGAACTATTGGAGTTCTTAGTTCAATCATGGGATCCAGCGATAGAGGCATTTCATGTTAAGAACCAAGTGGTTCCCATAACAGTTGAGGATGTGTATTTTCTCATAAGTTTGTCGAGGAGAGGTTTTCCCATTTCACTCTCAGGGTCTACTGTTGGAGGAGAGACAGTGAGGGATTATATTCTGTAGTATTTCTATCCAGGTGCAGAACTTAGAAAAGATGGAAAAATAAACATCCAGGATGTCAGATATTTTCCTTTGAGAACTATCCTTTCCACGATCGCTAAAATTGTTGGCACCATTACACTACCTGTAGCGAATAGATTGTATATGCAGTATGCGCTAAAGTGTATGGAGCCAACAGTCTTCAACTGGTCTGAAGCTGTTATATCTCAGATAAAGGAACAACTGAATAAAGCGAAGGAAGGAAGGAAGAAGAATTTCAGTTATGGTTCTATCCTTATAACCTTCCCCTTGAAACGGATTCCACTGATGCAGCCACAACATGTGACACTAGATATAGCTAGTCCTAGAGATCCTCGGATGCAGATATGGGTAGAAATCATGGGTTGGCATGCAAGCCAATCGACTGTTGTGTTCTCTACTACATTCTTTTCCTGGTTCTAGTGACAGATCATCGCCATCGATGAGTACGCATATGCAGGAGTTGATTTCTGAGGAGATCCAGATTTAGCATTACCAAAAGGTGCTCAGTGGGGTGCAATGGGTAAGAATGTTTTGATCATATTTTTTTTATTTTCCTAAGGTTTATAAAATGTTTTTTCATTTTAATGTTTTCCCAAGGCTAAACTAAATGTTTGATGTAATGCAGATGTTGGTCATGTTCAACCAGTACTGGAACCGGAGCGCGAAGTAGACGTGCCAGTAGAGAGGACTGTCGAGAGAGTAGTCCTTCAGGATCTTGATATGGATGACACTCTGACTGAGCTTTAGCAGCTAATAGAAGGTTTGACCTTCGGGATTCCGGATTTCTGGATCGAAGAGCTTCATATGCGACTGCAGCAACACAATATTGGGGTTCCTAACCGTTGGATGCAGTTACTTCGTAGGATAGCTAGATCTATAGCATGTTACCATGAGAACCAATAGTTTACTTGTGACATTTTGCATACATTTTGAGGTCAGATGACCAATGTGTCTTGGGCACAAATTTTGTAAAAACCTATAACTATCTATCTATATGATTTTAGAGTTTTTCCTATGTTTATTGTGCAATCCTATTCAATGATGTGAATGTTTTCTTTACATATGTTGCAAATGTCTGTCTAAAACTTGATTAGCTAATGAATTAGTCAATGTGTTCAAATTTCTGGAAATGTGTTGATATTGAATAAAATCAAAATGTATTTCCAAAATTCGAACTCTTAGGAACAATCTAAGAAGTGTTGGATTTCTAACAGTATAAATACTAGTGATTTGTAATACCACAAGTTGTGAGTCTAACCTCATGATTATGCGGTTAATACAAAATGAAATGGCATCAGAGAGAAGTTCGATCAACGTGATATACTCAGAAATATTGTTCGTCGATCTACCCATACAAATACCTTGAAAACTCACTAACTCGCTGTTCGGAGCGAAAATGGCCCATGCTGCAGAGGATAGATTCTGCGTACTACGACTAGCACCGTCAACATATCCAAAAAATGGTTCCGAAGATGCAGACATCTACGATGAAATTTAAATTGGATTACTAACGTCAAGAAAACCCTAAAAACAAATTAAGATAGTGAATGCAAATCAACAACATATATACAATATAATACAAAAATTACTATGCTCATAATTAAGCATAGTAACGTTTCAAATACAACCCATTTCTAGGCTGTGCCAATGGAATTCCATCGTAATCAACTAACTCATAGGCACCCTTAGAAAGAAATCTTTTGACAATATAGGGGCCATTCCATAATGGCTCAAACTTTCTTGTACCTATTACATCAGCTTCTTGATTGTAAAGAAGGACCAAGTCGCCCTCTGAGAAAATGTGAGGCTGGACATTTTTGTCGTATTGCGCCTTTATACGTCTCTTATGCACTTCATTGGCCAATTGGGCTTCATGACGTGTTTCATCAAGATGGATGAGGTTAAGGAGACATGCTTCTTCTTCTGAGGTGTCAAGTAACAAGTCTATTGCGAGTTTTAACGATGATATTTCACATTGGATTGGTAAGATAGCTTCCAGACCATACACCAGTTGAAAAGGAGTAAATCCAGTCTCATTTCTCATCGAGGTTCAATACGGCCACAAGGTGGAGTACAGGATCAAATGCCAGTTTATTTTACGAACTCCTATCATTTGTTGAAGCATTTGTTTAATAATTTTGTTAATAGCCTCAACTTGTCCATTTGATTGTGGATAATAAGGAGTAGAATTATCATTTGACAATCCTAACTTGGCAGTCAATTCAGACATCATGTGGTTGAAAAAATGCTTCCATGATCTGTAACTATAGCCCGTGGGACCCAAAACCATGCAATAACATGATTAAAGAAAAACAATGTGTTGGGTGTGGAGCCTGATTATCTTGTTTATTTTGTATCACAGCGTTGGACCCCTGTACCTTAATGGGGCAGCAATGTCGCCCATAATTAAACGCTGCCTGGGGGGTCCAGGGGGGGTGGCTGTGAATTTATGGAGCCCCCCTGGTGGGGGGTTTCGAGGGCAGCACCCCCGAAGCTAAAGACAGATGTAAAATTGCCTTGTAAAAGTATAGTAATTTCTAGTAAATTTGGGCCGTTCATTAGGCGGATGATTTGATGGTAGAAGTTATGTTTAGTTTAGGGTTTTCTGCCCTAGAAGGCACCCCCCTCGCTTGTATGAGGGTATTGTATTGCGGCTGTGTATGGTATGTGTATTCTCAGAGCAAGAAATAGAGAGGGAGACTGTGAGAGAGAACAGAGGATATTACAGCGGATCTGCTGTAGGTTGTATCTCTTCATTTTTCTGGATAATGGAAAGGAAGGACCGGCTGTTGGGGGTGGATGTAGCCCAAACTGGGTGAACCACGTATATCTGTGTCTCTCTGGTTTTATGTGTTTTGTGTGCTTGTGTTTTTCGCATATTTTATGTGTTTCATTGCTCTGTAATATTTAATTTTCTAACAACTGGTATCAGAGCTGAAGGTCTATTTGGCTGATAAACTCACAGGAAAGAAGGGTTTCCTGGTTCGAGTGGGAGCAATGGTGGAAGATGGTAAATTTAAGGGCGAGAAATTTAACGGCCAAAACTTCCCGCTATGGAAGATGCATATGGAAGATTATTTGTATCGGAAAGATTTGTACCTACCATTGAGTGGAAAAACAAAGAAGCCGACAGCTATGACAGATGTAGAATGGGATATTCTTGATAGAAAGGCACTCGAAATGGTACGGTTGTGCCTCGCGACATCGGTAGCCTTAAATATTTCGAAGGAAACAACAACAGAGGGTTTGATTAAGGCATTGGTGAAACTATATGAAAAATCCTCGGCCTCAAACAAGGTATTTCTTATGAAATGTTTATTTAATATGAGGTGGAAGGTGGATACGAACGTAGACCATTTATTGATCTTAAGCAGTTACCGATCGGTTAAGTTTTTGTGAGGTAAACTTTGATGATGAAGTTAGGGCTCTTTTATTCTATGTCATTACCGGGAAAAGATGGAATGGTTTAGTAATGGCCATTAGTAACTCTGTCTCTGGATCTAGTACTTTAAAGTTTGATGATGTTGTCGGTGCTATCCTTAGCGAGGAAATGCGATAGAAAAGCTCTGGTGAGACATCAGGTAATGCTTTGAGTGTAGAGTCTAGGGGAAGAAGAATGGAAAGAGGAAAGAGCTCAGGATATCGCAGTAAATCAAGGAAAGGAAGATCCAAGTCTAGATTGGGGATAGTGTGCTAGAAATGCAGAAAGAAAGGACACCTAAAGAAAGACTGTAGATCTTAGAAGGGAAAATAAGGAGACACACAACAAGAAAACAATCATGAAGAAAAAGTGACGGGTGATGTGTTACAAGATACTTTGATTCTTATTTCCCGAAAATATTCATGATTCTTGGGTTGTAGATTAAGAACTTAATTATTTTACACGATAAGAAATATTTTCATGGTGTATTTCGGGAGATTTTGGACAAGTTCGTTGGGTGATGATAAATATAATAGGGTATTTGGTGGGGTAAAGTTCATATAAACAACGAATGGAAGCCAATGGCTACTAAAGGTAAGGCATGTTCTAGATGCGAAAAAATCTTAATTTCAACGAGGTAAATTAAACTTGGAAGGTTACCAAAGGAGCCCTGGTAATAGCAAAAGGTGAAAAGGTTGGTACATTGTGTTTATGCAATGGTATTTCTAACTTTGTTAATGCTTTAACTTCCAAAGGAGCAGATGCAACATTATGGCATCATAGGCTCAGACAAATGAGTGAGAAGGGGATGAATATTCTTCACTCAAAAAATTTGTTGCCAGGTTTGAAGAATGTTGATTTGGATTTCTGTGAGAATTGCATTTATGGAAAACATAAGAGAGTTAGATTTCTCAGAGTTGGGAAAGAAAAGAAGAGCAAAAAATTAGAGCTTGTGCATACAGATGTATGGGGACCTACTCAGGTATCATCTCTCGGTGGCTCTCGTTATTATGTTACTTTTATTGATGATGCAACTAGAAAAACTTGGATTTATTGTATTTAGAATAAATCTGATGTATTTGATACTTTCAAGAAATGGAAAGCTTTGGTTGAGATTGAGACAGGAAAGAAGTTGAAGTGTCTCAGATCAGACAATGGAGGTGAATATTGCAGCAAAGAGTTTGATAGGTACTGTTCAGAGCATGGAATTCGTAGAGAGAAGACAGTTCCAAGAACACCACAAGAAAATGGTGTGTCGGAAAGGATGAACAGAACAATCATGGAGCGTGCAAGGTGCATGAGATTGCATGCAGGATTGCCTTTACAATTTTGGGCAGATGTTGTAGATACTGTTGTTTATCTAATAAACAGAGGGCCTTCAAGTTCCTTGGATGGTGGTATTCCAGAGGAAGCATGGACATGTAAAAAGGTAAACTACTCTTTTTTAAAGCCTTTTGGTTGTGAGGCCTTTGTCCATATTAATAAAGAAAATAGAACAAAGCTTGAGGTAAAATCAAAGAAATGTACCTTTATTGGATATGGTGTTAATGATTTTGGTTATCGCTTATATGATTATGAAAATCACAAAATCATTAGGAGAAGATATGTAATATTCAATGAAAAGGTATTGTATAAGAATCAGTTGCAGAAAAGAAACAGGAAAAAGAAAACAAAGAATACACAGTTCTTGATGAGATCACAGAAAAGGTAAAGGTGCCTGAGAATAATAATAATCAAGAGCCACAACAACAACAACCACCACAACAGCAACAGGCACCTCAAACACCTGAAAGTGGTGTTAGAAGATCTACCAGAATAAGTAGACCGCCTGAACGATACTCTCCTTCATTATATTATTTATTGTTGACTGATTCTGGTGAACCTGAATGTTATGAAGAAGTAATGCAGGTTGAAAGCAGGAAGAAGTGGGAGCTAGCCATGGAAGAAGAGATGGACTCCTTAATGCATAACCAGACTTGGGACTTAGTCAGGTTTCCTGCAAGTAAAACTACATTGCAAAATAAATGGGTTTACAGGCTAAAGGAAGAAGATGAAGGAAAACAGAGGTACAAATCTAGACTTGTGGTGAAAGGGTTTGCACAGAAGAAAGGTGTTGATTTGATGAAATATTTTCTCCTGTTGTTAAGATGACTTCAATCAAAACTATTTTAAGTCTTGTAGCAGTGGAAGATTTACATCTTGAATAGTTAGATGTAAAGACAACATTTCTCCATGGAGATTTGGAGGAAGAGATCTATATGGAGCAACCAGAAGGATATGAGGTAAAAAGGAAAGAAAAATTAGTGTGCAGGTTAAAGAAGAGCTTGTATGGCTTAAAACAGGCTCCAAGGCAGTGGTATCTAAAATTTGACAAGCTTATGTCTGAACAAGGTTATACTAAATGTCACTCTGATCATTTTGTTTATCTGAAAAGGAAAAATGATGGAAGCTATATTATATTTTTATTGTATGTAGATGACTTGCTTGTTGCAGGGTCTAACATGTAGGAAATAAATGTGCTCAAAAGAAAATTGGCAAATTCATTTGCAATGAAGGATTTTGGAGCTACAAAACAAATCCTTAGTATGAGAATAACTAGAGACAAGAAAAATCGCAAATTAACACTGTCTCAGAATGAGTACATACAAAAGGTGTTGAAAGATTTAATATGAAGAATGCAAAACCAGTTAGTACACCTTTTGCTAGCCATTTCAAACTTATTAAGGAGATGTGCCCCAAGACCCACGAAGAAATGGATTATATGTCTAAAGTTCCATATGCATCAGCAGTTGGATGCTTAATGTATGCAATGGTCTGCACAAGGCCTGATATTGCACATGCAGTGGGATTTGTAAGAAGGTACATGAAAAATCCAGGAAAAGAACATTGGGTGGCAGTAAAATGGATTCTCAGATATTTGAGAGGTACCAAAAATCAAACATTATGCTTTGGTGGTTCAAACATTTCTCTATAGGGATATGTTGATGCAGATATGGCAGGTGACAGAGATAATAGGAGGAGCACTACAGGATATGTATACTATAGGTGGAACAACTGTCAGTTGGGTTTCAAAAATCCAGAGTGTTGTTGCACTTTCAAAAACAGAAGTAGAGTATGTTGCTGCTACAGAGGCTAGTAAGGAAATGATTTGGTTACAAAGGTTTATGGATTAATTGGGTAAGAAGCATGATATGGGCACGCTATAAAATGATAGCCAAAGTGCCATTCATATTGCAAAGAACTCAACATTTCATTCCAGGACTAAACACATATAACTCAAGTACCATTTCATATGGTCAGTATTGGAAGATGGACAGTTGAAGCTGGAAAAGATACACACTAGCCAGAATCCTGCAGATATGCTAACAAAAGTTGTAACCAGGGAGAAAATGAGAATATACTCAGTTTCAATTGGTCTTCAAGGATGACAATGAAGATGAGAAACAACCAGGTCCAAAGAGGAGTCATTGTCCAGCAAATGAAGCAACGATGCAGTTGCTACAATTAGTCTCCAAGTGGGAGTTTGTTGGGTGTGGAGCCTGATTATCTTGTTTATTTTGTATCACAGCGTTGGACCCCTGTACCTTAATGGGGCGACAATGCCACCCAGAATTAAATGCTGCCTGGGGGGTCCACGGGGGCGGCTGCGACTTTCTGGAGCCCCCCCTGGAGGGGGGTTTCGAGGGCAGCACCCCTGAAGCTAAAAATAGATGTAAAATTGCCTTGTAAAAGTATAGTAATTTCTAGTCAATCTGGGCCATTCATTAGGCGGATGATCTAACGGTAGAAGTTATGTTTACTTTAGGGTTTTTTTCCCTAGAAGGCACCCCCCTCGCTTGTATGAGGGAATTGTATTGTGGTTGTGTATGGTATGTGTATTCTCGGAGCGAGAAACAGAGAGGGAAACTGTGAGAGAGAACAGAGGATATTACAGCAGATCTGTTGTAGGTTGTATCTCTTCATTTTGCTGGATAATAGAAAGGAAGGACTCGCTGTTCGGGGTGGACGTAGCCCAAACTGGGTGAACCACGTATATTTGTGTCTCTCTGGTTTTATTTGTTTTGTGTGCTTGTGTTTTCCGCATATTTATGTGTTTCATTGCTTTGTAATATTTAATTTTCTAACACAATGCAGCTGTTTGTCCTGTGTTGTTAAATGTAGGCACCGCTTCGGCGCATTTTTTAAAATAGTTGATTGCGACAATAATATAACCATGCCCCCAGACGAATGAGGGTTACAATTCATGAAGTCAATACCCAATTTCGTAAATGGTCCTACAGAGACAACAGGATGCATTGGTGCTGGCAGTTTGTGGATCTTACGATAAAAAATCTGGCACGCCTGACAACTTCTAACTGCAAGGATGCTGTCTCGAAAAATAATAGGCCAAAATTAACAGGCGTGGAGTATCTTCTGCGTGGTAGCATATCCAGATAAATTTCCACCACAAGCCCTAGCATTACAATCATTTAACACTTTTTCGGCCTCCTCATGAGTGAGGTACCTCCTTGAAATGGTATCGACACCACGATGATAAAGTGTATCGCCGACGATCAGATAATCTTTGGCTTGGTATCGAATACGTCGTTGTTCAGAGCGAGAGGTACTAGGTCGAAATGTTTGGGTTTGGAGATAAATGATGAAATTCCCATACCAAGGATCAGATGATCCAATCAGAAACAGAGACTCGTCAAGAATTGATGGTTCTGACATAGTTGTTGTACTATCAGAGGGAAGGTTGCATAGAAGCTCAGCCAAAACTAGTGACTTCTTTGACTTGGATTTGATAAATTCCAAATCAAATTCCTGCAAAATGACAATCCATTTTGAATATTCCCCCCCCAGCAATTGATGTGATAAGACATAAGTCATGGGGTTGCAATTTGAAACTATTGTTGTTTTTTGGAGCAGGATATAATGGCGAAATATTTGGACAGCTTGAACAGCTGCCAAGGCAAGCTTTTCTATGTATGAGTACTTAACTTCCATATCATTGAGATTATGACTCAAATAATAGATCGGATGTTCAATTCCATCTTCTACTTGGACCAATACCATAGCTACAATCATCGTTTCGGCTGCGTCGATATATAGGAAATAATCTTTTTGATAATTAGGAGGATACACTAATGACCCTAGGACAAGAGTTTCCTTGACAACATCAAAAGAATCTTATGCAACTTGGTCCCAATGGAACAGAACCCCCTTTTTCAAGAGTTGAGTAAATCCTTTAGCCATTTTGGCGTAGTTTGGAATGAAACTCCTTAGGAAGTTAGCCTTTCCTTGAAGTTTATGTATATGAAGTAAGTTTGATGGTGCAGGAAAATCAAGAATGGCTTGAACCTTCAAAGGGTCGATTTGAATTCCTTCTTTTGAGAGTACAAATCTAAGCAAACGACTAGAACCAACACAAAACACACATTTATGTGGATTGAGAAATATTTTGTAGTGTCGGTAGTGTAAGAAAATGGATCTCAAATGCATCAGGTGATCAGTCCGATTTCGTGAATGCCTTGGTAAATAATCTAGATATGGTTGAACAATGTGCTTGATGTCATTGAAAGCATAATCCATTTCTCTTTGAAAAGTTGCCCCAATGTTCTTTAAACCAAACGGAAGTTTCCTATAAGAAAATGTGCCCCAAGGATTGATGAATGTTGTCTTATGTTGATCATGTGGGCGGATATTGATTTGATTGTAGCCGGAAAATCCATCCATGAATGAAAATATTTCACATCCAACATAATCGTCAATAATCTGGTCAATAAAGGGAGTAGGATAGTTTTCTTTTGGACAAGAAAGATTGACATCCCGATAATTGACACACACTCTAATGGTTCCTTGCTTTTTCATGACAGGAACGATATTGGAAACCCACTCAGTTAGCGGAACAGGGTAAATGGAACCAGCACGCCAATGTTTTTCAACTTCTTCTTTGATGGTAGTAGATTTCTTTGGATGAACAGGACAAAGCTGTTGACGCACCAGTTTGACATCAGGATACATATTAATAGTGTGTTCAACTATACTACTATCTATGCTTGGCATTTCATCATAAGACCAAGAAAATACATCACGAAATTCATGAAATAGAGAGCGATATGATTCAAGTTCTGATGGAGAACAAGATACACCGACATGAATATTCTCTACAATGCCAGGTTTGGTCGAAATATCAATAGAAATCGTTTCTTCAATATTTGACAGATTTCGATCGAAATCGATTGCATCAATGGGAAAATAATTCGAAAAGAAATTTTTGGTGGATGGGTGATATAGTTCACTAAGATTATTTTCTTCATAATCAGGAAGATGGGAACAATGATGATAATATTCCCATTTTTCTCCCTCTGACATCACGGCTTCCAAAATATTCTCATCTGTCAAGAACATTGAGGAAAATGGATCAGATGGAGTACCAAAATCTAAGGAACGATCAACCCAAACACTTGGCGATGCTGATTTCGGATTTTTCGCCCAAGCAAGATAGATTGATTGCTATGCCAGCTCAATAGGGTTGGGCGGTAGAAACTCATCCAACATAGAAATATCATAATCACCCGTACTCTCCCTTAAGCTAGATAGAGTGGAAGAGATCATGTAGCAGGTCTCTATACTTGCAATTTCTGTCGACGTCACGGGTGGCGGTAATGCAAAGGTTCCCATGAGAGTGGAATCCTTTAAGAGTCCTACACCAATGTTCTGAAGTTCTAGTTGGGGTATGTGAACGAATGGAACGCTTCCAGTTACCTGTGAAGCATAGGAAAAGAAGGATAGTTGATTAATGACTGTAATTATACCTTTATGTGGAAAGGAAATCATTCGAAAATATGTAGAAACAATAGCAGTCATCGCATATACCCATGGACTTCCAAGTAAAATATTATAGTCAAGGGGTCCGTCAACAACATGAACATCAATATTCATTGTTTTTCCCCCTAGTTCAACATCCAGTTTATTAATAATACCACAATGTTTATATGTACGTCCATCAAATGCCTTCAATGTCATTAATGATTTTGATAAGCGTGGCGAGCCAAGTGACTTCCAATAGTTTAGAGACATAATGCATTTAGATGCTCCCTCATCAATAATAGTGTTATGAACAAGGTGATTTAGAACATTTACTTGTATGGAGAATGCCAATTCTACTGGTAGTTGCGGCACATAGCCCGTATGATTAAAGATGACAATATTAGAATCAGTCGGATCAATTCCACCAATAGCCGATAATAAAGCATGTTTTTGGGAGGGAAAATTTTGTAATACCATAAGAGCATACATAGCTAAAGTGGATTGAGCCAAATCTTCAACTATATTATAATTTTGTCTAGCTCTTGCTCGAGGATTATATGTCGATTTATGAATTACTCCCTTTGGTGGCTTGATTGTCAATTCAGGAATAATAGTAGGCAGTACCGATTTTGTATATGGATTCATTGTCGAGGTAGTAGGTTGATCAGTGGCCTGAATACCATAATATTTATTTCACGTTGACACCAAAATATCTATTGAAGGTTTTGTGACAGATAACATTAACACTTGGGAACTAGGAGCTGGATCCGTAGCAACCATGTTTGTGTCCGGATTTGGAAATGGGTCTGTCAACACAGCTGTTGCATGGGAAGTCTTGATGATTTTTGAGACTTCAGCACGGTGAGGAAAATCCCTAAAAAAGTGTTCCTAATTATAGATTATGCATGGATAACAAGGTTTCCTAGGTCCAGACGATTGATCGGATGATCTTTCCTGCAGGTTAGAAGTTTTCGTTTTCTTAGATTTCCCATTTTTCTTACTTCCGGGTTACTTGTCACTTTTGCCTTTGTCAAATGATACGACATTAATTTCGGAAGTAGGAGCAAGATAAGATGCAGTAGTGTGATGTGTGCTTGTAGTTCTTATCAAGCCGTCTTTGGCATGAGAGTCCTTTAATTGAGGAGGAACATTGAAATTAGATCTCGGCGCGTTAGGAATTTTTTCATAGATCATGCCAGACTGAGTATAAATCAAATATAAATATTGGGCATGAGCGATAAATTACTCTTCTATGATGATGCCACCCTTAGCCACATCCTCAGTTATAGATGGTAACAAGGAATTAATGAACCATTCAGCAAGGAGCTGATTCGGAACAAAGGTTTTAACCATTCGATGATGATGACGCCACTCATGAATATGATCACAGATGTGAGTAGAATTAGTCTATTTGAAATTGGTCAAGAGTTCCATTCCAGTTTCATATCTTATGGGTAACTGGAAATGAGTCAAAAAGACAGTAGCTAGGGGTGTGAAATTATCAAAATATGCTCTAGGTAATTCAATGTACCATTTTGCAGCCGAACCTGTGAGCATACGCTAGAAAAGACATAGTCAAATAGAATCATCATTCAGGGAATTTTATGAACACCATAAATGAGAAGTCCTAACATGAGTCGACGGATCTTCTCCAGGGTTTCCATTGAACTTAGGAATATTCGAGGGTAATTTGTGAGGTATCACCAGCCACCAAGGAGAATAATTAATTGGATCATTAGTTAACCGATTTAAATATGGTAACTCTAAAGTTGCAACAAAGGGAAATTGTCGATTAAGGTCAGGTTGAGCATAGCTAGGGTAAGATGGAATTTCTTGAGAAATAGGCCTTTGAGCACCAGCATAAGGAATCTACTGTTGGTAACCCAGATAGAGGTTGTTTTGTATAGCAAATGCTTGAGGATTCTGTTGACCAAAACCTGGATATGATACTTGTTGAAAAGAAGTTTAAGGCATTTGCACCTGAGGTTGCCAAGGGGTCTGTCCACCAATGTTATAACCCAAATTAGGATAACATGGATTTGGTTGATATGTATAACCAGGTTACGGTTGTGACATCCCATAAAATGATAGACCAGCTTGTGAATAAATGATTCCGGATATAGGTTGTTGTAAATTAACCAAAGGATTTGGAGTCTGTGGACCCAACGTTTGATGGTATTGAGTTGAAGGACTAGCTTGATAAGTTTGATGTACAACATTTTGATTCTGTAATAGGGGTAAAGATGTATTAACAAGTGGTAATGAAGTGGGTGTAATAGGTTGAACCGGTGGATACAGTTGTACAACCGTTTGTGGTTGGATAGGCAGAGTGGGCCGCCATTGACAAACATTCATTTCAACATTAGATTGACCAAAAAGTGATGGAGTACTGTCATATTGAGTGACGAAAGGTTGCCCCCCAGCATGAGGAGGATAATAAGACGGAAAATATTGCTCTCCAAATGCTGGGAGTCCAGTTGATATGGTACTTGAAGGAATAGACCCAGAGGGACGGACTTGATATTTCCCTGATCATGTGTATAATGAATCAAATCATTCAGTACTTACGATAGGATTACCAGTTCAAATATCGGATGATAAAATTGGTAAAGTCCATGGATTTGAAGATGCACTAGAGAAAATTCCAGATAATGATTTGTAACCTGATGGGACCAAAGGGCCACCATGAGAATATGAATCTGGTGAAGTTGTAAACATCAACAGGGTAGCTAGGGTGGGAGCTGACATAATTGGAACAGATGGCCCAACTGAAGATGTTGGTTCAAGCATGGTTAATTGACCAAATGTATACCCTTTTGAATCGACGGGAATTTGAAAAGGAGGAAGATCAACAAAAGCAGAGGGTGTCGATTGAGAAACAGACTTGTACAGGTAAAGGTCCTCCCCAAAATGGGTTGGAGTTAAAGGTGTATCGTCTGGTGGGATTTCTTCAATCACAATTAAACCAGGTGGAAGTATTTCACAGTCAAGCCCAAAGTATATTTCAGGTGGTTGACTGTGTGATATGGGAGATTCAATGGCTACAAAAATTTGTGGGATGACTTCTGGTTGTTTGACTTCAGGATTCAGATGTTTTGGAAAAGAGGAGACAGGATATGGATCAATTTATGGTTGAACAATGTCGGGTCCAGGAGGTATGGTCTCACTGATTGGATGGATCGTGACCACGGGTAGCTGTGAAGACTCCGTTTAGACAACATTAGATGAACTGGGATGTGTAGAAACAACTTGAGCTAAATCTAGTTTATTGGAAAATGATGTTTCACCAGAGGTGAGAATTTTACTTGATTCGACAGATCGTGATCGCGTTCACCTACTAGAAGTAACTTCTAGTGGTAAAGGTGGTTTTAATGCTAGTCTAAGCGAACTATGGGGGAAAGGATTTTTTTCTTCCACGACTACTGATTTATTTTAACCATAAACAAATAAAAGAAATAAAAGGGTAATGCTAGGCAAAAGGGTTTACCAAGAAACTGTGAACTACAGAATACCTCCTAGCGAACCAAGAAGTACAGGCAAGAAATCTCCCCGAATGCTGTGTTCGGTGTATCATAATTTACAAGGCAGCCGATTCGGTTCACTATGGATGGATAACACCTAAAAGTTTTCCTCCCAAATATACTCGAAGGTACGTGGAGGCCCAAGTCCGTATTAGCGCTATCTGATGCGAAACCGCACAGTGAGAGCACCCCTTTATACTTATCATACTGTAACACCGCCTGATATGCTCGAAAGTACGTGGACGAGCTATGAGATACTTATGTACGTGGAGTGAGGTATCACACTCGGAATGTATCGCAGACAAGTTAATGACAACTGCTATGTTTTATGATGCCAGAACACGTCTCTAGCCTAGACCTTCTAAATTTTATTTTTATGGTTGCAATTATTTGTTAGGTAAATTGAGATTAATTTTATGTTGATCTTGCTTAACAATTTTCCTTTCAAAGGTTCATCGCGATGATGTATTGGAAAATTCCTAAAATGCAACTAAGAATGATAAGCAATCTTTCACTTTTAGTTTTTTTTCAATGAAAATCCTAGCTACTAGAGGGAAAGAGCAATCAATTTGTGAGAAAAAAAATCAGAAAACACAAACTAAATGCAGATTTCCTAATTGTTCCTTTTGCAAAACACACAAAATCATACATGAAAATGCAAGTTTTTCTTTTTCAGTTCCTTTAATGTTATGAATACAGAAAAGAAACTATGTGCACTAAACCAACAAATCAAATGCTTTTTACTTTCAAGAAATGAGGAATACAAACAATAATATCTCTTTTGAAAGAAAAATGAGGAATTTAACAACAATTTCTCCTATCAGGAAATGAAGAATTTACAACAATTTTCTATTTCGAAAGCACATGACCTTAATGCAATAGTAAAAATACTTTGAAATAAATCTGTCAATGATAAAGAAAAACGTTTTAAACAAACATTGAACAAATTTTCTTCCATTCACTGGTCAATATGAGGTTCAAACTCTTCAAAACACTGCATAAAACAAAATGAATAAGTTTGCAAAGACAAATTCAAGGGAATATGGATGGTTTCAGGAGGCAACGCAGTCTCTAAGGGGAGACAGTGCTCTGCAACGCAGGCCTGAAAGGGAGACAATGCTATGCAAAGCACTGTGTCCTGTCCAAGAGTGTGTTGGGCGCAGTATATAAGGAAAAACACCACTGTTTGCCACACTTCTTTTGCAAATTAATATTTCAAAAAGTTTGATCTTTGTGAATAACAACTACTAGGTGGATAAACAAATAAAAAAAGAGGCTAAAATACCTAGAACTAAGAGAAATTCTCCCCAATGGAGTCGCCAATTTGTTGGACAGAATTGTGAATTACAAATAAAAAACGCTTCCCTAGATAGGTGATAATCTAGAAAAACAGGTTAACGACTATACGACTATTTTTCCTAACTCATAATAGACACACAGAAAGGATTAGAGGCTTACTTGGAATCCAAGCGCTTCTAAATGGCTCCTTTTGTCGCTTATGTTGTAGCTTCAAATTCAAGCGGTTTGTGCAAAATGCTTCCTGCAAGAAATAACACTAAAACATCAGAATATAGAAATAATACAGATGTATATTCAAGTTAGTTAGCTAAATCAGTAAAGCATAAACCATATACATCAACTAAGATCTTGCAATATGGAAAATCAAAGCCAATACAGATGCATATAGGGAAAGGTAACTTGTATTTTTTATTGATGATAGAATGAGAGGTTATAACCTAGTGACTAATTTGAAGTGACCATTCTAGCAAAATTCCTAGCCTCATCATAGTATAAATCTCTCCAGTAGCTGTTACACAAATCTAACTCTCAATTTAAAATCCACCAACATTTCTCTACTCAAATTCTTCCTTTTCAAACACTAAGATCTATGCTCAATTTATAGAAGGCTGAGGTAGTTTTGCAATCAATGACTTTCCAATAATAGGCAAGACATGTTCCCAATCTTGTAGATGTCAGATGGACACATGGATTCAAAGCTTGACACATGTGAACTCTTCTAGAAAGCACTGGCCAAGTGGAGATTCCGGAACAATGAGAATTTCACTCCCAATGTGACCAACGCACCTGTGAATGTCGGGAAGTGCTTTGCAGAGAAACCTTGCATGGGGATACCTACATATGTAACAAAATTGGTCCCTTTTAGAGGCAGCATTGATGAGATCTCATATGCTATATAATAAACTTCAAACCTTGGAAAATTTTTCTTGATGAAAGTCATGCTTGATTTGTCTTGTCCTTGTCTTAGGGCATGTAGCAACTTGAAATGATAGGGGATGATAGACCCTTAGTCATTGGTCCTAGATATGATTCCCAGTTAACCAGGTCATTGCGAATGATGCCCAAATTGACCTATAATAGATTGGTTTCGAAATTTTCCTTAGGAGTATTTTTATTGTTTACAAAACATCATCAATACTTTTAAAGATAAATATATAAAACAAGGCGGCTCGCCTTATGCCCCTAGTACTATGAAAAGGACTGAAAGTGATCTTGTAGAGAAATCAACTATCAACAGGATATTTCAAGACAATTCTCAAGATGAATCCAATTGTACCACGACAACAAAAATCCATGATAGTGGTGAAGCAGAAACAAGTTATCAAACCAGTGTTGACAACGATAAGCATCTTGTTAACGAATTGATTCATATGGTTAAGGATATACAACTAAATCAAGCTCATGTAATCAAGAATGTGGAGGCCAACCAGGCTCACTTCATTAAGAATATGGAACTTAATCAAGAAAATTTAATAGCGGATCATGCTAGGGAAATTGGTTCTATGCAGAGCAGGTTATTGGCCTTAGAAGAAAAACATACCAAGGAAATGACGATCATGGAAGAAAATCATGAGAAAGAGATGAACTATATGTAAAATTTCTTCTTGGCCATGAAAGCAGATAAAGATAAAGTGATAAAAAACATGGAAATTGGTTAGATGTCTCTTCAACACAAGTTTTTGACTGTTGAAGAGAGTCATGTGAAGGAAATCAGTGTTGTAAAGGTTAAGCATTCTAATCAAATGACCATTATTCCGAATAAGTTGGAAAAAATGGAAAGATCACACATGCAAAATTTCCAACCCAAGTCAGTATTGTCAATAGATAATAGGCCTCCCAGTTTGCTGAAGCAATTCCCATCTCATCACAGGGAGGTCACTTTTCCCATTAAGGAAAAATTAATTATGGTTAAAAAGGACGTTAAGAAAGAACAAGCTTATGTGTCACCAATGACAAAGTATATTCAGAATAAGATTGGTCACACTCTAGGTTCATCAGATATTTTGTATGAACATCTTCAAGATAAGGACATGAAATCTACAGTGGTATCATTGCTGACATCACATCCCACTAAGAAGAAGAGAAAAAATAAGAAAATAAGAAGTAAGTGGCTAGATGCGTTTGGCTGAGAGAAGCTTGACATTTAGATAAGACATAATCCTACAATATGCGGAATCAAGCATGGCACATCTGAAAAGAAACCCATATATTTTCCTGAAAGTAGACGAATGCTCAATATGCACTATGTTGAACACATCTGATGCCATAGGGAATCCTTTGTATTGTATCTCTAACCTTACAATTTGTCCTTTCAACATTTCGTTTTTTAGTTAGAGAAGATTTAAATTTCATGTTGGTAGAATATTCAATAAATGAAGAGTTTATATTTTCATGTGCTTAATGTTATATGATGATATTTGGATGGACGCTACTTATGTAATTTTGTGTGTTTCTTGGTTGCATATTCTGGATTCTCACATTCCTTCAATGAAGCAACATGTCCCCAAGTAGAGCCAGATGTTGACCACTCTTTGTCAGTGACCCCATAACAGTACACCCCCATTTTTGCAAATGAGATTTATCATGTTCGAGGTGTTCATGCCATTCAAATTTCACATCAGTTGACAGTTTTGTAAACGATGTAAACCAATTCTGCATGTTTATGATGTAAATGATATAAGAAAGACCATCATGTATGTAACAACCTAGGTAAGCCTGGTATTTTGAAGACAATTTCTATACTAGGAGGTTTTTTGTCTCACTAATTCATTTGTGTTTTTCGACACAAGTGATCGATAGAGTTTTTCCCTCCAGCCTCACCCCAAATATAGGGTGGATTTTTTCGTCAAGATACTAAGTGAGTCCTAGTGTTTTCTATCGAGTCTTTGTAAAATTAGTCTGGGAATAATCATAGATAATTGGCTAGATTATTTTATTACAAGCTACTTGGTCTACTATATCATGTTTTGATTCATAGAATTGGGTAAATATTTGAGGGTCTATCAGGAATGGGTTTTCCCCCTTCATGTGTCAACATGTATTTATAAAGAGGGTTGGAAAAATGATTATTCCCCTCATGATTCAATTAATTAAATTTTCTAGACAAATTAAATTAAAAATCCTAAGCCAGAAATACAATTAATTTTAGGTCCTAGGTAAATTAAATTCTTCAAAGGGAAAATTCGTGGGTCCATAAAAAATAAAATTTTAAAGGTCCCAGGCCAAGGGAATATTGAGAATTTCGAGAAATTTTGGACCCTTGGGCCTTGGTGGTTAAGTCAAAGTCAAAATTTTGAGGTAATTAACTCAAAAATGTTATTTTTGAGTTAATTAAAGGGAATTAAATGATAAATTCGAATTTCCTCAAAAATTATAATTTCGACGGATGAGATTAAAAGATGATTAAATATTTTTAGACGGTCGAGATTACTTTGACGAGGATCAACCAAACTAGCCATTAGAGATTTTATCCTATAAATTAGAGGTTTTTTCCAGTATTTCAGTTATTCAATCTCTTGATCGTGTACTTGCTCTTGAATCTCTCGTGTAATATTTTCTGGAATAATACAAACAAAGTCTTTGGGGTTTTATTATGATGGTGGTGTTCCTCTTCGAAATTTTATTGTAAACTTGTTCTTTATATTCTCTGGTGATTATTTCAATGAATTGTTGATTAATGGCTCTTGTAGAGTAATCTATTGCACAAGTATCTTGCTTAGGTTACTAGATTTATGGTAGGAATATTAATTGGATTGAGTTAGCAGTTATCTCTGACTCTTGATTTTTTTTTTTTAACTTATTTCTCTATTAATTTAACAGTTTAGCTTTAAGTGTGCAGAAATATCTCGGATTTAGATTTGGGTATTTAGGGAAGTCCTCGGTTAGACCAGTTGAATCCCAAGGAAATAAGATCTGAAGAGCCCTCCGGATCTAATTCCCCGGGCTTATCTTAAATTCCATCTTTTTTGCAGGGTCTTTTTGGGCTTGTGCCTCTCTTAATTTCGTTTTTTCATAATTGTGCAAAATGGTTGTAAATATGGCCACAAGGGGTTTTGATCTATATAATAGCATTGTAAATTTGTAAATATCGTTGTTTTTTAACTCACCGGGGTTTAAGGGTTTTATTTCCTGTGCATTTTTCTGGGTTTGGGTTCATTGTTTTTGGTTTTTTGCATGTTCTATTGGGAGATTCTCAGATTTTTTTTAGATTTGAGCTAGATCTAGGCTCTGGAGGGTAAGATCTGGGCTCAGGTTCATTTTGGGTTGCAGATCTTGGAAGTGTCTCACTTTAAGGATTAAATAATTGTAGGTGTATATCTTTTAAACTGAATTAAATTCTGTTGGGTGAAAGGAGAAATTTGGAATTATTTTTTGCACCAGACGTGCCTGCATTTCCCACTTGTGAGCTCCCTCTCTGCTACTTTTTTGTGTCCTTTTTTCCCTCACGCTGATATTTATCCTCTGTGTTTTTATTTATCCGCATCACTGTCTTTTTCCCTTGCTGCCTCATATCCCGACATCTCCATTTCCACTATCCTCTTGCATCCATTAGACCCTTGAATTTCACCTTCCTGGTTGCATCCTTCCTTTCCCTTGTTGATAGCTTCTTTAAACTCTCGCTACCTCGCGTTTCTCCTCCCTCATTCATGTTTTCCCTCCTCGCTGCTGTCGCCTGCCCTTGTCATTTATGCTTTCACACTATCTGCTGCAACATTAGTTCACACAACCTCCATCCCTCTGCATGTCCCTCTATTGTAGCTTCTCTCTTCGCCGTCCTTGCATTTCCTTTGCCCTCATTCCTTACCATCCGCTTCCATCTTCCTTCAGCTACATACATTGTCGTCGACTTGCAAAACATTAACCAACAAAAAAAAAGAAAGAAAGAAAGAAAGAAAGAACAAACATTGCACTTTAGCTCTATATTTCGATTTTGATTTTTTTAAATTTTGTTTAGGTTTGATTTTTCTTAAACTTTTTAAAATTTTGTAAAGTTCATATTTGGTTTGGGTTAGAATTTTTTTTAAAGTTTTTTTAACATTTCATTTTAATTTTCTAATAAAAACATTAAAAAATATTTAAATATTTAAATTTTTTCATTTTTAGAGTTTTAGATTTCCTTTTTATTTTTATTTTTTTAGATTTTTTTTTTTTTTTTCATTAGCTTTAGATTTTGAAAATTATTAAAAGGCCCAAAAACTTTAATGAAATTTAAAACTTTAAAAAATTCTCAAAAAAATTAGAATAAAATTTAACATTAGAAAATTTTTCTTTAAAATTTTGTTTTGAAGTGGTCTGTGGTGTTAAAGATCTAAATTATTGCAAAGTCAAAAGTGAAATTTTAAATTTTTTTATCTAACGATTGACTATAGGATAAATTCATATTTTGGAATTGGAATTACTAAGAAGATCATTTTAATTTAGAATTGTTTGAAATTTTTAGCATTTAAATTCGATGGTCCTTTTATAATAATATATTTTCGGAATTTAAATTGTTTTAAAGATTGCCCCTAGTTTGAAGTATTTTCCATGCTTAGCATCGAGTTGGATTCATGGTCATTTAACTAGCTCTAACTGTGGTTTTAAATTGCTTGAAATTGATGTTAATTGCCTAGTCAACTTTGAAAAAATTTTAAGTGATAAATTGCATGACTTTCCTTCCTAGATTGAACATTGTTAATGCATAATATTGAAGGATTATGAAAGTGTTTAATCGAATGTTAAATCACATTGTTGAAAAGGGCTTATCTTCCAGTTTGATAATATTGAGCATTTAATTGAAGAATTGAATACTGTGGTGGTGGATTGGTATTTTCATAGCAAGATAATTGTCCTCTTTAGTAGCAGTTATCTATAAGATACTTGATCTTAATTTCATAACGGGATAATTTGACTCCACAAGGCACTGGTTTTAAACTTTTAATCTAATTTGATTTGTAAAATCTCATTAAATCTTATCAAGTATTTGGTCGTTTGATTGTGTCTCCTGAATTGGTTGGTTTCAAATCAATTCTCCTTCTTCATTTCTTTAGGGCTCACTCCTCTTAGTCTCATGAGCACAACTTAAAATAGAGAGATTTGGGGATTCTAAAGAAACCCCGATCTCAGCTCGGCTGTCGCGGTGCCTAGACATTATGTGCGACAACAAGTGTCATTCATGAAATGTGCATTGTTTATAATGTTGATCCCCCTGATAAAATTAATGTTGGTTAGTTGGTGGATTCTTCTTTTAGATTATAATTCCATGTTCAATGCTCCTTCCATTATGATTCAGAGGAATGGGGAAAGGGGAAACCCTTGTGTTAGTATGAATATTAATTCCAAGCGTACGAAAAAACACCACTTTAGCTGTGCATAACAAACAACCCTAACAACAAAAATGACTGCTAATATCTTTGGATCTGTAGTTAGGTGATCAAGATAAATGCTACAAAAAATCTAGATCTATGCATCAAAAGACATTAAACAGTGAAAAAACAAGATTTACTCCATGCATCTAATAGACAAGACAAGAATATATCAAATGAATTTTGTATTAATGGCACCTAGGAGGAAAACACAAGAGGGTGTTCCCAGTTCTCCTCAATGGGATGGGTTCTTATAATTCCTCAGCACTTCATATCTAGAATTCCTCTCTCTTGATGGTGTAGAAAACTTAGACAAAAATGGTAGAAAATTATGACTATGATGATGGATCAATAGCCAGACCAAAAGTTTAGATCTAGTGGGATCTTTAGGCAACAAAAGGTGAAAAATGAATGGGAAAACCCTTCTATTTATAACAAAATATTGAGTTAGTATAGATATTGGTGCATCATTAAAATATTATTAACCAAATCAAGATCCAACTTTTATGGAATATTTTATTATATTTGTTGGAGGGAAAAGGAATTTGACTTGGGTCAAATCCCTTTATTTGTAAATAATAAATAAATAAATGATTTATTTATCATTTTAAGGATGTAGTTGAGTAATAATCAAATAAATAATGATTTATTTAATTATTTATGGGTGATTTAGTCATATTTAACAAAGAATATTATTTAAATAAGGTTTAAATAACCAATCTTTAGGAAATAATAAGATAAATAATGATTTATCTAATTAATTTCCTTGTTTTGGGTTAAATATAACTAGGAATATTAATCAAAATATTGTTTAATTAATTATTCTTTGAGGAAAATCAAACAAATATAGATTTGTTTAATATTTCCTGATGGGGTTTCCTATTTAGACCATAAACAACTTAATAAAGGCGGTTTACTAAGTTATTTTTCATAGTGCATGCAATTTTACTTGGGGTAAAATTGGTCTTACTTGGTGTACTTGGGTCCATCTAATTACAATGGATTAGATGACCAAAAAATGGCGTAACAGATTGCCCCCCAGCGTGTGAGCGTTAGGAGCTAATCATATGACCAAAGTACGTTGTAAGAACTCAATCACTAGACGTCGAAGGGGAAGTCAAAGAGAGAAGAGTCTAAGGTAGAACAAAGTGCTGAAAGAACTAGGCCCTGAGGAAGCGAGACTTGCAGGTGCGACAAGTCTCTTTGATGAGTGAGTACCTATGCTATAGGCAGCAGGGGAGGCATACCTATGCCCGCCTAGGAAAAGTACAAACAATGAGGCATTCGAAAAACCACGGGACGAAATAATATAGTATATGCTAGCATAAAAATGAGCGAGATAAATAACATGATAATGAATCCCACATACATATTGTGCCTAGGATAACAGCCAGGACTTGTAAAGTAATATCTGAGTACATAAGATACAAATACAACCCAGATGCCCCTGTAAACAGGAAAGGACTCTGAAAATCTAACGGATATATGCAATCAAGAAGGCACTGCAAGCGACTCTGGCTGACATCATTAAATCTATGGAGCTGCATTGAAGGTTGAAGTGAAGAAGTCATTCGGGTATGTGGGGGGCTACCTATAGGGCTACCCCCTCATGAGGGTTGAGACATCTCACACACACCTAGGAATCACCGATATCAGCTGTTGCATCACTGAACCATCAAGTATATAGATCTCGATCATGCTGAACAGAGTTGGTGCTGAGAAACAATCAAGTCAAAGGGAAAGAAGGAGTCCCTTTGCCTGATCCGGGGCACTGAACAAGAGTGGAAGCTGGAACCCAGGTACACCGCCCTCTAGACCTGTCTTCTAGAATGAATGAGCTGATGTCGACAAAAGGAGGTCCGCCATAGGTGAGGCAATAAGGGATCCTCAATGAAGGCACGAGAAAAAATAGTAGAGCAAATGACAGACTGACACTAATGATGATGATGAAATGGGGGGTAATGAGTAGCAAACATACGACTTTCCTTGTTAGAGCATAAAGGGCATGGATGACCTGGTAGTGATTGACACAACATCATGAGGGATAGGGGACAATGGGACTAAAGGCCATAATGGGCGACAGGAGAGAGGAACCCAGCAATGAAGGATGGAGGGCTATAGCGGGATACAAAGGGACTCAGGATAGACTCCATGAATGCGATGATGACTCAACTCGGATGCTCTAAACAAGGGCAACTCGATGGTGCTGCCACATAGTAAAGGTCCAATGGGGGACTATAAAAACATGATTACAAGATGGTAACTCATGACGAATATCAACATGAGCGTGGAAAAGTATGGAGGCCAAGTGGTGCCCCCAGTATGAGTGTTGCCAGTGAAGAAATTTTATTTTGAGGGGGGTGAAGTGACGCTTCCTGGATAAAATGTGTCTTGGTGAAGTATCAAGTCACTAAAAACTAACAGATACCCATTTGAGGGCTTGGTGAGAGCTTTCCAACGGTATAACTGGTTCATCAAACTGAGCTACGGTTTGGCCGCAGTAGGTGAAAGAAAAATTAGGTGTTTTCTTTTAATAAGGCATTTTCCCTCTAGATTCACTCATTTGTAGGTGGAGCTATGGTGAATGTAGTGAGGAGAGAAGGCCCTAAATCTTGCGGCAATCGTAGCAGAAAAATTGACAGTTGGAATTGAGATCCTTCAATTTCAGGTAAGAGACCTAATCCTACTCTTTAATTTCAGTGAATTGAAAGTTCAGTTTAGGTACCCAGAGCTCATGAATAGGCCAGATCGCACTATTTTGGGTTTGTTCTGCGACCTGGGTAGTAGGTACTGGGAAGAAAATTGTGACTTGTCCTAGGGAATGACCTGAAAAGTGTGGCCTGTCAGAGAAAGGGGGTTTCAGTGTTGTTGTTGGCTGAGATCCGAGATTTTTATGGTTGAGGGGCATAGGTGCCCCCAAGCATGTTATGGACATGTCAAAATTTATTTAGAAAAATGGGAATCTAAACACATTTTAATGATGTGGTGCACCATTTTTTTTCGGTATGGTTATGTAGTTTGAGAAAGGAAATAGACGATTACCAATCTCTTTTGGTACTGCATATATGAATCAAATGGACTTTAAGTTTTCGGGTTGGCATACATGGTGTTACTATCCCAAAGAGAGGATTTGGAGATAATGAACTGATGTTCTCCCAGAAAACCCATAGGTTGGTCAACCACAATGTCTATGATACTGGGTCGCTGTAAGATGAAGGAACGATAAGGGGCATCATCCCTAGAGTGATCTGAAGTGAAGGAATGATAAGGGGTATGATCCCTAGAGTGATCTGAAGTGATATGGGACTTTAGAGGTTCTTCTAAATGTGGAAGAATAATGGTACTAAAGTCGACACGACCAGATACACTAGGAGAGTTGTGGAGAATTGCTTCTCCTGGTTTCTCAAATATGGGTGCCTCCTTACCCAAAAATTGGGTTTCAATGTAATGGTCACAAGGTGTATGTGGTTCGAATGCATGGGTTCGATTTAAGGGGGGATAGATAAAGTCAGGGGTGGTGATTTCTTCCATAATGTCATCACCGTGATAGAAGATGGGGTGAATGGTGGAAGAAATACCACCTGACATGGCAAAGCTACCTGACTCGTCATCATAAGAAGAGAGGTTCACATGTGCATAGTCACAAGGGGTGACAGAAGAGTAAGCAGATAAAGTATCTACTGCTGTTGAACCCAGGGTGATCGCTGAAGGGAGGTCAGGCGAAACATCAGGGGGAGTCTCCAGGGGGACTTCCACCGAGGGTATCATGGATGATGATAGATAGAAAATGGTGGACCAAGGCTCTGTCATCTCGACATCATAAGGGGGAATTTCAATGGGAGAATTCGTGTCCTCTGGTGTTGTCGAAACAAGATGCACAAATAAGGGATCGGTGGACTCATTGCGCTTGGCCTCGAAATGGAATAAGGCTTCTAAAGAGGAATGATACTCTTCGAGGCGAGGACAAAGGTGAGTGTAATGGCCATGGAAATCACACAAAGCACAAGGGTGATTTGTGCGCAATGGTTTGAGTTTCGGGATTGAATCGAGTATAGTGACATATACTTCTGGGACATCAGATTCCGAAAATGTCTCATTGACCATGGAATTAAGGTGAGGCAACTCCGGACAAGTATGGGTGGCATGGCCAACAACATCACGCAAAGCACACTGGATGGTATGATTTGGAGGCTGAGAAGGGGTAGGGTTTGTTGGGGTAACCTTGTCCTTTGATGCCCCCTTGCGAGCTTTGCCCTTCTTACTCGAAGCAGTCGCAACGCAAGGTGGTTCCTAGTGAGGTGATTGAGGCACTGTTGTAGTGGGAGAAGTCATAAGGATTGGTTGAATGGGGGTCAACACAAGATACGGTTTGGGTTGATCAGGCGGGGTAGCAGCTGGAGGGTCGAGGTACCATACGGGAATCCCAAGGGTCAGGTTAGGAAGAGAGAGGGTGGCCATAACAAGTATCATGTACACTCCTGGTGGGGGAGCTAGGAATGGTATCTGACTAGAGGAGTAATGAATAGGCAGGACGGCTCCAAGATGGTTACAGTTTAGAGGAACCATTCCAGGAGGATAAAGGGGTTATGAGTACCAGCTGAAAGTAAAGGGCCAGGAGAAGAAGGTTCAAAAGTTTGATCAGAGGACATCATGAGAATCTAGTAATCGAGGGAACTAGATGGAAGAGGTTGAGTGGCCACCTAACCTTCAGGTGGTTGGGTAGCCATGAATCCTTGCTGAGGGAAAGGATCAGTAAGCACAGCTAGTTGACTAGGTGCAGGACTAGGAGGACCAGAAGGGATGGCTTGTTGTCCTCTCAATGTTGCTTGAGACTCCCATAGTTGTCGCATCTGTGGAAGAAGAGGACAATCATGTGTATAATGACCATAAACACCACAACAAGAATATGGCTTGTTCGTACGAATAGGCCTATCCTGCTTGGGTTGAGTGCCTTATTGATGTTTTGTAGTGTTAGGAGCATTACCTTGATTAGGTCCAGGATTACCAGGGACAGCTTGATTTTTAGTGCCTTTCCTCTTCCTTTTTGAGGGAGGAGGATTAGTTGTGCCCTGTTGTGCATACACCTGCCCCTGAGGGGGCGGTGGTTGTTGTTGCGGGGGTTGAGAAGGCAAGGGAGGAGGAGGTGCTAATGCTAGAGGAATTGGAGCACCAGGCTATGAATATGGATAATAAGGAGGTTGGGTAACAGTGTGGTAAACAGGAGGTTGGGAAAAATGAGGAGGCATGCCGTATCCTGGATACGTGCTACCGGGAGGGGGAAAAGTGCCGGAGGTGGTGGCCCCTCCCTGAGGAAAACCATTGCCCATGGGAGGTTGAGCATACAGATTAAAGAGAGCTCCAACGATACCATCAGCGGCGTGAGATGCCCCCGGTGCATTGGCACTACCAGGTCTAGGAAGATCAGGTAGAACGGTATAAACATAACCCGACTAAGCATAGATCAGGTCATATTTTAATGAAATTTGGAGAGCGGCTTCTTCGGTTTGAGGAAAGTGTGATGCGACATCTTTCCTGATAGGCAGAAAGAGATATCTAAGGAACTAGTCCATGTAGACACGGTCTTCGAAGGTAGGGGCTCAACATAGGCTCTTTTTTCTCCACCATTCCTGAACATGGTCGGATAGGCGGGTTGTATATGATTGACGGAAAGAGGTCAAGAGTTCGGTACCAATGTCGTAAGGCAGGGGAAGCTGGAAATAAGACAAAAAAGCCTGGGCAAGAGTCGCAAAGGTGGTATGAGAGGCAAGGGCCTGATCCATGTACCACTTAGAAGCTTCACCTGTAAGCATTCATTGGAACAACTGAAGATGGACATAGTCATTGGTAATGGAATTATACGAACACCACATGTGGAAAGATCGAACATGATTTGAAGGATCTTCTCCAGCAAGGCCTTCAAACTTTGGAATGTCTGAAGGGAGCTTTGTTGGCATAGCAGGCCAACTAGCATCGTGGTGTATAGGTTCATTTATCAATTGGTCAAAATTGGGGAGGCTGAGGCCTACCATGAAGGGGAGCAAGGGTGCAGTCGGGGTAGTGTCCGTTGCGGTCCCACTAGTGGTATTCTTGATAGGAGGGTCGAGGTTACAACCAGCATGAGGTCCTGCACTAGACATAGTGAAGGTGTCAGGGGGAGAACCAAAGGAAAAACGAGAAAGAGAACCCAAGGGACCAGATGAAGAGTCGGTGTATAGACTCAGTGGAGGAATAACTCGAATCTTGTGCCACTGAGGATGAAGGCCAAGAAGTCTCCGGGATAAATGCCTTGGTGGCACAATGGTGACGACATAAACATGGTACAAAGGAAAAAGAGACCAACAAGGGCAAGGAGGTGCAGGATCAACTGATTACAATGTCGAAACAAGGGCAGAGAGGTGCAAGATCAATTGATTTTAATGTTTTACAGTCTTTGCTTGGCGGTGTTAACCAAGCCTTTTTTCGCTTAGGATGTGTGTGTAAAAATGTGTAAATTTTAATTTTTAAACCCAGACGTTTGTAGAGAAAAAGAAAAAGTGTGCTTATAGCTACAAATAAACCTGCAAATAATAGTATACAAGCCTGCAAAAATAGAAAATAAACAGCTAATAATGCAACGATCTAAACCCAAGGAGGCGGGTCTCTCAACAATTAGTCTATAGGTGAGCAAAAAACTAATCAAAACACACTAAAAAGCCCAATAGATCTAAGGTCAGGAGGGACATGGATCTAAAGGACCAAACTTGCTGGAAAGTGGTGCAGAAATAGTAACAGATCTGAGGAAAAATTGCTGCAAAAAGAGGTGGCGAAAGGCTATCTCCAAGAGGGAAGTAGAGTGAAGCCTAGAGGAAAAACCAAACAAAGCTAAACGAGTTGATTTGGATGGATAACAAGCTGATCTGAAGCGGATCTGAAGGTGAGGTATCAGATCTGGAAATGGCTGAAGACTCTGAAATTTCAGACAACCTGTAACAGCAAAAACTCTTCCACAAAAAGTGGAGGGTACTGAAGCCCTAAAGGGATAGGTTCCCACTTAGTTGAGTGAAACAGAACAAGTACAATTCCAAAACGGGTGGATATGGAGGTCAAGAAACCCTCAACAGAGGCTCAGACAAACCCAGAAAACTTTCAGAAAAATCCCCGTTGAAAGTCCAAGTCGCATTTTTTGACCTGTTTTTAGTAGAGGTCACAGTTTTTGGGCAGAAAAGTGCACCCTGAAGGTCCAAATCGTAGGTTCTGGGCCAAAAAGTGTGACCTGCACTTCCGGCACTCTCGGTGGCAAGTTTTAGAAAAAAATTTCGTCTCAGTTGCGGCTGATGTCTGTCACCTGCGCAATAGGTCCGAAAACACACAGAAGTCAGAATTTTTATCATTTTAGGGTTTTATAGGTAAAAAACAACATCAAGAAAAGCAAAAACAAGGGGATAAAGAGAAATCCTAGGGTTTGAAGAAGCTGGATATGCAAGGATCAGAAAAACGACAACGGTCGTAATCATAAACCCGTGTGGAGTCGCAAGTTGTTAGTATGAATCTTAATTCCAAGCATACGAAAAAATAACACTTTAGCTGCACATAAAAAACAACCCTAATAGTAGAAATGACTGCTAATATCTTCAGATCTGCAGTTAGGTGATCAAGATAAATGCTGCAAAAATCTAGATCTATGCATTAGAAGACATTAAATAGTAGAAAAAACAAGATTTACTCCATGCATCCAATAGACAAGACAAGAATATATCAAATGAATTTTGTATTAATGGCACCTGGGAGGAAAACACAAGAGGGTGTTCCATATTCTCCTCAATGGGATGGGTTCTTGTAAGTCCTTAGCACTTCAGATCTATAATTCCTCTCTCTTGATGGTGTAGAAAACCCAAACAAAAATAGTAGCAAAAAATGACTATGATGGAGGATCAATAGCCAAACCAAAATTTTAGATCCAGAGTGATCTTTAGGCAAAAAAAGGTGAAAATTGAATGGGAAAACCATTCTATTTATAAAAAAATATTGAGTTAGTCTAGATATTGGTGCATAATTAAAATATTATTAACCAAATCAAGATCCAACTTTCATGGAATATTTTATTATATTTGTTGGATGGAAAAAGGAATTTGACTTGGGTCAAATCCCTTTATTTGTAAATAATAAATAAATAAATTATTTATTTATCATTTTAAGGATGTGGTTGAGTAATAATCAAATAAATAATGATTTATTTAATTATTTATGGGTGATTTAGTCAGATTTAACAAAGAATATTATTTAAATAAGGTTTAAATAACTAATATTTAGGAAATAATAAGATAAATAATGATTTATCTAATTAATTTTCTTGTTTTGGGTTAAATATAACCATGAATATTAATCAAACTGCTGTTTAATTAATTATTCTTTGAGGAAAATCAAACAAATATAGATTTATTTAATATTTCCTCATGGGGTTTCCTATTTAGACCATAAACAACTTAATAAAGGTGGTTTACTAAGTTATTTTTCATAGTGAATGCGATTTTACTTGGGGTAAAATTGGTCTTACTTGGTGTACTTGGGTCCATCTAATAACAATGGATTAGATGACCAAAAAATTGTGTAACACCTTGCTTAACCCTATTGAAGCATTAAATAACCCTAAGGGTTTACCATTAATGAGGGGAGAGATCCAAGGGATCTTAATGCAGGAAACCACCTAATTAGTGAACTTATAACATAAAGCCATTTTATCCATTATTTCACAGTGGAAATAATGAAAGACCCTATCAAAGGCATTGACCATATCAAGTTTTATGGCCATTCCTTTGTCCCAGTAAGACTTACTAGAGTGAATAGCCTCCTGGATCAGAATGACAATATCCACAATTTGCCTATTTCCAACAAATCATCTTTGGTTGTTTGAGATGATCAAAGGTAGCATTAACTTGAGTTTGATAGTTATAACCTTTTAAATAAATTTATAGGACACATTTCTTAAAGAGATCAATCTAAAGCGAGATAAGGAAGAAGTACTTACATCTATGTCGATGAGCACCAAAAAGGATGAGTTCATGTTTTCCCCCATTTTATGTATGTTCCTGACATAGTCCACCATCCGACACAAATCATATTTTATAAAGTGTTTGCATCTCTAATAGAAGTTCCCTGAAAGGCCTTCCGGACCAAGGGCCTTGTCCAATTCGAATGACCACATGAATTTATTGACCTCCACCTCATTTATGTAGCCCACCAAGGCAACATTGATATTCTCCCCTATTTTCTCTGTGATATACCACAAAAATTCCTCAAATTCAATCTTTGTGCCTCCTCCCCTTGTATAGATTTTCAATATGATGGTAAGGAAACTTCTTTTGTTTCCTTTAGATAGGTTATGTGATTTCCTTCAAAATTTATTTCATTTACCTTATTTTTCCATTCGTGCATTTTGGCTTGTCAATGGAAAATTTGTGTTCATGTATCCCGATTTTAGCTAGAGGCTCTTAGATTTAAGCATCCACACTTCCTCTTTCTCCCTAAGCGACTTTTGAAGTCAAACAAATTTCTCTTTTTCCATTTTTAAGATATTGAATGAGACCTCAACTCTTTCCAACTGCTAATAAATATCCTCTAGCTTGCTTCAATGTGCTTCCACTTTCATTTTCTTACTCTTTTGCTAATTTTTTAACCCATTCCTTTAGGTCTTCTTTGAGGGATTTAAAATTCCTTTCCCAAATGTATGTTAGAGAAACAATTCGAAAAACATTTCTTGGATGTCCAAAGAGGATTTTATCTGAAGGTAAGGGGCCCTAGATGTATAGAAGTATGGGTGTGTGGTCTTAACCTCTCCAAGGTACATGAGAAGAGGCGATGGATATTTGATGCTCCAACATATCACTAATGAATAGAAATATGTTTAGATAGGCTCTTATGTATCTTGGCCCTGGTGGCTTGTTACTACATGTGAACTTGGAATTATAAGGTTTAATGTCAATGAGATATAGTCCTCCATATGCCCTTAGATAGGGTCCCTTACAATTGGCCCCCCTTTTTTATCCCAAGAATGGATTGTCGTGTTGAAATCACCCTAGATGATATCCCTAGCAATTGAAAGGATCTCATAGATATTCATGAGAGAGGGCCATTAATGTAACTTATGATGACACACTATAAAAATATAGAGATTCACATTGATCACTTTTTTTTTTGGGAGATGCAGGAGACTTAATTCTAACTAGTTGTTTTTTTTTTGCTACTTCATTAGACTAAACACTTGGGGCTAACATAGAGTACAAATACTACTAGATGGTCCCTTGGAGCCTATGGCATGAGCATAAATTCCTCTCCATACTAGTCTAATTTTTAAGAGAGCTTCATAAACCCCAACTTAGTCTCCTGGAGTAGGAAAAGATGAGGATTTATTATTTTGATTAAACATTTTTGTTAAAATTATCTTTTATCACTTCCCCATCCCCTAAAGTTCAAGGAGAATATGTTAATTATTTACTTACAACTTTAGCATCCCCACCTATATAGGGGCATGTGGGACCACACTTCTTTGGGACACTCTGGTTCTTCAGAACCAGGGCTCCAATGGTAAGTTGCTTACCTAAATATTTTTCTCTTTATGCATGTTGAGTTTGAACTTCCCAATTGGTCTTTTGGATCTCTAGTTTGTTCGTGGGTGTTGAAATTCCTTCTCCAAGTCATTTTATGAACAATAATAAGCTGAAGAGAAGGCCCTAGGGTTAGCTTGGCCTATATTAGGGGACATAAAGACCTCGTCTTATTCAAATTGTGGCTCATCCTCCTTATCTGCTTGAGATGGGGCATCTTCAAGTTTTGGCATTTCTTCATCTTCCTTTCGAGGAGGTTCGTGCTCATTGATATATGTTTCATTTTCTAGGATCTCCCCTTATTCCTCTGATCTCAAAGAACCATCATTGGTGAGGGGGGGTTAATTTTGAGAGGGGGGAGTGGGTTTTACCACTTGAGAAAACTGATACGAGGTATTAGTATGTGGGGAGTAATTTGGGGGCATTGACCCTGTTTTTTCATGAGAAATCTACATGCATTTCTAGTGTTGTTTATTTTCACCTCTTCTTCACTTCAAGGCTTGCCATTGATATCCATATTCCTAAATACTTTACTAATCCACACTTTTAGGGCAGTTTTTGGTGAAATGTTTGTTGTTGGAGCGGGGTCCCATAACCGCAATTTTGATGCAATTTTGTAATATTTTGTAATAGTTTAGTCTAGCGCAGGGGATTTGGGGAGGGTCAAAGCCCCTAATGAATTGTAATGGTTCAAAGGGTAGACCAAGGGTCCGTAAACCATGGTTTGCAGACCATAGAGTAGCACAGGATAATATAATATAAATAAGTGGATAGCTCGAGTCTAGAAGTAAGTTTGAATTAATTCTGGATGTGACTATTGGATCTGTGATATCTTTTGTGGATTGTCTAGGTAAGGGCTCCTGCTGGTTGTGTGCATAGAGACCCTAAGTCTTGCTGTGTGCACAGACTGGTAAAGAGTCTGTAGGTGGAATCTAAATATTAATGAATGAGAAGACCGTTTTGCTGAGAACTGAGTATTTATGTGTTATATTACTGGTTGCGCTATCAGTGATTTCTGAGATTATGTCTATTTACTGAATACTGGTAATTAATATATGTGCATGTGGATGCGATGCTTTATAAAGGAATGAATGCATAGATCTGGTTATGTTTTATCGCCTTGCTTCTATTAACTTATTTCTCGATGGTTTATGATATTCGCTTGAGTTATTCCGACAAATATATTGTTAAGTGTTTCTAGGTTAGGGCTTCTCCAACGCATGCCTGTTAGATTTGGAGGGACCCACTTTAATTAACTTTCTCTCTCTCAGGGTGCAGAAACCTGGTTCCAGCACCCTCCCATACTACTTTGGGTGAGACCTTGACCTGCGCAAGTAGGCCATTGCCGAAAGGGCCAATAATACAGGGGTTTGTTGGTAAACCTTAAATCTGAACCTCGGTCACGACCCCTCAAACCAACAATTTTTTTTCACTTGAAAGCGAATTTTTCATAGTCAACTTGTTAGATGAAGGACCAATTATCCACATTTAATTGCACTGCTTCTGGTTATCCCTTCTCCATGATGACCTCTATAAATATTCAATCACATGCATACATTGATGCCTTCAGTTCCACTTTATCAATGCATTTTCATAGTGCATCTCCAATGGATTTTAAGGTCTCATCATTCTAGTAGTGGAGGGGGAGGTGGGGCAACTTCACCCAAAGAAGAACCACTGAAGGCATATAATTTTCTGGATTAAAACTAGGATTTCATTAATATATATATTAGGCCTTGGGAACCCATGAAATAATAGACAAATTTGAAGATGAGGTCCCAATCCTCTTTGTTTTCAAAGAGGAAATTAAATAACCCTCAGTTGCAGAAGGAAGGGAAAACCTGCCCTTTGAGGAGGGGTTTCCAATTATAATCCACCTAGTGATTCAAAATTATTGAGGATGACTAGATCCCCATGAAATGACTATTAAGACCCTTTTTCCTCATGAGCAAGGTCACACTACGAAAATTTTCAACATAGACCTAGATTTTGGGGATCAAATCTAGTTTCTTGACAAAACAAGAGGGCTTGGTTTTCTGTGGTTTTGGGGTTGCATCAACTAATGCTTGGAATGCTCCATATAGTGATAAAGGAGGAGGTGGGAGTGTGGGGGAGAAGAGCACCCCCCCGCCCGCGCCCCCCCACCCGCGAATGTAACGACTTTGATGAGTTGCACATAGGCTGAGGCGGTGCATGCACATCAAATCACAAAGAAAAAAAAAAAGGTTATCGAAACTATGAGCTAAAAACCAAAATTATTTAAATAGACGAATCATTATTATTAATGCAAAAGCTAAATTGTTCACTTACATTACTATGGTAATTCCAACTATCAAATTCTTCATTTATGTGAAATTAAACTTAAATTAAATATTATCAATGCTTTAATATGTCAATTCATTAACGATTGATTTAATAATTACAACTTAATTTAACTTATGCATTGTCTAGAAGACACTTCTTATATTGAATATATTTTTATATGTGTGTGTGCGTGTGTGAAAACAATGATTTTATTGTAGTAGTCACTTTGTTTTTTATTTTGTAATAATTATGCTTTAACAATAAATATTTATCTATTTCTCAATGTAAAACATTATGTAAATAATTTTTTTATGACATGTTAAAATTCTTATTTTATATCATTTTATTAGTGGGGATAATTGAAATATTACTTTAGAACAAAAACTAAAGAAGAAAAACTAAGTAGAAAACAAAAACAAATAACAAGATTAAAATAAAAAATAAATAAATTGAAATAGATAAAAGAAGGAAAAACAATACTATGATTAACATTTTATTATTATTTTGAGGCATCTCATATCCTCTTGTATCATTCCTCCCCACTGGGAAAATTTTGGACAACCAAATGATGATTACTCAATAAATAAGTGAGGGTATAACTCCCTCATTTTTCCAAGCTCAATCCACTGTGCTTTTCTTGGATTGATTCCTTTAAGCCTTACATCGAGATACTCCACATCACCTCTACGTGAAGTATTGGTATTCTTGTCTAGAATGACATCTTCTTGCAAATCATTCATGTACTCAGGAGCAAAATCATCAATGGTGGGAACTTAAATACTCTCATCCCGATCTATGATCATTGGAGGCTCATACAATTTCAAGTTCTCTACATTCACTGCTAAATATATCTACATGTAAGGTGGTAGATCAAAGAGAAAATCATTAGTGCAGATCTTCTCTAAGATTGTGAATGGGACATATCATATTGGATTGATATTTTTACCTTACCCTTTTAATCTTTCTTTTCTAATATGCAACCAAACTCGATCACCAACTTGAAATTGATGATCTACCCAATGCTTATCATGTCTTACTTTGTATTGGGATTTAATGTTCTCCAACTATTCTTGCATTGTCTGATGAATCAGTTGGATCCTTTGAATGAATTTTTGGGCTTTGTTTTCATTCATATGTTTGTTTGAATCAACATACAAAAAATCAAGTCCAATGGAGACTTTGGAAAGTACCCAAAGAAAGTCTTGAATGAAAAACTCTGAATATAAGAACATAGGGCTCTATTGTAGTCATGTTTCACATAGTGTAGGTTCTCATCCCAAACTTTAGGATGTTTGTTGAAATACCCTTAGAGAAAACCATGATTTTATTGACCACTTCTATTTTCCCGCCAATACATAGTTGGAAAGTAGTACTTCTCTTGAACTTGGTGTCCATCATACACCACAAACTTAACCGAAACTCCCCAAGGAAGTGGGAGTATTTATCATAAATAATGGTTGTTAGCAACCAAAGTGAACGCATACATGTTGAAAGAATAAGAATGTGATTTTTTTCAGTGGTCACCTGCTTTCTACTTGGCATCAAGATGCACGTATTGTTGAACCTATCATAACTACATATTAAATAGTCATGACCTTTCTTGGAAATAGGCAACCCCCCTATAAAATCCATAGAGATACTATCCCATGTATTAGAAGGAATAGGAAGAGGTGTATATACACACAACTTTCTATTGGTGGTTTTACTAGTGGCACACATCACACACACTTTTACATATTCAAACACAATGTCCTTCATCTGAGGTGAGTAACAAAATATCTTTAAATGAGGTACAATATTTACTACCCCAAAAAATTCCCTAAGATGAGAGAAGTATAATATTCTATGATTACATGGATTCTTTCATCTTTAGGAATACAAAGTTTGTTAATATGATATAGAAACCTGCCTTGCATATGATAATCTTCTACTTGTGCACCATGAGTTAACCTTTCATACACATATTTAAAATCATCATCTCTAACATATTGTTCAACATAACTATCATGTGCTAAAGAATCATTAAACATAACAAACACAACTACATTCATAAGACGTTTGAAAAACATATCATCTACTTTTTCACTTGTTCCTTTTTTTTTAATGTTGGATAATGAAATGGAATTGTTGTAGGAAACCTATCCATCCAAAAAGTCTTGACTGTTGTAGCTTAGTTTGTGATTGCAAATACTATAATGGTTGATGATCTATATGTATTATTATTTTTTTCCCCCATTAAGTAATGCTCCAATTTTTTAACACTTTGTACTAATACATACAACTATTTTTCATATGTAGGATAGCTAACAATAACTTTAGAAAATGTCTTAGAATGATAAAAAATTAACTTATCCCATTGCATTAATATTGATCCCATGGGTTATACACTAGAATCGGTCTTCATCTCAAAAGGTTGTTGTAAGTATAGAAAAAACTATCATTGGTGTTGTGCTAATCTTTTCTTTCAATGTATCAAAGGAATTTTTTTTGCTTATCTCCCCACTAGAAGACCTATTTAACACTAGTCAATGCATGAAAAAGGAGATGCAATCAATGAGAAGTTAGCGATAATTTTTCTCCAGTATTTAACTACTCCTAAGAAACTTCTAACTTCTATTTCTAATGTAGGCTTGGGCTAGTTTACAATCACTTCAACTTTCAAGTGGAATATTTTAAATCCGCCACCCCTAACTATGTAACCCAAGTACACTAATGAAGTCCTTCCAAATTCAAAATTTGACAATTTTACATAAAAGTCCTCCTTTCTTCAAATTGTTTAACACTTGTCCATAAGTTCTCAGATAAACGGTGATCAGGTGCTCTGTTAAGGCACACCTTTATGTGAAGTCATCGTTACAATTCCCCGCCCCAATCAGGGTGATATATTGGACATGATGAAGATGTAGTTGTGCCAAGCTTACAAAAAAAAGTATCTAATGCTTGTATAACATTATGAACATGATCCTCCCAGGTTTTACTAAATGAAATTATATCATCTAAGTAGACAACTACAAAGTCAACAATGAGCAGTCAAAATACATCATTCATTATATGCATAAAAGTTTTTGGGGCATTACAAAGCTCAAAAGGAAAAAGAAACCATTCGAACATACCCCAATTTGTTTTGAATGAGGCTTTCCAAATATCACCTTATGAAATTCGAATTTGGAAAGTTCCAAGTATAAATTTAGTAGGAAATTACTTCAGAAATTTAAGTTGTTAACTTCATAAACAATAAGCACAAATTGAACCACAAATTTAATGGAAAAAAATAGAAATATAAACTGCAACCGGAGAATTGAAAAAATAATCATGCAAAAGAACTTAACCTTATTTTATTAATATGTAAAATATTTTGATACAAGAAATGGTTGAGGTGATGGCCTAAAAATGATCTAGAATAATGTTGCATATAGCCTCCAAAATAACTAAGTTATTGAGTACAACTTGTGAATTCTGAATGAATCCACCAAGGAGAGAGATGGATTCTCGCCCAATCTCACTAGATCACTCGAGGGATTATGTCCTAGGGGTACTAAGGCAAAGAACTAAATTATTCAATCTACACCAAAGACAAATACTCAAATCCAAGATGTACCAAATGATCTCCTCCTCCTCTTTTTAAAGATCAAATAGATAAATTTACAATATTCTAGAAGTGTCTTATTTTATTATTTTATTACCATTCTAGAAGCTCCCTCTTGAATCCATCTAAGAAAATTTTTAATTTTAATTTACTTAAGTCAATTTTAGCCTTTCCCCAAATTATTCATTTCCCCCTTTTTTTTAATTAATTAAGTGAATGATTAAAGACACTTTTAATCCAGGAAAATGGTAAATCACTCACGACGCTCTATCTGACCACTGGAAGCCTCTACTCATCATCCCATCTTGTCGACCTTCTCATTCTGGTTCCAAAAAGCTATTACACTGAGGTGTTCCATCAAATAATCCTCCGGGAATGCCACCTAAAGCTTAACTAATTAAGTCGAGCCCAATAATAACCATGTTTTATGAAAATTTTCGGAATGCAACGAAGCAAAAGGTAAGTTATGCATATTATGGAATATGCCAAGCGAATTGCATCGAATCCCATAAAAAATCCTCAAAACCTCTCTAGGACCCATGATGATGTAATCCTTGCTCCTGTGGCTTGTTCATCACATATCTTGGAAAAACATGTTGGTTGCACTATAGAGGAAAATAAAAATGGGGATGGTGCACAATATTTGTCAAAGTTCCAAGGAAGCGGAAGTACCAATTTTTTCAATAGGATCAGATTACCTATGAGTATTCCATGTGTCATGGTCAACCCATTATGGAATTTTTGATGTAAATGATTATACTACGACCATTTAATTATGTAAAAACCTAGGTAAGCCTATGATTTTGGCTATGAATTTCATACTAGGAGGTTTTCTAACATTATTGATTACTTGTGTTTCTAAAACTGACTAATCAAAAGATTTTTTTCCCTACAACTTAAACCCCTAAAGATAGGGTGAAATCTATTGTCGAAATCTTAGGTGAGTCCTAGTGTTTTAGTCGAGTCTGATGTAAAATTTATTTGGGAATAATTTAAGCTAGTTGGCTTAATTATCTTATTGCAAGTCACTTGGTCTACTAGATCATATTATGTCACATATGGGTTATTTATCTTGAGGGTATAAGCCAAATGTGTATTCCCCCTTTGAGGGTTGTACATGTAAAATCTTATGTATTAGAGGGTGGAAAAATATTAAATCCCCCATGCAATTAGTTTTTTTGGAAAAAAAATTTAAATCCTAAGCTAGAAAATTAATTAATTAGAGTCAAAATTAAGTTGTCTTAAGAAAATTAATTCTCCAAGTGGAAAAAAATAGTGGGTCTTAAAGGAATTAAATTTTAAAGGTCCTCCACCAAGGGAATATTGTATATTTCAAGAAAATTTTGACCCTTGGACCTTAGTGGTTAAGTCAAAGTCGAATTTTTGAGCTAATAAAGATGCAATTAAATGATAAATTCGAAAATTCCTCAAAAATAAAAAATCAAGGGAAAAAATTGAAAGATCTTGAAGTGTTTATCAACGACCAAGATTATTTTGAAAAGGATCAAAGAAAATAGTCATTATTTTTCCACTTGGAGGATTTATCTATAAATTAGAGAGTTAATTGAGTCTCTAGCATCTTGACCTCTGGCTAGAATATTGTTGCTAAAGCATTTATGTAAACTATTGTCCCGCTTGGAACTATGTTTTTTTCCATAATAAAAGACTTTGGGGTGCAACTTGAGGTGTATGTGTTTCTTGATCTATGGTACATACTGACTACAAACATCCTATGTTGTGATTATATATGATTATTTTGAGATAATACACAATGTTTGCAGGTACTTCAGTCCTTGGTCTCAATGTTCATAAACTGTGGACAAGGATCGTTTTGCTTGGATCCTAAGTACTTGTCAAATGGATTAAATCTTCGCTAAGGCTATAACATGCATGGGGTTTTTGAAGCATTTTTAGGCATTCATCAAAGGAAAAATATCTCAAGAAATTATTTCTCAAAATTTATTTTAAAACCCTTGTATAATTGATAAAATAATTTTTTAATTTTTAATTTTTTATTTGTAAGCTTGGTGGTTCTTATTTTTCTATTAATATAAATAGAAAATTACAACTAAATCATAGATAGCGTTGGGTGGCTACAACTTTCCCTGAGGGAAACCAAGTTGGCCACCTAACAATTTTGTATCCCATCCAAAAACAATATGCCTTAAGTCTTTCCAGCCATGCAAATTGTGACTGTGTATCAACATAGATTCTGTCTTCTATCTTCCTATTTACATTATAAATAGTAATTACTATCTACCTATTTATAACCATAAACAAAATTTAAGCAGAAATCCATTAACATAACTAATCATCCTCCTGGGCAAAGGAAGATTCCACTAGTGCAGGGTCCCAAACAATGTTTCTTGGAAGTTCTGTTGCAGTTATTACACATGACATGTGATCTTCAATGTGGCTGAGCTTCCCTTATTATTTGTGCAATTGAAATTGTAGCTTCTCAAATTCTTTTTCGTAATTTGGAAATTCCTGGACAACATTCACCATTCTTACTACAACATGTTCTAAGGCCTTAGCCAATATTCCTTTCATTGACCACTATAGGTACATGGTATGTTTGAATTGAGTTAGCCTTCCACGATTTTTCCCAAGGTCAGGCACTAACTCCCACCAATCTTCTGCTTCCATGGCCATGTTCTCCGCATTTTGGTTTAAGTTTTCCTCCCACTCCTCAATGAGCTGTCGAATTTCCTCTTCTGTATTCAGCTGATAGGCTTCTGAAACTTCCTTTATGACGTGTCCATTGGGTTTCCTTCCATGGGGATTTATAGTTGATGAGTTGGACTCCCCCTTGGCCTGGAGACCCATGTTCCTCTTGCCTATACCTATCAGGGCCGAATTGCAAGCCAAAGTCGTTGCACGGGCCATCCTTGCCAAATTATAGACTGGAGCAATACCTACAGTCTAGGTTCGAGCAGGAAGACCAAGCCCAGCTAGATGTAGGTTTTAACCCTGAACAAAAATATCTACACATGATTCTTATAACAGAAAATAAACAATAGCTAGAGCATAAAACATAAAACAGATAAACACAGAGATTTTCCCCTGGATCCCAAATCGGGACGACCAGCTTGATTTTTCATTATATTCCTTTTAGTGTTACAACACATATATATACATGCCGGAGCATACATAAACCCCAATCCATTAACCTGGATTAGAACATAACCGTAGTTCCCTTGACCGGATCTACAAAAATACCAGGGGCCGAAAACCATCGAACCCCAAAACCATGTGCAAAACCATGCACAAAACCATGGGCGGATCCGCCTATGAGTGGGTCCGCACAAAAAACAAATTTTGGCCGGGGCGCTGCCCCAGACCCCAACGGTGGGGACTGCTTCGCCCCTCGTGACCCCCCCAGCTACGCCCGACGCAACATACATTGCGTGGGGCTAATCGTGGAAAGAATATAACACATACCCAACATTCTCCCACTTGTTTTTTTCTTTCCACAGGGGGCCACAGGAGAGCTTAGTCATTGGGCCAATTCTTCAACACCCATTGTTTCTCTACACCAAGAGAACTTATGAGTGCTTACAGACTTCGTCAATGCATCTGCAACATTCTTCAAAGTGTCCACCTTTACCAGCAACACCCTTTTAGCTTCAACCATATCTCTAACAAAGTGATATTGAACATCAATGTGTTTTGTCTTTGAATGATAAGCAGGGTTCTTAGCCAAGAAAATTGCACTTTGGCTATCACAGTCTATCCTTATAGCTTGCTGTACCAACCCCATACTTGAACACAATCTCTGCAACCAAACTGCTTCCTTGCTTCCATGAGTGGCTGCTATGTATTCTGCCTCTGTAGTTGAAAGCGCCACTACAGACTGTCTTTTACTCATCCAACTGATTGCACCTCCAAATAGGCTAAACACATACCCACTTGTAGATCTTCTTTGGTCCAGATCTCCAGCCCAGTCTGCATCAACAAAACCACGAATTTCCAACATTCTTTCCAATCCTGGTCTTCCCTGGTAGCACAAGCCATAATCACTAGTGCCATGTAAATATCTGAAAACCCGCTTCACTACTGTCCAATGCTCCTTCCCTGGGTTTGACATAAACCTGCTCAATACTCCCACTGCATGTGAAATGTCTGGTCTAGTACAGACCATTGCATACATCAAGCTACCCACCGCACTTGCATATGGAACACGGGAGATATCCTCCTCTTCTTATTGTGTCTTGGGACATTGTTCAGCAGACAGCTTTACACCTACAGGAATAGGAACATTCACCGGTTTACTATCCTGCATATTGAACCTCTGCAATATAGTCTCGACATACTTCCTCTGGTTTAACCAGAGCTTCCTCTTTGCCCGATCTCTTTTAATTTCCATGCCCAAAATATAGTTTGCAGCACCCAGATCCTTCATGTCGAATTTGGAGAACAGTTGGGTCTTCAAATCTTGGATAATTTCTTTGTCATTTCCAATCAACAACATATCATCCACATACAAGACCAAGTAAATAACACGGTCACCAATTAATTTAAAATAAACACAGTGATCCTCCTTGCTTCTGGTGAAGCCAAGTCCCCGTATATAGGTATCAAATTTCTGATACCACATCCTTGGTGACTGCTTTAACCCATACAGAGACTTCTTCAACCTGCATACCAGTTCTTTCTTACCCTTCACCATAAAGCCTTCAGGTTGCTTCATGTAGATCTCCTCTTCTAGATCCCCGTGAAGAAATGTTGTCTTCACATCCATCTGTTCTATCTCAAAATCAAATGCAGCAGCAACAGATAAAAGTAATATAATAGAAGTAACTTTGGCAAAAGGAGAAAAAATATCACCAAAATCAATTCCTGGCACCTGGGAATAACCTTTCGCTACCAACCGAGCTTTGTATTTCTCCACCTTGCCTTCTACATTCATCTTCTTCTTAAACACCCATTTTCTCCCAATGGGCTTCCTTCCAGCCGGCAACTCCACCATATCCCATGCATCGTTTTTGTGCAAGGATGCCATTTCATCAACCATGGCCTCCTTCCAGAGTTTTCCATCCTCTGAATCTACTGCCTCCCTGACAGTTCTGGGTTCATCATCAGTTATAGTTAAGGCAAAACCTGAACAGAAAGCAGATGGAATATACCTTTTTGGTTGCCTTCTTTCTCGAACTGATCTTCTTAAAGCTGGAGTTTGTGGCTCATCATCTTCTGAGTCTTCTTCTGTTGTAGAGTCTGATTCATCCTCCTTTAGCTCAAACTCTATCTTCTCAGGTTCCTTTGGTAGGACTTCATGTTTAACAACATATTTCACTTCTCTAAACACCACATCTCAGCTGTACACAACCTTCCTTATTTCTGGGTTCCAAAGTTTGTAACCCTTTAAACCATCCTTATACCCAATAAAGATGCACCTTTCAGATTTATTATCCAACTTGGTCCTTTTCTGCTTTGGAACATGTACATATGCATCACATCCAAATACCCTTAGATGTGAAATAGAGGATTTCTTACCATTCCATACCTCATGTGGGGTCTTATCCTCCAACGCTGATGAAGGTGATCTGTTAACTAAGTAACATGCAGTCTCCACTGCCTCTACCCAGAATTCTTGTCCTAACCCGGTACCACTGAGCATGCTTCTTGCCTTTTCCATCAACGTTCTGTTCATTCTTTCTGCAACTCCATTTTGCTGAGGTGTGTATGGATTAGTCTTCTGCCGTGCTATACCACACTTCTTACAGAACTCTTCAAATTCCTTCTTGCAGAACTCCCCACCATTATCTGTCCTCAACGCCTTTATCTTCTTCTCTGTCTGGTTTTCCACCAGAGCCTTAAATTTTTTAAATTTGTCAAAGACTTCAGATTTCTTCCTCAAGAAATATATCCATGTATTCCTTGAGAAGTCATCTATGAATGAAACATAGTACACAGACTTTCCCAGTGATGGAACTGACACAGGCCCAAACACATCACTCTGCACAAGTTCTAATATCTTGTTTGCCCTCTTAGCACCAGAAGGAAAACTCACCCGATTCTGCTTCCCATATACACAATGTTCACAGAAATCGAAATCCAGAGAACAATTAGACATACCTTCTACCATACCATCTCTATGCAGTATCCGAAGGCCCTTCTCTCCAATATGTCCAAGCCTTTGATGCCATAGCATGGTCTTTTCTCCGGAGACAACTAGGCTTTTCGTCCCACTTTCAGGAACCACAGAACTGTTACACCCATCAATAACAGTACTACCTTGTAGCTTGTACACAGTTCCAATCCGAACTCCCCGCATTAATACCAATGCTCCCCGAACCATCTTGCAAGCATCTTTCTCGAACACTGTTTTTACACCTGCATCATCCATCTTACTTACAGAAATCAGATTTCTGGCCAATGCAGGAATATGCAGAACACCGGGAAGTGTTCTAATCCTTCCACCTTGCAGCTTCAACTTGACCTTTCCACGTCCGATGATTCTGGCCTTCCTATCATCCCCTAGGAAGACATCACCACCATCATATTTCTCATACTCGCAGAACCACTCCCTATGGGGAGTGAAGTGAAAGGATGCACCTGAGTCAATCAACCATGACTCATGATGTACATGTGTATTTGAAGAAGAAGCCAAATACACATCCCCACCTTCATCCGAGGTGGTTTTTGCCTCTGCAGAAGGACCTTCATCAGATCCCTTTCCTTTCTCAGGAGTTTTAGATCTGCATTCCTTTTTGTAGTGCCCTTCCTTTCCGCATTTCCAGCACACCTTTACAAACTTTCCAGGAGATTTAGATCTCCCTCTAGATTTAGATCTCCCACTCGAAACCTTATTCTTGTTTCTATTCTGGGACCTTCCTCGTACGGATAAGGCATCTCCATTTTGACCCTCCATATTTCTCCGTCTCATTTCCTCCGACAGCAAGGCTGAGACAATGTCATCAAAATTCAAGGTAGTTGTATTGCTACCTATTGCAATAACCAGACTATCCCACGAGTCTGGTAGAGAACACAACAAACCGATGCACTTATCTTCATCTGAGATTTTAATATCAACATATGACAGCTAACTTACCACAGTATTGAAGGCATTTAGATGCTCTGTCACCGAGTCTCCATCCTTCGTCCTCAAGTTATACAGCTTTTTCCACAGGAACAACTTATTCACCAGAGACTTAGATTGGTACAAAGTCCCAATTTTTTCCCACAAATTCTTCGCCGTAGCTTCCCCAGATACATTCAACAATACTGAATCTGAGACACACAACCGTATTATGCTCTTAGCCTTCCGATCCAATTTCTTCTGATCTTCATACGACATGCTAGTTAGTTTAGTACCTTGATCTACCCCGCGATCAACGGTCTTTATCCACAGCGGAATCCTCCATCTTGAGCTTCCACAACTCAAAACTATGACCATTAAATTTCTCGATCTCTATCTTTCCGCCGCTCGCCGTATTCTTTCCTTTTGCAAAGAATCGTTATGAATCTCAACGCACGAGTCTACCACGGGCACGAGCAAAAAACCCTCAACGGCGTCCGCAGGCAGAAACACCTCGTACCAAATGCGGTTTTAACCACGAACGAAATATCTACACATGAATCTTATAACAGAAAATAAACAATAGCAAGAGCATAAAACATAAAACGGATAAACACAGAGATTTTCCCCTGGATCCCAAATCGGGACGACCAGCTTGATTTTTCATTATATTGCTTTTAGTGTTACAACACATATATATACATGCCGAAGCATACATAAACCCCAATCCATTAACCCTGGATTAGAACATAACCGTAGTTCCCTTGACCGGATCTACAAAATACCAAGGGCCGAAAACCATCGAACCCCAAAACCATGTGCAAAACCATGCACAAAACCATGGGCGGATCCGCCTATGAGTGGGTCCGCACAAAAAACAAATTTTGGCCGGGGCGCTGCCCCAGACCCCAACGGTGGGGACTGCTTCGCCCCTCGTGACCCCCCCCAGCTACGCCCGATGCAACATACAGCACGTGGGGCTAATCGTGGAAAGAATATAACACATACCCAATACTAGACCCGAATATTGGGTTTCAAAAGTCATCCGTCTACCTGTCCATGTATCAACATAAAATATTAAAACATGCCCATAACCCAAACCAACCTTGTTTCCTTTCATAGTTCTTCCCTTTAGACCATACTCAAAACTCAATTTACAAACCTAACCCTAAGCCAGAAAACCCATAACACAGACTTGACACAGATAGTTTGACCCTGTTCACCTGGTTGGGAGAGAACAACTACCATCATTCTAATAGAGTTGTGAAAGTACCGATGGTATACCATATTTGACGTCGATCGAAATTCCTCTAGTCCCACAGACTCAACATCCGATAGCAAGTCAAGTACCTTAAGACTTCAAACCAACGCCATTTGGCCATAACAAAGATATAAAAAAGTTACCCCCGATCCTTTTCAGCCTGTCTAGGATTATACCCCTTTAAGAAAAACATGTTACATAGACAAATGAAACAGTTTGAAGAAAAGGGTTCATAGCATGCAAGCAACAAGACTCCTTCTCATGGTAAGGGTTCCAATTATGGATGGGACACACTCCCTCCATGATTATCCTCGACAATAACCTCTCAGCCCACCCTACAACTAAGACACACCAAAATTGCTATATGTAAACAGGGGTACGAGAAATGCAAACATACCGAGAGCGAACACTAGCTGGATCTGGAGGTGTGCCTTCGCGTAGCCTAGCCTTCTTCAAACACCCATCCACACTTCTCTGCTTTGAGCACAAGCTTTGTTTCCACTAAATTGCATGCATGCCAACGAATGGATCGAATAATAAAAATTGCTACCAGCTTCCTCATTAACACTTGACCTTGTCTTTCCAGATGCACCACGCTTACGAAGGCCAGTTGACCTGTCCTTCCATTTCCCACCCACCATCATTACACTGCATGTCTAAGTCCCATCTCCGTATCACACCCCGATCGAGGGATTTTTGTAAATTTAAATTGTAAATTATTTTGCTAATTGGGGTTTTGGGGATTTTAGAATTTTGTATATATTTGGGGTTTGGGTATTGTATTTTTCATTTTTGCAGGTTGGATCAAGGGATAAAGTGGAAGAAGAGATAGAACTAGGTCCTTGAGGGTAAGATCTAATCTCTTAAATTTTTTTGTAGGGCCACCCACTGAAGACTTTGCAACAAAATTCATATCTAGAAGGGATTACGTTTTTTTTTTTTTGAGACAAGGGCTTTTCTTTTCAGCTCTCTCAGGACCATATTTTTCCCCTCCAAGGCTAGCGTCAGCCTATTAGGCCCCAAAATTAGTATTTTTTTCCCCTCTGCGTCATTTTTCTAGGCCTCTTAGGGTCAGTGTCAACCTTCTAGGGCTTCAACCCTCCCCTCTGGGCCCAACTTCAGGGTTTTAGGGCCAAATTTGGCCTGGTCGTGAGGCCTAGAGGACCCAACCCCCTTCTGTGGCCTTCCTTTCCCAAGACATGGCCTTTGCAAGGCCCACACGAACCCTTTTAGGGCCTTTTCCTTAGTCATCCAACTTTTTATCCCTCTCTCTCTAGAGCGTTACCTCTTTTTGGATTTCTCTCACCTCCTTGACCCCAGATTTTCCCTACTAGAAGCCTCATCCCTCAATGGTGGACTTCTTTGGCCTAGCATTTCCTTTCCTTAGCCATTTTCTGCCCTAAATTTCCCTAATCCCTCCTTTTAATTTTTCAGGGCTGATTCCTTGGTGGTTTTACAGGTGTTTGGTCTCCAAAATTTAATTTTCTGGTGGCATATCCATTCTAAATTTTTGGGTCATTTGGGTAGGTGCATATACAAGGATTAGGGCCTAGGGTTTTATATCTAAACCATTACTTTCTCTCTGTTTTATTACAACAATCAAAACACTGATAATTAGGCCATAAATTCACATGCAAATGGGTCAAGATTGTTCAAAATTGCTAAATATTGATTTTCCTAAATTTTGGTCACTTTGGCACCTTAGATTTAGCCTAGATCTATTTTTCCATTTACTGCAATTTATTGCATAACTGAAAATATCAGATTTGAAATTTCTAAATCACACATTTAAAGAGGGTCAAAATAACTTAAAATTTTCAGTTTTGGTGAAATTTTCTTATTCTTGGGCATATTTGGCATCATTTCTAGCCTCATTAGCTTGTTGATCTATGGTTTATTTAATGCTGTAATAAATAAATCTGATCTGGAATATCTCTAAAAAATACATCTTGAATGGACTAATACATCTAATTCTTGAGTTAGCTAAGTTTTCTTGGTAGTTGGGTTATCCTTTGTGACATTGGGAAAGCATATGCATTGTGAAATTGATGTTTACTTAATGTTGTCATAAACTTCTTATTGTTATCATATAAGTCACTATTTGATCATTAAGTAGTGGTCTCATAGTTTTACACCCTATTTGTTGAGGAGGTAAATCCCCTCTACGGACAGAGGCGATCCCTACTAGCCCAGCAGGGGTCTAGCAACAATCACTGTACGTTGGCGTGTTGCGCAAAGTTCCCAACGCTCTGCGAATAACAAGCTACTGAGGCTCACTCGGGAGTCCATATGATTTTTTGAAGAGACAAACGCGTTCCCTCCTTCGCGCCTTGCGTATCACGATCCCCACGATCTCTGTGAATGGACACCTGCACATGCAAGAAAAAATACGAATACAAGCATAAAATCCAGAATACGCAACTATATATCAGTCAGAAAGGATATAACTCATCATTATCATAAGTGAAAAACAGAGTGGAACCATAACCAGTAGTCATTCATTAATAAGCAATCGAAAGAGAGTACAACCAATGTTCTGATGCTGCGGTCTCCTTCGGAAGGGTCTCCAGTCGTTCACGTCTCGCAAAGCTCGTCAGGGATAGGACAAGCCTCTCTTAGAGTCTCTTGACGATAGTCTCCTTGCCTGAGTCGGCCTTAAGGGAAGAATGAGGGCTCTTGCAGCATGAAGGCTTTTGGGAATTTGGAGATTCAAAGCTTAGGCACTTCAAGAATAGCTTGCAATGGCAATGAGAAAACTTTTATAGAAGGAGGAAGGGGAGTTGGGATCCCTATAATTGTGGGATTGGCCCTATCAGCAAGGAAGCTTCCATGAGAGGTGGCAAACCACTTCCCTTCCATGGAACTTCCGGAGCCAAACCTCCCAACTCAAGATAGATAGCAATTTCTGAGTTTGTTGAAACAAAACTTCCGCCTTTCTTATTTAAAAAACACTCCTTAAATTGGCTGGCGCGACTGCGACTCTGGGACAGAGCGCCAGTTGGTGCGGCCTCTTTGTAGGATTTTCCTCATTGGCGCGAGTGATGAACTGGCTACTCGCGCCAATGCAAAAAGGGATGTTTTTATGGTTTTTTGCAAGGAGATGTCTTAAGGGCAATTGAAGCTCAAGTTTAGAGAAATGCAATGATAATGGTTTCAAGGCATGACATTGCTCACAGGTCACATAATGGGCCCTCCAATGTGTGGGACGGGGAATGGTAGGGACGGTGACAAATTACTGTGTAACATATGCCCCCTAAAGCATGAGGCCCGAGAGAGAGAGAGGGGTGAAATGCTTTACGAGAACATGTCCAACTGAAGCTCCGCCTTCGAAAAACCTGCGTAGAGAAATACAACTGATATCTCAAGTACATGATGTATATGTGGTATGGGTGCAGCCATCCGAAACAGAGTATACAATAATCCAGATCCAAGGTATGGTCGCAGCCATCCAGCGAGGATCAATAAATAGAATCAGGTATGGTCGCAGCCATCCAATCAGTGAGTCATGTACATAATGAAAATAATCCACAATATCGCAGCCTGGATTACAACAGACACAATCCAGGGTCTTGCGCTCCATCTCGACCAGAAAAAATTACAAGTTCAAGCACGCGAATATGTGAGCTGAAGGCGAACATGCAAGAACATCGTCTGATTACCAGCCAATGATGAGAGCTGTTAACAGACGCGAGAGGAACCACCAATAATGACAATGGCCCTCAAGGTACTATAGGTACAATCTACGGCGTGTGAATCAATGAGCTGGCGTCAAACACTTGTAGAATCACTCGATCGGGGGCCAATGATGAAAACCTCTCGTCGAATGCGACGAACCTGCCATTGAGGCATGCAAGCTCCAAGGTACCATAAGGGAGTCTCTAGATCAGCTTCTTGGATAATGAGCTGAAGTCGACAGGAAGTGACCTTGATTGAAGGTGGGCCATAATGTTTCCCACATCATCGACACGAGACAGAGAAACATGATGTTTTGTTGTGAATCAGAATCATGTGAGAATCAGAGGAAGGTTGATATTTGCAAAGGTCAACTTCTCTTGAACATATAACGACACAAATAGTGGTTTTGGTAGTATTTGACATCAACGGATCAGAGGTCATGGTGACGAGGCAATGAGCAGAGGAGAGGTCAAAAAGGGTTATCCAAACCCACGGAGGCAAAGTGAAGAAACGAGATGAGATGTCCCCGACCCGACACGAATGCAGACAAGTGCCATGTTCAAGAGCGACATACTGCTGACACGACAATGATGATGGTTCCATTTTTCCCCCACCATTTCTGGCGAGTACCCCAATTATTTTTGATAACAAGCTTGAAGGGGATAACATATGCTTGTAATATAAGTCCGCCCTTCAGGCGAATCCATCCTAGTGCATCTAACGAGTCCTAGGAAGGAGGAACTCGGAGAACGTCATTTTGACTGAATCCGATGTCATCAGGGTTTAACGAGTCTGACAAAGGGAGAAATCGGTGTCTTTTCATGTTTAGAGAGTTTGAAAAGAGAGCAGAAAAGTAAACTCCAAAGGTCCCTTTTCGTAAATAGTTTCTCAGATCCGAAAAGGTAGAAAACAATATTCGAGAAAACCTCCTAGTCGCAATAGGCTAGGGTATTCCTTTTTCGTAATCAATCCATCCCAGCCCGAAAAAGGGGTAAGCGTATACTGGGTGGATGTCGATTCGTGTCCATTTTAATGAGATTGAAACGACAAGGGCCTCGACAATCTTTTCATGTTTAGAGAGTCAGAAAAGAGCTGAAAGATGACTCCAAAGTGACTTTTTCGTGTATTTACCGAGTCCGAAAAAGTATAAAATACAACTCGTTTTCACCGTTAAAGTCGCGAAAAACCTGTTGCTGCACATACCAAGCAAGCGTAAAACCCATTTTCGACATAACATATTAAAATATTTGATAAAAATAACTTTTAAAACCTATCCTATGTTGAAAAAGTTATAAATATGCCAAAATGGTAAAAACAAAATTACATTTACTATTTACCTTGGTGAAAAGCAGCAGTGGTCCATTTGGTGTGCAAAATTCTGACGGTGATTGCGACAAATCCGGTTTACCATTTAGATTCTCGTCTGTGACAGGTAAGAGGCGCTTCCCTGTATTTCATTTCAATCCATTTTTTAATAGTTTTCCCTCATGTATCAGACTCTTGTGGCAACTTTTTGAATTTTTAAGGCTGCGCCCATTGGCGCGGGTATCGGGCACAGACCCACGCCAATGGGCTTTTCCATGTAAAGGCCCCGCGCCACGTGGCGCGGCTGTTCACAAAACAGTCGCGCCAACGGCCGAACCCAAATTTCCGCCTAGAAATTCGAAATTTTAATCAATTTAAATGAATTTTGAAGCCTACCAGAGATCTAATTAAGGGTTTGTGACCATGTGGATGCAGGAAATCAAGCAAAATGGTGATTGAGTGGAAAAAAAGAGAGCATGGAGAAGAGGATGAACAGGCCATAGAAAGTGAGGCTTGCATGAATGCCCTCAGAAACTGTGGGCTAAAGAAGTTCTTCCTAACACCCTGTTTACGAGCTTAGCTCGAGCTCCTCCAGTATCTGATCAGTATTTGGGATGAACAGGAACAAGTGTTCAAGTTGCGAGACCAGGTATTGGAGCTGGAGGTTTCTGATGTGTATTTCATAACCGGATTGTCTCGCAGAGGTCCGGTACCCATATTGACTGGGAGCAGACCATCTGGCGAGAAGATGGAAGAAGTGATGGCACGAGTGTGCCCAAGAGCACAAATGGGATCAGGGAGCAAAAAGGTGGATATCCACACCATCCCCGATCTGGCATTAAGGGTAGTCCTACATACCATCACGCGGGCTGCAGGGTCGTAGGCACCGCACGAGGCCACAAAGGCCCAACTCCTACCGGCCTCAGAGTGCATGACTCCACTTTTATTTGACTGGGCTACAGCAGTAACAATCAACATGAAGAGACAGCTCACGAAATGCAAGCAAGCCAAACTGAAACAGTTCGGCTATGGTTCCATCCTGGTATCATTTATTCTGGAACGATTACCAGTCTTCCAAGGCCAAGGGGCCATTGTAGCTGAGCTGATTCCACGAGAGCCAAGAATGGCTCGCTGGGCAGCACTAATGCCCAGAGCTGGAGGAGGCCAACAGATGTCGTGGAGGCCGGAGTTTTTTGGGTGGTTACGGCACCAGTTGATCGTCGTGGAAGACTGGCCATATGCAGGAACCGATTTCACTGGAGACCCAGATCTCCCACTACCAGAAGGAGATGACTAGGACAAGGAGTTTGGTATGACCTCATCTCTTTTGATTTTTATGATTTATGATTTTTTTGTTAATACACATTCGTCCTAACACATTTTTTGTGTATGCAGATGTGGGCCCCGAGAGACCAGCCGGTATGTCTCCAATCACGCGGAGGACTCTTCTCACCCCTGATCCTCAGGAAGAGGGCACGGGAGGGGTGGAGTTGATCCAGAATCTCGAGGGTATTGCCCGAGGGATCCCAGAATATGCTCGACTGGCAGATGTACCGATGGCGTACCAGCGACATACGGTGGGAGTACCTAGTCGAATCCACCGACTTCCAAGACGCTTAGTGCGTGCAGTTACATGTTATCATGAGCACCATGCGGATTAGACTCTTAGGGCTTTTACCACACATATTTTTTGAGAGACGTATCATCTCCGGATGTATTTAAGACGATTATGTATATTTTTGACTTTATGCGGCGCACACTATGTAAACATTTCGACACACACACACACACACACACACACACACACACACATATATATACATATGAATATTTTGGATGGATCTTTTACATGTGATGATGTTTTCTATATGTCATGAAAATGTCTAATACAAATGTAATCTAATGTATCAGTTATATGACAAACGACCCAATGCGAAATGTATTCACACAATGTATCTACTCACACATTTCATTTTTATGCAAGCTTAAAAGCACACATGAACACACACATATGCAAACTATGCTTGAAATGAGGAAAACGGGCATGCCCCCCAGCATGGTGTCTCAATTCGAGGTGCATGCCCCCCCAAGCTTCAGTCCATTGAAAATGGAGTGAAGGTTCAAAACAAAAATTCGAATTGAACATGCCCATGTTTCATTATTTTAACGAGGTTGACACACTTAAAAGAACTATCCTCAAACAACTTGTTTCATTGTTTTTAGGAGCTCGACACAAGTGAAGGAACTATGCTCCGACAGACTTGATTTCATTTTTTAAGGAGCTTGACGCAAGGAAACAAACCATGCTCCGACAGAATTCCTGTCATGATGAACAAGAAGTCATGGTTTCCAAGAGTCCCATACCAGGTGGGAGAATGACATCTTGAAAATCAGGACCCAATGCCCCTAGTACACTATGCACGACGGCGTCATCACTGAGCGCGGGCACAGGGTAGGTAGACACATAGTTGACCTATGCAATGGGTGGATAAAAACCAGGAAGGGGTGATGGCGGACCAGTTTCCATATTAGGACCAAAGAACGAAAGCTGGTCAATGGTCACGATCCGTCCTTCATGCGGAAAACAGGCCACACGAAAAAGGGAGGAGACGAGCGCTCCCATGGCATAGGTGTAATCGCGCCCCAGGAGAAAATTGAAATCCAAGGGGTATGGAATGACCATCACGTCCATATGGATGGTTTTGCCTCCCAAAGTAACCGGTAACCTTGGAAGGATCCCCAACGGTTGAATCTTCCTTCTGTTAAAAGTCAACAGATTCTGCGTAACAGGCACAAGCGGCGGTGAACCGAAAGCTTACCAGGTAGTTGAGGATAGAATACTAACAAAGGCAGCTTCATCTATAATGGTGCTGGGTACGACCAGACCAAGAGCCTATACTGTGATCTCGAAAGGCACGTAAGACGGAAGGCGGAATCCTGCAAATCGACTCCAATCAAAGTAGGCGACCAAACTACTCGGAGGGGATACCATCGAACCGAGAAGGTCTTCCCCTGGTGTTACGGAAGAAGGAGCATCCTCCATAACCTCCATCTTGAAGGCGAGAGGGATATCCTCCGGAGCCTCCATCATGGGAGGCGGAGGAGTAGCTTCTTGAAGTACAGGGACAGGAGAGTCTTTCTCCAAGTCTAAAGAATCTGAAGAAATCAGAAGGACATGGGGGGTGTGAGATCCAATCTCGACAAAAAAGACCTGGTGCACCGCGGACGGGGCCAGTTCAACCGATCCTACGACCAATGGTTGGTCAGGGACGGATTCGTGAATTTGAATTTCTGGGGGAGTGGGCTTGACCAAGGATGACTCTTGACCAATTGTAGGATCAGCTAGTGGAGGACTCAAAGAAAGTTGTTTATAACCAGCTGGGAGGCATGGTATAGAAACAGTTGAGTTGTCCAAAACTCGCTTGGCTTCATCCATATAAGGACAAAGGTGAATGGCATGATGCCCTTCACACAAATTACAGGGATTGGTGATCTTACCCTGCTTCTTAGGAGCCTTATCAGTACCAGTTGAAGACGTGCCCCCAACCTGGCTCCCGGAAGTCAAAGGCAATGGCGGACGGCCGTCGGACCATGCTTCAAGCACCTTGGGGATGCCAGGGCAGTCTCGAAGAAGATGGTCTCCCGTGCACAACAGGCAAGGGAACTTGACTTTCCGTGGAGGGTTGGAAGGTTTATCAAGAGGATATATTTCAGAAACAATGGCTGCACTTTTAGCCTCTCGCTTATTAGACTTCTTCTTCTTTGTCTTCTTCTTATTCTTCTTAACCACCTGGTTACTCGAATCCAGGCTTTCACCAGGCGAAGTAGAAGAGGAGGACGCAGAAATAGGCGAAGAAGGGGAGAGGTCCACCTTGGAATCAACATGATGTCGTTCAGGTGGAGGAACTGATTGAACAGTAGCAGAGATATTTGGGACCACAGAGGTTGAAAACAACCAAACAGGCAACCCAACAGTTAACTCAGGAAGGGACAACGTCTCCATGTAGGGAGCACCAACATTCCCAAAAGGAGGAAAATGACCAGGATTCCCTTTTGAGGGGATTCCTTGGTTGGTGAACTCTGAAAAAGTTGCCATCAAGACTCAAAACCACACACGGGCTGAAAAAGAGTCAAGACACACGATCAAACGGTCAACAAGAAAAATCTAAGAGGGCGTGTAATCGTGGGTGATTAATTTTTACCACATTGAAAAATAAGAAACTTTACCGTTTCATGTTTTAAGAGTCGAGAAACGATAAAAAGATGACTCTATCTCTTTCAGATTTGACACAAGCGTGAAAGGACAAACGCTTGGCGATCTTTTCAAGTTTAGGGAGTCAGAAAAGATCAAATGACTGCTCGGGAATACTAGGCAAGAAGGGTGTACCAAATAACTGTGAACTGCAATATACACCTTGGTTTCAATAATGAAAGAGAAATCAACCAAGGACTTTCCGTACGTGCAGGCAATCTCCCTGAATGCCGTGTTCGGTGTATCACGGGTATAGGGCGGCAGACTCGGCTTCCTATGGATAAAGGATTGAAAACCTAGAGGGGTCTCCCTTTATATACGCAATGGTACGGGGAGCAAGAGTCCATACTAGCGCTGTCTAAAGCCAAAAGGCGAACGACATCTACTAGGTTTAAAGACGCCGGAACACGTCTCTAGCCTAGACCTCTAAATGTGTTTCGTTAGATTTCAATGCTGCCTTAGTGTAAATTGAGTAGATTTTAAAGTTGATCTTCAATTACGTTTCAGTTTTCAGGCCCTAACGAATGTGTTGTTTCCAAAAACTCCTAAATGCAAAGCTACATGCCACAGTACATCATTTTGTTCGATGAAAACTAGCTACAGAAGAGTTGAGAGCTTTTACACAAACAAAACGATCAGAAGACAAACAATGATATCTCTAATGCAACTAATGAAATTGAAAACTTTTCATTCAAATCACTAATTACTAGTAAAATCGAAAAGATTACAATTTGCACTAATCAACCCAAAGCAAAAGAGATTTTTTTTTTGTAATATTTTCAATTTTTGATGGCTAGATGCACTAAACAAGCTGAAAACAAATGGAACAACTTGAGAAACGATATTAGGAGAGCAAAACAAACAAGATTCACTCAATGACACCAACAATCAGATCTCAAATCGACCAAAGTCTCTCAAAACCAAGAAAAAGACTCAAAGGCTCCAATGGACCGTGTGATCTAGGCCCAAAGCAAGACCAAACGAAATTTGAATGAAGAAACGAGCAATCACCCAAAAATCGCAACAAAACAGTGAACAACTACTAAGAGAATGCGGAGGAGCAATCAGAGAGTTGACTGGATAAACGAAATACCAAAACTCCCAAGGAGGGCTCGATACACAAAGCCACTAGATGCCCTAGGGCTTAAGACGTGAAATCGATGGAGAAAAGCAAACAACCAAAGGGGGAAGGAAAATTCCCAGTCAAACAGGACTCCAACACACTCAGGTAGTCAAAAAATCAAGAAGAAAAACACTGACCAGACCTAGAGAGCTCAAAACTGAGCAAACTCAAATACCCTACAGGAGTGGCGCGACTATAAGGCTGCAACTGGCGCCAGCAAGCAATTGGCGCGGGCAATACAAAAGCAACATGCGCCAATTGGCGCGACTGTCGGGCTAAAAAGCGCGCCAGTCGAGTTTCTCAGCCAAAAATAAAAAAGAACTGCTCCAGAAGCAGATCAATGATAACTAAGCAAACCAAGAAGCAAAAACAGCAAAAGAACCCAGCCCAGAAGGCTAATCAAGCAAGGAAAACCACGAAACAATCAAAACGAGACAATGAGAACTAGACGATCCCCAACGGAGTCGCCAAATTGTTGAGGAGGTAAATCCCCTCTGCGGACAGAGGCGATCCCTGCTAGCCCAGCAGGGGTCTAGCAACAATCATCAAATGCTACAGCGCAAGTTCCTAATTGCGAATAAACAGACCAACGACAGAGGCCTACCTGGAGTCCAGTGCTATGATTCGTAGAAGAGACAGCGTTCCCGTTCCTCATCCTCGGCAGATCACGATCCCCACGATCTCCGTGAATGGACACCTGCACATGCAAGAAACAACATGAATACAAGCATAGAATCCAGAATACGCAACTATATATCAGTCAGAAAGGATATAACTCATCATTATCATAAGTGAAGAACAGAGTGGAACCATAGCCAGTATTCATTCATTAATAAGCAATCGAAAGAGAGTAAAACCAATGTTCTGACGCTGAGGTCTCCTTCGGAAGGGTCTCCAGTCGTGCACGTCTCACAAAGCCTGCCAGGGAAGGGACAAGCCTCTCTTAGAGTCTCTCGAAGATAGTCTCCTTGCTTGAGTCGGCCTTAAGGGAAGAATGAGGGCTCTTGCAGCATGAAGGCTCTTGGGAATTTGGAGATTCAAAGCTTAGGCACTTCAAGACTAGCTTGCAATGGCAATGAGCAAGCTTTTATAGAAGGAGGAAGGGGAGTTGGGATCCCTATAATTGTGGGATTGGCCCTATCAGCAAGGAAGCTTCCATGAGAGGTGGCAAACCACTTCCCTTCCATGGAACTTCCAGAGCCAAACCTCCCAACTCAAGATAGATAGCAGTTTCTGAGTTTGTTGAAACAAAAATTCCGCCTTTCTTATTTAAAAAACACTCCTTAAATTGGCTGGCACGACTGCGACTCTGGGACAGAGCGCCAGTTGGCGCGGCCTCTTTGTAGGATTTTCCTCATTGGCACGAGTGATGAACTGGCTACCCACGCCAATGCAAAAAGGGATGTTTTTATGGTTTTTTGCAAGGAGATGTCTTAAAAGAAATTGAAGCTCAAGTTTAGAGAAATGCAATGATAATGGTTTCAAGGCATGACATTGCTCACAGGTCACATAATGGGCCCTCCAATGTGCGGGACGGGGAATGGTAGGGATGGTGACAAATTACTTTGTAACACTATTGTTCCTAGTTGTTGGCATTGACATTGTGGAAAGGGCTAACATTATTTTCATTATGAGTTTTTATACTACAAATTTTGTAATTCACATTTAATAAGCTCACTCTATAAAGCACATTTCAAATCTTTGGTTTAAGTACATAAAGTGTTCCTAAGTCTCTCTAATCCAATTGGTATTGGAATAACTTACTTCATTTGTGTATCTATCTAAACATTCATAATTTGACAATTGGTAAATCATGTTGTATTGAAGAATATTGGCTAAGAACACTTATTGTCTCTTGTGGATAATTTTTATTGGCTTATCATACAAATTTATTGGTTAATTGTTACTATATCGTTTATCAATTGTGGATCTATATATTATTGAGCAATCACATATTGTGGATATATTTATCTCTTGTTGGCACTGTTGAAATCTAACACTTGTATTTTAGTTGATATTATATTTTCTAAACATTGTGAATTACTTAACATCATAACTTGGGTAAAATAAAATTAAGTACTTGAAGGAACATTTAAGTATTCTCACCTAAAATCCACACTCATAATCTCTTGCACAATCATACTAGTTCTTGATTGCATTAAAATTTACCTCCTAGCATAAGCTAGGTTGATAGAGATTTAGGGAAACCCTTTTCCAATTAGCTCGAGAGGTTCAACTCTTCTTAATGGTTGACACAGTGAATTTTCATTCGTCAGAGCCACAATATATGCAGCGCTGGAGGCACTGGGTGGGTGGAACACAAGGGGAGGTATCATTAATCAGGCCACTGTCTGTTCTCGTTGGATTTCATTTCACAACCTACTCTGAGGATTTTGTCTCAAAAAAATTAGGGAAAAGGTTCTATTTAGATTAGGTATATAATTAAAAAAAACCAATATCACTGCATCACATAGGTCCTAGGAATTTCATATCATGTAGGTTAGTTAATCATTCAAGCAACAGGTGTCCATCTAGTTACTTGGAATTGATTGACATTAAGCAAGAGTTGTGACTCCATTAGGCATTGTATCATACTTAAGAAATCTAATCAAATAAATAATATTTATAAATTAAACCAAGCAGCTAGGAAACTCATCCGTGTCTCCTGAACAATTTGGTTCCAAACTTTTTTCCTTCACTTCATTCCATATGGACTACCGCCTATAGCCTCCCGTTGGGAGACAACTAGGATGGATTGGGCGGGGATCATGTTGATTTCATGTAGAATCAGATGTGATTTAAGTCTCAAATTTTGTGGAAAGGATTAGACACATGTATTCTAAATAAACTAAAAATCATTTGGTGAAATTCCACTCGGATTGTATTCTATAGAAATAATTAATTATTTTTAAAGGGACCCTAAGTCAAAGCTTATGAAAATAAAATAATTAAAGTGTATTAATAGAATATGAGTGAGAATGATCTAGAATAAAATGATCAAAGAAAAAGTTAATATTACCCATTGAGTAGAGATCTAATATGGGCCATTGAATCCTCAAAGAGAAGGTTATAAGAAGGAATTGAAGGGTATTTTGGAAAACATATTCGTGGAGACACAAATAATCTAAAGATCAATTTTTTCTGATGAAGAAAGTGCTAAGATGAAAATCGGATGTAAGTGATTCTTGATTGCAATGAGGGGCAGTAATACTGGTTGGAAGGCTTCCTGATTCGAAGAGTACTTAGCAGTAGAGACACAGAGATTCAAAAAATCAGCGCAGAGATATAGTGATGCAATGCTTACACAGTCACTTCTCAGAGAAAGAGGGAAATACATTTACCTGTTGATGAGACAACGCAGAGTGTGACTCGGATCCTCAAGAGGTTTTCCAGAGTACTAGTATTCCTCAGTTTCCATCCACTAGTGAGATCAACACAAAGGAAGAGGGCAACCACAGTTGTGACGCAGTCATCGCATAGAGTGATGTAGTCACTGCACAGGCAGTCCAGCCTTGGTGAAAACTAGTGCCAGTTTACCATGGAGTGAGGTTTTTCTCATGAGATTTATTCTATTAGCTTATCTGTATGATTTCATAGTCTCATCAATCATAGATTTGTACTCATAATTTACTTCAAAATAACATAAACCCTCTGATCTGCTACACCGATTTTCCCACATTGGGTTTTTCCAAGGACATTATTCCAAAAACAATTGTGTCGGATGGTTGTGTGATCTATGTGTGTTCAGATTTTTTCCACACTTGTATTCATTCCCCAGTTTAATTGTGTAGGATGTAGTGAATGCATTTTGATATTTTCTTGTAGAACACAATAAATAATTTCTTAAGTAAAATAACAAATAGAAGATTTTCCATTAGTTGCTACAGTAGGATTTTGTGTAATATGAATTTTCACATGGTATCAGAGGTTGTTTAAACTGAGTGCAAGTGATAAAAATAAAAAATCCAGTAGATCCAACATTGAAGAAGCGGTTGGGGATCAAAGAGTTGCATAAGCAGTAGATTGATTTCCCAGTGAAGTGCGCAGTCCAAGCTAGGAGGGCGAGATCAGCAAGGAAAAGCTCTCTCTTAGTGAGCAGACATAGAGGTAGGATTGTTCCAGATTTTCGTTTGTTCGAGGAAGAGGGAGTAGCACAATAAATCTATGCATATCATCAGCTGGAGGGACACAATTGATTTTGCAACAGTGATTCATGGTGCAGAGCATTAGGAAGCGTAGTAGAAACACAGTTTTGGGGATTTTCTGACCTCAGTAAGTTTCTAGCTTGAGAAACTTAGATTCCTCGTGTATTAGTGTTGTGAAGATAACCCCCTCTGAGAACAGAGGTGATCTCTCTAGCCCTATAGTGGGTCTAGAAACACACGATACTATCTAATGGACACTTTCTTAGTAAATATTCAAAGAAGGATGAGAAAGGGAGAAGGACCTACCTCTTCCTGATGCTATGCTCAACCCTTTGATGAAGACCTTGATCCAAAATCCTTTAGGATCGATCATATCTACTTGTGGCATTCAAATTCCTACATGTATCAAGAAACAAAAGCAAACGTGATCCAATACAAAGCATACATTGAACATCAACTACCTAAGAGATCAAGGAGAATTAGGAAACTTGTATGTATATCCAAACAAATATAGAAAGTGGAACACAAACTGTATTATTGATAATATAAAAGAGAGAGCTTACAACCATGGCCTTGATGTTGGAGACCTCCCTTTTGTGCATTCCAAGTCCAAATTGAGGCTCTTCAAGAGATCCTTATATCGAATGGAAATTTAGGCATTAACACAACATGGGGATATAAAGGATTAATGATCAGACCAACCCAACAATGACCAACCAGTAATGGAGGGATGGGGATCAATTTATAGGAATGGAGATGGATTTAGGAGCCCATGAAAGAAGGAGGAGAGTCCACTTCTCAATGGAAAATCCCCTATTGATAAGATCAAGAGCTCCGAATGAGAGAGATCGACCATATCTCCACCGAACAATATGTAGCTAGTCGTCCCAGAAGCTTCTAGAGCTCGAAGCTTCTCCTCCATTTGAGGAAACACTTCCAGAAAGGGTTCAACGTGGTTTTTCCAATTAGAAAAGCGTTGAAAGTGCTAGGCTAGAATGTGAAACTTGCCATCAACACGAGCAGATAACTAGAGAAAAGCACTGGCTCTAAAATTTAGGGTTTGAGATAAGCTTCTTCAAAAATTATTCAAGGTAGCTTTATTTTAGTCTTTAAAGGATATCTTGATGTATTTTTACAAGGTGGATATACTACACAATATTCATTAGAGGGAACTTCAAGATTGGGGACAAAAAGTGAATGGGGTGACAAATTACTGTGTAATAGATGCTCCCTAAAACATGAAGGCATAATAGGGGGTGATGGGTGAAATGCTTTACAAACCAAGGCAAGGACTCGAAGAACCAATAGGAAAACTAAAAACTAAAACACAATACAATATATGACATCTCTGATATGAATATTCCTAATAACATATCATTGAATAATCATCAAATAACACATGAACCCATGACATGGTCAGAACCATCTGTCTGAAAGAGATCATGGAAATGGATTCACGGTATGGTCGTAGCATCCATAGAGAAAGGATCATGTGTAAAATCATGAATACTCAATAACTTCACGCAACATGGATAATAATAGATGGGATCCAGACTCTTCGTCACAATTTAGATTTACCCAATGTATGAATCTAACCATGTGAATATATGTGCTGATGTCGAACATGGTAGAAAGCACCTGATTACGGGTCGACGATGAAAAACCTTAACATGCACGAGAGAGAACACAAATATTGACAATGGCCCTCAAGGTAAAAAAACACAATCTAAAAGCGTGAATAAATGTGTTGAAGTTGAACACTTGCAGAATCATCCAATTGAAGGCCAATGAGGTGAACCTGTCATTGAACATGAAGAACTTTCCATTGAGGCATGCAAGCTCCAAGGTACTGAAAAGGAGTTTCTAAATCATCTCACTGGATAATGAGTTGAAGTCTACATGAAGGATTTCTCAAGATGATATGAGTGATTCAGGACTATTGCAGATAGGATTAGATAAGTAGAGGATGTTTGACTTTGACAAAAAGGACTTCTCTTGAAAATATCAGCGACACGACTTCGGAGCATGGAAAAATTTGACTCAAAATGGGACCAGAGGTCATGATGAAAAAAATGATGATCGAATAAGAGGAAAATGGATTTCCCAAACCTAGGAAGGCAAGTGGCGAATGGAGGATATATCCAACCCAACACAAAGAACAGATGAATGTCATGTTCAAGAGCGACATGTTGCCTAATACATATGATGTTCCAATTTCAATTTTCCACCGTTATTTCTAACAAGTACCTCTTTATTTTTTATAGCCAGCATGAAGAGGATAGCTTATGCTGAGTGTGTAAGTTCATTCTTCAAATGAATCTATCCTAGTAATTTTAACGAGCCCTAGGAAGAAGGAACTCAGTCTCGTCATGGTGACAAGTATTTCACTGTTTAATGTTTTACGAGTCCGGCGGAAGAACAACTTGGTGTATTTTTCATGTTTAGGGAGTTTTAAAAAGAAACAAAAAAGAAAACTCCATCATGTCCCTTTTCATAAATCATCCCTCAAATCCAAAAAGGTATAAAAAAATATTCGAGAGAACCTCTTGACCATGTTTGATCAAGGTATTCCTTTTTCGTAAATAGTTAATCTTATCTGGAAAAAGGGGTAAACATATACATGAGACCACGTCAATTCATTTACTTTAACAAGTTCGAAATGAAAAGTAATCGACAATATTTTCATATTTCGAGAGGGTTAGAAAAGAGTTGAAAGATGGCTCTAGGGGGTTTCTTTTTTGTTTATTTTTAATGAGTCCGAAAAAGAGATAAAATAAAACTCATTACATCAGTCAAAGATGATTATTATCACCATAAAATATCATGTTGCTACAAAAAAATAACAAAAATCACCGATATCGAGAAAAATAATAAAATATTGGTAAAAATATCTTCAAAAATATATAAATAGACAAAAAGTAAATCATTTTTACCATTCTATTTGGAGTAAATTGGAGAAGCACATTTTACCCCATTTTCTCCCGATCTTCAGACTAGTGGTACGGCCGATCCAGGACACCATTCAGCAATATGTCAACTGCAAGTAAGAGCCCTATATTTTCTCTTCAATTTGATTCCATTTTCAATCCATTTAACTTAGAAATTTTAGTTTTAAGGGAGGATTTTCAAATTTTAATATCACGGGTGATCAGTGTAGGTTCGAGCTATCAGAGCCACGCTAATCGCTCCTAGCCCATTATGTCAGCGCACCATCAACGCCTTTTTAATTCTGACAGGCCCGCTGAGCACAAAGAAGAAAATAAAACATGAAAATATCCATTTTTTATTATTCATTTCCAATTTTACTCCGATGAAAACACCTAAAATACCATTTTTTAATGTTTTGCAGGTGTCTTTTGTGAAGATGGTGATTGAATGGAAAGAAAGGGGTCATGAGGTGGAAGGCCATGAAGCCATTCAAGACCCAAATTGCATAAATGCGTTGAATAATTGTGGATTTCTCAAGTTTTTCCATACCTAAGGACTTAGATCTCAGCTAGAGTTGTTAGAATATCTTATCGAAATATGGGGCGTCGATCGCAAAATTTTCATTATTTGGGATCAAGAGCTTGAAACAAAAATTTCATATATCTACTTCCTAACAGGATTTTTTAGGAGAGGGGAAAGGATCCAACTCTCTGGAGCTCGTAATAGAGGAGATAGCACTAGCATGCTCATCAAGGGACATTTTCCAAGTGCCAGAAATACTAACATCAGATAGGTGGATATCAAAACCATCACCAATCTATCTTTGAGGAAAAGTTTTCATTGAATGGCTTGTGTAGCTGGGGCATAGGCATTGCATGAGGCAACGAAGTCCTAGTTCAAATACATTGTAGATTTCCTTGCTCCAACAATTTTCAATTGGTTCGAGGGGTTGTTGGCTAACATGAAGAGCCAACTAACCAAGTGAAAAACAAGACGTCTGAAACAATTTAGATATGGATCCATCCTGGTCACTTTATTTTTGGAGAGACTTCCCTTATTTTAATACCAACGGCTTGAGGTATATGCCAACATTGATTTCAGAGGAGACCCAAATTTACCTCTTCCTCCAGGTGCACAGTGGTTTGATACAAGTAAAAAATTGTTTTTGGAGTTTTTTACTTTTGAATGTTTTTGTTATGTATTCCAAGATCTAAACTAATGTTATTTTTGCAGATGTTGGATCGGAGAGACCAGTAGGTATGTCTCCAATTGCGATGAGGGTGGCACCCCAAATTGAGGATGCTCCTTATGGGAAGGGAGCAGACCCACTATCAGAGATGGAGTGTAATCTGACAGGCTTGACCAGAGGCATACAAGAATATGCAAATTTTGATGATATCCCACTTCGTTTTCAGAGGCACACCATGGGATTCCTAGGCCGATTATGTCATTTACTCTGGCGAGTTATCCGACAAGTCACATTCCATCATGAGCACGATGTGGGAGGATAGCAGCCTTTAGTTTATTTTTTGCATTGATGTAGGCTTGTAGAGCCATTGTATCACATAACACATATTTTTTGAGATTTTGATGTAATAAATGTTTACAAATTTGATATATATATATATCCATATGCAGGATTTCTTTTGTTACTAAGTGCTCTTATATCATGATGATGTGTTTGGTTTTTACATACAATGAAAATGTCGATCTAAAACATAATTTTCTAATGTATCTGTTAATGTATTCAAATTGCGTGGAATGTGTTGATATGTAATGGAATCAAAATTTCTTTCCAATAATCAAACAAGTAAATACATACACAAAATATGAGGGTTTCTTACTGAATAATGACCATTTAACTATAACACAACGAGTTGTGAGTCTATCTTGACAACCAAGTCTTTGATACCGAGAGAAATTGCATCTGATAATATTTCGTTGACCACATTATATTCGACAATATTATTAGTTGTTTTGCCTAGACAAATACCTTATAAATTGACCAACTCACCATTAGTGGCAAAGAGTGCCCATGCTGTGGAAGATAATTTCCGTGTGCTATATCAAGCACCATCAACAAAACTGACATAATGGTTTGATGGCATCTGAAAACCAAATGGAACACAAGGTAAGAAGAGGAAACATGTTTGAAAAGAAAACAATCAAACCAAAATATCTAAAAGCACACTAATGAATCACATGCTAATGTAAAAAGTACCATACTTGTGATTAAGCATAATAATTCTTTAGATAGAGCCCATTTCAGGGCTCAACCAATTGAATATCCCCATAGTCGACTAACTCATAGGCACCTTTTCTAATACACGTTGAATAATGTAGGGCCCATGCCACATTAGCTCGAGCTTCCCGACCCCTAGTTTATCATATGCTTTACCATAAAGCAAGACCAAGTCACTTTCAAAGAAAACATGAGGAGTAATAGAATTATCATATTGAGCTTTAACTCTTTTCTTTTGTGCTTCAATGACTAAAGCAACGATTCATCGAGGCTCATCGAGACGCTCGAGATAAAGCATGCGTTCCTCTTCTCGCGAAGTACCAGGGAGTAGTTTGATAGCTAGCCTCAAAGAAGGGATTTCACACTCAATAGAGAGTGTAGCTTCCAGACCATACATCGGATTAAATGGTATAAATCTAGTAGCAATTTTAGCAAAATTTTAGTAAGCCCACATAGTTGAGAATAACATGAGGTGCTAGTTTATTTTGTGTCTCCCAATGGTTCGTTGAAGCATTGTTACTAGAAAATTTTTAACAACTTCAACTTGGCCATTGAGTTGTGGATAATATGGAGTGGAGATATCACAGTGTATCCCCAATTGAGCAGTAAGCTCTGTCATTATATGATTTCAAAAGTGGGAACCATAGTTAGTGACAATAGATTTTCGGACATCGAATCGAGCTATGACATGGTTGAAAAGAAATTGCACCACAGTCTGACCTTCATTATCATATGTAGGCATCACCTTGACCCGTTTTGTAAAATAATTGATGACAACAATAATATAACCATGCCCCAGGCCGAGCTAGGGTTACAAGTCATGAAATCTATGCCCCATTTTGCAAATGGCTTGATGGTCACAACTGGGTGCAAGGATGTGGGTGGGGCACGTTATTTTCGAGAATAGATTTGGAAATCATGACATTTGCGGATGGCAAGAATGCAATCTTTAAAAATATATGGCCAAAAATATCCCGTGCAAATGATTTTATGAGCGGTAGCATAATCAGACATATGAACATGACACGTGGCAGTCATTAAGGATTTTCTTAGCTTCCTCAAGAGTTAAGCATCGAAGGAGTATGTAATCAACACTAGTTCGATATGGAGTATATCCAATGATGTGGAATGGTTGGGACTAGTAAAGAAGCCTTCGCCTCTCAGAGGGAGACAAATTGAAATTTTTGGGTCTGAAGATAAACAATGATGTCTCCATACTATGAATCGAGAGTACTGATGAGAAAGAGTGATTCATCGGGAATCAATTTTTCAAAAGGGGTAGGATCAACTGCAACTGGAATATCACAGATCAATGCAGCGAATACCAATGATTTCTTAGACTTTTCCATAAAAAAATCTAAGTCAAACTCCTGGAGAATGACAATCCATTTGGAGTACTTTCCCCAAGAAACTAATGAGTAAGAATTTAATTCATGTGGTTACATTCATAAATCACCATAATCTTGCACAAGAGAATGTAATGGTGGAAGCACTGAACAACGTGGATAACAACTAATTATATGTGAGCATAAAGAGTCTCGAAATTGTATAGATTTAGGATCAAGTAGTAAAATACATGTTCATGACCATCATCATCATCCTGAACCGGAACCATACCAATAATTCTCTCTGTGGTGGCCAAATATAGGAAATAATCACAATGATAATCAGGAGAATGTAATAAAGGAGCACTGATAGGGGCTTTCTTCAAAGCATCAAAAGAGTTATTAGCAATTTCATCCAAAATGAATGGGACTCCCTTTTTCAGCATACAGGTAAATCCTTTGGCAAGCACAACATAACTTGGGGTTAACCGATGGAGAAAATTAGCTTTCCCCTACAAGATTTGTAGTTGATGTAAAGAGGAGGGAGGAGGTAGATTGATGATTGCCTCAACTTTCAGAGGATCATTTCGGATGCCTTCTTTAGAAACCACGAAACCTAAGAGACAACTTGATTCTACGCAAAAGACAAATTTATAAGGATTAAACCATATGTTATAGTGTCAGCAACAAATAAAAATCACTCTAAGATGTTCAGGGTGATCTCGAAGTTTCACGTAATGAGCTGGAAGGTCATCAAGATATGGTTGGACTATGTGTTTAATATCATGAAAAGCATAGGACATAGCCTTTGGAAGTTAGCCCTGACATTTTTCAAACCAAAAGGGAGCTTCTTATAGGAAAACATTCCCCAAGGATAGATAAAGGCAGTCTTATGTTGATATTCCGGAAGGATATTGACCTAGTTGTAACCAAAAAAATTGTCCATAAAAGAGAAAATATCACTCTTGCAGCATTCGTCAATAATTTGATCGATAAAAGAAGTGGGGTAATTGTCTTGAGGATAAGCTCGATTTATATCACGGTAATCAACATAGGCACGAATGGTCCCTTGTTTTTTGGTAATAGGGACAATATTAGAGACCCAATCCATTAATGGTATAGAATATATGAAACCAGCCTTGATAAGTTTTTTGACCTCTCCCTTAATGGCAACAACCTTTCTTGGGTGCACAAGGTGAAGCTATTGACGAACATGCTTTGAGTCCGGATATGTAGGAATTTCGTGCAACTCAATACTAGGGTCTATGCCAAGAATTTATTCATAAGACCATGTGAATACATCACATAATTATTTAAAAAGAGCTGTGTAAATATTGACCTCATCGGGAGAAAAAGATGCACCAATATGGACATTCTCTACAACCCTTGGTTTAACAGAGATGTTGATTGGAATGGTAGCATAAATGTTACCCATGTTTCCTTCGGACAACACTTCCGGAACCAAAATGGGATGTTGAAGTGGGCCGGTCAATGCATATGGAACACATGATTCCAGACAAGTAGAAATGTCATCCAGGCCTGGGAGAAATGGGGAACGATGATGACCATCATCCCAAGGGGTTTCTTTAAGAGACATAACTTCCACAATATTCTCGTCAGTGGGGAATTACTCGTTCAAGGGATCGTCATATTCCTAAGAACCAAACCAAGGGGACTGTGAATACGTGTCCAGAGATGAAACCAGATTCTCATTGGCTTCAAAAGCAGCCCTGGAAGAAAGAAGAATGTTGTGATACATATGCTCTGCAGGGATGAGGGGCATAACATCACCAAAAATGTCAAGTTGGTCAGGACTAGGAACAATCCATGGATTGTGACCAGATGGTATCATGTTAATAGAGGTGACATTAGGAGGTGAGAGTGAAAAAACACCCATTAGGGACGAATACTTGAAAATACCCAACCCAATGCTCTCATAAGGAGTACAGGTATTCCCAACATATGGAAATTTTCCAATTGAGGAATCAGAGGAAAAGAAAGTGAGTTGATCGACAGTGACAATTTTCCCCTGATGAGGAAAGCAGAGAACGCGGAAAAGAGTGGAGACCACGCAAATCATAGCATGAGTCCAACTACGCCCAAGCAGAAGGTTGTAGTTGAGGTTGGCATCTACCACCTATACTTCTATGTTCACCGTCTTACCCTCCAAATGAATTGGCAAGGATTTGAGAATACCATATGATCGAGATCCTCTACCATGAAAAGCTTCCAGAGTGTTAGGGGACTGAATTAATGGGGGAGGGCTGATCAATTTCCAAAATGAAACAGACATGATGCAAGTGGAAGAACCTTCATAAAAAATAGTCCGATGGATGGTTCTACCCATAGTAATGACTTGAATTAGAAAATCCACTTGAGATGGGAGCCGAGGAATAAAGTTCTCGAGATAAAAGTAATAAGGTTCGAGTCCACGTGATCGATCCCTCTGATAGCAGATAACAGTGCCTTCAGTTGTGATGGGCATGACTAAAGGACTTACAAAGCTAACATCGTCGAAGGTGCCTGAGCTAAATCCTCTACAATGTTATAGTGATAAGAAGCTCAAGCATTCGAGTTGTAATAGTACTTACGTAGAAATGTTTTTGGAGGTGGTCGGAGGATGGAATCACTATTAGGTCTCTCAATATGGAGAGGATCAGAACTAGGAGGAATGGAAGAGGAAGGAATATTTGTGGCATCCTTTTCTATGGAAGATTTTGAGGGATTTGGGTAATATTTCGATCGGGTGGAAACAAAAATGGGTTCTGTACCAGCCATAAAGACCTGAGAGCTTGTGGAATATTGGAGTTGATCAACCATTTGTGTCTACTATGTAGGGAATGTTTCTTTCAAGAAAACTGGGGTACCAGACACAACCTTCAGAAGATGGGAAACTTTCGCATACCAAGGGAAATACTTGGTGTAGTGGTCATCATCACATATCAAGCAAGGATACTTGTTCTTACGCTTGGAAGAATTTTTGGTAGATGATCTAGCGGAATCCTGTTTGGGGGTGTCAGATTTGGATTTTCCTTTCCCCTTCTTTTTACCTTTTGAGGACTTGTCTGTTGTGGTAGATTGAACAACATTAAACTCAAAGGTTTTACCAAGATTATTTGAATTGTTCAAAGGAGTTGAGGGAGTAGTGGTAGAAGTAGAATTCGACTTCGAAGAAGCCTTGGGTGTGCTATGATCAATATGGACCACTATCCCAATTATGCCATCAACAGGAGGTGTAGCAGGAGATTGGGATGATGCTAGGTTAGTTGAAGGTCGTGGTGCATCAGGTAAAAGCTCATATAGAGTTACACATTGGGAATAGACCAAATCTAGACACTTAGAATGGGCGATTACTGCTTTTGTCACACATCCACCAATAGCGAGATCTTTGGTGATTTTAGGAACAAAATATTTTGTGAACCATTCAGTCAACACTTGGTCAGGGATTTCAAATTTAATAAGGCGATGCCTGCACCTCCATTCATAAATATGATCTGAGATGTGAGTAGCAGGTGACTACTTCAAATATGTCAGGATATGGGTTCCAGTCTCACAGCGAACGGGAAATTGGAAATGTGTGAGGAAATCCATGGCGAAGGTATTGAAATCGTATAAGACACAATGAGGAACTTCAATGTACTATTTTTCAGCAGCACTTGTCAAAGTGTGCTATAAAATACGTAGACGAATGGAATCGTCAACCCAATAATTAGAAGAGCACCATAAATGGTATGTCATGACATGGGCTTAAGGGTCTTCCCCATATTTTCCTTCAAAATTTGGACAATCTCTAGGAATATTAGTTGGAGCTGGATGCCAATGTGCCATGTGTTGGATGGGGTCATTTGTCAACTTAGACACATCAGGAAGTTCCAAAGTAGCCAAGAATTGTAATGGAGAGTGATGTGAAGAAAAAGGTCTTTGGAAGTTTCCTATCTGGGGGTTCCAAACTTGCTGGTATGGGTTCTTTTGCCATTGGGGCTGATTTTTACCATACTTCTCCCACTGTCCACACTAATGTAGATAAGGTATATATGGTTGATAGGGATCTTGTTGGAGTTGCATTCGCTGCGAAGTACCTTGTTGCAAATGTTTTTGAACGTATGGTCCTTTCTGGGGCTGTTGATAAGGCCCCTGTTGTATGTAAGCTCCATGTTGGGGTTGTTGGAACTGACCTTGAGGAATTTTTTGGTATTGGGCACCAGGCTGATTAGGGTAAGTTCCAGTTTGACCCAGAGGATTTAGACCAAATTGGACTATTGGGCCAAATTGAGGGTTAGTTGCAACTACACCAACTAGATTTTGGGGCTGTTGGACATATGGCTGAGAGACGTTCGGTCACTAAACAAATTGATATTTCACATTTGGTTGCTGAACATACTGATATTGTACATTCAAATCCTGAATATGGGGTTGTTGAACATAAGGATATTGAATGTGGGGTTGTTGATAAACAACTTGGGCTGAAGTAGGGTGACCACCTGGTATAGAGGCTCTTATGATAACACTTGTTGGCTGTGAAAGCAGAGTTGCAATAAGGCTAGCAGTAGGCTATCTCGCCCCTGATACAGTTCCTGAATTAAGATTTTCCCCACCCAATAATGGAGGTAGATATAAAGGATGTGATTTACCCCTAGGCATATATGAAGTCGTAGATTGACCACTTAAAGGTGGGATCATAGTGATTGTGGATAACAATAAGGGAGTAGATGATCCTATTGAAATGATCATTTGACCGAAAGAAACCACGAGTTGTGAAGAAACAACCACATTTGAAACAAATGGGTCGGAAGATGGAGAAATGCAAGTTAACCAAACAAGATGGTGAAACAAGGATGTAGCTCCAGAAGCTCCTGAAACAAGGCTTCCTAGAGAATTATACCTAGTTGGAAGCATAGATGAGACTTGAATGAAGGGCATAATCATCCCACTCCCTTCATCTTGAGGAGTGGTAACATACAAAAACCCTTATGGAGAAAACATAGACGTAGTGTAAACTTCTGGAATGTAAGATGCAAAAGTTTCTAGGGGAATCCCTTAGGGGTACTCACAGATGGAATATCGTCGACATTCGACGCCATTTATGGAGAAAACAATTGATAAGAAGTAGTACGAGATGCTACAGAAGAAGCACACAGAGGAACTCCAGGACTGTCAAAAGGGCTATATGGCCATTCAAGCGAGACCATGTGTTGATCGAAGAGCTGATTTAGAGGAAAGAATATAAATTGTGCAGAAGAGTCAGAACTTTCTGGCTCAGGATCCTCAGATGATAATGAAAGCCACTTGTCAGGTGGTGGTCGAGACAAAATCGGTTGGACACTTATGACAATTCCAATTCAACACCTTGATATTCAAGGGATCCAGTTGGAAATTGTGGAATCTCAGGAGGAGGCTCTTGAGTTCCTTCAGAAGAGGAATGAGGTGAATTTGAGGATTCAACCATGATGGCCTTTTGAAAAAAATCAATGAAGAGAAAGGTGAATCAAATTTGAGCAATTAAGATTTATAATTAACCAGGAAGGATAAGTCCAAGAGCACTGCACACGTAGAATGTTATCATAGGAAGTTTATTTTAGAAATTAAACACAAAATAAATAAAAAAGGGTGAACTAGGAATAAAGGATTACTAGGTGTCTGTGAACTGCAATATACACCTTGGTGAAAAAATGATAGAATAAATTACCAAGGACTTAACGTACTGCAGCCAATATCCCCGAATGCTATGTTCGGTGTATCACGCCTACAAGGCAACTGACTTGGTTTTCAACCTAGTGGGGTCTCCTAATATATACTCGACAGTACGTGGGAGTCTAGTCCGTAGTAGCATTGTCTAATGTGTAACCGTATGATGAGAATGTCCCCTTATACTTTTCTTATGTGGAGCATAGTTCTATATACTTCCATACATGGGATGAGATATCCCCCTCAGAATGTAACACAGATTGTTAGCGACAACTTCTACGTTTAACAACACTGGAACACGTCTCTAGCCTATACCTCTAGATGTTTGTGTTAATTTCAAATGCTCCTTAAGGTTAATTGAATATTTTTTAAATTTTATCTTTGATTATGTTTTAGTTTTAGGCTCAACAACGATGTCATCTGAATCCTATAATGAAGCTAAATGCAAAAATAATCCATTTCATTTCAATGAAATCTAAACTAACGAGCGAGAAAATGAAAACAAGAGTGCAAAGCACAAGCAATTCAATAATTAATGATGCCCCAAAACTAGCTCAATATTACTAAAATGAACCTTTTAAAACTGAATTCGCTTTCACTATCCCCAAATGCAAACTCAATGAAAATGAAATCACTTCCTTTTTCACTAAGATGCATTAAACACATTATTCTTTTTCTATTTACTTTGAATGTTCAAGTGAAAACTAATTCAAATGGAAAGAAAAGTAAAACTAACCAAATGAACAAAGAATTTTCAAAATATCACCCTTTTCGCTTTTTATTTCTCAAATGGAAAACAAATCATTTCAAAAATACTTAAATGAAAATGAATTTTACCTTATTTTCAAAACGAAGAAAAAAAAAACCAATTCAAAAGCTCAAAAATGAAAATGAATTTCAATTTACTCTTTCGAAATGGAAAATCAAACACACACTTTCAAACTTGCGAATCAAACAATTGTGATCTATGTTTGACACTTAATCGAAGGTGATTCCAAATTGCGGTGATGACTCAGTGCAAATGAAAACAACCTCAAACACAAGCCAAAAGTAATATGAAATGGTGTTTGGAATGATTGCAACAAAATTCTGAGACAGAGTCAACAATTCTCTTATGACAATCACAAGTGATAAGTGAAGGAAAATTGACCTAGAAACCCTAGAAGATGATGCAACTCCACTAAAGCAAAAAAAAAGTCAAAGAGGTAAATCAATCACTCAAACAAAGAAAACAAACCAAACGGAGTGGTAGCAGGTCATTTAGACTTGAAAGACACTTCAGAGGCCAAGACACACTGGAAAGCTTAAAGGGAAACCCTATATTTTTCCTATCTTTGGGATCAACATGTCTGTGAGGAGAAGAATAGTGCTGAAAGGCAGATTAGCATGACTGTTTTACAGATAAAAACGTTGTCAGTGCTCTTTTAAGAGACAAAAAAATGCTGAGCGAGAAATACAAGGGAAAAAAATAATATCAACATTCAAACCAGACTTGACACCCTAAAGCAATGAACAAATCCTATTCAGACCTATAGAGACATAAATAGATTAAGATCTCAATGATCGGTCAAACAGATAAAAAAAATGGAAAAGGGAAGGCAAAGAGGCTAAAGATCCCTAGTGGAGTCGCCAATTTTTTTGTGAATACAATCCCTTCTACAGACATAGGTGATCTCTCTATCCCTAGAGTGGGTTTAACAACACACGAGAATAAATAATGGACACCTTCTTAGTAAATATTCAAAGTAGGATGAGAAAGGGAAAATGACCTACCTCTTCCTGATGCTATGCTCAACCCTTGATGAATTCCTTGATCCACCGTATCCTTCAGGATCGATCCTCGCTACTTATGGCATTCGAATACCTGCAAGAGATCAAGAAACAACAAGAAATGTGATCCAATACAAAGCATACATTAAACATCAAATACCTAACAGATCAAGGAGAATTAGGCTACTTGTATGGATATCCAAACAAATATAGAAAGTGAAACACCATATGTATTATTGATAATATAAAAGAGAGTGCTTACAACCATGGCCTTGATGTTGGAGGCCTCCCTTTTGTGAAGTATGAGTCCAAAACGAGGCTCTTCATCCAGTCCTTCTCCCAAATGGAAATTTAAGCATTAAAATAGCATGGGGATGTAAAGGATTAATGATCAGACCAACCCAACAATGACCAACCAATAGTGGAGGGATGGGGATCAATTTATAGGAAGGGAGATGGAGTTAGGAGCCCATGAAAGAAGGAGGGGGGCCCACTTCTCAAGGGATAATCCCCTATTGATCAAATCAAGAGTTCCAAATGAGAGACCTCGACCATATCTCCACCGAATAATATCCAACTCGACGTCCTGCAAACTTCTAGAGCTCAAAGCTTCTCCTCCATTTGAGGTAACACTGCCATAAATGTTTCAACGTGGTTTTTCCAATCAGAAAAGCGTTGACAGTGCTAGGCTAGAATGTGAAACCTTCCATCAACATAGGGAGATAACTAAAGAAAAGCGTTGACCCAAAAATTTATGGTTTGAGATAAGATTCTTCAGAAATTATTCAAGGAAACTTTCTTTTAGTCTTTAAAGGATATCTTGATGTATTTCCAAGGTGGATATACTTCACAATTCATTACAGGACACTTAAGTATTGGGGATGGGAAGTGAACAGGGTGAAAAATTTCTGTGTAAAAGATGCCCCCTAAAGCATGAAGGCATAAGAGTGAGTGATGGGTGAAATTCTTTACGAACCAAGGCAAGGACTCGGAGAATTTCCAGGAAGCCTTCAGTATCAAACAAAATAAAATATATGTCATCTCTGATATGAATATGCCTAATATCATATCACTGAATAGGCATCATGTTGGTCATCAATATTTTTTTCTATTTGTATATGACTAAATACTTGTCCTAGATTTCTAAAACCAAGATTCATGAATATTGTAAGTTTTAGAAATCTCACTACTTTCATTATCCTTAAAAGGAATTTTTTTCACTATTTTACTACTTTTCCATCCCCTGGTTAGCCTAACACTCCTAGAAGACCCCTCATGGGCTCATGCCACTCATCTTTTCCTCATTTTCACACCCATAACCTCAGTACTCTTTTTTTCTTATGCTTAAGCCTTCCACTTTCCATCTAGGATTGCCAAACAACCTACCCTTTCCCATGTTCAATCAAATGCCTCAAAGCATTGATGGTCTCAAAACTATCTATGTAGGCTCTTTAGATAAATCAAGTACATTGGATTTTGGACCTTCAATACACCAATTTTTCAAAAAACTCTGTTTTTCATACTTGAAAACCCTAAGCCAAGATTTCAGTCAAAGACCAAGTCAAAGAGCCTTTCACTAGGTCACTAGGGCTTCATAAGTTGTAGGGTTAATCTTGGTGTTCGAAATCACTATTTTCCATGTGCTATAAATTGAATCAAATGTGAAATAAGGTGATCACTTGTTTGTCCAAGATAAATCATAAAAGCCTCCAAGGAATACCTCCTTATCAAGTTCAAATTTTGCAAAGGACAACTGTTCATTTTTGGCATTTCTGCAGGAATGTCAAGGTGACTATCAAAAATAAAATTGGTAAGGTAAGAGGCCTGCTCATCATTAGAAGATATACTCAATCAAATGGAAGAGGAAGCAGCCTATGTTCAACAAAAATCAGGGTTTCTAGGCACTAATTAGGCTAGCAGTATGCCAAGCAAAGATCAATGCATCAAATCACAAGGACAAAGGCACACTAGCACAACCAAGCATGAACTGAATATTTTTAGAAATTATAGATGAAAAGGGGAAAAAGGTGAGGTGAACTGAATAGAAATGAGTGAAATTGAAAGGGATATAGAGAACTTATAATACAACACTAATGATTCTTCTCAAACAGCCCAAAAACCTAAGGTTTTGGGAATATAGGCAAGAGGGTGAAATGAAGAAAATGAGCCTCCATAATGACAGTAGAAAGAGAGTTTGAAGAAGCTCTTGAAGGTGACTTTTAGGGTTTTCTAAGGTAAAGTGTTTCAATGCCTCAAAGGGAAAGCATGAAAGAATATCAGTATAAGGAAGATCAAGCCTTCATTTTTAGTCATTTGCACTCAATGATCAAAGGAGTGAAAACATAGGCTTAAGCTCCAAGAGGGAAGACAAACTGATGATAAGGTTGCTATTGTTATGTAACTGAATGTTTCAAACTCCAGGAACATCAAAAACAGCTAAAATAATTATTTCATGGCACCTATAACACATCAGAAGTGGCCAAGAGAAGACAACATACATGATTGTTAAGACTATGGCACTTGTAAAAAATGGATTTATTATACCTCTAGAAAATCAGTGAGAAGAGAAGAAAACATGTTTTTAGGTCACCCACACTCAGAAATCTCAAAGGGCGTAAACACAATTTCCAAACTTCACAATGCAAGAAACAAAGGTTTTGACAATGCTATGGTAAGGACAGGTCCCTCAAAAATGTTTTTAAGAGCTTACCCTTATTAAATGAGCTAAAGGATGTGTTAGATTTCAAATAATAGAGGAGGCAGTTTTAGGGTTCTGATATGACAAAATGGGTAAAAACAGAGTTTTAAAAGCATCAACAGGCTAAAGGGAGTCAAGTTTCACCATGTCAACAACCTGAAAGGCAACAAAGAAGAATGATTACTAAAGGAAAAATAGCCATTTAAAATTTTTCAAGTCAACCACAGAAAAAAAGGTCAAAGGATTAGCAGTCAGATGAAAAATCTCAAGAAACATTAGCAAAGTGGGTTTGCAAGATATAAAATTTCTTTCCTAAGACTATAAAAGAGCATTTGGTCTATCACTCATTTCATTTGTCACTTGCAAAAAAGAGTGAAAAGCATTCAAAGAGAAATTTCTGAGTTTTGTGAGAATCTGGGTAAGATTTCCCGGCACTACGCTTTGGAGCAAGCGTTGCACGTAGGAGAAATTTTGCAGTGTAATTTTACACTACGCTGTGCTTAGAAGGGAGCGCGCTGCGCTTACAGCTAGGCGCTACTCGTTCGCCCAGTTTTTCCCGACAAGGAGGACCCGGCAGGCCTGCACGTGGGTAGCACTGCGTGCAGAGAGGCCCGACAGGCCCAAAGCTCGTGCAACGTTATGCTTAGGAGCCTGGCAAGCCTGCATGCAGGCAACACTGCACCCAAGAGGACCCAACAGGCCCAAATTTTTGCCGGGCATTGCGCCTAGGGCATAAAGCATTTTTCACTTGCAAAATTGCCTAAGATCACAAAGGAGCATCTCCACAGCTGCATCCAAGGACCTACACCAAAGAAGTCAAATTTTGGTAGGTGGCTGCTTATCCTTATCCTCCAAGTGGTTTTGATGATTTAAATGGTTAAAAGAAATTACTAAACCCTAGTGACTAGGAGCCCTAACTCCTCATGGGAAACAAACTGGTTTTGACCTCCAAAAATAAATTTTCCAGTTAAGGGGGTTGTCAATTAGGGTAATTTAAATCAGTTCAAGATAAACCTTCATCAAATCTTAAGGGAGGTCAGTCATAAACCCACACCATCTCATTCATTTATAGGAACTTCCCTCACCACATTTTCATTTCATTCCTCCTACCAAGTTTCACAAGAAGGCCTAAGTTTGTCTAAAGGTAGCCCTAGTCACCATGTCAGATGAAGAAGGGAGTGTGGACAGTGAAAGAGGTCAAGTGCCTATGAGGTCAAAACACAAGGGTGGGAAGGTTAATAGACTTGAACCCTAAGAAACTGTGGAGCTTACTGCCTCTCCCATGATTCTCACATTTTTTCTTAATGTAGGGTGTTTTTAGTTCTGTGAAAGGGTCAAACAAGTACAAAGTCACCCTAAAATCACTAGGTTGTTTGTCGTCAACCTACACAATAAACAAGTAAATCTTGCAAGGGTGGACTTTGAGCTATCATTAGATAGCATTGCCCATGCTACTAGACTTCCTGATGTTGGTGAGAAATGGTTCAAAAGGGAAAATTTGGACATGAGTTGCTATGAGCCTTTCCTCAAGCCTAGGTATAAAGAAGGCTGCAAAACCATTTTACCTTTCTCACACTTGCTGGACAAGTATGCACCCTTATGAAGGTCATCATGAAATATTTTACATGTGAGGGGAGATACTTTAGGCTCTACTCCTACCATATCAGATTACTCATGCATTTTACCAGGGTCAAGATACTTCATTTTCCCTACTACCTCTATAGGAGTATTGACAAGATGTCTTCTATTGTCCAAAGGAGGAACTATTACCAGCAAATGCATAGTTTTTTCCACCACTCCTTGATCAAGATGGTGGTGCTACATCAATTGGAGCAAAAGGCATACCTTGGGAGGTGTTCATAGCTCATGAATTATTCACGAGCCCTTAGCCCCATCATCAACCAAATTTACCCTCATCATCTCATCCTCCTCCCTCCACTCCTCCACCACCTCCTACTGACCATGAATCATCATCTACCCAAGTATCCTCTCCTCAAGAAAACTTCCCTTCCCCATCTTCTCCTGATGCATCAGATCAAGAAGGAAGTGGCAGTGAACAGTCGAGTGAAAATGAGGGTGAAGATGACAATGAGTCAAACCAAAATGAGGATGAAGGAGATGATCAGTTGAGCCAACAAGAAGAAAGCAACATGGAAATAGAGGAGGGTGATGATAGTGAAGAAAATGAAGAAGCTAACTGTGGGAATGGATCAATAAAATATGAACAAGAAATAGGCAATGAAGCAGAGGCCATGGAGGTAGATGATGATGAAAAAGAGGTAAGTGATGAAGAAAGTAGCAATCACACTGAAAATGTTGAGGATGAGGAGAAAGAGGATAACATGGGCACAAATGAGGCATGTAACCAAGAAGCAAAGCATGATCTTGAAGAAAGCAGTGAGACTAAGAGCCCTAATGACAGTCAAAACAGTGAGGCTCTTAATCATGACAGAGATGAGGGAAAAGATAAAGAAGGTAGCCAAAATGAAGATGATGAATATATAGAAAATTAAGAAGAGGATGAATATAATCATGACTGTCATGACAAAATTCATGACAGTCATGAAGACAGTAAAGAAAATCAAGAGGCTGGCAGCCAAAATGAAGGTCACAACAATGATGAAGGTAGCTACAATGAAGAACAAGATGAGAGTGCACAAATCAGTGAAGAAGCCAACAGTAAGGCTAATGTTGAAGACAAAGAGGTAAGTAGTAGTCAAGATGATGAAGAGGAGGACATGGAAACAAATGGTGCCGCCTATGATGAAAAAACCCAGGTAATCACAATTAAACCCCTTCCATTGAAATATCGCAGGGGGGAAAGGCATGTGTTTGCTACCTCAAAAGGGCAAGGGACCATGCCTTCCACTTCTACCAAGTAGCTAGATAAAGGCAAACAAAATATGAAGAGAGGTAATAAAGGTAATAAGGAGCTTAAATAAGGACTTGGCATCATTGACCTAAAAAATGAAAATGAAAACAAGGAGAGGGCCACTAGCATACTGCTCCAAAGCAAGGATGCAGAAATTAAGGATCTAGAAATATGCCTAGGTATGGCCATGTATAACATTGAATATTACAAGAATGAAAACAAGCAGCTGAAAAAGGTGAAGAGGGACCTTGACCTCCAAAAGAAAATGACCAAGCACTATGCATTGCAAAATTAAATTGTGAAGGCTAAACTCAAAGAGGCTGATGCCCAGATACAGGAACTCAAAGAGGCAAAAATCCAAGCTGACCTTGGAATATTTGCACAAACTTCTCTACAAGTCTCTTAAACCCCATAAGGGAGACATCCACCAAATTTGAGGAAATTTTGACAATTTTTGGTTTTTTGTGAATTTGGAGGCCTCTAAGCACAACACCCCTGGCGCTACACTTTCATCTCAGGCACCCTCAGCAATAAAAAATTTTCATTTCTAGAATCCTAACATCTATTACAGTATGCTCACAAAATTTCAGAGTATTTAGAGCATTTTTTACCCCTCAAATGGCCAAACAACACCTCATTTTTCACCTTTCTGCCTCATTTACAGACCTGGCACTGTGCCTAGAGCAGTTTTGGAAATTTTTCCTTTTGGATATGTTATTGGAGCTTAATCAAGAAACCAAGGGTATATTTGGAAATTATACTCAGCCAGATTTCCAACGGGACATTACGAAGCAAATTCCGACATTGGGAAGGTCACCAAAACTTGGCTGCAAGTGGACCCATTTTCTGCCCACGAAGGGGCTGCGTGTTCAGACCTCACTGTGTATTTTTGGCCAAAATTCAATAAAATACACTCATTAATTTCAAAATGATATTTTAATGTTTTTTGAGGCAAATCAATCCAAAATTAGGTGCTAGGAGTTATTTTTGCATTTATTTCATGAGATATTTTGTGCCTTGGCCCTTGCATGGTCTCTTAGGCATAAATGACATTTATGACTAGTTTTGAGATTTTCAAACCTTAGTTAGGGTTTTTTCCCTCCTTTTCTAGATAAATAGAGCATGAGGGCCTCATTGTAAAAGGTTTGCATTTGATTAATCTTTGGAGAAATACATAGTTTTTCTTGGAGATTGGAGAAGAAATTGGTGTTGTGGAGTTTGTGAATGGCTTGTCTTGATTGATGATGGAGAAGGCTGCTTGCAGGATCCCTGAGCTTGGTTAATTGTGATGTGATTCTATTTAGTTATTGTTTTCTTATGTATCATTGTGTTTCATCCTTCTAAATTTTAGTAGGACAAAGGTTTTAGACTAAGAAATGTTTTCAAAGGCACCTTAGCTCTGTTTTTTCTTCACTACCTCTATGCTTTCCTCTGCTAGGTCATTTTAGAGAATTCTTAATTGCTCTCTAGACCACCTAGGCTTGTTTCTTTCATGAATGGTTTAATACAGTAGGTATGAAATATTTTTTATGGTTAGCCCTGCTTGTTTGATGTCACTAAAACACTTTTCTTGAGGTCTCTCTCTAAAGTACCACTAATTAGGTTTTCCAAAGAGGCTATATTTCGATCATACCCTTTGTCCATGCTTGAATAGTTTTTTTGGAGATCTACATGACTATGATCAATGATGTTTAGGTGTTCCCTCTTCTTTTATTAAAGTTATGTGTTTATCTTAAATGTTTTCTAACCTTGAAGGTGAAATCACTAGAAGTTAAATGAGTTTCTCACCTTCTATATTTCATTGGATTGTTTGTCTAAAATGCTTATTTGCTTAAGTTGAATCAAAGAGTTATTGGTGTGCCTTGTCTATTGATTTCTTCTTTATGCTAAATAATGTTGAATTCCCTTCTTGTTTAAGTACATGACAAAGGATTCTTAATTTTCCTTTTCCCTACTTTGATTCACAAACTTGATGTTCATTTCATTTCACAAAAACCTTGAAAATCCAAATGACCATGCTAGATTTTCCCTGTGATCCACCCTAATTTATCGTTGAAACTTTCCATTAATTTTATTGACTCCATATCCTAATGACTTTAATATTTCCTCACTCTATCTATACTACTTGATCATCTTACCCAACCAAAACAAACAAACAAACCCTACACTTAACAACTAGCCTAAAATCAAACCCTAAAAGAAAACACGTTCACATCCTTTGCACAAATAGAGAGAGCCTTCTATGAGTCCAGGAAGGCTAGGTCATAAGACTCCAAAGACTGGTCTGATGTTACCCTATGCATTTTTTGTCACCAATCTAACAAATAACGAGAACCTAACATAATGGCGATCATGCTGGGTCCTTCTGAGTAAATTAATAGCCTAAACATCCTTAAAGATTCAAAAAACCCTTGTAAAATAGTATCCAGTGATTCCTCACCACCTCATCGCCATAACATAATGGTGATCATGGTGGGACCTTCTGAGTAAGTAACAAGCTTATACATTCTTAGAGAAATCAGAAGCCCTTATCACATAGTATCTATTGATTTATCACCAACTCACCGCCTAACATAAATGGAAATCGAGGTCAGAGATTTCTGAGTTAGTGACAATCTAATTACTCCTTAGAACTTCAGAAACCCTTATCAAATCATAGAGAAATCAAATTTTTAGCCAAAGAGTAGAATCTGGTTGGTTCTCATCCTAGAAAAATTATGACTCAACTGTAGGACACTCATAGAAACCTTAGGGCTACATAAAGGAACTCAGAAAACCCCAAAACATCCCTAAATTAGTTTTTGTCAGTTATTGGTGGGGGACCATAAACACATATCCTTAAAATAGCAGAAAACATCCACCTGGTGACTCCACAAGCCTCTAGTAGGCCTTCTAACATTACTAGTGTTCATATACTTCCTTAGGATTGTGTCAAACTAGCCCTGAGAATTTTATAGGTCTAGTCACACACTGTGTGAGTTTAGTAAACATTAATAGAGTTCAGCTTTCCGAAAATAGTCATAAACTTTCAGCCTCTCTATACCTTGGGTTTGAAATCTGGCTTCACAAAGGATCAGTACCAGATCTCACCCAGACTCAAACCCTCCCACTATAGTTGATGACCCAGAAAAGATTTTGTGGCAAACTTCTAAAACTAAGAACTCAACTACTGTTAGGACCATTTAGAGCAAGTTATGTCCCTGAACATCTTACAGCCTTGCAAGACCTCCAGTTTGACTTGCACCATACAAGAAACCTTTTCAGAACCAAGTCACAAAGTGGGATTGACTAGACTGACCCTAAGCCCATATATTTGCAGCAGAGTTCTAGTAGAGAAGCCTCTCCTTCCACTCCCCCCGACTTTTAGCTTCTCCATCACTTTGGCTATTTTTATCCCAAGTCTACTCAAAATCAGTTTACTGGTCCAAATACCTCTACCACTCCCATCCACACATCCACTGTGCAAAAAACTCCACTTCATCCCCCACCTCCTCTCACAAACCCTCCCCTTGTAAATCATCCTTGGATCCCATTCACTCCCATCATGGTAGCATGGTATGCCCCCATGGCACTGCCACAACCTTTGTTGCCTTTGCCACATGATTACCAATCCAAAATCCCTCACTTTACTGGAGCTGAATCCACCACTTCCCAACAACATGTAGATAAGATAACTGATGCCTTCGATTACATGGAATTAGAAGAGGAAACCATTAAAATGAGGATCTTTGCACAAATCTTAGGAGGAGAAGCCAAAAAATGGTTCAAATTCTTGACTCCTAACAACATACATGATCTCCCTTCCCTTTATCAGGAATTTATAAACAAATGGGAAATCAAGAAAAACCCTCTCCAATTCCTCTCAGAATATAACAAACTTAAGACAAATATCAGGGAAAGTGTCCAAGACTATTGTACCAGATTCAATAGTGTTTACAATGCCCTCCCACCAGACATGAAACCCCCACAAGGCTTAGCTTTAGCAAAATTTCCAGAAGGTTTAGATCCTGACATGGCCTATCAATTAAGATAGAGAGATCCCCTAACTTTAGAAGACAAGCAAAGGGGAGCTAGAAGTGTAGAGGCTAACCTAATTAAAAAGAGGGTTAGGATGAGATCAGAAAAGAGAGTCACCTACAAAGATGAAACTATGGCCTCAACCTCCTCATATGATGCCAAGATTGACAATTTAGTGAGGGTAATGGAAAGAATGATGGAAAGGATAAACTTGAGTGAAAGAACACCTCCTAGGGAAAACCAAGAAAATCCCCAAAACATAAATAGGAATCCAAAGTTTAGAAGAGACCCTCACCAAAACAGACCAAGAGACAATGACCAACAAATCATGCCCCCTTTCCAAGACAATTATGTAGATGAAGGGGAAAGAGAGTCTAAAGAACCTGAAGAAAACCATGTAAAATTAATAGGTTCTAATAACGAGGGATATGTTTTTCTCACTAAATAAGAAAAAGGTTTATTTTCCTCATATCAAATTGAAACAAACTATGAGGATTCTGAAAACTACCAATTAGGATTTGAAAATGCCATAATGGAAGTCCATAGGCAATATGACCTTAGGAGCAAAAAGAACTAAGAAACTTCCAAAAAGAAAAAAGTATATAATGTTGTTAGGAAAACACTTGAAAATACTCCTAAGAGGAAAAAAAATAGTACCAATGCCATGGCTAAGAAAACTAAGCCAAACAGAGACAAAACTAGCCAACAAAGTGGTGACACAAGCTGCCCTAGTGCCTCTACTAGTGGCCCTGAGAAAACTCTTTTGTCCAAAGTCCCAAATCAGCATCAGCAACATAAACTTGTAGAAAATATTATGGGTGATAAGACTGATGTAAATATTCCTAAAACATAAGTACCTTTTAGTATTGAGGGAGAGATTGCTAAAATCAAGATAACCATACCTCTCATTGAACTGGTAACCCAAGATATGTACAGGTCTCAAGTTCTGAAGGTTTTGAACATGGGAAATGATACTGATACTTTAAACTTGACAGATGACAAACTAGAGCTGTTGTTTGGACCTGAAGTAGAGGGAAAATACCAAGAAGGAGCCATTCCCCCTTTCTATGTTAGCCTAAACATACATGACAAAATCTTGCATAACGCCATGCTAGACTCTGGTGCCTCTCACAACCTCATGCAAAAGGTAGTGATGGAGAGATTAGGCCTAGAAATAACCAAACCTTACAAATACATGTACTCTTATACATGTACTCTTTTGATTCAATCAAAGTCAAGTGTTTGGGTCTAATCAAGCATTTATGTGTCAATCTGGCAAAAATTCCTACCAAGGGCCTAGTCATGGACATAGTAGTAGCTGACATTCCTCCCAAGTATGGCATGCTTTTATCTAGATCGTGGGGAGCCAAGCTTCAGGGAAACCTCCAACTTGACATGTCAGATGCTACCATCCCTGTTTTTAACCAAAAAAGGAGATTATATTGAGAATCACACATGAAGTTTATGGTTAGCAGCCAGGAAAGGCAAAATAACACACCTATTTATTCCATTCATTCAGATCTTGATTCATTTATTTTATGTAATGAAGAGGACATTGATGAGCAGCTAAATGAAATTGAGACAGATCTAGACATACCTCAATAGTCAAACCAGGCACAACATGAAGAACTCAACAACCTAAACTCTAACAGCCTAGAACAACAACACGATGACAAGGCTGAAATTAATTTTTTGCAAACTAAAAATAAAATTTCCAAACCAAAACCAAGCTTAGAGTCTAAACAAGGTTGCACAAATGTAGAACAAACATAAAAAACATAACCATTCCCTTCTGCCAAAGTAAAAATGTTGCAATACTTTCATATAGCAGAGTTTTCTAGGAACTTGGATCAAAGCAATCTTAAGGTCTTGCCATACAAAAACAACTCATCACCAAAGGGTTTTTTCACTTCAGAAGAGTTGTTGAATTCCAATAATGTTGTTAAGGAGCCTAAAGTAGTATCTACTAAGACTAATATAGAGGAATACAACATAGGCAGCCTAGAAAAACAAAAAATGATTAAGTTATCCAAAACTCTATCACCTTACATAAAACAGAAATACATAAGGCTGTGCAGAGAGTTTCGGGATGCTTTTGTATATGGTGATGAAATCTTAAAGCCTTGTGACACAAACATTACTCAAACAAGGTTTCCTTTCAAAAGAGACCAAGAAATTTTTGAGCAAATTGTGTTAGTAAGAAAGAAAGCAAAGAGAAACAGACTATGTATAGACTTTAGGTACCTAGACAAAACCTCCACGAAGGAAAAATACCCTTTTCCCAATATAAATCATACTCTACAAAGGGTAGGAGTTTCTAAAAAGATGTCATTGCTTGGTAGTGTTTCAGGTTATAATCAAGTGATAACACTTCCAATTAATCAGCATAAAGCCACTTTCAAAGCACCTTGGGGCACCTACATGTTTAACCAAATGCCTTCTGGATTAAGAAGTGCGGAAGCTAATTTCCAAAGGGCCATGGCTCCTAATTTAAGCTACTTCACTATGATATACATTGATGACATCATTGTCTATTTTGAAACTAATGAAGAATACCTTTTTCACCTAAGAAGGATCTTTAACATAGGCAAAGTTTGGAAGCAAAACTCAAGGAGAAGAGGAAAAGGAGAACATGGCCAATTTGAAATTTTTTGGAAAGATCCTTACACCATGCACTCAAATGGAGGTAATAATTTTTTCTGTCTGCAAAAGCTGAATGGAGAAGAGTTATTTGGAGATCCTATCAAGGGCAGGATGCTCAAGCACTATCTTTGTCAAGATTCCTAGTTTGGAACTTTCATTCATTGTACATAACATTGCATTATGAGAGATCATAAAAATAAATAAAATAAAATAAAAAAAGAAAGAAGAAAAAGAGGGTAGATTGGAAAAAGGGGTACAACCCCATACCAAAAAAAGAGTACTACTGAAAGTGTGCAAGGCTAAATGCCACTAATTGATAAGAAAGGGAGTCTTGTTTAGTCATCTAGCCTAATCATGGCTGAACATGTTTTAAATTTCTTCTGATAGGTTAGTGAAAGAAGGCTTGTCAAATAATTTAAGATTGAATTGTCAGTAGGAATAGATTAGGAAGAAAAGATGTTGGTTCTCAATGCTCAAAACTGAACCAAAGAGAAAGATAGGGATGACTAACAAATGATGAAACAAAACCCTCATACTTTCTAGTTTTTTTTGTACAAAAATAATGTCTGTGTGCAGCATGTCCAAATGCCACAGCCCATGGTAAATCAAATAGCTTAATCCTAGTTCAAATCATGTTTTCAATTTCATGTCAGTAGATTAGAGAATGAAACCTGTCAAACAGCTTAATCTTGACAGATGAATAGCCTAGGTAGAGAATAAAAGAGTTCACTAGCATAATCTGAACTCTTGGAAGTAATAAGGTTACAAGTAGATAGATTGTTTTGCTTTCAAAGGAAAAGAATGTCAAGGGTTTTCTAGTCCAAGTGCACCCACAAGAAGAAAAAATGATAGGCCGAGGTATGATAGGTAGGTAGAGATGAGTTTGAAGCAAACATGTCTTTCATATTTTGAGATCATAGCTTCAAGAGAAGCAACAGCAAATGAAAGAAGAAAAATCTGCCCGATGGATGAGGCATTGGTCTTCATAAACTCAGAGATTTGATATCTGAAGTTTTGGACACCTCATAAAAAGGAGCTGCCCTCCCTAAGTGGAGCCACTATTAGTCTTCAATATCTTTTTCTATTTGTATATGACTAAATACTTGTCCTATATTTCTAAAAACAATATTCATGAATATTGTGAGTTTTAGAAATCTTAATGCTTTCATTATCCTTAAAAGAAATGTTTTTCACTATTTTACTACTTTTCCATCCCTTGGTTAGTCTACCACTCCTAGAAGACCCCTCATGGGCTCATGCCACTCATCTTTGCCTCATTTTCACACCCATAACCTCAGTACTATGTTTTTCCTATGCTTAACCCTTCCACTTTCCATCTAGGATTGCCAAACAACCTACCCTTTCCCATGTTCAATCAAATGCCTCGAAGCATTGATGGTCTCAAAACTATCTATGTAGGCTATTTAGGTAAATCAAGTACATTGGATTTTGGACCTTCAATACACCAATTTGTCAAAAAACTTTGTTTTTCATACTTGAAAACCCTAAGCCAAGATTTCAGTCAAAGACCAAGTCAAAGAGCCTTTCACTAGGTCACTAGGGCTTCATAAGTTGTAGGGTTAATCTTGGTGTTCGAAATCACTATTTTCCATGTGCTATAAATTGAATCAAATGTGAAAGAAGGTGAGCACTTGTTTGTCTAAGATAAATCATAAAAGCCTCCAAGGAATACCTCCTTATCAAGTTCAAATTTTGCAAAGGACAACTGTTCATTTTTGGCATTTCTGCAGGAATGTCAAGGTGACTATCAACAATAAAATTGGTAAGGTAAGAGGCCTGCTCATCATTAGAAGATATACTCAATCAAATGGAAGAGGAAGCAGCCTATGTTCAAGAAAAATCAGGGTTTCTAGGCACTAATTAGGCCAACAGTATTCCAAGAAAAGATCAATGCGTCAAATCACAAGGATAGAGGCACAATAGCACAACCAAGCATGAATTGAAGGTTTGTAGAAATTATAGATGAAAAGGGAAAAAGGTGAGGTGAAATAAACAGAAATTAGTGAACTTGAAAGGGCTATGGAGAACCTAGAAGAGCCATTTAAAAGTTTTCAAGTCACCCACAACAAAAAAGGTCAAAAGATTAGCAGTCAGATGAAAAATCTCAAGAAAAATTAGCAAAGTGGGTTTGCAAGAGATAAAATTGTTTTCCTAAGACTATAAAAGAGCATTTGGTTTATCACTTAGTTCATTTGTCACTTTCAAAAGAGAGTGAAAAGCATTCAAAGAGAAATTTATGAGTTTTGTGAGAATCTGGGTAAGATTGCCCGACGCTACACTTTGGAGCAAGCGTTGTGCTTAGAGCAACCAACGCTAAGTGTAGGAGAAATTTTGTAGTGTAATTTTAGACTACGCTGCACTTAGAAGGGACTGCACCGTGCTTACATATAGGCACTACCCGTTTGCCCAGTTTTTCCCGGTAGGCCTGCATGAGGGCAGCGTTGCGCTCAAAGAGGCCCGACAGGCCCAAAGCTCATGTAGTACTGCACTTAGGAGCCTGGCAAGCCTAAACGCGGGCAACACTGCACCCAGGAGGACCCGACAAGCCCAGATTTTTTCTCGACACTGCGCCTAGTGCAAAAGGCCTTTTTTACTTGCAAAATTGCCTAAAATCACAAAGGAGCACCTCCAAAGCTGCATCCAAGGACCTGCAAAGAAGTCAAATTTTGGTAGGTGGCTGCTTATCCTTATCCTTCGAGTGGTTTTGATGATTTAAATGGTTAAAAGAAATGACTAAACCCTATTGAATAGGAGCCCATTCCTCATGGAAAACAAACCTGTTTTGACCTCCAAACAAAAATTTGTCAGTTAAGGGGGGTGTAAATTAGGGTAATTACAATCAGTTCAAGATAAACCTTCATCAAAGCTCAAGGGAGGTCAAACATAAACCCACACCTCCATCTCATTCATTTACAAGAACTACCCTCACCATATTTTCATTCCATTCCTCCTACCAAGTTTCACAAGTAGGCCTGAGTTTGTCTAAAGGCATCGCTAGTCACCATGTGAGATGAAGACGGGAGTGTGGACAGTGAAAGAGGTCAAGTTCCTATGAGGCCAAAACACAAGGGTGGGAAGGTTAATAGAATTGAACCCCAAGACACTATGGAGATTACTTCCTCTCTCACGATTCTCACATGTTTTTAGAATGTAGAGTGTTTTTAGTTCCGTGAAAGGGTCAAACAAGTACAAGGTCACCCTGAACTCACTAGGTTGTTTTTCCTCAACCTACACAATAAACAAGTAAATCTTGTAGGGGTGGAATTTGAGCTATCACCAGATACCATTTCCCATGCTACTGGACTTCTTGATGTTGGTGAGAAATGGTTCAAAAGGGAAAAGTTGGACATGAGTTGCTATGAGCCTTTCCTCAAGCCTGGCTATAAAGAAGGATGCAAAACCATTTTACCTTTCTCACACTTTTTGGAAAGGTATGCACCCTTAATGAAGGCCATCATGAAATATTTTACATGTGAGGGGAGATACTCTAGGCACTACTCCTACCATATCAGATTACTCATGCATTTTACTAGGGTCAAGATGCTTCATTTTCCCTACTACCTCTATAGGAGTATTGAAAATATTTCTTATGTTGTTTGGAGGAGGAACTATTCCCAGCAAATGCATAGTTTTTTCCACCACTCCTTGATCAAGATGGTGGTGCTACATCAGCTGGAGAAAAAAGGCATACCTTGGGAGGTGTTCATATCTCATGAAGTATTCACAAGCCCTCGGCCCTATCATCAACCAAATTTACCCTCATCATCTCATCCTCCTCCCTCCACTCATCCATCACCTCCTACTGACCATGACTCATCATCTACCCAAGTATCCTCTCCTCAAGAAAACCTCCCTTCCCCATCTTCTCTTGATGCATCAGATTAAGAAGTGGCAGTGAACAGTCAAGTGAAAATGAGGGTGAAGATGACAATGAGTCAAACCAAAATGAGGATGAAGGAGATGATGAGTTGAGCCAACAAGAAGCAAACAACATGGAAATAGAGGAGGGCGATGACAATGAATGAAATGAAGAAGCTGATAGTGGGAATGGATCAAGAAAATATGAACAAGAAATTAGCAATGAAGCAGAGGCCATGGAGGTAGATGATGATGAAAAAGAGGTAAGTGATGAAGAAAGTAGCAGTCACACTGAAAATGTTGAGGATGAGGAGGAAGAGGATAGCATGGGCACAAATGAGGCATGTAACCAAGAAGCAAAGCATGATCCTGAATAAAGAAGTGAGACTAAGAGCCCTAATGACAGTCCAAATAGTGAGGCTCTTAATCATGATAGAGATGAGGGAAAAGATAAAGAAGGCAGCCAAAATGAAGATGATGAATATGCAGAAAATGAAGAAGAGGGTGAAGATAGTCATGACTATCATGAAAACAGTCATGACAGTCATGAAGATAGTAAAGAAAATAAAGAAGCTGTCAGCCAAAATGAAGGTTACAGCAATGATGAAGGTAGCTACAATGAAGAACAAGATGAGAGTGCACAAATCAGTGAAGAAGCTAGTATTAAGGATGATGTTGAAGACAAATAGGTAAGCAATAATCAAGATGATGAAGAGGAGGACATGGAAACAAATGATGCCACCTATAATGAAAACACCCAGGTAATCACAATTAAACCTCTTCCATTGACATATCATAGGGGGGAAAGGCATGTGTTTGTTGCCTCAAAAGGGCAAGGGACCATGCCTTCCACTTCTACCAAACAGCTAGATAAAGGCAAACAAAATATGAAGAGAGGTAAGAAAGGTAAGAAGGAGCTTAAAAAAGGACTTGGCATCATTGACCTAGAAAATGAAAATGAAAACAAGGAGAGGGCCACTAGCATACTGCTCCAAAGCAAGGATGCAGAAATTAAGGTGTAATGTTCCTAAATTAGCTTCAGCTAACAGGAACATTAATTTTGCCTTGTTTATTTTTGCATTTCATAATTGATGAATAAATTGTAAAGGATGACATGTAAAATTCCTGAAAACCAAGAATAAATCAATGCCTATGTGAACAAAGACATATTTGGGCTATACAAATAAACTCCTGTAGGTGTGAATGGGTTAAATCACAAGAATGGGTCATCTTTTACCAAGTCAAACAGCGCAGTCTAGATGCAGTGAACCTCTTTGAGGGACAATGTAGTTCTAGAAGGAGGGTGTAATGTGAAAGGGGTTAAATGAATCAAGGTGGTTTAGGGTTTGACAAGACTCGTATCTTATAAAAGGAAGAGGAGGGCAGAAAGGAAAGGGTTTTTGAAGATATTATTTCTGAAGGTCTGTCTGCTTAGACATCCCTTTTTGGGCATTCCTGTTTAGGAATCCCACCTCCTTCCTTGAGAAGATCTTGGAGGAGAATTGTGCTAAAATTCTCCACTATTAGGCTTGGGCCAAGTTTCACCTTACATTATAGCACTACTCATGTTGAGGGTTGAGCTGTCTTGTGAGTTGCAGCAAGTGGAGAACTAGATCTGCTCAGATCTAGATGATAGCAGTGGCTCTTTTTAGTGAGTGTGTCATTTAAATTCCTGGAAGAGTTCATTTTCTGAGTATACTTCAGATCTACATCCTGGCATCAGGCCATTTCATCTTTAGAAGCTACAATGTTGTGTCTCTCCCTAAGACAACATTATTTGAAGATCTACAGCTGCAGGGTGTTCTGTTTGCATTTTGGAGGAGAGATCTCCGGTGATTGGATTCATCCTTCACTGTGGTAATCCATATATTTTCCAGCCAATATATGTTTTATTTCATATCTGATATTCTACATGTTCATGATTCAGTGATTTTCTGAATCATTCAACAGATCTGCATTGTTAGATCTCAGATCTACTTTCGATGCTTCATGTTTTGAGCAAAACCCCAAGGGGAATGTATAGATCAGCTCTTCTTGTACATTTATCTGTATTGGATCTATGTTTTTATGTACTGATATGATCTAGATCTTAAGAATCAATAAACTGCTGCTTCATTCCTAAAAATTACGTTGTCACTGTTATGCAGTCTTTTTATATGGTTGTAGCACCTCTTTCTCGAGGATTTCTTCTGTATTATTTCATTCTTCTTCTGTAAAGTGTATGAGTTATTCCCATAGTATTTTTTGTTAATATTCATACCTTATTTCAGTGATTCCCTTCAGAAAATCACGCTCACATGCTTCAGTAAATTTCTGCATAATTCTAGTCTTGGGAAATCAAGGTTTTTCTAGCCTAGTTAGGAAAGGAGGAATTTTGTAACTTAGAAAAGCTTAGTTTTTTTGCTGAAAATAGACATGGGAGTCCCTCCTAACCCTAGATATCATATCCAACTACTGTCCCATCTTATTTTTATGCAAATATATTAATACACTCGTTTTAGGGCCAAAATCATTACTTTTCGCCATCTTTTGCTTTATAAAACGCTGTATAAGGGTGCTGCTGCATAATTTATTGAAGGTTAAGTGATTTTGTGTCTGTATATGACATATTTATGTAGCTCCACATTGTTAGTAACTCAGATTATTCCCAATCCGTAGCTGTTCCTGAAAAAGGGATATTACAGTGGTATCGGAGCAAGATCTTTGGCTCAGCCTGTGGCTTCAAGCCAAAGTGCTGTACATCAAGGAGAAAGGTCAAAATGATGAAGAATATGGGTATATTCTCATCATATTTCAGATCTAAGAAGAACCTCTCCGAGGATCGTGAACAAGAAGAAGAAAGAAGAAGCAATGAAACTCCTAGAAAGTTTCAAGAGTAGAACGATCTTCCAATTAGATCTACAAGATCTATGCATGAGGAAAATTATGAATCCTCATCTCATGGATATGTGCACTCAGCCATATCACCAAATATTCAGTGTTCTATCGGTGATTTCTTCATGAAGAGGAAGAAAGGAGGTGTGCCTAAGAAGGAGACTCTTAAAGAGTATTTGGAGGAGTATGAAGCTCAGTCCAAGGAGTTCAAAGATAACTTGAACTTCCAAGGATTATGCAAGATCAAGGAGGGCAAAGTCACAAAGGAGGAGAAGCATGGTAAGGGTAGATTCTATATATCTATCTTTGATGGATCACCTAAATGTCCAGTCAGGGTTTGGGTGGAGGAGCTAGATAACTTTGTGCAAAAACATCAAGTTTCAGAGATTGAAGCCATCAAAGCAGCAGCACTGCATTTTGAAGGTAAAGCATATGCTTGGTGGTTGTTTGAGTCTTTTTCCTTGAAAAATTCCAATACACATACTTATGCAAGGTTATTGAAATATTTATAGAAAGGTTTGATGAAGCTCCATGTGTATCATCTTCTGTTGATATTGTCAAACCACCTCAGATGAATCTTTTGCATGAGTTGGAAGGGTCTATGAATCCAAATCCCTTTCTGAAGACCATGGAAGAGGGTGTAAGTTTGATTGATGCCTTTCCAAGGGTAATATCTCCATTAAGTGAAGGGTCCTCTTCTCAAGAGGAAAGCATGAAGGTTTCTCCTTCAATAGTTGACCAAGATCTAATGTCTCTCATTGATGATGGGACAATTTCATTTATTGAAGAGGAGGAGAAGGCAAGAGATGATAACGTAGTCAAAACAAAGGCACCTCAAGCACCTCATGAAGAATAAGTTGGAGAACTTGCTCTAAGGGAAGAAACTCTTGCACTCTTGCAAGGAGTTCCACAAGATCTCACAAATAGAGCTCTTGGTACAACACATGAGCAACATGTACCATCATTGTCAAATGATGAGATATTGGAGATAGAAGGAAGGAAAGAGGAGGAAGGGCATCAAAAGGTGGAGAACATGAACCCTTCTCTACTTCAGAGCTTGGAATCACAAAGAAGGCAAGAGGACTTATGCATTGAAGGTAGGGACAAATCTGTCTACCAACATCCACATTCTACTCTATGCCTTGACACCTCTTTGCAAGGGGGTACTTTACCAGGAGCACCTATTGATAGGAGGAAATCTAAAGTGTTCTCTCAACTATGGGAAGCATATTCATACTTGGCTAAGGAGGGAGCCTTGGGAGAAGCTAGCACAGTGTAAAGAATCTCTCATGAATTCAAAAGAGAGATGAGCAATTTCCTGAAAGGGGTATTTCTAACTCCCACTTAGATATCTGCGATGAGAGAGGAGAAATAAGAGATCTGTGATGGCATGAGCATGAGGACACATGGCAACTCCATATATTTGGGGAAGCCCATGATCTCTTCATTCACATAGAGGATTTTTGAAGATGGCAAGGGGATCCTAACCGTCTTGTATGTATGGGCCAAAATGAGGAAGTTTTGGAAGACAAGGACTTTCCAAGGGGAAGTTGATTTCCATATGCTTCGATCTTGTCTTGAGAAAGATCAGCTGCAAATGGTGTAGTAAAGAGGGGATTTTTATACTCCCACATGTGATTTTGATATCAAGGATGTCAAAGATGGGAGCCATGATATGATAGGGGCAGCATTTCAGAATTCTACAACGTTGTCATTCTTGGAGAGTTTGGATCCTTATTGGGATTCCCGACTCATGATGGAATACTCTAAGGACCTTTTCACATGGGGGATTCTTAAGGGGGAAGTAATGGATGAAAGGTTCAAGGTGCTTGATGGAGTTATCTATTTTCATAATATTATTCTTTTAGTTAGTGACTCCAAACTCAAGGAGGGACTACTTGATGCCATCTATGAAATCCTGCTTTCCAAACCCACTTGTTTTGTCAAAGAATATCATACTCTCTTGGGTGGATTCATATGGGAAGGTTTCAAATAAGATGTGCACTCTCACATGAATATGTGCTAGGATTACTTGGTAGAGGAGGTGGAGCATAGCTCTTGGGAAGAGCCATCATTCACATCTCCTTATCCATTGAGTGTGAGAGGGAACTCATCCATGAGTTACCCCACTAATGTAAAACAAGTATATAGAGAGGATTTTTCTTTTGAGCATTATCATGTATCTCCTATATGCTTATATTTTTCTAACACTCATTTGTAGGATATGGTGCCAAGATGGGGCACTAAGTATGAGAAGTTTCATGGGCCACTCAAGGCCATGAACTATGATGATGAAGGACATTCCTTGGAGGACCTTGGAAAGCTATTATATTCCTCATGGTGTGATTATTTTACACCAACCATGATGTACATTCTTCAAGCATTCCCAAGGCATGAGGCAGCAAACAAGTGTTGGGGAAGGCACTTGTCATATCTTATTCTATGGCAGTTAAGGATAAAAATGCGCTGGTTGCACATGAGGGAACATCTTCCTTCTCATTTATCACACATGGCAGCTAGCATGATTCTAAGCATGATCCCACAAGCTGAAGATGTCCTTATCTTTGTTGGGGGCATAGTTGGAGGAAAGGCACACTTGTTGAATGCGCCCTTGGGGGAAGGATTTCCCCATCTTTTTGCATTGCATGCTTCAATGGGAGCATGATATTTTGTATGGCCACTATGATAGATCACTTGTATCTTTGTAAAGTAAGCCATATGTTTTTTGGTAACATGCCACTCATATGTATTGCAGAGGAGTTCTTATATGGATTTCCAAGCTGGGAGGTGATCCACTTCATTTGGATGATAGCATGGAGATGGGAGTCTTTCATGGATCATGAAAATCCCCATGATTTTCATCACTTCTATCTTGAGGAGGCCATGAATCAACAAGAAGGTTTCCACAACAACCTTCCATTTCTTCATGATGAGAGCCCTTGGGTTGATTCATCAAAGGAGGAAGGACCATTGGGAGACAAAGGTATTGCAGAAAATTCAGAACAATGGAGGGGACTGTTTGATGAGGAGGCCACAAGAGAAGAAGGGGAGATTTTGCAGCACCCTTGTAGTTGCTTGAGGACAAGAAAAATTTGGGAGGGGGAGACTGCAATGTTCTTAAATTAGATTCAGTTAATAGGAACGTTAATTTTGCCTTGTTTATTTTTGCATTTCATAATTGATGAATAAATTGTAAAGGAGGACATGTAAAACTCCTGAAAACCAAGAATAAATCAATGCCTATGTGAAAAAAGACATATCTGGGCTATAAAAATAAACTCCTGTAGGTGTGAATGGGTTAAATCACAAGAATGGGTCATATTTTACCAAGTCAAACAACGCAGTCTAGATGCATTGAACCTCTTTGAGGGACAACGCAGTTCTAGAAGGAGGGTGTAATGTGAAAGGGGTTAAATGAATCAAGGTGGTTTAGGGTTTGGCAAGACTCCTATATTATAAAAGGAAGAGGAGGGAAGCAAGGAAAGGGTTGTTGAAGATATTATTTCTGAAGGTCTGTCTACTTAGACATCCCTTGTTGGGCATTCCTGTTCAGGAATCCCACCTCCTTCCTTGAGCAGCTCTTGGAGGAGAATTGTGTTAAAATTCTCCACTATCAAGCTTGGGCCAAGTTTTAACTTACATTACAACACTGCTAATGTTGAGGGTTGAGTTGTCTTGTGAGTTGCAGCAAGTGGAGATCTAGATTTGCTCAAATCTAGATGATAGCAGTGGCTCTTCTCAGTGAGTGTGTCATTTAACCTCCTGGAAGATTTCATTTGCTGAGTATAATTCAGATCTACATCCTAGCATTAGTCCATTTCATCTTCAGAAGCTACAATGATGTGTCTCTCCCTAAGACAATTTTATTTGCAGATCTACAGCTGCAGGGTGTTCTGCTTGCATTTTGGAGGAGAGATCTCCGGTGATTGGATTCATCCTTCACTATGGTGATCCATAGATTGGCCAACCAATCTATGTTATGTTTAAGATCTAATATTATATATGTTCATGATTCAATGATTTTCTGAATCATTCAACAGATCTGAATTCTTAGATCTCAGATCTACTTCCGGTGCTTCATGTTTTGAGAAAAACCCCAAGGGGAATGTATAGATCAGCTCTTCTTGTACATGGATCTGTATTGGATTTATATTTTTATGTAATGATATGATCTAGATCTGAAGAATCAATAAACTACTGCTTCAGCCCTAAAAATTACGCTATCACTATTATGCAGTCTTTTTATATGGTTGTAACACCTCTTTCTTGAGGATTTCTTCTGTATTCTTTCATTATTCTTCTGTAAAGTGTATGAGTTATGAAATTGGTATTATTTTTCAATATTCAGACCTTATTTCATTCATACCCTTTAGAAAATAACGCTCACATGCTTCAGTAAATTTCTACATAATTCTAGTCTTGGGAAATCAGGGTTTTCTAGCCTAGTTAGGAAAGGAGGAACTGTTTAACTTAGCAAATTTTTTTTTTTTGGCTGAAATTCGAAATGGGAGTGCCTCCTAACCCTAGATATCATATCCAAGCACTTTCCCATCTTATTTTTACGCAAATATATTAATACACTCATTTTAGGGCCAAAATCATCACTTTTCCCCATCTTTTGCTTTATAAAACGCTGTATAAGGGTGCTGCTGCATAATTTATTGAATTTTAAGTGATTTTTTGTCTGTATATGACATATTTCTGTAGCTCCACGTTGTTAATATCTTATATTATTCCCAATCTGTAGCTGTTCCTGAAAAGGGATATTACAGTGGTATCAGAGCAAGATCTTTGGCTTAGAGTGTGGCTTCAAGTCAAAGTGATGTATAGAAAGGAGAAAGGTTAGAATGATGAATAATATGGGTTTATTCTCATCAGATTTTATATCTAAGAAGAACCTCTCCAAGGAGGTTGAACAAGAAGAAGAAAGAAGAAGCAATGAAACTCCTAGAAAGTTTCAAGAGTAGAAAGATCTTTTGATCATATCTACAAGATCTATGCATGAGGAAAATTTTGAATCCTCATATCATGGATATGTGGACTCAGCCATATCACCAAATCTCCAGCGTTTTGTCGGTGATTTCTTCATGAAGAGGAAGAAATGAGGTGTGCCTAAGAAGGAGACTCTCAGAGAGTATTTGGAGGAGTATGAAGCTCAGTCCAAGGAGTTCAAAGATAACTTGAACTTCCAAGGATTCTGCAATATCAAGGAGGGAAAAGTCACAAGGGAGGAGAAGCATGGTAAGGGTATATTCTATCTATCTATCTTTGATGGATCACCTAAATGTCCAGTCAGGGTTTGGGTGGAGGAGCTGGATAACTTTGTGCAACAACATCAAGTTTCAGATATTGAAGCCATCAAAGTAGCAGCACTACATTTTGAAGGTAAAGCATATGCTTGGTGGTTGTTTGAGTCTTTTTCCTTGAAAAATTCCAATACACCTACTTATTCAAGGTTATTAAAATATTGATAGAAAAGTTTGATGAAGCTCCATGTGTATCATCTTCTGTTGATATTGTCAAACCACCTCAGATAAATCTTTTGCATGAGTTGGAAGGGTCTATGAATATAACTCCCTTTCTAAAGACCATGGAAGAAGGTGTAAGTTTGATTGATGCCTTGCCAAGGGCAAGATCTCCATTAAGTGAAGGGTCCTCTTCTCAAGAGGAAAGCTTGAAGGTTTCTCCTTCAATATTTGACCAAGATCTAATGTCTCTCATTGATGATGGAATAATTTTAGTTATTGAAGAGGAGGACAAGGCAGGAGATGATAACACAGTCAAAACAGAGGCACCTCAAGCACCTCATGAAGAAGAAGTTGGAGCACTTGCTCCAAGAGAAGAAACTCTTTCACTCTTGCAAGGAGTTCCACAAGATCTCACAAATAGAGCTCTTGGTACAACACATGAGCATCATGTACCATCATTGTCAAATGATGAGATCTTGGAGATAGAAGGAAGGAAAGAGGAGGAAGGGAATCACAAGGTGGAGAACATGAACCCTTCTCTACTTCAGAGCTTGGAAGCACAAAGAAGGCAAGAGGACTTATGCATTGAAGGTAGGGACAAATCTGTCTACCTACATCCACATTCTACTCTATGCCTTGACACCTCTTTACAAGGAGGTAATTTACCAGGAGCACCTCTTGATAGGAGGAAATATAAAGTGTTCTCTCAACTATGGGCAACATATTCATACTTGGCTAAGGAGGGAGCCTTGGGAGAAGCTAGCGTAGCGTAGATAATCTTTCATGAATTTAGAAGAGAGATGAGCAATTTCATGAAAGGGGTATTGCTAACTCCCACTCAGATATCTGCGCTGAGAGAGGAGAAATCAGAGATCTATGATGGAATGAGCATGAGGACACATGGCAACTCCATATCTTTGGGGCAGCCCATGATCTCTTCATTCACAAAGAATATTTCTGAAGATGGCAGGGGGATCCTAACCCTCTTGTATGTATGGGCCAAAATGAGGAAGTTTTGGAAGACAAGGACTTTCCAAGGGGAATTTGATTTCCATATGCTTCAATCTTTTCTTGAGCAAGATCAGCTGCAAATGGGGCAGAAAAGAGGGGATTTTGATACTCCCACATGTGATTTTGATATCAGGCATGTCAAATATGGGAGCCATGATATGACAGGGGTAGCATTTCAGACTTCTACAACACTGTCATTCTTGGAGAGTTTGGATCCTTACTAGGATTCCCAACTCATGATGGAATACTCTAAGGACCTTTTCACATGGGGGATTCTTAAGGGGGAAGTAGTGGATGAAAGGTTCAAGGCGGTTGATGGAGTTATCTATTTTCATAATCTTATTCTTTTGGTTAATGACTCCAAACTCAAGGAGGGACTACTTGATGCCATCCATGAAATCCTTCTTTCCAAACCCACTTGTTTTGTTAAAGCATATCACACTCTCTTGGGTGGATTCATATGGGAAGGTTTCAAATAAGATGTGCACTCTCACATGAAGATGTGCATGGATTACTTGGTAGAGGAGGAGGAGCATAGCTCTTGGGAAGAGCCATCATTCACATCTCCTTATCCATTGGGTGTGAGAGGGAACTCATCCATGAGTTACCCCACTAATGTAAAACAAGTACATAGAGAGGCTTTTTCTTTTGAGAATTATCAAGTATCTCCTATATGCTTATATTTTTCTAACAGTCATTTGCAGGATATGGTGGCAAGATGGGGCACTAAGTATGAGGAGTTTCATGGGCCACTCAAGGCCATGAACTATGATGATGAAGGACATTCCTTGGAGGACCTTGGAAATCTATTATATTCCTCATGGTGTGATTCTTTTACACCAACCATGATGTACATTCTCCAAGCATTCCCAAGGCATGAGGCAACAAACAAGTGTTGGGGAAGGAAATTGTCATATCTTATTCTATGGCAGTTAAGGATAAAACTACGCTGGTTGCACATGAGGGAACATATTCCTTCTCATTTATCACACATAGCAGCTAGCATGATTCTAATCATGATCCTACAAGCTGAAGATGTCCTTATCTTTGTTGGGGGCATAGTTGGAGGAAAGGCACACTTGTTGAATGTGCCCTTGGGGGAAGGATTTCCCCATTATTTTTGCATTGCATGCTTCAATGGGAGCATGAGATTTTGTATGGCCACTATGATAGATCACTTGTCTCTTTGTAAAGTGAGCCATATGTTTTTTGGTAACATGCCTCTGCAGGGCCAGGAGAGTTTTCTATGATTTCAGGTCAGAGGTGATCCACTTCATTTGGATGATAGCATGGAGATGGGAGTCGCCAGTGGATCATGGAAGTAACTCATGATTTTCAAGACTACTACCCTTAAGGAGGCCATGGATCAAGAAGAAGGGCTTTAAGGCACTGGGAATTCCCATTTCTTCATGATGAGAGCCCTTGGGTTGATTCATCAAAGGAGGAAGGACCATTGGGAGACAAAGGTATTGCAGAAAATTCAGAACAATGGAGGAGACTATTTGATGAGGAGGCCACAAGAGAAGAAGGGGAGATTTTTCAACACCCTTATAGTTTCTTGAGGACAAGCAATATTTGGGAGGGGAAGGCTGTAAGTTTCCTAAATTGGCTTCAGCTAATAGGAACTTTAATTTTTCCTTGTTTATTTTTGCATTTCATAATTGATGAATAAATTGTAAAGGAGGACATGTAAAACTCCTGAAAACCAAGAATAAATCAATGCCTATGTGAAAAAAGACATATTTGGGCTACACAAATAAACTCCTGTAGGTGTGAATGGTTTAAATCACAAGAATGGGTCATCTTTGACCAAGTCAAACATCGCAATCTAGATGCATTGAACCTCTTTGAGGGACATCGCAGTTCTAGAAGGAGGGTGTAATGTGAAAGGGGTTAAATGAATCAAGGTGGTCTAGGGTTTGGCAAGAATCCTATCTTATAAAAGGAAGAAGAGGGCAGCAAGGAAAGTTTTGTTGAAGATATTATTTCTGAAGGTCTGTCTGCTTAGACATCCCTTGTTAGGCATTCCTGTTCAAGAATCCCACCTCCTTCCTTGAGCAGCTCTTGGAGGAGAATTGTGCTAAAATTCTCCACTATTAGGCTTGGGCCAAGTTTCACCTTACATTACAGCACTTCTCATGTTGAGGGTTGAGCTGTATTGTGAGTTGCAGCAAGTGGAGATCTAGAACTGCTCAGATCTAGATGATAGCAGTGGCTCTTCTCAATGTGTGTGTCATTTAACCTCATGGAAGAGTTCATTTGCTGAGTATAATTTAGATCTACATCCTAGCATCAGGCCATTTCATCTTCAGAAGCTACAATGCTGTGTCTCTCCCTAAGACAACGTTATTTGCAGATCTACATCTGTAGAGTGTTCTGCTTGCATTTTGGAGGAGAGATCTCCGGTGATTGGATTCATCCTTCACTGTAGTGATCCATAGATTTGCCAACCAATCTATGTTCTATTTCAGATCTTATATTCTACATGTTCATGCTTCAGTGATTTTTTGAATCATTCTGCAGATCTGCATTCTTAGATCTTAGATCTACTTCCAGTGCTTCATGTTTTGAGCAAAACCCCAAGGGGAATGTATAGATCAGTTCTTCTTGTACATGGATATGTATTGGATCTATATTTTTATGTACTGATATGATCTAGATCTGAAGAATCAATAAACTACTGCTTCAGCCCTAGAAATTACATTGTCACTGTTATACAGTCTTTTTATATGGTTGTAGCACCTCTTTCTTGAGGATTTCTTCTGTATTCTTTCATTATTCTTCTGTAAAGTGTATGTGTTATGCCCCTAGTCTTATTTTTCAACATTTAGACCTTATTTCAGTCATACCCTTCAGAAATTCATGCTCACATGCTTCAGTAAATTTATGCATAATTCTAGTCTTGGGAAATTAGGGTTTTCTAGCCTAGTTTGGAAAGGAGAAATTGTTTAACTTAGAAAAACATTTTTTTTTCTTAAATTCGACATGGGAGTCCCTCCTAACCCTAGATATCATATCCAACTGATTTCCCATCTTATTTTTACGCAAATATCTTAATACACTCGTTTTAGGGCCAAAATCATCACGTTTCCCCATCTTTTGCTTTATAAAACACTGTATAAGGGTGATGTTGCATAATTGATTGACGGTTAAGTGATTTTGTGTTTGTATATGACATATTTCTGTAGCTCCACATTGGTAATAACTCATATTATTCCCAATCTGTAGTTGTTCCTGAAAAGGGGATATTACATAAGGATCTAGAAAGATGCCTAGGTATAGCCATGTATAACACTAAATATTACAAGAATGAAAAGAAGCAGCTGGAAAAGGTGAAGAGGGACCTTGACCTCCAAAAGAAAATGACCAAGCACTATGACATACCTACAGGAACTCAAAGAGGCTAAAGGCCAAGCTAACCTTGGAATATTGGCACAAGCTTCTCTATAGGTCTCTCAAACCCCATAAGGGAGACATCCACCAAATTTGAGGAAATTTTGACAATTTTTGGTTTTTTGTGAATTTGGAGGCCTCTAAGTGCAACACCCTTGGCGCTACACTTTCATCTCAGGCACCCTCAACAAATTTTTTTTGCATTTCTGGAATCCTCACATCTAGTATAGTATTCTCACCAAATTTTAGAGCATTTGGAGCATTTTTTATTCCTCAAAAGGCCAAAAAACACCTCATTTTTCACCTTTCTGCCTCATTTATAGACCTGGTGCTGCGCCTAGAGTAGTTTTGGTAATTTTTCCTTTTGGATAGGTTAATGGAGCTCAATCAAGAAACCAAGGGTATATTTGGAAATTAGACTCAGCCAAATTTCCAATGGGCCATCATAGAGAAAATTCCGACATTAGGAAGGTCACCAAAACTTGGCTACAAGTGGACCCATTTTCTGGCGAGGAAGGCGCTGCGCGTTCAGACCTCACTATGCATTTTTGGCCAAAAGTCAACAAAAGACACTCATTAATTGAAAAATGATATTTTAGTGTTTTTTGAGGAAAATCAATCCAAAATTAGGTGCTAGGAGTTATTTTGGCATTTATTTCATGAGATATTTTGTGCCTCAGGCCTTGCATGGTCTCTTAGGCATAAATGACATTTATGACTAGTTTTGACATTTTCAAAACCCTAGTTAGGGTTTTTTCCCTCCTTTGCTAGATAAATAGAGCATGAGGGCCTCATTGTAAAAGGTTGGAATTTGATGACTCTTTGGAGCAATACATATTTTTTTTTGGAGATTGGAGAAGAAATTGGTGTTGTGGAGTTTGTGAATGGCTTGTCTTGATTGATGATGGAGAAGGCTGCTTACAGGATCCCTGAGCTTGGTTAATGGTGATGTGCTTATATTTAGTTATTTTTTTCTTATGTATCATTGTGTTTCATCCTTCTAAACTTCAGTAGGACAAATTTTTTAGACTAAGAAATGTTTTCAAAGGCACCTTAGCTCTGTTTGTTCTTCACTGCCTCTATGTTTTCCTCTGCTAGGTCATTTTAGAGAATTCTTAATTGCTCTCTAGACCACCTAAGCTTTTTTATTTCATGAATGGTTTAATACAGTGGGTAACAAAGATGTTTTATGGTTATCCCTGCTTCTTTGATGTCACTAAAACATTGTTCTTGAGGTCTCTCTCTAAAGTACCACTAATTAGGTTTGCCAAAGAGGATATGTTTCGATCATACCCTTTGTCCATGCTTGAATAGTTGTTGTGGAGATATTTATGGCTATGATCAATGATGTTTAGGCATTCCCTCTTCTTTGATTAAAGTTATGTGTTTATCTTAAATGTTTTCTAACCTTGAAGGTGAATCCACTAGAAGTTAAATGACTTTCTCGCCTTCTATATTTCATTGGATTGTTTGTATGAAATGCTTATTTTCTTAAGTTGAATCAAAGAGTTATCAGTGTGCCTTGTCTATTGATTTCTTCTTTATGCTAAATAGTGTTGAAGTCCCTTCTTGTTTAAGTACATGACAAAGGATTCTTAATTGCCCTTTTCCCTACTTTGATTTACAAACTTGATGTTCATTGTATTTCACAAATACCTTGAAAATCCATCTGACCATGCTAGATTTTCCCTGTGATCCACCCTGATTTATCGTTGAAACTTTCCATGAATTTTATTGATTCCATATCCCAATTAATTGAATATTTCCTCACATTATCTATTCTACTTGATCATCTTACCCAACCAAAACAAACAAACAAACCCTACACTTAAAAACTAGCCTAAAATAAAACCCTAAAAGAAAAGGAGTTCACATCCTTTTCACAAATAGAGAGAGCCCTATTTGAGTCCAGGAAGGCTAGGTCCTAGGACTCCAAAGACTGGTCTGATGTTACCCTGTGCATTTGATCTCACCAATCTAACAAATCATGGTAACCTAACACATCAAATAACACATGAACCCACAACATGGTCGCAACCATCCATCTGAAACAAATCATGGAAATGGATACACGATATGGTCACATCCATTCGTATAGAAAGGATGATGTGTACAATCATGAATACTCAATAACTCTACATAGCCTGGATAATAACAAATGGGAATGAGGGTCTTCGTCACATTCTAAATTTACCCAATGTACAAATATAACCATGTGAATAGATGTGCTGATGTTGAGCATGGTAGAAACCACCTGATAACCGATCGATGATGAAAACCGTTAATAGGCACGAGAGGAATCACTGATAATGAAAATGGCCCTCAAGGTACAACAACACAATCTAAAAGTGTGAATAAATTTCATTGTATAGAGCAAGATGGAAAGACATTTTGCTATTGAGACAGTGCAGAGCTTGAGTCAGATCCTAGAGAGGTTTTTCGGAGGACCAGTAGGCCTCAGTTTCCATCCAGTAGTGAGATCAGCGTAGAGGATGAGGGAAACCATAATTGTGCCATAGTCATTGCGCATAGGAAAAGCCGAGAAGTCCAACCTTGACGCAGATTAGTTCTAGTTTCCCATGGAGGAGTGAGGTTTGTCTCATGAGGTCTCTTCTATCAATTTCTCTGTATGATTTGACAGTCTCGTCAATCATAGATTTGTACTTAGAATTTACTGCATAATAACATAAAACATCAGATCTACCACACCTATTTTCCCACATTGGGTTTTTCTGGGGAAATTATTTCAAAAACAATTGTGTCGGATGGTTGTGTGATCTATGTGTGTTCAAATTTGTTTCTGCACTTGTATTTCTTCTGCAATTTAATTGTGTAGGTTGTAGTGAATGGATTTTGATATTTGCTTGTAGAACACAATACATAATTTTTTAATGAAAATAACAAATAGAAGATTTTCCATTAGTTTCTGCACTAGGATTCCTTGTAATACAAATTTTCACAGATCAAAGTGATAGCCTTCGCATTGAGCGGTTGTCGCAGTGCTTATACAATCTGGTGAGAATTTTTTTTGACGCCATTGCCAGGGACGAGTCCTTTCATTATTGGGTTTTACACCATTTTCTCATAATAATCATATAATATTCTTATCCTTCTTTCTTTATTCATTTTCCCATCAATGCCACACTTTTTGGCACATTTCTTACATCATTATTCATCTATTCACCACCTTATTCCTTGTTCTCTCACTAATATTCCCATATTGTTCATTCACACCATTAACATGTGGAAATTTAGGTTGGTTTCCTGTTTGGGTGGCAACTCCAATCATTCATCTATTCCCAAGTACGTACTCTAGAAGGAATCCTGGTAGAATGGTTAACCTTGCTCCAGATCTGAGAAGGATCTAAGAGGCTAGTTAAACAAGTTACATTCCAGATATCATTTAAATTTTCTCGAATAGGAAGCTCTCCTTGATCTCCATTTCATTTTCATAAATCCTTTGAATCAAGACATCATGGGTGAATTTTACGGGCCTTGCAACTTCAACAACATCCAGGGGTATCCACTTGAGCTTCCAAATGAGTCAACTATGAGCAGACTGCTAATATTCGAGGGAAATAATGCTATCAATGCCAAAGAGCATATAAAGAAGTTTACCATTTTCCTTCAGAGATATTCTCATTCTACAGATTATAATAATGAATATGTCAAGACGAAATTATTTGTTTTATCATTAGAAGGTAATGTAATCGACTGGTTTCATGACAAGGCTGCTAATGCCTTTGACTATATGATAAATCTACTTAATTCACTTAGAGACAAATATGGGGATAAGAAGGAGGGAAAATACTTGGTAAAATAATTTAATACCATTAATAAAAGTGACAATGAAACAATGATAGATTTTCACTAAAGATTCAACAAATTACTAAAATATATGGCTCGGGATTACAAAACTCCTGACAAGACAATCTTGGAAACATATCTTGATACTTACCATGTAGAAGTTTAGTATGAAATAAGGTGTGCTCACCCTGTCACTTTTGCTATTGACCAAAGCACAACTAAAGAGGTGGAAAATGATACAAAATATTTAGGGAAATCAGAGGTCTCTGGTTATGAAAGAGGTCCAATCAAATCTAAGGAGGAATCGGGAACAATAAAAGAGTTGACCCGATTGGTTAAATAAATGAAAATTGAGCATGCCAAACAAATGAGTCACATGTGGTCCAGGATGATCCAAATGATAAATAGTCAGCCTAGAGATAATAATAATTCATGGCCAAGAAGAAATCATCCTACCAAGCAAAGGCCTACAGATCCTAAAATTAACAAGTTCAGGAAGAAATTGCATTTGCCTCTATAATTTTGGATGGAAGTTGTTGAAAATATTCATAGCATTGAATCACTTAACTTAATAAATATTGAGAATGAAGATGCATACTAGCTTAAAGAACAATCCAACCTAGACATAGGAGAGTCAACATATAAGTTTCTTAAAAATAATCCTGGTTTCAAATTAGGAGAATGGATCAGCCAAATAAAAATATATGTGCCTATCACTCAGATGATAAAAATACTGATTCAAAATAATTTATTCACGTAAGAGGTCAAGGGTTCTCCGGAAGAAGCTCTTAAATAAGAGTACCAAGATCCTCCTCTCTCTATCCCATCATGCCAAGGTTGAGGAAGTTTCATATGACATATCCTCTCCCAAGGATCATTCAGAGGAGCCTGTCATGATACAATCTGACATTGGAAATTATGTTGTCCTTTCTGATCCTTTGTATTTTCCAAAAGATGATCTAAAGTCGAAAGACCAAATGTGGCACATGATTTTTTATGGTGATTTTTCAAAATCAGGTAAATGGGTCAGAATTGTCTTAACTTCACCTCTGGGACATGTGTTCAAATTTTCCTTCCGTCTAGAGTTAAAAACTACTAACAATTTAGCTGAGTATGAATATTTGTTACTAGGCTTGGAAATAGCTCAGGACCTTAAAATAAAATCGTTAATTATAAAAGGTGATTTATGATCTTGTCTTCAAACATTTCAAGGTTATATTCTCATGCAAAAGTGATAGACTAAGAAAATACAGAAACACTACATGGGATACCATAGATTTATTCAATGCTTTTGGCCTACACATTATTCCAATAGAAGAAGATGGTTAAGCCGATGAGCTTGCTGTAGCCGCATCCACTTTCGAAATATGTGACAATTTAATAAAGGATAAGACCAAAATGGAAGTCATTTTTAGACCATCGGTTTCAAATAATGTAGAACATTGACAAGTATTTGATGACTAAAATAAAATTGTACATTTCTTAAATCACTTAGACAAATTAAAAAATTTCCAATCTTTTTCTAAGGAAGAAGGGTGTAAACTTAGAGAAAAGGATGTGGTAAATCCCACCATTGGGAACATGGTGGCCATGGAGCAACTCTTTGATAGAAATGATGCAATAAAAAATATTGATGAAAATAATATGGACCCTCGGGAATTCATTGAGGTAAATATTGGGTTTCTTTAGAATCCAAAGATGGTTAAAATTGGTAAAGGAACTTCTGAAGAAGAAAAGGAAAAATTGATTGATCTGCTTATTGAATACCGAGATGTTTTGGCCTTTTTCCTATGATGATATCAAAGGATACTGGAAAGATGTCATTCAACATGAAATCCATTTAAAGGATGAAGAGGCCAAACCATTCAAGAAAAAACTTAGACAAATAAATCCTAAGTTGGCCCCTCTGGTTCAGAAGGAATTGCAAAAAATTCTTGTTGCTGGTATCATTAGAAAAAATTGGAATTCCTCTTGGTGCTCTAACTTGGTGATTGTTAGGAAGAATAATGGTACTATCAAATTGTGTGTTGATTTATATAATCTTAATTTAGCATGTATAAAGGATAATTATCCTTTTCCTGACATGGAAAATATGTTGCAAAGAATAACTAGATCTGGTATGATTTCATTATTGGATGGATTTTCTAGTTATAATCAAGTATGGGTTAAAGAATAAGATCATCATAAGACTACCTTCACCACACCTTGGGGAACCTTTGAATATCTCATAATTCCTTTTGGGTTAACAAATGCAGGGGCTACCTTTCATCGAGCTATGGATTATGCCTTCAAGGGATTGACTGGAAAAATCATTGAAATTTACCAGGATGACCTCACCATTTTATCTAAATATGGCAAGGCTCATATCAATCATATCAGGATTTTTTTTGACAAATATCGAGAATTTGGCATCTCATGAAATTTCGCTAAGAATCTCTTTGGGGTAACCGAAGGAAAATTGTTGGGTCACGTCATTTCCAAGGATGGTATTAAAATTGATCCTGAAAGGGTTGAAGCTATTCAACAAATTCCATTGCCTCAAAATCTCAGATCCTTGCAATCCTTTTTGGGAAAGTCAAGTTTCCTCAGGAGATTCGTTCCAAATTATGCTAAAATTACTAAACCTATACAAATCCTCTTAAAGAAAAATGAAAAATTTATTTGGAAAGGAGAGGGTAAAGAGGGATTTCAGGGTGTCAAGGATTTCATAACTAAAGCTACTACCTTGGTTAGCCTAGATTATTAAAATACTTCATGGTATTTTAATTTGATTCCGAAGACACTATAACATGTGTTCTATTGCAGAAAAACAAATATGGTCATGAGCAGCCAATTGGCTTCATGATTAAATCATTGCAGAATTCAAAGTTGAGGCATAACATTATGGAAAATCAAGCTTATGCATTGGTAAAATCCCTTAAGAATTTTAGTACATATGTTGGCTACTCAAATATTATTGTGTTTGTCCCACATTCAACCATTAAAGATATATTAACTCAAACTTATTTCTTAGGGACTTATTCCAGATGGGTGACTAAAATTTAGGAGTATGATATTGAAATTAGTCCCAACAATCCTTTCAAGGGCAGGGGTTGGCTCAAATGTTGACAGAAATTAATGAAAAATAATTAGATATGGTTTTTGAAAATGAAGTTATTGAGTCTTTTATTTCCCTTAAACTTCATAAACTAGAAATGATTGAGTGGTAGAAAGACATCATCTATTATTTGAAAAACCTGACTTGTCTTGATCACTTGGTTTCTCATAAAAGGAGGGCCTTTAGATTAAAGGCATCTAAATATTTTATTTTTAAAGATGGCCTTGGATGGAGAAACCTATATGGGATAACACTCAAGTGCATTGATGAGGATGAAATTAATAAGCTAATCAACGAATTCCATGCGAGATTTTGTGGAGGTCATTTTGCAACAAAGACCACAACCCAAAAGATTCTACGGGCAGGATATTATAGGCCTACCAATTTTTCTTATGTGCATACATTTGTCAAAATATTTCAAGAGTGTTAGCTTTTCACAAGAAACATAAATTAGTAGCCTTTCCTCTTCAACCTGTTATAGCAGAAGGCCCTTTTCAGCAATGGGGGTTGGATCTCATTGGTAAATTTAGCCATAATTATAGTAATGGCTATTCATGGATTTTTACAACAACATATTACTTCACAAATTGGGTTGATTCCATTCCAAAAAAGCATGCTACTGAAAATATTTTCATGGATTTCATTGAAAATCATATCATCACCCAGTTTGGAATTCCAGCGAAGATCACAACCGAAAATTCCAAAGCTTTCAACTCTTCTGAGTTGTCTTCTTTCTACTTCAAATATGGCATTATTCTTTCACATTCGTCATGTTAGAGTCTTATAATCACAGTGATCAAAATTAATCTTTTCACTATTGGTTATAGTCTTAGGTCAAATTATAATATTTTCAAATTAAATTTGACATATCTCTTGGTTATCAAATAGTCCTATGTCATTGTCAAGGTGTAATTTTACTCTCATAATACATCATATTTCATGGGAAATTTTCTTGGAGGTAGTTGCTCTCTTACCTGTGTCAAGCCATTCAAAAAGTCAAAGCACTCCATCATTTTCTAGACCACAAGGAGTTGAAACATCAAGCATGCCATCAATGAAAAAAACTCATCCTAGAGAAGATATTTCAAAGACAAACAAGAAAGGTAAGAAGTTGGTTTTTCTTACTGAAGAAGAAATGCAAGTTGAAGCCATGGGAGAGGAATCACCTAGGAGCAGACATGATTCACATTTGAAAAGTGAAGAACAAATACCTCCACTATTTGATATGGATGACTTAGGAGAACAACATGGAGATAAGGCATCAGATGATATAATCAAATAGAAAGATGCACAAATTAGAGAGCTGAAGGATGACCTATCCAAAGCCAATTTCATAGTGGTTTTCCTACATCAGGAGAATAGACAATTGAAGAAAACCATAATTTAGAAAATCAAATCACAAGAAGACCCCCCATCATCAATGCAAGCAGGTATTTTGACAACAGAAGATAAAGGTAAAGCCATAATTGATGTAGAGTAGCTGGAAGAGAAGAAAATTCAAGTACAACCTAGGAGACCTAAAACTAGAGCAATGGCTAGAAAGGAAAAACATGTAGAAGATACATCTCCTCCTCAAGCCCTAAATGAAATAGATGACTCCATAGGTGTTGAGATTGAGAAAAACAAGTAATATTGGCTTGAGAGAGTGAATGCACACTTGGAGAAGCTATTGAAAAATGCAAACATGGATACCACCATGTAAAGAAATATGGCAAGACACTATTATGCTAGGAACATGGTTTGCAAAGTTAGGGTGAAAGATATGAAGAAGAAACTCAAAAGAACCCTAAGGAAACCCATAAAGAAAAAAACCTTGACCTATTAGCTTATGCATAATTTGTGATCTAAACGCATGACAGAGAGCAGAGAAGAAGGAGACAAATTTTGAAATTTTGAATTTTTGTGCACACAGTCAAGCATCCTATAGAAACACAAAAACTAGTTGTTGCACTTTTTCTCAGAGGGTAAGAATCAAGATTTTGAAACATGCAAGGATATAATATGACCTAATGATACCATAAATGTACCTAAGGATACTTGTAGAGTCACGATTTTGAATAAAATTATCAAACAATGCCATTTTTACACCTTTCTGCCACCTTTTTAGGACTCTTCCTGCGTTTCTGGCCTAAGTTTGTGTTTTTCCATTTTCACCCCTCTTTTCTCAGTCATTTAAATAAATTCCACCTCCATTATATTCCTAACATCTATCCCTACCCCCCATATTTTTTTTAGAATTTTTCCTACCCCACTTTCCTCTCATTTCCCTCCTTTGAAATTCACCGCGCTTTTAACTCTGTTTTTTGTCACCATTTTAAAAGAAGTTTCTAAACAAATGAAGATGAAATTTGGAACACCAAAAGATGTTTTTTTTAAGGACAGAATCCATCACAATAACCTCCTTCAGTTTCTACACAGGTGTCATATATTGGGAGATATTCAACTTTCTTGGAGGCCTATTTCAGAAAATCAAATTCTCCAATTTATCTTTCCTGTTTTATTCATTATTTTGTGGCACAGACTCCGAGAATATGGGTACGAATTTTGAAAAAAACGAGAGAGAATTTTCTCCAGAAAAAACTTATCTACAAAAGCCTCTCCTAGTTTTGTAAAAAGTGTTATGATTAAAAATATATTAGTTCATCTTTGACCCATTTTTTTTCGCTGCGCTTTTGGAGAATTTGTTGTGTTTCTAGATAGTTTGTTTTGAGATCAAGTTTTAGGAGGTCAAAATCATGTTTTTGGATGGTTCAAAGGCTCCAGGGTGCATTGAGCATCCAAAAATTTCTTCACAGGTCATCAAAAAATCTTAGAACCTCTTCCAAATCATCAAAATATCAAACCAACTATTCACTGCGCTTATGCTAAGGAGTTGCTACGTCTCTGGGTTATTTTTTGTGTTTATGTGCTTGAAGATTTTTACTACAATTAAAAGAGTTAAATGTAAATTGGGTTGATGTAAATGGTTTTATAATGATTTTATCTGATATAAATGGTTTTTTTAATGATTAATATTGTAAGGAATCTTGTAATTAATTCTTGGAGAGATAAGCTTAATCAATTAGCTAAAAAAGGGGAAAGTTAGTTTTAACTCCCCTATGATTTGGCAATGGATAGGATAGGGTCATGAATTAGTTCCTATGGAGAATGATTCGACCCCTTAGAGGGTAAATCTTGTTATTCATCTATATGCACTCAAAGACAAGTCAAAGAGAAGGGTTGTATGCTTGAAGCTCACACATTTTGGCATTAGTGTACTTGCTTTTGGCAGAATAATACAGGCAATTGCAGCTATTTTTTATGGGATTCTTGTGCTGTAGTTAGTGACACTTGTTTTCATCATTATTTATCATGCATTTGATTATCATATTTTTCTAGCATCCATCTACATGCCTTCTAATGATTATATCTTAAGTTTTAAATAGAATACATTGCTTCATACACTCTGTTTTGTTTGATATTGTCACATAATTGTTTTCATCCTCTAAAAAAGTGAATTCATTATGCTGACTTAATTCCTTCTATATGATTTTCTCCTCACCACACTACAATGACAGATCAATTTGTGTCACTGGTTACACCTACCTTGCCTCATTCTATGTTTACAACTGATCTTTTGGGATACTTGGCCTAGTTCCTAAACCTGGTGCTTCTTATTCAGAAAACCCTAATAAAAACCCTATTGAGCTGATAACTAGCATAAACCCCTAATAGTCTCCAGTTACTTCCATTGGCTATGAGGCTTATTTTGAGAGAGCCCTCTCTGATTTTGTACGGCTAGATACTAAGTCAAAATTTGGTCTATGGTTACCTCTTTGGTTTATTTTCTCCTTGGGAAACTAAGGAGTGATAAGATGTCAAATTATTCTCCCCAAGGAAATGATCTCTCTTAATCAAGCAATAAAAATTTAATCACCATCATTAAGAAAATTGTGGGGGATAATAAGAGATCTTGAGACAATAATATTAAATATGCATTATGGGCATACATGATCATGAAGAAGAGGGGGATAATAAGTGATCTTGAGAAAATAAGATTAGATATGCATTATGGGCATACATGATCATGAAGAAGAGGGCTACTGGAAAAATCCCTTTTGAGCTTTTTTATGGTTTTGAAGTAACATTTTCTGTTCATATTAAACTTCCTGCTTATAATCTCCTTCAAAATTTTACAATAGACAAGCATGTAGTATAAAAAGTGATAGATCAGATAATGGAATTGGATGAGGCCTGAATAAACACTTTTGATAACATATGTTAGAGTCAGTCCAGAACTAAAGAGGGTTTTGAAATGTCTGCACGGAACAATAGTCTATGGTTGGGACCATATATTATCAAAGGAATCACTGGAGAAAATTATTTTTATCTTAGCACTTTGGAAGGCGATCCTGTGAACCGCACATCAAATGGGAAGATGTTGAAGTTGTACTACAAAGATGACATATGATTCCATAGGGCATCATTTTGTATAGTATCTCTAACCCAACTCCTTTTATTTAATGTCATTATATAGTTTTACTTTCCGCATTCTATTATGTCCTTATATTTCGATTATTATACTAAATTTTTATATTCCAACAACATGTTCTATATATGCACGATGATTTCGATTTTGAATGGATATCTATTTTATGGAATTTTTTTTCAAGGATGTAGGATTTTGGGGTTCTCACGTTACTTCATGGAAGTAACATGTCCCCATATGCAACCAGATGTTGCACAATATTTTCCAAAGTTACAAGCGAGGAGAAGCACCAATTTTTTCAACAGGATTAGATCACCTATCAGCAGTAATGTGTCATGGTCAACCCATTCTGCAAGTTTCAATGTCAATGATTATAATACGGCCATTTAATTATGTAACAACCTAGGTAATCATGTGATTTTGGTGACAAATTTTATCCTAAGATGTTTTTTAACCTCACTGATTACCTATGTTTCTAAACATGGCTAATCATAAGAGATTTTTCCCTCCATCTTAAAACCCCAAAGCTAGGGTGAAATTTATTGTCTAAATCTTAGGTGAGTCCTAGTGTTTTAGTCAATTCTAATATGAAATTGATTTGAGAATAATTTAAGCTAGTTGAATTAATTATTTTTTTACAGGTCACTTGGTCTACTAGATCATATTGTGTTGCAGATGAATTATGTGTTTTGAGGGTCTAAGACAAATGTGTCTTCCCCTTTTGAGGGTTGTAAATGTAACATATTATGTAATAGAGGGTGGAAAAATATTAAATCCCCTCATGTGTAAATTAATTAATTTTTTTTGGCAAAATTAAATTAAATCCTAAGCTATAAAATTATTTAACTACAGTCAAAATTAAGTTGTCTTAGGAAAATTAATTCTCCATGTGGAAAAAATGGTCTTAAATGAATCAAAATTTAAAGGTCCTCCACCATGGGGATATTTTATATTTCAAGAAAATTTGGACCCTTGGACCTTTGTGGTTAAGTCAAAGTCAATTTGTTTAGGAAATTAGCTCAAAATAATTAATTTTGAGGTAATTAAAATGGAATTAAATGATAAATTCGAAAATTCCTCCAAAATAAAAAAATCAAGGGCCAAGATTAAAAGTCTTGAAGTGTTTATTAATGGCCAGGATTATTTTGACAAGGATCAAAGAAACTAGCTGTTATTTTTCCACTTGGAGGATTCATCTATAAATTAGAGAGTCAGTTTAGTCTCTAGCGTCTTGGTCTCTGGTTAGAATATTGTTGCTGAAGAATTTGTGTAAACTATTGTCCCACTGGGAACTATTTTTTCTGCCATAATAAAGTACTTTGGGGTGGAACTCGAGGTGCACTTGTTCGTTGATTTGTGGTACGTATTGCCTACGGGCATCCTATGTTGTGCTTATATATGATTATTTTGAGATAATACATAGTGTTTGTAGGTACTTCAATCCTTGGTCTCCAAGTTCAAAAAATCTGGACAAGGATAATTTTGCTTGGATCCTAAGTATTTGTATGGTGGATTAAATCTTCACTAAGGCTATAATGTGCATGGGGTTTTTGAAGAATTTTTAGCCATTCATCAAAGAATAGATATCTTAAAAAATTATTTCTCAAAAATTATTTTAAAACCCTTGTATAATTTGTAAAATATATTTTTTTAATTTAAATTGTAAATTATTTTGTTAATTGAGGTTTTGGGGATTTTAGAATTTTTTATATATTTTGGGTTTGGGTGTCATATTTTTCATTTTTGCAAGTTGGATCAAGGGATCAAGTTGAAAAAGAGCTAGATCTAGGCCCTTGAGGGTAAGATATAGTTTCTTAAAAAAAATTGCAGGGCTACCCATTAAATATTTTGTAGCAAAATTCAGATCTAGAAGAGAAAAAAAATTCTGAGATAAGGGTTTTTCTTTTCAACCCTCCTGTGACCATATTCGACCCCTCCAAGACCAACGTCATCCTCTCAGGTCCCAACATCAAGCTTTTATCCCCTCTGCATCATATTTTGGGCCTCTTAGGGACAAAATCAACCTTTTATGGCTTTGGCCCTCCCCTGTGGGCCCAACGTCAAGGTTTTAGGGCAAAATTTGGCCTGGACGTGAGGCCTAGAGGCCTGAACCTCCTTCTTTGACCTTCCTTTATAAGGTCGTGGACTTTATGGGGCTCACAACAACCCTTTTAGTGATTTTTTCTTATCCGTCCAACTTTTGATCCCTCTCTCTCCTCAGTGTTGCCTCTTTCTATCTGTTTCTCACCTCCTTGACCCCTGATATGCCCTCCTAGCGCCTCATCCCTCAAAATTGGCCTTCCTTGGCCTAGCATTGGCTTTCCTTAGCCATTTTCTGCCCTAGATTGACCTAATCCATCCTTTGAATTTTTTAGGATTGATTCCTTGGTGGTTTTGTAGGTGTTTGGTCTCCAAAATCTTAATTTTCAGGTGGCATCACTATTCTAAAATTTTGGGCCATTTGGGTAGGTGCATCTACAAGGTCTAGGGCCTAGGTTTGACTTCTAAACTCTTACTTTCTCTTTGTTTTATTACATTGATAAAAACATTGATAATCAGGCCCTAAATTCACATGAAAATTGGTCAAAATTGTTCAAAATTGCTAAATATTGTTTTTCCTAATTTTTTTTTCACTTGTGAACCTTAGATCTAGCCTAGATCTAATTTTCTACTTGCTAGAATTTATTGCATAACTGAAAATATTAGATCTGAAATTTTTGAATCACACACTTGAAGAAAGTAAAAAAAACTAAAAATTTCAGTTTTAGTGAATTTTTTATTTTTATTTCTGGGCATATTTGACATTGTTTCTAGCCTCATTAGCTTGTTCATATGTGGTTTATTTACTATTTTAATAAATAAATCATATCTAGAATATCTTTGAAAAATACATCTTAAAACGGCTAATACATTTAATTCATGAGTTAGCTAAGTTTTCTTGGCAGTTGGGCTATCCTTTATGACATTGGGAAAGCATATGCATTGTAAAATTGATGTTTACTTAATATTGCCATAAAATCATTATTGTTGTCAAATAAGTCACTATTTTCTCATTAAGTAGTGCTCTCATAGTTTTACACTCTATTGTTCCTAGTTTCTTGCATTGACATTGTGGAAAAGGCTAACATTGTTTCATTGTGAGTTTATATGCTACAAAGTCTGTAATTCACATTTAATAAGATTAATCTCTAAAGCACATTTCAAATATTTGGCTTAAGTACATAAAGTGTTCCTAAGTCTCTCTAATCCAATTGGTATTGGAATAACTTGCTTCATTTGTGTATCTATCTAGGCATTCTTAATTTGAAAATTGGTAAATCATATTATATTAAAGAGTTTGAGCTAAGAAAACTTATTGACTCTTGTGGATAATGGTTATTGGCTTATCATATTGAATCATTGGTTAATTTTTATTATATTGTTTATCAATTGTGTATCTATATATTATTGAGCAATCACATCTTGTGGATATATTCATCTCTTGTTGGAACTATTGAAATCTAACACTTGTCTTATAGTTGAGATTATCTTTTATAAACATTGTGAAGTACTTAAAATCATAACTTGGGGAAAATATAATTAAGTACTTGAAGGAATATTTAAGTAATCTCACCTAAAATTCTCACACATAATCTCTTGCACAAACATACTATTTCTAGATTTCATTAAAATTTACCGCTTAGCATAAGCTAGGTTGATAGAGATTTAGGGAAACCCTTTTCCAAGTAGCTTGAGAGATTAAACTATTCTTAGTCGTTAACACAGTAACCTGGCAGTCGTCAAAGCCAATGTTAGATTCTTATAGTCACACTAATCAAAATTACTCTTTTCACTATTGGTTATAGTCTTAGGTCAAATTATAATATTTTCAAATTAAATTTTACATGTCTCTTGGTTGTAAAATATTCCTAGGTCATTGTCTAGGTGTAATGATACTCTCATAATACATCATATGTCATGGGAAATTTTCTTGAATGAAACTGATCTGATACCTATCTCAAGCCATTCAAAAAGTCAAAGCACTCCATCATTTTCTAGACCACAAGGAGTTGAAACATCAAGCATGTCGTCAGTGATAAAAACTCAACCTAGAGCAGAGATTTCAAAGACAAACAAGAAAGGTAAGAAGTTGGTTTTTGTTACTAAAGAAGAGGTTCAGGTGTTGGTGCTGGCAGAGGTGGCTTATTATCGACAACTCTAGTTCTTTCTCATTTAATTATCAACCCGGGGTAAGTCTTCTTATTTCAAGAGTGTTGGCACAATATATGCGAGTAAAGTTGTCTAATAGTTACTCCTGTTTACTTATGAGGAAGAATTTGCTAACTTCTTAATTTCACTTATCCTAACAAGGGGTGGCTTGGATTGAGTTTTAACCTAAGATTGAGCAGCTATCTAATTGAATTAAACAACAGTCTAAATGAACTGAACAACAATATGGATGAATCAAGCAACAATTGAATTGAATTAAAAAATAGTCTAACTAAACTGAAAAACAATGGAATTGAATTGAACAACTGTCTAACTAAACTGAAAAGCAATGGAATTGAATTGAACAACAGTCTAGCTAACTGAGCAGTAATGGAATGACAGTATAACGAGCTGAGCAGTAATGGAACGACAGTATAATTGAATCAATTTAAATGAATTGTACAAAAATTATTTATGTAATTTTGAAATGGAATCCTCTTTATGAATTAATTAATTGACATTGATCGACGGTTGAATGCTTCATTTTGCTAAAAAAGTAATGCAATTCATAAAGACAAATAACATTGAAATCAACTTATTCTACAATCTATAACTCAAATGCAATGGTATTGAAAGAATTGGAACTATCTACTGATAATTAAGCATTGTCATAAGTCGGAAAATATGATTGTGATTATCCTAATTCAAGAACGTGATTTCTAACAATCCTGAAGAAAGAGAAACTATAACTTTATTGAATGGAAATATACTTTACAACTGCATCAGATACTTAAGCATTGGTTCTGCAAGTACACAGAGTATGAAAACTGGCGAGGAACTTCCAAGGGTTGGGACCAAACCACCAGAAGCTCTAGCACAGTAAAAACTTCAAAATATTATTGTTCAAATCTCTATATTACATCCAACGATGTTACAAAAATACAATTAGACAGTTTTGTTCTGATGCGTACAGTGTGATATGTTATACCACTGCACCGTTGACCTTTTAAAAATTCCATGAGGGCAATGCACTGAAAATTTCCAGGTGCACCGCCTCTGGTGTGCTAAACATTTTCTGGTGCATCACCTCCGGTGCGCAACAAAAAAAAGATGCACCGTTACTAGCGCATGCCTATTTTTTGTGGCACACCGACTGTTTTTTTTTCAAAAAAAATTATATAAGTATATTCCTAAATACATGTCCCATTTAATAAAAAAATTGTATTTAATATGTCAATCATTCAGCGACGTGAAAGGAGATAAGAGAGGGAACATCAACAACAACAGGCGGACCAATATAACATGGTTCACTTATGGGAGGCACGAGAGAGGGAGAGAGATGCGTACCCTCACCCTATTAAAGTAGCTAACCAGGGACTCCTAAGGAAAGTAGGCCTCCTCAAGTTCTATGAGGAGGCTAAATCCCTAAAGGGCCATGGTGTGTTTTTGCGACATCTTATCCGCAAGTGGAATTCCCACCTACAGGCTTTCTGGGTTGGTCCTAACCAGTGGTACACGCCCACTGAGGAGGACATATATTTCATTACTGGCCTATCGAGGAGAGGGGTGTATTTTCCTTCATTCCTAGAGGTCTTGGTTGGCTATGTAGCAGGGAGTCAGTTGGTGTACTCCCAGAGATACATTAGCATGGATATACTGTCTCCCTCAAATTTTCAAGTCTCCAAAGGTCAGTTACATATTGCTTCATTTGGTAGAGAGGAGACAAGGTGATTCTCACTACTAATTTCGAACATCCCACACAACAATAGTGACAGGAAATGCATTAGTTTCCTACTTCTATTTTATGTTGATTCTTTAGTACAGGAACCACGACTTGTGACGTGGTCTGCCATTTTTTTGCGGCAGTTATGTACAACTTTAGATAGATGTCGTGCTCATGCACAAGGGAGGGTGAAATTTCCTTTTGCTTCAGATATATTTTGTTTATTTTTTGAGAAGTTTCTAGAGATGAGGCCTATTTTTTTTGGCAGCCTCGTAGGTTAATGCTGCATGTACGAATGCAGATGTGGGGATAGATGATGCCCAAGAGGGGTGAGTCTGAGTTTTCCACGAGGATATCACATGATTCACTGGAGTTTCTAGCCATTATTGATGATCATACCTTTGTTATGGTCCCCTGTCTGTATGCTGGTTTGGATTGCCCAGGGTGTGCCAACATCATCTTCATAGATGATGAGTCGCCGGATGATAGAGTGAATATTACTGTTTTATTTAAATTTATTCTAACATGTTATTTAACTTGTTTTTATTAAATTGTTTAATGAAATTGTCTAATTATTGTTGTGTGGTTATATATATTTTGCAAACATTGGGTCATTTAATGGGGATGAGATGCTAGTGCCACCAAATGATCCGGGTGTAGATCTTGATGATGATTAGTATATGGTAGATGCCGAGGATCAGGCTAGTGCATACAGACCTAGTCCTCATGGTGCGCTGATACTACCTTTTGCTAGGCGTAAGCCTGACAGTAGATTGAGGATGGAGTTGGGCAACCAATTCTGTGCACTGTTTGTGGAGGTGGGAGTCAGGTCCACCACTATGAGAGAGATACAGGCCAATGCTAATCTGGTACAAATGTGGAGAGGCATGCCACGTGACATGTTCACCCTAATGCGACATGTCGTAGGAGCTACGAGCTTATTTATGCCGTTGAGGAGGGCCCTTCGATGTAGGCATGGTCGAGATGCAGTGCGTCGACAGTGCGCAAGCAGCGACGCATCATCTAATGATCATGATCAAGGGAGTGATCATCGTTCACCTAGTGTGTAGATGAGAAGCCTGCAGCATCGACCAACAATAATGATAGAGAGCAGGTTGGACCATCGGCCACATCGAGTCAGCAACCTGCAGCATCCAACAATACTCATGATCATGAGCAGGCTGGACCATTGACCATGTCGATTCATCATGATGAGCAGCCGACAGTTGATCCCTATCAGCATAAGGCACCACCAGATCAGCAGGCACGTGATGATTGACATGTATCTAAGCTTGTCGAGGCTGCACCATTGACTGAGCAAGCCTCGACTAGTACTACTATTGATGATGTACCACTAGCTGATATTTGACATTTATATTATAGTTGTATATTTTTGACATTATATATATATATATATATATGGTCCATGTATTTTATGTTCATGTTGCAGTTGTACTTAATTTACATGTTGGTGATCATTATGATGTGTATATTGTTAGGTCATGTTAGATATGTTCATTAATGTGCAGCTTGCAGATATATGTGTATGTGATAGCAGTTATTTGACTTGATATGTATATTTGATGTTTGTGTTGTGATGATGTTATACAATGCTAATTGTGTTTTGTTAGATGATCATGATCATGATGATTAGATGATGTTAGCAAATTTGAATGTGTTTTTTAGTCGAACATGATGTTTTTACAATGGTTATCATGATCGTGATGTTTATTTAATTTAATATTAAATGATCATGATATTTATTAAATATTATGTCGTGATTGTAATTGAAATTGAAATTTTAATTGTATGTAATATTGTAAAATTGTATTTGTATTTGTAATTGTATGTAAAATATTTGTAAAATTTTAATTGTAATCGTAATATTTAATTTATTGTGAAATGATTGTAAAGGTAATTTTAATTGTAATTGTATATATGTAAAATTGTAAAATTGTAATCCTAATTCTAATTGTATATACAATTCTAAAATTGTAATTGTAATTGTAATATTTAATTTATTGTGAAATTATTATAATTGTAATTGTAATTGTCATTGTATACATGACAAATTGTAAAATTGTAATTGTATTTGTAATTGTAATTTTAATTTTAATTGTAATATTTAATTTATTGTGAAATGATTGTAATTGTATATATGTAAAATTGTAAAATTCTAATTCTAATTCTAATTGTATGTAAAATTCTAAATTTGTAATTGTATGTAAAATTCTAAAATTGTAATTGTAATGGTATATATGTAAAATTGTAAAACTGTAATTGTAATTGTAAATTTTATGTAAAATTCTAAAATTGTAATTGTAATTGTATGTAAAATTCTAAAATTGCAATTGTAATTTAATTGTAATTGTATTGTTTTACTGTGAAATGATTGTAATTGTAAAATTTTAATTGTAATTGTAACTGTATCTAAAATTCTAAAATTTTAAATGTATGTGAAATTGTAAAATTGTAATTGTAATTGTAATTGTAATTCTAATTGTATGTAAAATATTTGTAAAATTTTAATTGTATTAATGTGAGATGATTTTATTAAAAATTTTAAATTTTTAAATTTGTAAAATTGTAAATAATTGTAAAATAATAAATCTAGAATAATATGAATTTTTGTAACATAATAAAGTTTAGAAAATAATGCAAATAAATTCATGTACTTTAGAATTATCATTATTTTATTATGATCTTACATACCAAAAAAAAGAACTTTATGCAATACACCATTTTTTTTAGATCAACATAATTGCAAATTATCAAGTAAAATATTGATTTTAACATTAATGCAATGCAAATTACCAATTAATTCAAAATACATATTATAATGTGTCGAAAAAAAGAGTCTTATAAGTTATCAGGTAGTTAATTCCTCTTCTTTATAAAAACCCATCTTAAAAAGTATAAATATTGATGAAATAACACATTTACCATATCACTGTCGGTTCTCATGATCACCCTCATTATCTTCCAGCTCGCATGTCATGGTAACACTATTGTTCTCAAAAATATGTTTTGATCTAGGGTCATGTCTCAATATGAACCACCAATCCCTATCCAACACATCTAGTAAAAAAAAACCTGGTTGCAGTGTTTGGGGAAAACATAGGGCTCCTTAGCTTCATCCCACATCTTTTGAGAATTGATAAATATCATCCTACTATCGTGATCTTCCTTTAAATTATTCTGATCAAAGGTGTCCCACCACTTGCACCTAAAAATAACACATTGGAAAGAAGAAAAATCCACTTCAATGATCTCTTGTATTTTTCCGACGTAACCTAGCGTCCCTCGTACTAGGTTTTGATCACAATGGCTACATCAACTAGATTGATCAAAATCGACTTCCACTCCACATTCTTGTGTCATGTGTCCATCATCGGCATTTTCTGTGTGAAAATGGTGTCCATATGCCCACATAGATGGGAACAAATGCACCTATAAAAAAGTTAAAAAATCATAGTGTCATGTGTCTTATAATAACCCAACAGGTAAAATATGAAATATAGATGTAATTACATTTGAAAGGTGCATTATTAAGTTTCAAATGTACATATAAATTAAATAGATTATTATCGAGTTGCTGCACCCAATCCCTACATTTAGCGCATCCTCTTCAGCACATGGGTAACGACCGGTTGCACCATATTTATCTCTGACTTTGTTAGCAAGCCAACTATTGGGGCATATTTTTGGCATATTTTCTTTTAAATGATTGGGATAAGGCACACTTCTACCATTCAAACATCTGAATTCTTTCCTGTCAATATCCCATTTCATCCTCTTTTGTCCGTACAATGTGACCCATGGTTGTGTCACTTCGAAATTGTAAAGAACGAATTTATTGATTGCTTCAATTTTTGCATTCGCTAAATAAATCAAACCGACATTATATAGTACATAGAGATCAAAATATACATTATATCTAAGTTCAACATGAATATTTACTTTGTGTTTGAAAAAATTATAAGTTTTTTACTCTTTATCAAGTTCTTTTTTCCATTCATTAGGAGCAACTCCCCTTCTCTTTTGTCTTCATCCTTTTCATCATCCAAAATCACCGCACCTAGTCTGTTGTCGATATGATTGATGTAATCACTAGCATAATATAAAGACTCATACGGTATGTACCCCTCTGCCATAGAACCCTCGAGTTTTTCCCTTTGTCAAACAAATCCTTTCAATTTCTTCATGTACCTCTCTAAGAAGAACATCCAATGACAAGAAACCACCCCAACTAATTCAACCTCATCTATTAGGTGGATTAGAATATGAAGTTGCAGTCCATGAAACTCGTTGACAGTTCCTTCTCAAACATACAAACATTCTCAACTATCTCTTGACGCCACCATGGAATTCTAGCCACATGAATCACCTTTGACGTGATCCAACATACAAATGTAGATTTAATTTAGATATGGCACGTCCTAGGTCTTGAGGGAATTCATGTTTCACACACCCACGCACGAACAAAGGATAATGACACTAAAAAGTTATAAACACATGAAATAATATACTAAATTAGTTATGTTTTATGACCCCTGCATGGGATAAAATTTATTAATATAAAAAATAATAAAATCTGCTTTTGGAATTATACGTACTCTTAGAATATTTAAATTTTCATGCGATTTCAACCCCGAAAAATGGTCATCCACAGTGAAGCAGTGTCATAGTGATGACCTGTATGAAGATGGCACCCTCACACCCATTATAACTTCCTTTGCCAAAGAAAGATCATTTTTTTTAAATCCAGGGGACATCACCTTCTTTGAAATACCATGAATTAGAGGGACTAATGCCTGTCTTTGATCCTGTACTTTCTAATCGTCTTGGCCAATATTTCTTTTTAGTTTTTGAAGTAATAAGATCTTTCCTAACAGCCAATGTGTCACTTTGTTTCGATGATATGTGCCTCCATAAAGAAGATGAAACATTTTTAAATATATGCATGGGATCTAATAAGTGGGTAATCTTAAGATGCTCCCAATATGGGAGGTTATAAAAGATAGGTTTTCTTTTCATCCCAATGGGAAATTTCTCAACATAGGTGTCGAAGAATTCTGCATCATCGAACATAGGCTCCCCATTTGAATCAAAAATTTCTATGAACTCCTTCTCCTTCTCTCTCTCATATGCTCTAAGCCATTCAGCTGGTGTCTTTATTGGAGGCCTTTGGGTTCTATCTCATTTACCATTGAAATCAGATGTTGCTCTTCTGTAAGGGTGTTCTTCTGGGAGGAATACCCTGGAGCAGTCATAAACTGGCTTTCGTAGGTCGTTAGACCATCTTGATTTCAAAGAAGGTCCACAACATTTACATCCAAAATACCATTTTGTTACAAGACCTGTGATATTATTGTATACAATTTATATGCATGTCACGTTAAATAATATCATGAATATAAGAACAATCACAACGAATTAAATAACTAATATGTGTAAGAATGTTGTTACATATATAAACAAATCAATAAACATGTAATTTACCAGAGGAAACTCCTAATCTTGGATAATCATGTGTCGTGTAAGCACATATGCATACAACATAAAACTCCTCTCTGCTGCGATGGGTCTTGATACATCGTATACATTTATCCCATCCCATAATTCCTTCAATTCATCTACTAGTGGTTGTAAGTAGACATCCATATTCTTCACTTGTCTTCTACCAGGGACTATGAGAGCCAACTTAAGATGTTCATTCTTCACAGACAACCATGGGGGGATATTGTTATTGATCACTACTACAGGCCAAACATAATAATTGGTTTTCTGGAGGGCATATAGGTTGACACCATCCATGGATATGCTGAGTCGTAGACTTTGTACTTCATCCTTGAATTTTTCGGGCCATGTATCGTCTATATGATTCATGGCTATTGAATCAGTTGGGATTCGCATAACTCCCAACTCACTTTTGTGTGAGGCATGCCATCCCTGCAACATAGCTTATTCTTTGCAACAAAATAGCCTTTGAATCCTTGGGATTATAGGCATGTGCCTCAATATTGTAAAAGGAGGACCACGTGATTTACCCTTTTTTATTTATTTATCATACCTATCATGCCCACATTTCGGACATATCTCTTTGTATGCATATTCTCATCTATATACAATACAATCATTTGGACATGCATAATATGATATGTACTCAACACCCAAAATTTTCAACAATTTCTTTGCCTCTTAGCAGCTACCAGGAAAGACATTATCACTCGGAAGAACCTTATCTTTGAATAACTTATATTTGGTGATCATGGAAAACATTAAATGTACATTAATGCCGATATAATTATTAACGTTCATAAAATTGACAATTTTCAAAGTTCATTGTGTGATTATATTTCTCAAATTTATATAAGGGAGGACTTTATGGTAACTTATCTCAAAATTTCCCAGAAACATGCATTCGACAAGCCAAAATTTTCTTTCAATTTGTACAGTAACATCATTGTCCCCAACTGGGTAGACTATGACTGACTGCCAGGTCCAAAGAGAGGGGTGGTAGAAGCAAATTTAAGGCTTTTGAAAAATGTGTCAGCGATATGAGCATCGTCCCCTAGCTAATCATCGTTTGGAATGCATCTAATAACATTGCCTCCATGGAAGTCGTATCCCTTAAGTAATCATCTATACCAACCTCTATTTGATTGCCTCCATTGCTAGCTTGTGAAGAACTAATATTGTTGTAGTCATTCCTAATTGGTGAATCTAGACATAGCGGGAATTGAATCGGTGGTTGATTAAACCATTCTTGGTATCATTCCTCTCTGATTTTTTCTCTTAATTCAGCCTTCTCTCGATTTTACATTGTTGTGGTGTGCAACGGAAGATGGTAGGTAGGTCGATCATCATCACTAGAATCCTAATAATTTCAAAAAATATATTTGAACATGCTTAGTACAAAATCTATTATATCAATTAGTAAGAACGTTGACAATGCATGATTAATTTGTTTGATGTTGAAATAATGACATTAATATACCAAACATTTATTATTACCATCATTGTCCCAGGGTTGTGTCTAGAAGATGTAATGTTGTTACTATTGGTAGGGTGAAGCGTCTATCCATTTTCATCTACCAAATGCGCTTTGCAGTATGCTACTCCTGATAAGAGATTTTGACGTTTTGGAGTTGTTTGATTATTTTGTGCATCTGAACTCGATTCTGAATCTACATGAACCTGCAAATTTGTATACATTATAAATTTTATTAAGCTGATTTACATGGATAAAAAAAAAAAATTCAATTACATATTGAAAATATAAATAAAATATCAAGTAAATATTACGTCTCGAGATGGATAAGGAGAACTCTGTGATGGAATTTGAGAAATATTATAGAACGAGCTGGATTTTGAAGAACTTTCCATTCGATATAATTATGATATTTTCTCCCTGCATTTGAGCAAAATCAAGAATAAATTTTAGCGCACACACCTAAAAGTAATTTCGGTGCCTTTAAAAAGGACTTATTGTTATCAGTGCTTATGTACAGATAAATACACCAGTTCGGTTTTAGTTACTGCGCACCGGTGTCATGTTATTAACTGATGCACTAGTGCGGTGTTATTAATTGGCGCACCGGTGACGAAAAGCCGCAAATAAAAAAAACATTACTTTATTTTTTCTAAGTGAAAATTAAGCGGTAAATTGAAAAATGGGCTACAAAATATTTTCGAAAATCTAATTTTATAAAAAAATTCTTTAAATACTAAACACTTTTCATTATTTCACTATTTTTGCAAAAATTTTGAGCCATAGATTTTCACGAGATATACCTATGGCAAGAGAGCACATGAGCACTATGGAGCATCAAAATAATTTCAAACAGAACTATTCAAACAATCATAATTCCAAATATCTGGTGATTCAAACCCTGTAGCATAGAATTTTAAATGACCTCGTGATTAAATTTTATTGTTTTTTTTAATTTTCTGCAATATTTTTTATGCAATAAGTAAAAAATTTCAATTTTTTGTTCATTTTCAGAAACAAAAAACAAAAAAAATCCATTTTTACCCTAAACCCTTCATTCTCTTTGTTTCTGCCCTTGCTTTTTCTCGTTTCTATGATTTCATAATTAGGATTTTTCATTTTATATTTATAGGGTTTTTATTGCTATATATATATAGGCCTATGACATATAACCCACAAGATGACTTTCATAGTCGGATCTCAATCCATGTCGGCCCTTGTGTGAATTGAAAAAAAAAAAAAAATTTAATCGGTGCGCCCTACATAACCTAGCTCCCTACATAACCTAGCGCACCGGTGCGCTGGCTTATCCCAATGCATCACGCATGTACTGTTTGATAAAAAATTTAAAAACATTTTTTTTTAATCCATGCGCCATATGCAAAATAGGGCACCAGTGCGCTATTTCATTATAGTGCACCACTCACGTATTGTTTGAAAAAAACAATATTTTATTTTGTGTTAATCGATGCACCATGTAACATACAACACACCGGGTCTCCTAGTTGATAGAGAGCACTGTACGATGGTCCCCTGTGTGCATGGGGTGTTTATAATAATAGGCCGCACTGCCCCCTCCACGACACCATATGCTACAAAAACTAACACTAGACGATTTTTTTTTTATTTTGTTTGTGTTAATCGGTGTGGTGGTTAACATGTAATGCATCGGTGCTCCTTGTTGAAATAGAGAATCGTGTGATGTTTTATATTGTTTAGGCAGTGCGTTAATAAGAACACGACGCATCGACGTCAGTGCGTACATCATTTAAAAGTGCACCAATTTCTTGATATTTTTTTTTTACCTAAAAAGTTGATAATTCATTTGTAAAATATATTAATGAATGATATGGTTTAGGTTTCATATTGATAAATAAATGGATGAAAAGAGATCAGGTAACAAAAATACTGATACAACATCAAGAAAAGCATAAAAACATAAGTTCTTTGTAAATTCTTTATAAAAATTTTTATTTTTGAAATATATGTAAGTTTAACTAATATGTGTTGTTTACTGTGTATCATGCAAAGCCACAAAATGACGAAGCTCGATAAGATTATTTCTGATCTAGGACGAGAAGAGCGTAAAAGCTTGATGGGAAAATTGCAAAAGGATGAATGAGGTGAATGAAAAAAATGCTATCGATCCAATATGAGTTTCCTTTTTTAATTTTCAATAATAATATACTTAAAACTATTAGATAGCATGTTTCAAACAATCTATTAAGTCACATTTGTTTAATGTTATATAGGGATCAACAACTCAGAAAAGGAATGTTTTTCTAAGAAAAGAAAAGAAATAGAACATGCAAATGAAGATGAATTTCTCGTTAGCTCATTTGGAGTGGTGCTGGAGGTTAAAAAAAGGGGGAAATTTTTTTACAAATGTTTGAGGGATCTAGTGGAACGAATGTATAGACGTTCTTTCCACTTACAATACAAAAATCAATCCAATGATTCCAAGACCCAAATTTTATCTAAACTAGAGGAAGATTTTCCAGAGAATAGGTCAATGAGACATGTCAGAATTTTAATAGAAAAAATGTACAACAAAAAAAAAGAATGAAAAAGTAATGTTCCTTTAAATGTTTTTCTAGAATTATTTATAAATATCACTTTTGTTATATTTACTTTTCATATATCAATATAAAAATTAAGCAGTTTATTGTCATGTTAAATTTTCAGGAAGATTATGAAATCTCAAAAGATGAACGAGCTGATATCAGAAATATGCTAGTAGGAATGTCCAAAAAGGTGTACAAGGAGATGGTCAAAGAAATGGACAAAATTGCATCGCAGGAGGAGCCATCTCAACAACAATGTGCTTCAAATATAAATAAACAATTTAGCATTAAATATAATTTTTCAAGTATTTTCTTACAGAAAATAAAAGAAAATGGAACCCATTCAACACATAAAATAGGATGACAAGGAAGAAAAAGGTTGATATCTAAGTTTGTGAGTAATTTCTACATCCTTATAACCACTTAACTAGATTTCATTTTTGTATATTTTAAGTTTTTTTACAAAAATCATCATTGAATGTCTTCAAACAGGTGCTAACATATAAAGAAGACCCATCAGACGAACTGATTGACATTGGGTTAGATATGGGTTGTGAGTATATGTTTGTATATTAGAAATTAATTGTGGAATTTGTAAGCATCTATCGATCTTGTTTCAGTTAGCTCTGTCTATAATTAATAGAACAAAAAAATCTTTTATATTAAATATATGATTTTTTATGGGCTTTAAAACTTGCAGGAAGAAAAGTATGGAACTGCGCCAATGGATGAAATCTTGAAAGATGGCATGATATTTGGTTTTGAAATAATGTGTATAGTTCATGAGTCAATTGTTGCTATGGTACGTCATTTCTTTTTTATTTACATTGTTGTATATTATTTAATATTTCAATTTTCATTATTCTCACCAATGTATATAAACTCATTACAGTTTATTTTTATGTTTGTAGATGGAAGGTGAAGAAGAAGAAAACAATCAACATCATGAATGAACTGAAAATCAAACTATTTGTAATGCTTTGCAAAGTATCCATTTCCATATAATTTAATGTGCAAAGTGTTCACCATGACTTGCAGGTTAAACAAAGTAGTTTTGGTAATGTTTCTGAGTTTTATGTGTGAGGATTTGTTAATTAAATTTACTATTTAACATATCACAATAGAAATACACAACAAGTAAAACTCACCATAACACACCACAACAAATTGTTGAGGCAGTTCACCCCTCCTGGGCTACAACTACCGGTCTAGGGCTCCCCAATGGCATGTCCTTGCTCTATTAATTTGCTCAAAATGGTTACACAGTGAAAAATATGCCTAAATAGGCAAAACCAACTGTAAATTTGACTTCAGAAGATAGAAAATAGCTAAAATTGGCTTTTGTTTCACCTTAAACAGTGCAATACAACCCAAAACAGTGCCTCCTCTATGATGGCCCTGGTGGCTCCTTCCTCTTCTCTGAAGCAAAATTTGTTGTAGAACACTTATGTTCGCTCTGAAACCTATCCCAAAATCTCAAGAATTCTCAAGAAAGCCCAAAATTGACTAAAATTTCATCTTGTTTGGTGGAAAATTGAGAAAGTTATGACCCAAACAAGTTTTTGCCCAGTGGCACTAAAAACCTCCTTCAAAACTGGAGGAACTCCAGTTAAACTCTCTAGAATAGGTAGGCAGACAAGAATGGTGGAACTGTGCACTATTTTAGGGATAACATTAAAGTTAGCTGTTAGTTGAAGGGCGCGTTCACATGTGAAAACTTCAGACGGTTTATACGCTGGTGGATAAGGTTAACTCCACGCCCATGGTCAAGGGTCAAGGTCACATAGGAAGAGGGGCTAGCACCAAGGTGCTTAACCCTGTTGTTCCAGCAGTTGGAAATGTTTAGGCCCTGGGTCACCATGTAAGGGCATATGAAGATGAAAGTTAAACCTCTGCCCATTTAACTATGCACAAGCCAACTTTTCATTTACCTCTGCCCGACTGCAGTTCAACACGACTCAACTGCCATATTTAATGCCACCCAACTCACCCACAAAGCAACATTGTGCCCGTGTCATGTTGCCCAACGAGTCGGGTTGAGGGTTCGACCCTCATGCCCTCCAACTTTTCACAACACCTTTTAACCAATGGCATGGGGCCACGTGGTAGCCTCTGGGTAGGCCACATGGCACCCACTGATAGGCCCATAAAACTTAATAAAAACCAATTTTTTTGCCATATAATTTTTTTTGAAAATGACAAATTAATTTGGTCAAAAAGTCTTGTTTTGGAGGTCACTATATGAATTCAAACCTCAATAACGTTCAAATACGACATCAGTTTTGAGTCTCGTTCATGGCGCCAGAATCATATCGACGAGGCCTTTCTGGTCATTCAGATTGTAACCATTTCTAAGCACTTCCATTTTGAGCATTTTTTCAACTTGGACATGATATCTTAATCACACCTCACCAATGGGAAGCTTTTGGACCCCAAAATCTCTCTGAATTACAGAAATTGAGAATGAGGAGACTGATTCTCCACTCTTCCAATTTTGAACCACTGAAATCTCCCTCACTTCATCACATTGAGCTTCTCATAAAAAGATAAATTCTTCCTTGAATCTGCTGACCGACTGTTGCTAACCTTGACTATGTCATGATGTAAATTTTTGAAATTTGCAGAACAACAACTAAAATTTGCAGAAAACATACTGCTCCTACAATGGTCTACCTTTAAAGGAAACTAAAATTGAGATTCACCTTGCCAATTGTCCTCATGGCGAATTTTTTCCAAATGAGCCATGTACTTGTGTCAATTCCTGACCAAAGTTTTCTTGCCATAGTACCCTTCCATTCTGAAACCAACATTGATCCATACTGAACTTTGTGTCCTCTTTGCTTGCATGTTTTTCCCTTTCTTGGATTCTTGCACCACTTTTCACTGATACTTTGTTCTATGCACCGATAGACACCAAAGACACTTGTTGCAACTTCTTGTCATCTTCTTCCAAAGACGACCTGCTTTCAGACTAAAACATTTCATCATTTACATCAGCAATAACATGAAAGGGATTATGTACAAAATATTTTTGTTTAATCATCAACAAAGTCAAATTTTGACTTGCATTGACAAGCCTTTTCAACTGCCCTGCATTCACTAAAGAAGATTCTAGCTTCTTCCGATGTGCTCTCACAATAAAATCCTTGCCATCCTTGAATAGATGATACTTGTTCTCATGGAAATAGAAGATCACTTTTCTGTCATATAAGTACGAACTACCCAACACCACACCTGTAATGTCAAGCAACACCACATCTAATTCAACCAAGTCAAAATAATGAGCTGTTATGGCGAAGTGCAACATACACTTCCTTGAAAATTTTAAATTAAAATCCTTGCAAATCCAACCAAGTGGATATGGCTTTGGATGTGGAATGGTCTCAATTTTTAGCTTCTTGACTAAGTCTTCTGAGATGAGATTCGCTTGTGACCCACTGTCAAATAGTGTGTTTATCTTTGTTTATTTTGAAATTATCCTCACATGAAACAGCTCAATCCTCCTCTCTTCATTTGGAGCTTCTATGTGACAGTTTAAAGTGCTAGAATTGGGATTTGTTTCTTTTACAATCTATTTCCCCTTTATGTTCTTTAGTGCTAAAGCTATGCTTTTATTTTCATCTCTTGATTCATACCCTAAGTCCTGTTCAGCTGTTGCAACCGTTTTTCCCTTTTCTTTGGCCCTATCTTTGGTTTTAATTTTTTATGGCTTCAACTCCGGATGAAGTTTCCAGCAATGGTCTTCATCGTGGCTTGTTTTGGAACATTTTTTACAAAATAATTTTCCTTTTTCTTTCCTAGAGTTTTCATTTCTTTTTCTACCTTTGCCTTTAAATTCACTATCCTCATTCCCATCAAAATATTGTTTACCTCTAGCCTCTAAATGCGTGGCTTGGACACAAACCTTGTCTAGACTAGTAGGATTGAACATAAGGATAGTATGTATAAGATGGTTGTGTAAACCACCTATATATTTCAGCAAAGTCTCTTGGCTATGGAAATCAATTCCAAGTAATAAAGCCCTTCATCAAAAATCTTGGGTGTAATCTTGTACAGTTTGTCCCTTAAGTTGTCTAAAACTTTGCCAATTCATGATAGCCTTTTGTAAATGAGCTAATGGATAAAATTGCTACTTAATTTCGGAAAAAAATTCAGCCCATGATAAAGTGATCTTACCATGTTTTTTAATTTCATCCTTGGTCTTGGCTTCCCACCATACCAATGTTGCTCCCTCCATTCTCAAAGAGGCTAACTGAATCTTGGTGTCGTCTTCGTGAAGGTTTTGTATCCTCATATAAACTTCCAATTGTCTTATCCAATTGTCAAGTTTCTCTACATTGACCTCACCATTAAACATAGGCAACTCAAATTTAACATCAAGCTTTAAAAATTGACTTTTACCAGAGGTTTTAGACTTGTGAGATTGATTCACCGAAGTTGAGGATGACAATGTAGAGGAAGAGGATGAAGATGGGGATGGTGGATCACCATTTCCTCCACGTCCTTTCTTTGACTTGTCATCACTTTTATTTCCTCTTAAAGAACCCTCTCCTTATTTCTGATGTTTAGACCCTTCTCCTACAAGCCTGTCATTCCTTTCTTGGTAGAGTATCCTCACCATCTCCGTTATGTCTAGGAAAGCCTTTCGGAACATCGTTCTTCTTCTTTGGGATCAATGTCTTCAGGAACTTCTCCTTCTCTTGAAGACATGCTTGAGGCTTCTTCTATGGCTCTTGGAGGTGAATTATAATGTGGAGTTAATGGCTCTTTGGCCCTCCTTGGTTGAGGATTACTTTGTGCTCTAACCAATTGTCCTTCCCCCCTCTTGAGCTTAAGCCTAGTAAGCATCAAAACTTGAAAACAATCAAATATATCTTTGCACAAGAACAAATGTAGAGTAAAACTCTATCTCTGATACCATATGATCTAAAAATGGAACTATTTTTAATGCTATGAAAAGTATCCATTTCCATATAATTTAATGTGCAAAGTGTTCACCATGACTTGCAAGTTAAACAAAGTAGTTTTGGTAATGTTTCTGAGTTTTGTGTGAGGATTTGTTAATTAAATTTATTGTTTAACATATCACAATAGAAATACACAGCAAGTAAAATTCACCATAGCATAACACAACAAATTGTTGAGGCAGATCACCCCTCCTGGGCTACATCTGCCGATCCAAGGCTCCCCAATGGCATGTCCTTGCTCTATTAATTTGCTCAAAATGGTTACATAGTGAAAAATATTCCTAAATAGGCAAAACCAACTGTAAATTTGACTTTAGAAGATATAAAATAGTTGAAAATGGCTTTTGTTTCACCTTAAACAATGAAATACAACCCAAAACAGTGCCTCCTCCATGATGTCCCTGGTGGCTCCTTCCTCTTCTCTGAAGAAAAATCTACTGTAGAACACCTATGTTCACTCTGAAACCTGTCCCAAAATCTCTAGAATTCTCAAGAAAGCCCAAAATTGACTAAAATTTCATCTTGTTTGGTTGAAAATTGAGAAATTTATGACCCAAACAAGTTTTTTTCCGGTGGCACTAGAAAACCTCCTCCAAAACTGGAGGAAATCTAGTTAAAGTCTCTAAAATAGGTGGAAAGACAGGAATGTCAGAACCGCACGCTATTTTAGGGATAACATTAAAGTTAACTGTCAGTTGAAGGGTGTGTTCACATGCGAAAACTCCGGACATTTTATATGCTGGCGGATAAGGTTAAATCTGCACTGATGGTCAGAGGTCAAGGTCACATCAGAAGAGGGGCTAGCACCAAGGTTCTTAACCCTGTTTTTCTGCCGGTTGGAAATTTTTAGGCCCCGAGTCACCGTGTAAGGGCATATGAAGATGAAAGTTAAACCCTGAGGGCTTAAGCTAAACCTCCGCCCATTCAACTATGCACGAGCCAACTGTTCATTTACCTCTGCCCGACTACAGTTCAACAAGACCCGACTGCCAGATCTAATGCCACCTGACTCACCCTCAAAATAACGTCATGCCCGAGGAGTCGGATCGACGACAGAGATCGTATCAGAAATAGAAGATCAACGGTGGAGATCTAAGCACATCGACAATTTATAATTGCATCGGTGGAATGAAAGAACAAAGGAATGACAAGTTGAAAGTTGCGATTGTGATCGAGTGATTTAATCACAACCGTCCGTTCCCAATTAACGACAGTCATTGGATCTATCGCATCAGAGAATTCTAATCGCATCGGTGCAACAGAAGTGCAAGTGAACAAGTTGTTGAATATTGCGATTGCGATGTTGAGATCCAATCTCAACAGTTGGATCATGGAAGATAGCAACCATTGGATCATAAAGGAAGTCAGAGTGGGGTCGATAGTGACCCATCGCATCGACAGAGATTCAAACAAAAAAATACAAGATTTTCCTTTGTTAAAGCGCTTCGACGGGTAAAAGAGAATTATAACATAGAACATTGAAATGCCAAAATATTTCCTGGTGGGACCTTTGCTAATCGCATCAGTGGAAATAAAATGACCAAGGCACAAGAGGATCTCAGAATGTTGCGATTGCGATTGGAAAGTTAAAAAAGGCGGAGTATATTTGTAGTGTGGGCCCCCATGTAAAAAGAAAAGTTTAATGCATGTTTACTACGAGATTTTTAACCAAAGCTAAAGAATAAATGAAAATTAAAGTGGCAAGTATATATGAAACATAATATATACATATATCTGTGCAGTGTGGGGCCATCACATCGGAGTAAAGGCAGAGCAGTGGAACATGTTATTGAAGTTTGCGATTGCGATTAATCACATCGAAACGATCACAAAGGATGTAATTGCAATCAGAAATCATCGAAGGAGACTCATCGCATCGGAGAATAGAACGAGTTCAGCAAGTGGGCCCGAAAGGCTATTTTATTTGTTAAAAATTTCTTTGTTATATGATGAGAGGTATTTGAGGTTTTTTTATAGGAGAACATTGTAAATGCATTGAAGTAAATTTTGAACCATATGAAGAACTTCTGCAATGTGAAATACTGTGATTTTTGATAAAGCTGCCAGAGTTGGAACAGAATTTGGGAAATGCATTTTACATACATGGAAAACAAAGGTATGCATAATAGTTACAGTGATAGCAGTAGAAAAGACAAAAGCACAGCAAGCCAAGGGCTGGAAAAGAGCTGAGTGAATTTGTTTTAATGTAATTGAAAATGTAAATGTTTTAATTGATTTTATATTGTTTGTGATGCAAAGGCAAGTCTCCATAGGAAAACAAAACTCCACTGTAAAACTGAAATTTGTATAAATTTCTATATTCCTATGAATGAGCTGGACAAAGGAATGAGAAGGTAGAAGTCGAAGAATCAAGGCTATTCATTTCGAATTCCCAGTAGAATACAAACAGTCAAGAGTTGAACTCTATAAATGATATCTCATAGATATGCATATAGAGGTTAGAGAATGCAGAATTGAGGCAGAGAAGATAAGAAGAAGGAGGAACATATAGAGATGCTATGAAGAGTCAGAGAGGATATAAGACAGATAAGAAAGCTGGAGGACAACACTGAAGAAGAACAAAATAGAGTTGATATCCAAGGTAAATCAAAATTTGGTTTTTGAAAGAGTGAGGAAGTTAGAGCTTCCCTATCAAGTTGTAGCTTGATAGAATTCAGTTGCAGCTGGCTGAGGTAGGAGCCTCATGTAGGTTGGAGCCTGCAGAAAATAGTTGGAAGTTGGAGCTTCCTTGCAAGTTGTAGCTTGCAGAATTGAGGTAGGAGCCTCCTGTAGGTTGGAGCCTACAGAAAATCAGTGGTGAGAGGGAGTTGGAGCTTGCCTTTGCATCACAACAATAATAAGATGTGGTTTTCTCCCTTTATGGGTTTCCACTTATACCTGTTGTCTATATGCATGATGATTATGTGTTGATACTCTGTATTTGTTCTACTTAATGCATGCTGCTCAATTATTATAATTTTTGTTCCATTGTATATTAATTTGATCACAAAATGATGATGTGAAGTGTATAAAAGGTGTAAATTAGTTTTAAAAGAAAAAAGGTTAAAATACCGTGAATGTATTAAACTGATTCACCCCCCCTCTCAGTTTAACTAAGGGTTCAACAATTGGTATTAGAGCCATTCCTTCTTTATCAGTCTAACAACTAGAAGGAGATCCCAGGTCCCCAGGATGGCTAGTCAAGAAGGATACTCAACAAATAAACCCCCTTTGTTCACCGGTGCAAACTATGCCTCTGGAAAATAAGAATGAGGACATACATAATGCCCCTAGGAATAAAAGTTTGGGCTACTGTGGAATTGGGATATGCCCCAAAGGCAACTGACTCATAGAAAGAAGCCAAACAAGATTTTGTAGCTAATGCAAAAGCCATGAATGCAATATTAAATGGATTGTGTGAGGCAGAATTTATCAAAGTAATGCACAAAGATACTGCCAAAGAAATATGGGATACTCTAGAAAACATCCATGAGGGAGAAAAAAAGGTAAAGATAGCCAAAATTCAAGTCTATAGAGATCATTTTGAAAATATAAACATGAATGATGATGAAGACATTGCCAGCTTCTTTTTAAAGGTTGCGGAAATTGTGAATAACATGAAAGCTCTAGGAGAAACCATAAAGGAATATGTAATTGTTCAAAAGATTCTAAGATCTTTACCATCTTGCTTTAACCCCAAGGTTTCAGCCATAGAAGAAACAACTGATTGGGAAACTTTGACCATGAACCAATTACTTGGAAACCTAACAGCCTATGAGATGAGATTGCCACAGAAGAATTCAAATGTGAGGGAGGCAGCCTTCAAGACAGAGAAGAACAAAGAAGGAAAAGAAGATACATGCTCCTGCTCTAATGAAGAAGAAGCCAAATTTGTTAGAAGATTGGAAAGAGGCTCAAGCAAGTATAAAGGTAAAATTCCATTTAAATGCTTTAACTGGGAAGAGTTGGACACTACGCATCTAAGTGTCCTCATAAGAAGACAAAGAATCAGACTCAAGAATCAGAGAAAACCAGATCAAAGAACTGGCAGAAAGGGAAGAAATTCAATAGAAAAACATTTTATGCTCAGCAAGACAGTAGTGCATCTGAAAGCTCAGATGAATCCTCCAATGAAGAGGGAACTTCTGAATTTGTATTGATGGCCAAGGAAGAACTGGAAGGATTCCTTCTAGAAGATGAGGAAGAAGGTGAATTAGATCTGGAATGGGAGCTAAGAAGTGCCCTGGAGGAAATAGACAAACTTAAACTAAAATGCAGAAAACAGAAAGACATTCTCCTAAAATATGTAAGAGAATAACAAAACACAGAAGACCTCACTCAGTTGAAAGTAGAGCTTGAAGAAGCCAAGAAGGTAGAAGACACTCTACTTAAGCAAACTGAGGATAAAATTCAGATGCAAGAGAAATTAGAAGAAGAAGTAGTGTGCTTGAGAAAGAAATTAGAAAAAACCCAAAGAGAATTATTAATGAACACTCCTCAAATGAAAAGCTTTGGACAGTTGGACCAAATTCTAAATTCTCAAAGGTCACCTCTGATAAAGACAGGGATAGGCTATGAAGGAGAAACAAGCAAGACCAAGGTAGAAGATAACAAGAATATCATTTTTTTAAAAGCTGTAAAGGATAATGAAGCAGCTCAGAAGACTCCTACAGAAGTAGAAGCGAGCAAGAACAAGATTTGTGGAGAAACAAATAGAAACAAGTAGCAACATGAAAGGACAACGAATGAGAGAATGAAACAATCAACCGTTAAAGGCTCATATGCTCCCAAGGATGAATTGAATAAATTTGGAAGCTGTCAAAGAAGGTTCTTCCCTCCTATGAAAAGGATCACTTGTTTTTGCTGCCATAAACCTGGACATATTGCAGCATTTTGTAAGACAAATCAAATCATATCCAACCAGCAAAGGATGCAAACAGTGAAAATACTACCTCAAGCTAACACATGGAGAAGGCAACCCTTCATCAGGTATGCAAATTGTTTTTATGGATATTGTTTTTAGTGTAAGGAATTTGGCCATAAAGTCATAGAGTGTAGAGAATATGGACAAAGATTGATGTTCAAAACTTCAAGGAGGTTTATGAATCATGGAGAATTTACTCGTACTCATAAGTCTGCTAAAAATATGATCAAATGTTGTGTATGCCATAAAATCGGACATATGTCTTCCCAATGTCCCTTCAAAGGATGTGGTCCATCTTCTCAGAATAGGTGCCAAACAAATAGCTGCCTGTAGTGGAAAAAGAAGTTGAATAAGTGTGACCTGGCTCTAATAGCCCAAGATCAGAAAAGCCAATGGTATTTGGATAGTGGATGCTCAAAGCATATGACTGGAGATAGAAGCAAGTTTATAACCTTCGATGAAAAGAAATCTGGAAATGTTACTTTTGGCAATGATAAATCAGGGAAAATCAAAGGAAAAGGCTCAGTCAGTCTGGATAATGGAAGAGGAAAGTCCCAAGACGTACTATTTGTGGATGGGCTGAAAGCAAATTTTCTCAGTGTTAGTCAAATGTGTGATAAAGGCTGCGAAGTTCTTTTTAGAGCACAAGAATGTGAAGCAAGATCAAGCACCATAGGAAATACCTTGATCAAAGGTGTTCGAACAGAAAGTAATGTCTATATAGTAAAAGAAGAGAATGAAGCATGCCATCTTAGAAAACTTGAGGAATCATGGTTATGGCATAGAAGATTGTGACACCTTAACTTTGACCACATCATAAGTCTAAGCAAGAAGAATGTTGTTAGAGATATGCCAGTCATAAAGAAGCCTTCAAATACCATATGTAAATCCTACCAACTTGGCAAGCAGACCCGCACATCATTCAAGACCAAAGAGAAACTATCTACTAGTAGACCTCTTCAGCTTGTTCACATGGACCTGTGTGGACCTTCAAGAACTAAAGCACCAAGTGGAGAATCCTATTTCATGCTGATAATAGATGATTTTTCCAGAATGACATGGGTAGCATTTCTCAAATATAAATCGGAAGCACTTGAGAAATTCAAGATATTCAAGGCATTGGCAGAAAATCATACAGGATGCAAGCTAAAGTGCATTAGATCAGATAGAGGAGGTGAATTCACAGACTATGATTTTTTAGACCTATGTAATGAACTTGGGATAAAAAAATAGTTTACCATTGCAGGTACACCTCAACAAAATGGAGTGGTAGAAAGACAAAATAGGTCAGTACAACAGATTGCTAGAGCAATGATGCAAGAAAGTAACATTCCCCAAACCTTTTGGGTAGAAGCAGTACACACAGTTGTTCACATTCTTAACAAAGCTCATTTAAGACCAAAATGTGACAAGACTCCTTATGAACTATGGCATGGAAAACCAACATCAATCAAGCACTTTAGAGTCTTTGGAAGCAAGTGTTTCATAAAAAATAATGATAAAAATCTGGGAAAGTTTGATGCAAGAGCAGATGAAGGAATATTTCTAGGATATGCTTCCAAGAGTAAGGGTTACAGGTGCTACAACAAAAACCTACTCAAAATATTGATGTAAGATTTGATGAAGATCTACCAAACAAGACAAGAAGTACAAGTTGCAGAAATCCTCCAGAAGATCATGAAGAAGAGAACCAAGATGATGTTGAACTAAGCAAGACAACAGAAGATACTGAGTTAAACTCAAAAGGTCCCTCAAGATACACTCAAAAGAATCACCCAGAAGATCAAATCATTGGGGACAAGAGCATTGGAGTTCAGACTAGAAGACAATTAGCTGAACAGATAGAAGAAGTGTATCTAGCTATGTTATCACAAATAGAGACAAAGAAGTTTGAAGAAGCCAGCAAAGGAAAATATTGGATAAATGCTATGAATGAGGAACTGGACCAAATTGAGAAGAAAAATACCTGGGAATTAGTTCCAAGACCCACTAGGAAAAATGTCATTGGCACAAAATGGATATTTAAGAATAAGATGAATGAACAAGGGCAGGTAATCGGAAATAAATCTAGATTTGTATGCAAGGAATATTCACAAATTGAAGGTCTTGATTATGACGAAACCTTTGCCCCTATAGCCAGAATGGAAGCAATCAGAATGTTTTTGGCCTTTGCATGTTATCATGACTTCAAGGTATATCAAATGGATGTGAAGTCAGCCTTCCTGAATGGAGATCTAGAGGAAGAAGTATACATGGAACAACCTAAAGGATTCTCTTTAACAGATAAACATGACTATGTGTGCAGATTAAAGAAAGCCTTATATGGTCTGAAACAAGCTCCTTGTGCATGGTATTCAAGGCTAGACAAATACTTGCAAAAACAAGGGTTTAAGAAAGGAGGAGTAGATAGCAATCTGTACAAAAAATCTAATGAAAATGATCTTCTTATTGTAGTTGTGTATGTAGATGACATCATGATTGGAAGCAACAAGGATGAGTTAGCAAAAGGATTTGCTGAAGAAATGAAATCATAATTTGAGATGTCTATGATTGGAGAGCTCACCTTCTATTTAGGACTTCAAATTCAACAAAATAACACATGAACATTCATCTCACAAGAAAAATACTTAAGAGAGATGTTGAAAAGGTTCCAAATGGAAGACTACAAACCTGTGTCAACTCCGATGATCATTGGATGCAAACTATGTGCTAATAATGGATCAACAGATGTAGATAAAAAACTGTACAGATCCATGATAGGAAGTCTGCTATACCTAATAGCTTCTAGACCAGACATTTTGTTGGCAGTAGGACTGGTGGCAAGATATCAAGCAGCACCAAAACAAAATCACTTACTAGTAGTAAAAAAAATACTCAGATATCTACAAGGAACTACACACTATGGGCTATGGTATCTAAAAGGCAAGAGCTTCACTTTGACAACATATACAAATGTGGATTGGGCTAGCTGTGTGGACGACAGGAAAAGCACAAGTGGAGGTGCATTCTATTTGGGAAAAATTCTGGTGGCATGGCTAAGCAAGAAGCAAACTTCTATCTCTCTATCTATAGCAGCAGCAACATGTTGCACACAAGTAATGTGGATGAAACAAACTCTCCAAGACATGAAGGTAAGCATTGATGAACCTATTTCTATCAAATGTGACAATACAAGTGCAATAAGTATATCAAAAAATACCGTACTTCATTCAAAAACAAAGCACATCCCAATCAAGTACCATTTCCTCAGAGAACAAGTAGCACAGAAAGTAGTGAAGTTGGAATATGTGCCAACAAAGGAACAAACAACAGACATATTCACAAAACCTCTTGCTAAAGAACCATTCGAATATCTGAGAGACAAACTAGGGGTAGTGTCTGCAGATGCTACTCGCTGACATAAAAAGAAAGCATCATTCCAGGGGGAGAACAAAAAAGAAAACATCATTCCAGGGGGAGATCAGTCTACAAAGATTGTCACAAAAGAGCCACATCAAGTGAGCAGTGCATGTAACAGGTCCTCAAGATTAGAGTGTAATGGACATGGTTTGGAAACCACACTAGGATATGTGCAACCCTTTGCCATTGATGTCAAAGGGGGAGGAAAAGTAAGCGAAAGAATACAAGTAGAGGAAGTCCTAAAGGAAGTATTGGTTGAGTATTGCCATAAATGCCAAAGGTGGAGACTGTTGGAAATATTGATGGCAAAGGAAAAGATAGGAGCAGCACCTAAACTATCATAGAGAAGAACTAGCAACAAGGCAAAGGAGCAGGAAGCAGAGGCAGCAAAGAGAACAACAGAGAAATAAAAAAGGCAGAGAGGCAGAAAAGGTAGAAAGGCAGATAAGAAACAAAGGCAGCAAAAGAAAGGAAATAGAAATAGCAAAATAGAGACAGAAAGGAGCATCATGATACATGTTGCGATGCAATGCACTGAAGATGTGATGCAATGTGATTTCATATCGCAATTGGCAAGTGAAGCAGAGGCAGAAGAGATGCGATGCGATAGGCTTGCGATGCGATGCGATATTTGTATATGCGATGCAATACGATTGCATACCGCAATCGGCGAAAAAATCAAAGAGGCAGTGTAATGTAGTGGAGATACGATGCGATGTGATGATATAAGTACATGGGTCCTACAGGGCATGTGCATATTATAATATTCCGAAGGATTGAGCACAAAAGAGTTCACTTAAGTAATGTATCTCCAAAACATTTACAAAGGAATTAACACTATTCCGAAGGTTCAGTTAAACAAAAAAAGGAAGTATGGTGGGGCCCGACGATGAATAAGAACAATGGTTTCTAAACCCAAAACAACTAGTCTTGCGCACCACAAGACCGGTAAGTAGAATTGCTCAAAAAAACACAATATAGGTCTATGCTTGACACGTAATGTAGAGGTGGTTTTCAAAAACTACGAATATCACGTAATTTTTGAAGATTAAACCCTGAACAATTAATTTGCGCGATATTGCGCGTCATCCGTCGGATGAGTGCCCAAAGCACTATTGGAGTGCGAGAGCAGATAAACAGTTGGATGTGAATGGTACGCAAAAAGAATTGTGGGACCCAATGTTAAAGGTGGATCATACAATGGTTTATGTTTTTAAACCAAAGTCGGAGTTTTGAATAAAATACAAAGGAACATGAGCATAACCCAATGTGGTGATAAAAGGCGGAATCATGAATAGAAGTGGAACCATGCAATAAACAATAGAAGCAATTTTCGGAAGTGTTCAAGATCAACAGCGGAGATCGTATTGAAAATAGAAGATCAATGGTGGAGATCTAATCACATCGGCGGAATGAAAGAACATAGGAATGACAAGTTGAAAGTTGCGATTGCAATCGAGCGATTTAATCGCAACCGTCTGTTCCCAATTAATAGCAGCCGTTGGATCTATCGCATCAGAGAATTCTAATCTCATCAGCGCAGCAGAAGTGCAAGTGAACAAGTTGTTGAATATTGTGAGTATGATGGTGCAATCCAATCGCAACCGTTGGATCATGGAAGATATCAACCATTGGATCATAAAGGAAGTCGGAGTGGGGTCTACAGTGACCCATCGCATCGGCGGAGATTCAAACACAAAAATACAATATTTTCCTTTGTTAAAGCGCTTCGACGGGTAAAAGAAAATTATAACGTAGAACATTGAAATGATGAAATATTGCATGGTGGGACATTTACTAATCACATCGGCGGAAATCAAATGACAAAGTCATAAGAGGATCTCAAAATGTTGCGATTGCGATTGGAAAGTTAAAAGAGGCAAAGTATATTTGTACTGTGGGCCCCCATGTAAAAAGAAAAGTTTAATGCATGTTTACTCCAAGATTTTTAACCAAAACTAAAGAATAAATAAAAATTAAAGCGGCAAGTATATATGAAACAATATATATACATATATCTGTGCAGTGTGGGGCCATTGCATCGGAGTAAAGGCAGAGCAATGGAACATGTTATTGAAGTTTGCGATTGCGATTAATCGCATCGGAATGATCACAAAGGATGTAATCGCAATCGGAAATCATTGGAGGAGGCTCATTGCATCAGAGAATAGAACGAGTTCAGCAAGTGGGCCCGAAAGGCTATTTTTTTTGTTAAAAATGTCTTTGTTATATGCCAAGAGGTATTTGACGTTTTTTTATAGAAGAACATTGTAAATGCGTTGAAGTAAATTTTTAACCATATGAAGAACTTTTGCAATGTGAAATACTATGATTTTTGATAAAGCTGCCAGAGTTGGAACAGAATTTGGGAAATGCATTGAAAAGAGCTGAGTGAATTTGTTTTATTGTAACTGAAAATGTAAATGTTTTAATTGATTTTATATTTTTTGTGATGCAAAGGCAAGTCTCCATAGGCAAACAAAACTCCACTGTAAAACTGAAATTTGTATAAATTGCTATATTCCTCTGAATGAGCTGGACAAAGGAATGAGAAGGCAGAAGTCGAAGAATCAAGGCTGTTCATTTCGAATTCCCAGTAGAATACAAACAGTCAAGAGGTGAACTCTATAAATGATATCTCATAGATATGCATATAGAGGTTAGAGAATGCAGAATTGAGGCAGAGAAGATAAGAAGAAGGAGGAACAAATAGAGATGCTGTGAAGAGTCAGAGATGATATAAGACAGATAAGAAAGCTGGAGGACAGTACTGAAGAAGAATAGAACAGAGTTGATATCCAAGTTAAATCAACATTTGGTTTTTGAAAGAGTGAGGAAGTTGGAGCTTCCCTATCAAGTTGTAGCTTGATAGAAGTCAATTGCAGTTGGCTGAGGTAGGAGCCTCCTGTAGGTTGGAGCCTGCAGAAAATAGTTGGAAGTTGGAGCTTCTTTACAAGTTGTAGCTTGCAGAATTGAGGTAGGAGCCTCCTGTAGGTTGGAGCCTACAGAAAATCAGTGGTGAGAGGGAGTTGGAGCTTGCCTTTGCATCACAACAATAATAAGATGTGGTTTTCTCCCTTTATGGGCTTCCACTTATACCTGTTGTCTATATGCATGATGATTATGTGTTGATACTCTGTATTTGTTCTGCTTAATGCCTGCTGCTCAATTATTATAATTTATGTTCCATTTTATATTAAGTTGATCACAAAATGATGATGTGAAGTGTATAAAAGGTGTAAATTAGTTTTAAAAGAAAAAGGTTAAAATACCATGAATGTATTAAATTGATTCACCCCCCCTCTTAGTTTAACTAAGGGTTCAACATGGAGGTCACTGGACGAATTCAAACCTCATTAACTTTCACATACGACATCAGTTTTGAGTCCTGTTCATGGCAACAGAATCGCAGCGATGAGGCCTTTCCGGTCGTTTAGATTGCAACCATTTCTGAGCACTTCCATTTTGAGCATTTTTTTCAACTTGGACATGATCTCCTGATTAGTGAACAAAACATTCTTGAAAATAACCCAAGTCGTAGAAGTAGATCGAGTAGTGACAACAGTTCAAGCGAATAATGATGATCATTATGATTGGATATCAAAGCAAGGCATTGTATTTTTTGAAATATTTGTCTGTGAAATCAGACATTGTGTTTAATGTAATGGACATAGTGTCCCAATTGAAAGACAAAGGGATACCAATAACTGTCCCATTTTGTATGACAAATATTGTAATGAAGAGATGTGAAATTTGATGATATGATATAACAAATTAATCCAAACATCACATTCAAATGCACTAATAAAAATTTAATTGATATGAATACTATTATAAGATATGTGTCGTCTTTTGATGAATAATGAATTTTAAAAAATCACAATAATTATGATATGATATAACAAGTTAATCCAAACATCACATTCAAATGCATTAATAAAAATTTAATTAATATGAATATTGTTATCATTTGTGTCGACTTTTGATGAATAATGAATTTTAAAAAATCACAATAATTGCACTGTCACAAGTTGATGTTTCTAAAAAATACAAAATGAACACTGGTGTGTGTCAGTTACTATACACCAGTGTGTTTATATGATACATCACACCGATGTGTTTCTACGACCTATGGGCACCGCACAAATACCAATACCAATTATAACTCTTGATGTGTTTGTGCAATTCTGCGCACCGATGCGTTTATGTGAGACTACACACCGGTGTGTTTGTGCGACCTCTGGACACCGTACAAATACCAATATGAATTAGAAAATCAGTGTGTTTGTCAGATATTGCGCACTGGTGCATTTCTATAAGACTACGAACCGGTGCATTGATACGACCTATGGGCACTGCATAAATCCAAATACCAATTAGAATGACCCCATGCATTGTATCACCTACAGCGCGCTCGGTGCAGTTTTAGACCTTTATGGCCTGGTGCATGCACCTTCAACCGCCCCGAGCCGACTGTCTAGATGACACGCACTGGTGCATTGACACCTTAGTAGCACATCAATGAAAAAAACATCTGTAATAGCCTCCGGCCTCCTAGTTTTTTTAGTTGTGTTTAAATTCCATTAAAAGCTCCGCCAAAACCCCCATTACCAAAAACGGATGTTGTAGAATTTTTTTTTTGATAATTTTTGCCAATTTTATAACACTAAAACTGTCCTTTATAACCTCTTCTAGAGGGTATTTTCCTTGTAGCATTTCCTACTAATCATAACCCCGTAGAGGCAATAAAATATGACATAAATTATCATGGAAATAATATACTCGAGGTTTCCATCCATCAAAATTTTATGAGCCTAATCATTGACATCTATATATTTTGGTTAGAAGAGAGGATATCATGGACTAGATTACATCCTTTTCTTACCTCTTCTCATGTGATCATCCATGTGTGGGCATCATATTTTTCCACCTCCCACCCGCTTCATCCTCCATATACTTGTATATACATTCTCTTTGGGATTTGCAACACAAGTAATCATACTGGCGGGCATATTTATATTGATATGATGATATGTTGGTTGAACTAGATTTATGATTACACTTAGTATTAGTTTTGCACCATATGCATGTTAGAGTAGGATGCATTGCATGCTGATTTTTACATTATAACTAACGTCATATGATATTGATCATAGTAGAGTAGCTGCATTTAGATTAAAATTTTCATATCTTATTATTTGTTGATTTTACGGCCTACACGTTAAGCATGGGTGATCATAATACAATGTACAAACATGTTGCCTCATAGTTTTAGTCTTTGATATGTGCAGGTAATAGGTCTACAGTAACCAAGATATTACTAGTGTTCTCATGACCTCCCATTCGAGTAGCTTTGCCCACTTTCCTAGAGATCACGTCCTAGTTGGAGCCACATGTTACCCACCATTTTGTGGGTGATATCCCTAGGAGAAATTTTTCTCCAAGATGGTCCTCAGCCAGAAGTCAGCACCCCCTTGCAGCCACTAACTATCTCATTGTCCCATTTCTCCACCACATAAGCCAACCATCTAGTCCCTCACCCATCTTTCATGATTGTATGTTTGAAGGTGGGCCTCCCAGACCTAAAGGTATGTATTGTCATTTGGTAATTGAGTATTGTAGTTTTCTTATCATGGACACTTTTTGGAATGGATTAATGGGGGGATTCGATGGAAAGAGTGGGATAGGTCTATGCTTATGTTCCCTAAACCTCTTTTGGAGGTTACCCTTGGATCTTAGTACCATGGGATCTCCTTTACTGACCATTGGGTTTTTAAGATGGTACTATATGGGAAAGCCCGATTTTGGTTGCATGGTCCCGTTCCCTCATCCATATATACCACCGACCTTATATTTATTATAACCCCATCCATAATTTTTCCCAGCTAGGTCCAAATTTATCCACTGGGTCCAGATTGGGTTAGCCTCCACTTCCCCTTGCCCACAAATTGGGCCAAGCTTGAAATGATGCCCCAGAGGTTGATGCAACTGAAAAGAAATTTAAAATCATAATTAGCCACATTCAACAGGAAAATGTACAACAAAATGCAAAAGATGGTCGGGACAAACACATTTATCAAGTGGGAAAAATCCAAATTCATGAGCTATACCCCATACCCATGGCCATCACCTTGGTTCCTATAGGCCCTATACGGGCCTCCTTTGTCATTCTGGAACCTATGATTGTCCCAAGCCCTGGTGGGAAATGAACCTCCACACATTAAAACGGGTATCCACTGTAATACCTTACACATCATGCTCTTATCCTTTGAGCCCTGAGCAGTTAATCAAATAAAAATCATAAAAGGCGAAAGGAATATAAATAAGGGTGGAAAATTTAAGGTCAAGGTATCTCTCACACCATGATATATCCCTCATATACATTATATAACCAAGTGTGGGCTTACCTTTATTAGCTACCCTTGTACCCCGACATGTGGCCCAGGATTTCCCCTCCCATTTCCTCTCTATCCATATCTTTATCACATGCCAACACCATTTGAAGGATCTACCTTGGACATAATATCCCCTCTAAAGATATAAACCACCTAATAGGATACTTGGTTAACCCCCTTTGGATCTTGGATACATTAGCACACGCCAAAGCCCACTATGGAATGGAATGCTATTATGAAGTGCCCACCTATTTTCCATGTTTTGTAATATCTTTAACTTGATTCCTTTAAATAACTAGTTTTACTAGAAAGTTAGGGAGCACGTTGGATCTTATGTAGAATTGCAAATGGTCTCCCTTTTGGGTTTGATATCCCTATACGGGGTCCTAACCATACAAAGGCCTACATTTGCACATGTAGGGTGTGTGTAGAGAGTCATGAGCCTCCAAAGCAATAGACATAATTCCATGGATCCCTAGATATTTTCAAAGGTTTCTCAAGATTCGCCTATTAGAGGAGGAAGATGCACCTGGTTCGCCATGCCTAGTCAGCCCCACAGTTGTACCATGCACTTGGAAAATGGTCCAGGACCTGTATGATGATGCGGCATCACTTACACCATCATTTGAGCCCTTGTAGATGGTATACATGCATCTTCGATCTATTTGGAGACCCACGAGGTTACTTGTGTGCCTTCACACCCACTGAGAGCACCATCGTTTTACTATTTGGAGAATAAGGGGAAAACCCCTTGTACACTGCTTTTGGGAGTCCTATTCATCATTACAACACATATGGACTTCATCAAGCTTCTTAGAAGGCCCAACGACATGTATCATTTATCATTCGACCTCTTGAGAGGCTTATTCTTTTATTTATGAGCTAGTTTGGTGGGCTTGTCACCAAAAGTTAGTTATTTTTCACATTATTTTATTATAGGGGCTAATGTAGGCCTAATTATCTAAATTGAACTCATTAGAAGTGTATAAATACAAGTGATGTGAATTTTTTTTAGCATCATCACTTGTTTGGATTTCTATCTCTTTAGAGAACTTCACTATCCTTCTTGGAGAACGAATTTTTGGAGCATGGAATGAATTTTGATGTTTGGATTATTCTCATTTGTCTTGGAGCTTCTTGATTGGAAAATTGTTGATGGTTGGATATACTCTTAATACATGTAAGTACATTTAATGCTATTTTTCTTCTTTATTTTGTCACATACATTGTCGTTGGATTTTCATTATACTAGCGCTAATTTGTTGCATCCATTTATGCGAAGCTGCAAAAATTGAGTTTCTAAATAATGATGCATCATGTATGGGCCATGTATTATGAAATAATATTCCTAGAGATGCAATTTTACTAAATTTCATCTTGACAATCCATCAAACTCGCAATACGAAGTATAAAGTTCTTGAAGTTTCTTTTGTTGCTACCCTAGTACCATACAAAGTTGTCTTTGAGGCCTTCTTGACATAGAAAATTGAATTTAAATAGTCATTATTACTCTTGAATCCAAAATCTCCAAAAATTATTAGGCATTGGTCCTCCATATGTGATCACCTCAAAGCTTATTTCTTTCACCTTCCACTCTTTTTTAGGCCTAACCTACATAGGTCACCTAGGGCATCAATTATATCACAATATAGCTATCCAAACTCTTATATTTTTGGCCCACAACTATGTTAGTGTGTCCTCAATAAGCCATCCAAATTACATGAGATTATGATGGAGGGAACTTGAGATATCGCAAGCCCTAGCTTGAAGACTGATGCTTTCCCCTGGTTTCCTTAGGCCAAAAACATCAATATGATCATTACATTATGTTTCATTTAAAAATACTTCATTATCCCCTTCTCCCCCCAATAAGGTCAAGTATATCATTACTTGATAAACCGTACCCCCTTGACCTAACTCAGGTCCACTTGGTCCCATGTGGTCCCACAACTTATTGAAGCCAATTTCACAAAGACCACTTGGAATCCAAGTTTCCACAAGGATTTTAGGAACTAATAATCTTCTTAACAAGTCATATACTCAAACCTTATCTCTTATAATTATCCTAAGCCCTTCCTAGAGATTGCTTCATCTTTTTTTCAAGGACAACAAGCCATATATTTGAGCCTCTCTTGTGAATAGGCTTTTAGGATCACCTCTCATCCTATCATTCATCCATTCAATTTTGTGATCCTTATTATAACAATTCTCCTCCCATAGATAAAAGGCAGTAAAAGGTAGGGATCATTAGTTGAGGTGAAAGTGGACTATTTCTCCAATGTTTCCCTTAACTTAGTGGTAGGCCTTCAAGGATCCCCTTTTAGGACCCATGCTAGTTTAAGTGGTAACATTTCTGGCACCATTGTTGCAAACACGAGACATGTGTTTTGTTCCCCATGCGACATATTCACGTATCATTATTAGCGAATCCATTGGAAGAACAAATCCCTAGTTATTCATTGAACTTTAAGGTCGATGCATGTGTTATCTCTAAATTGGTACTAATGGGCTGCTCCACCAAACAACTTAGAGTAACTCTTTCAAACCAACTTTTGACTAAGGATTAGTTGCTTCAGCCTGAGAGGGCTCTCTCAATTTATCAAAGGATTTTCTCAATTAGGTCTTTAAAAAATATGCCTAACTCTGTGAGTGTCTTATTGTATTTGATTATAGGTGAAAAATGGGAAAGATTCAACTACCATTGGGCTCATGAAGTTAGTAAAAGGAATTCAATGAAAAGCGTTTCTACTTATGGAAACTGAGGCTTTTTTTGTTTCAATGAATAATCAATAACGCAATGCTAAAAGGAATTCAGAGCATGCATAACATGAATTCTGATTAATTTAACATCAATACTGCTGGAAGAAAGATATAAAAGAAACACATAAATTCATTGAAACTTCTCAAGAATCTCAAGTGAAGCAGGAAATAGTCACTGTCTGTCTATTACTGATATGAAAAATTTACAATAGTATTTGTGCCAAATCATTCTCCAACCTTTTCTTATTCAATTTTTTGTCTATAAATAGACCCTTTTCTCTTACATAGGATCTGCCCAGCTGGCTATATCATTGAACCATGACTTTGACACCTAGTCATAGTTAAAAACTACATTTTTGGAACTTAAAAAGACACCTATTCATTTAAGAGTTACTCTCCTAATAGGACTATGCTTACATTTATTTCATCCACTTCTCTAGTAGTGGGAAAATTACATAGATAAAGATGAGATGCCAAGTGGAATTCTCCATGACCAAAACATGAATGTATGCCAAAGAATTTAGAAACAATTGTCCTATTTTTTAGGAAAAGACTAACATTATCTAGAACTTTGTCTTCATGTTGATTCATATGAGTGACACACATGCCAAGTAATGGATGTCTCCTGGGATGGCCCACTATCTGTTTGGATGCCTCCAAGTGGTTGGCTGGCCTTCCACATGCCATTTAAACCTTCAAAAACTCTTTAAAAATATCTCGCTGCAAAACATAGTATCTTTAGGCAATTTCGTAGAAAAATTTCATAGTGTGCCCATTTCTATCTTTTAACTTTCACTTGCCACCTCTGCTAGTCAAAAAGTGTTTTTCATGTCAAAATAACTAAATACCATCAAACTCCCTCCTTGGATCTCCATAAAATTGGTTTTTTTTTTAAAATAAGAAACATTCTTCAGAAATTTTGTAGCGAATTTCGGCCCTCAAGCTCACTACGAAACTGCCTGATATGGTTGAAACTGCAGATTTGGTAATTTTCTTCAAAAATTCACCTTCTAACCCAAAATTTGTGTCACCTGCAAGCTGTAAACTTAAACAAAAATTCTTTAGATCAAATTCTCAGTCCTTGGGTGCTTCATCTTCATTAACAACAAGTTGTACCTCAAGTTCATCTACCAATCTCATTTTCAGTCCTCTTTTCTTTAGCTCTTCTTGAATCATGTCCATTTCGTCTTCCAACTCTTTGACCCATCCTTTGAGCTTTTTTCTTTCATACTGTAACCAAAAATTCCTTTTCCTTGTGTTTTTTACCACCTTCCTCAAGGGAAGGCTTCTCTTTAACATCTTTTTGGCATTTGACAAAGTCTTATCATACTTATCCAGTTGTTCCTTCATCTCTTTCTCAAAACCATCCATTAGTTGTATGTCCACCTTGGTTTCTTTTAATTCCAAATTCACTTCAACTACCTCTTCCTTGGCCTCTCTTCATTGTTCTTGCAGAATTTGTACTTCAGTATTTTATTCAACATGTTCCTTCCCTTTTCTTTGTACAAAGACTTCTTTTGCTACTAGGGATAAATCTATGATGTTCTCTGGCTGCTTACCTTCACTAACCTTTTCTTCTCCTTTGCTTTCCATGGCATCCTTTGCAATCTGTGACCTGGTCATTGGCTTCCTTGGATGGAAAATGAAGCCAACATCCTCTCTTGCAAAATCCAACTTCTTGACAGACTTACCTTTCTTCATTTTTCTTCTATCTCCTTCAATGTCTTCTTCCTGTACAATTGGTGATTCTTCAATATCTATTACCTCGAGGATGTATTTCAGGTTTCCTTTGGAAAATGTTTCGCTTCTTGTTACCCTCCTACTGCTTTGTTTATTAAATATCTATTTTTGTCTTGCAAGTGATGGCTGAGAGATATTAGTCTCTTGCAGAGGTTCAACTTCAATGTCCATTGGTTCTACAGGAGGTTGTCCTCCTTCTTCATCAATCTCTTCTATTATAGCTAGAGATGGAGTAGTTTTTGGTTTTGAAAATTTCTTTGGTGTTGTTATCACCAAAAAAAAAAATCAAAACATCATTGTGACCAGCTTTTTTTTGGTCATGGTTCAAAATTGAGTTTAGAAGTAAAATTAGGATTTGATCAAAGGTAGGTTAGATTTTTATAAGCTCAAAGCCCATACTTAAGTTCAAAAAAAGTCCTTGTTAAGGTCCATTAATTGTCAAATATCCATAATTTCCATTTGTGAGTCATTTCATAAATTTTTAGGTCAAAATTGTGCAATTAGCCAGGAAATATCATTTTCGTAGTGCCACTAGTTCAATAAAGTTGATTTGCGCTATGAAAGCACTAATAGTTTCGTAGCGCAAACTGGGAAAAATACACTGCTGACGCTACGAAAGTGCGGTTTCTAAACTGTCTTGTCATTTGAGCTGAAATTTGTCAGAATCTGTTGGGAAATGGTAGGTTAGTGGTATGATGAGTCAGTTTATGATGAGATTCAATGTACTTACCCACGTTGTAGTCATCATAGTCATGATAGGGTATGAATGAGGCATAATTCTGTTATGAGATGACATTTCAAATTCAAAATCTTGATTAATTGGCCATTCTCATTTCCGTTGCCTCCATTCGAGTGTCTAAGCTTTGAAGTGTTAAGCCAAACCTATGGTTGTTCCATACAAAGGTTATCTTCATCCTAATCAAGCAAGGCTGGCAGGTTTTCTATGAAGCATGGCAGAAGAAAAGAAAGTCCACAGAGGGGGACACTGCTTGAGACATGAGCCTGAAGATATGAAGGCCATAATTGAAGACCCAACAGTGATGGAGGCCTTCAGAAGAGTAGGTTGTCTTCGGTTTTGTGAAAATTTGCAGGGTTTCCACACACAGGTGTCCAAAAAATTTTCCTTGAATTTAAATGGAACAACTACCAAGGTTGGGATGCTAAATGTGTCAATTACACTAGAGATTATTACTGCTATGACAAAGATACCAAGGGGTCAAGAAAATTGCTTTAAAATTTTTAAATTTGATATGGAGCCATGCAAAGAATTCATGAAAGCTGAGTATGCAGGTATGGACCTCAATAATGCAATCCCTAGAAGCTGCATCAAGGACACTTATGCAAAGTTGTTGTTCAATATGCAGAGGTATTTTACATGTGAAGGCAGATATCATAAGGTTTACACATATCATTTCAAGATGCTTCTGCATTTCACAGGTAGTATTTCACTTGATTTACCCTTTTATCTACATAGGAGTCATGCTAAAATGGTTGATAAAGTACAATACAAATCTGAAGGTTATGAAACATCTTTGTTTCATCATGGTTTGATGAAGTTATTGATTTTGAATGAGCTTCAGAAGATAGGCAGGGATTGGTCATCCTTTTTGTTTATAGATGGTTTTGAGTTGGAAATATTAACTCCTACTAGAAACCCTAAAACTAAAGGAACTCCATCACCACCGGTAGTAGAGTCTAGCCAACCTGTAGTTGAAAAACCAAAGGAATTTGAAAAACTAAAGCTAAGGAAACAAGTTGAGAAAAGGACGGATCAGACACAAGTGCTTGATACTCCAACTCCATCACCTGAAAAACAGAGGTCAAATATTGTCAAAGAGGAAAAATAGAAACAATATTTCAACAGGCAGGAAATCAAAAGAGTAACAAGAAGCCAAGCAGTGGCATTGAAGGGAAAAGCAATTGCTACAGATACGAAGGACAACCTAGTGATAAAGGGAAACTTAGATGACATCCTACATGCAATTGACATAAAGGAGACACCCATTGTTCAAGCTGAGTTCATTGGAGTAGATGAGCATAAACAGGAAAAAGCTAAGTCTGCAAAGAAGCTTCAGTTTGAGGGTGAAAATGCAACGTTCATCTTTCAAGCAAGGAAACCTACAACTAGACATGCTAAGAAACTTAGTGAAAGTAGAAAGGAAGTTCAAGAACCTGTTGAGATAGCTAAAGCCCCTAAAGAAGTAGTTGATTTATCAACACCTGCAGTGAAGCATACAACCATCAGAGCAAAGAAGGGAAAAGAAGAAATGACAGGGTTTAAACATCTTGAACAGAAATTGAGGTTGGAAAACCAATAAATTGATGCGATGAAAAAGAGGGCTAGAAAGCATAGTATTGAGAAAGCAGAGTTCAAAAGAATGAAGGCACCGTGGGAAGGTAAAAATGGTGCTATTTCTGAAACTCCAAGCAGTGCAAAGCAGTTTTTCACATGGACAGTTCCAGCCATCAAGGAAGCTAAATTTGTTAGAGTAATAAATACTCACTTGAGAGCTAATAACAGGAGGCTTAAATATCAAGTGCATAACTTGGAGAAGCAGCTAAAATTGACTCAGGATGAGTTAAATAACAAAGGTTTTAAAATGACAAATATTAAAGAGTCAAAAGCTAAGTTAACTGAAAATGAAGAAAGGAACTCATGAAGGTTGAAATGACTGTGTTTTTAGTTTATATGGCTTTTTGATATGATGGAATCAATTTATTTTGATGTTTTGCTACATTTTCAATTTTCATTTTTGAAAATTTTGAACAAAACTACTCACTCAGCAGTTTCGTAGCGCAGATAGTGTAAAAAGGGAGAAAAGCGCTACGGAACTGCTGTAGCAGCTTTTCTTGCCCTTTTTCGCCAAATTTTGGGGGGTAAAAACATGAATTAAGAACTAATAATGTTGAGGAGGTTGTATTAGATATTGAATTTATTTTTGGAGGAAATATGTCAAGATTTTTAAGAAAAAGGGGTAAAAGAGTAGCTCTACGAAAAGCGCTATGAAACTATGTTGTTTTCGTAGCGCAGTATATTACAACCCATTTGAGAAGTTTAGAGATGGTTTTGGACAGCTGGAGCTTAAGGAGGAGGTTTGGCATGTGTTAATACAATTTATAACAGCTAAGGAGCTCAAAATAATGAATTCATGGTGGTCAGAATGTTCCAAGATTGCAAAGGACCCTATGCCTAGAAAACAGGGGACTGTTTCCTACTTTGATGGAGGTCAGCATTATGGTCATAAAGATTTGAAGCCTATCATCTAGATTCGACCATGTGTGAATACACTTGGAAAAAGATGTAATTTAGCTTAGATAAGGTTGTTATGGATAAAGTTAAGGAGTTTGAATCCTATTTGTAATAGGACTGTTTATTAGATTAGTTGTCTTTTTGTAATAAATACCATGTCATGTGGTTATGCAAGGTGTCAAGAGTCAAGAATTCAATGTATCTAGCACAAGATAAGATTATTGTTGGAAAAATACTGAGAGGGGGGGTGAATCATTATTTTGTGTAGACAATAAAACTTTGTTATTTCTTTTTTAAAAACCCATACGCTACTTTCCTTTATCCAACTAGCGTATATACGCAGATTTTCTTTACAGAACTCGTGTATATCCAGTGATCTAATTATGCATTTAGTTCTTGACTTAGATCATTGCATTACTCATTCATCAGATGTTTTTTTTTAGAAAACAGTAAACAGATGTAGAAAGAACAGAATAATCATCACACATAAGCAACACACATGAACACCAGGATTTTTAGGTGGAAACCCAATTCGGGAGAAAACCACCGCTGTCGTCGTCTCAGTCTTCAATATTTATTATTAAGAAAACTTCTTACAACATGTACTGGTGCAGACTCATACCAGCACGCAGGCACCCACCTGCAGAAGGTTACAACCTTCTCTCGTTTACCAGCCTCTTCTGGAAGGGAGCTACAACCCCCTGCTTCTCGTTTACCAGCCTCTCCTGGAAGGGAGCTACTACCCCCTGATATAAGCACCAGCTTCTACTGACAGAAATATTCTACATACATACTGAAGGTTTCAACCCTCAGATCCACTGCAGACCACGTTTCATCAATTTTCATATTGGATCAAACAACTCTAACACAACCCTTCACTTATCTATAAACATACTTTGCCCAATGCTTCAAACAGAACAATGAAACCACTGTAACCAGAATATCAGAGATAACCCAGACTACAGAATAGATATCCAGAATCACATTCAACCTTGAGCAAATATAAGTTCAGATACCATACGCGCCTTTGTTTAAAAAGAACCGCGTATACACACGCTTTTCACGAAATGAACCCGCGTATACATCTGTGCATTTTTCAGAACAACTCTAACTGCCCATACGCGCCTTTGTTTAAACAGATCCACGTATACACGCGCTTTTTATGAAATGAACCTGCGTATAGATCTATAAAAGATAATCTTTGCAGAGCAGACCAGATCTATGAACTTACCCAGATTTCTTCAATTACTTCAACAGATTTTGCGCCAGGTCTTCATCACTTCTTTTCAGATCATCCACGAGATTCACCATTTCTAGATCTAGAGATCTTGAAACTTCATCATGTTCATAGATGCATCATAGATTCAGATCTATCAATTAAGAGCAGAGTTCAACCATGCAGATATACTTCAGAGTGAAGTATTCATTAAAGCCCAGACACATACACACCCTTTGCACAATGATTTTCTTCTCCTTATATAGGTTTACCCTTTATCAATACCATGAGCCAAAACCACACCACTTCCGATGGTATTCCTGGACGGGATCAAATAGACAACCCAATGCTCAATAAAATGGGTCAATACCATGGTAGTAACCCCTGGTTTTACACTTTTATAGCGCAATTGAGCATACGCGACTTGGCACGTACTTTCCCGCGTGCATACGCTACTTATACTAGACAAACCCGTGTATGCCTTGAGACACACTTTTAATCATTGGTCTAGCACATCTTGGAATTCCTTTCATCATTACATCTGAGCTGCTCTGTAGACACATCAGATTTACATCATTAATTAGTATATCAAGTCAGTTTCTATCAAGTACAACTTTCATCAAGTAGGTTGCCATCATCTTTATTAAGTGGGTTGCCATCAAGGACAACACTCTGCATTATATTGCCAACAATCTCCCCCTTTGGACTTGATGGCAACCACGATGGTGTTTGATCACAACAGATAGATACATTAAGCATAATGATATTCTCCCCCTTATTCAAACACCATGTCACTCTCCCCCTTTGACATCAAGGGCAAAGGGCGGATCAACACCAACACAAGGTTTTTCTTCTCATGTCGAAAAAAAAAAGAGTGCTGTAAATTTGATGTGCACTGAAGTTGCCATGCTCCCCCTGAGTTCATGCCGGATCTTCAAACATATTTTGCAATGAATTTCATGAAGGACTCATACTTACATCAAAGATCCAACCAAGTGGATTTACATATGAGACTCAAGTACCCAACCAAGTGGGTTTACACATGTTGACTCAACTACCCAACCAAGTGGGTTTAAATATTTCAATAAGTCCTTACATGACTGAATATTACAATTTTTACATCATAGGTGTCAACATGACCTTTTCATCAAATTACAAATATGAATTTTCATGACCAAAACTAGAAAGACCTCAAGAGAGAGATCATACTACAGAACCATCATAATGCCAACAATGCATTATACTCAGCAAGGCTAATGCTCCCCCTGAAGCTGTGCATCCAATGCATCCTTTCCATATGACCAAAGCTCCCCCTTTGCTTGTGCATCCTGAACACTTTCAACATCAAATCATCAAGGCATCTTCACCCAAAATCAGAGAATGAAACAGAAATATGAGAGTCAAAATACCACCAAAGACTTCAAAAAGCATCAGAGATACCAAACAGCACCATAGCTTGTGCTGAAGAAATGCTGACCCAGAAAAATTGTTAGCAACCACACATACGCGGTTTTCTGTGTATGGACTCGCGTATATACGCGACTGTCTTTCACGAAACCCGCGTGTCCAAATTAATCTTCAGAATTTTAATCAGATCTGATCCTCTGCATGGCAGGGACTACTCCCAGCTTCTGTCTGAGATATTCGAATGCTTCCCTGGGCAGAGGTTTGGTAAATATATCAGCAACTTGTTCTTTGGAGGGAACATACTCCAACTTCACCTTTTGTTCAAGCACTTGTTCACCTAAGAAATGATACTTGATGGGAGTGTGCTTGGTCTTGGAATGCATAACAGGATTCTTTGAGATACTGATGGCACTTGTATTATCACACATAATGGAAATAGGAGTGAACATTTGATTTGGAAATCTTGTAAGGTTTGCATCATCCAAAGAAGTTGAGTGCAACATGATGCTACAGCCACATACTCTGCTTCTGATGTAGATAAGGCAATAGAGCTTTGCTTCTTGCTGAACCAAGATACTAACCGGGGCCCCATATAGAATGCACCACCACTAGTGCTTTTCCGATCATCAACATTTCCAGCCCAATCTGCATCAGTGTAAGCATGAAGAGTAAGATGAGCATTCTTTGGATACCATAGTCCAAAGTCTTGAGTTCCTTGCAGATATTTGAATATTCTTTTGACAGCCTGAAGGTGAGATTCTTTTGGATTAGCTTGGAATCGTCCAACAATCCCAACTGCATGCATAATGTCCGGTCTAGTCCCAGTGAGATAAAGTAGACTTCCTATCATAGATCTATAATCTGGTTGGTTCACCATGGGAGAATCATCATGAGAACTGAGATTACATCCGGTTATCATTGGTGTACTTACAGGTTTGCACTCTTCCATGCCATACTTCTTCAGAATTTGCTTAAGGTATTTTTCTTGTGATAAGAATATACCATCTGTAGTTTGATGCACTTGCAAACCAAGAAAGAATGTTAGTTCCCCAAGTAAAGACATTTCAAATTCTTGCTGCATGACAGAAGCAAATTTATGACTCATAGATTCTTCATTACTTCCAAAAATGATATCATCAACATATACAACCACAATCAATAGTTTATCATTTTCAATTTTAGTGTATAAGTTGCTATCAGCAGACCCCTTTGAAAATCCTTGTTGATGAAGATATTTGTCAAGGCGATAATACCATGCCCTTGGAGCTTGTTTGAGACCATATAGAGCCTTTTTAAGTCTACAAACAAGATTTTCATCATTTCCCAAAATGAATCCTTCTGGTTGTTCTATATAAACTTCTTCTTATAGATCACCATTGAGAAATACAGATTTAACATCCATTTGATAAACTTTGATTTGTTGAAAACTTGAAAAAGCAAAAAACATTCTTATGGCTTCAAGTCTAGATACAGAAGCAAAAGTTTCTTCAAAGTCTATACCTTCTTGTTGAGTATACCCTTTGCAAACAAGTCTAGCTTTATTTCTTATGACATCCCCATTTTCATTTAACTTGTTTTTGAATATCCATTTAGTTCCAATGACATTTTTGTTATGAGGTCTTGGTACTAATTCCCAAGTGTCATTTTTTTCAATTTGATCAAGCTCTTCATTCATGGCTTGAACCCAACATTCATCTTTGCTAGCTTGATTGACATTGTGTGGTTCAATGGTGGATAGAAATGCCAGATAGCTAGAGGATCCTACAAGAGTCCTTCTTGTTTGTACACCTTATGCCTTATCTCCCAAAATCTGAGATTCTGGATGATTCTTTTGAACATATCTGGAAGGAGCCTTTTCAGATAAATCATCTTCAGGTTCTTCATTGGATCCACCGTCTATATCATTCCTATTTGATGTAGAAGGACAATAATCACCATCATCTTCTTCTGTTGTTTGTTTTTCTTCTTTAGGGGCTGCAGGAGACTCATCAATGACAACATCAGTACATTCAACAATCTTTCGAAGCCTTTTATTGTAACATTTGTATGCTCTGCTTGTAGATGAGTAACCAAGAAGTATCCCTTCATCTGATCTAGGTTCAAACTTTCCAAGCTTTTCATCATTAATTTTGATAAAGCATTTACTTCCAAAGACTCTAAAATGCTTCACAGAGGGAGAGTTACCATACCAGAGTTCATATGGAGTTTTGTCACTATTTACCTGGACATGTGCCTTGTTGAGAATGTTTGCTGATGTATGTGCTGCTTCTCCCTAGAAAATGCCAGGTGTTCTAGAATCATCAAGCATAGCTCTAGCCATTTGTTGAATTGTTCTATTCATTCTTTCTGCTATGCCATTTTGTTGTGGAGTGCCAGCTACAAAAAACTGTCTTTTTATGCCATGTTGTTCACAAAATTCAAGAAATTCATTTGATGTATATTCTCCTCCTCGATCAGATCTAAGACACTTGATTTTTAGATCTAATTCATTTTCCACCAGTGCTTTGAAAATCTGAAAATTTTCAAATGCTTCATCTTTGTGTTTAATCAACCCAATCCAACACATTCTAGAGAAATCATCAATAAATAAGATATAGTATTCTTCCCCATGTGGTGACCTTTTTCTCATAGGTCCACATATGTCAGTATGAATGAGTTCAAGAGGCTTACTTGATGATCCTTCTTTGGCATTAAATTGTACTCTGGTCTGCTTACCGAATTGGCAAGATTTGCATATGATACTCTCTGGTAGAGTAATATTGGGAAGACCACGAACATCATTAAGTCTGCTTGATTTGTTGATTTGAGAGAAGCTTAGATGCCCAAACCTTCTATGCCATAACTAGTTTTCTGAAGATTTACTCAAGTAACATTGTTCTTTGCAGTTCTTTAATACATATAGGTTGCTTGGAGTTCTTTTTCCTTTTATAATAGTTTTACCTGTATCAAGATCACGAACCACACATTCTTTTGAACTAAAGACAACTTCTGTTCCTTGATCACACATTTGACTTACACTTAACAGGTTATGCCTTAATCCATCCACATACATGACATCATTAGCCTTCACCTTTTCTTTTAGAAATACGGACCCTTTTCCTTTAATTACAGCAGGATTATCATTTCCAAATGTAACTTTCTTTTCCTTTTCTAGAGCATTATATGAAAGAAGTTTTCTTTTGTCACTTGTCATGTGTCTTGAGCACCCAATATCAATGTACCATTGATTTTCTTCACCTTCTGTAAATAACGCTATCCCACAATTTTCAACCTGTAATTCCTTCTTTTTCCATACTTTGGAACTTGAAGGAAAATGTTGTTTTGGCTGGACTTTGCTCCTGCATTCAGATTCTTCATGGCCAAAGTTATTGCAATAAGCACATTCAACTTCATTTTGAAGAGGATAAAAGTTGTTATAGGTGTTCTTCTTTGGTTCAATATCCATCCTTTTCTTTCTTGCTTCTCTTGTCATGATGGTTTTATATGCAACACATTGAACAGCTTTATGACCAAAATTGTGACATGAGAAACATTGTCCATTGAAGTAGAAATTTTTGCGATCATGAAATCTTCTATTTGAATTTACTTGTTGGTTGTAGCTTCTTTGAAAGACATTCCTGTTAGTGTTCCTTGAATTGTGATGATCATGCTTTACCTGTAAAGATTCTTTATTCCCTTGCTGAGTGGCTGAATGTAGTAAACCAGCTGTAGCTGCTTTTAGATAATTTGGTGTTGAAGCCTGAGAGGATTCTCCGGTATATCCAAGACCTGTCTTTATAAGAGGAGAACGTTGTACCTTGATAATCTCATCTAAGGTTTCAGATCCTTTAGCAAATCTAAGATTCAGAGCCTTTACTTTCTCGGATTCTTTTCTTTGACTTACCACTTCACATTCTAATTTCTCAATGTGTTTCTTTGCTTCTTCAACCTGCTTTTCCAGAGTCTCTATGGTTATTTTCTTTTCTTCTAAGAGAATTTTACATTCTTCTAAGCGTATTTTGAGTTGATTGTTTTCTTCAAGGAAATCATTGTCTTCTAAAGCATCCACAAAAGTATCCTTTTCATCTTTAGATTCAAATTCCATGAGAAGTCTAAGATTTTGTTCACATTCTTCCTCACTATCAGAGAACCCATCACTGTCTTCATGAGTGTAGTAACTTTTGCTAGACCGGTGCTTATTCCTTCTTGCTAGTTCCTTCCCTTTTGCAGATGTTTCTTTATAAGGACACTTAGCAACATAATGACCAACTCTTCCACAATCAAAACATTTGAAAGGAAGCTTACCTCTGAACCGTCCTGTGCCAAGTTGAATTTTCTTTACAAAATTTGCCTCATCTTCTTCTGAGATATATCCAGATCCTTCTACTTTTTGAACTTCTTTCCCTTTTGTAGAAGCTTTAAAAACAACTTCTTTGACTTCATATGGTCCTCCTCTCCTCATTTCATATGCATTTAGTATGCCATGAAGTTGCACCATAGTAAGAGTTTGAAGATCCTGTTTTTCTTCAAGAGCAGAGACTTTTGATTCAAATTTTGCTGTTAGTGATCTTAAGATTTTCTCAACCAAAGTAGATTCTGCTATTGTTTCTCCCAGGTTTCTCATACGATTGACAATATCATCAAGACGTAAAAAGAAACTAGCAATACTCTCATCATTATGCATTCTCAAGTTTTCATATTCAATTCTAAGAGTTTGGAGTTTTGCACTTTTTACCTTTGCATCACCTTCATAACTTAGGATGATTTTGTCCCATATTTCCTTTGCTGTATTTAGCTGCATAAACTTGACAAATTATGATTCAGTTAGACTTCCTAATAGTGCATTGACCGCCTTTGCATTTGTTTCATAATTCTTCTTTTCCGTCGAATCTGTTGGTACTGCGGCTGGATATTGATATCCTTGTTCAACAATGGCCCATATATCTGCTCCCATATACTGAAGATAGAATCTCATCCTTATTTTCCAAAAGATTAAATTTCTTCCGTTAAAGAGTGGAGGCTTGATAGATGTTGTTCCATCTTGATTGCTCATCTTACTTGATCTTCCTTCTAGCAGCTAAGCTTTTTCAGAAGGACTTGCTCCGATACCAATTGTTGGAAAAATACTGAGAGGGGGGGTGAATCAGTATTTTGTGTAGACAATAAAACTTTGTTATTTCTTTCTTAAAAACCCATACGCTACTTTCCTTTATCCAACTAGCGTATATACGTGGATTTTCTTTACGAAACTCGCGTATATCCAGTGATCTAATTATGCATTTAGTTCTTGACTTAGATCATTGCATTACTCATTCATCAGATGTTTTTTTTTAGAAAACAATAAACAGATGTAGAAAGAACAGAATAATCATCACACATAAGAAAAACACATGAACACCGGGATTTTTAGGTGGAAACCCAATTTGGGAGAAAACCACCGCTGTCGTCGTCTCAGTCTTCAATCTTTATTATTAAGAAAACTTCTTACAACATGTACTGGTGCAGACTCATACCAGCACGCAGGCACCCACCTGCAGAAGGTTACAACCTTCTCTCGTTTACCAGCCTCTTCTAGAAGGGAGCTACAACCCCCTGCTTCTCGTTTACCAGCCTCTCCTGGAAGGGAGCTACTACCCCCTGATATAAGCACCAGCTTCTACTGACAGAAAGCTTCTTCATACATACTGAAGGTTTCAACCCTCAGATCCACTGCAGACCATGTTTCATCAATTTTCATACTGGATCAAACAGCTCTAACACAACCCTTCACTTATCTATAAACATACTTTGCCGCTTCAAACAGAACAGTGAAACCACTATAACCAGAATATCAGAGATAACCCAGACTACAGAATAGATATCCAGAATCACATTCAACCTTGAGCAAATATAAGTTCAGATACCATACGCGCCTTTGTTTAAACAGATCCGCGTATACACGCGCTTTTCACGAAATGAACCCACGTATACATCTGTGAATTTTTCAGAACAACCCTAACTTCCCATACGTGCCTTTGTTTAAACAGATCTGCGTATACACGCGCTTTTTATGAAATGAACCTGCGTATAGATCTATAAAAGATAATCTTTGCAGAGCAGACCAGATCTATGAACTTACCCAGATTTCTTCAATTACTTCAACAGATTTTGCGCCAGGTCTTCATCACTTCTTTTCAGATCATCCAAGAGATTCACCATTTCTAGATCTAGAGATCTTGAAACTTCATCATGTTCATAGATGCATCATAGATTCAGATCTATCAATTAAGAGCAGATTTCAACCATGCAGATATACTTCAGAGTGAAGTATTCATTAAAGCCCAGACACCTGCACACACGTTTCACAATGATTTTCTTCTCCTTAGATAGGTTTACCCTTTATCAATACCATGAGCCAAAACCACACCACTTCCAATGGTATTCCTGGACGGGATCAAATAGACAACCCAACGCTCAATACAATGGGTCAATACCATGGTAGTAACCCCTGGTTTTACACTTTTATAGCGCAATTGAGCATACGCGACTTGGCACATACTTTCCCGCGTGCATACGCTACTTCTACTAGACAAACCTGCATATGCCTTGAGACACTTTTCATCATTGGTCTAGCACATCCTGGAATTCCTTTCATCATTACATCTGAGCTGCTCTGTAGACACATCAGATTTACATCATTAATTAGTATATCAAGTCAGTTTCCATCAAGTACAACTTTCATCAAGTAGGTTTCCATCATCTTTATTAAGTGGGTTGCCATCAAGGACAACACTCTGCATTATATTTCCAACAATTATGTCATGTTGTAAATGGTTTATAAAGGACCAAGAAGTTGACTATACATAAGTTTAGAAAAATACTATGCTTATTGTAATTGAATGGTTTTCAGCTGATACAAAGATTTCTACTTAGCCAACTTGATATTCAGAAGGAGTTCTAGTGTGTTCTTGTTATAATTTCATCTTTTATTATCCTATTGCAGTGGTGTTTGTCTATGTTACTCAAAATTCATCTTTGATGCTCTGAATTCCTATATAGATAAATGGACTGTGTTTTTTACAATTTCACATGTGTATCTCTTGACTAAGACTCTGATATGCCTCAACTTCCATGTTAAGTATATTTATTGGTTTACTGAAACTATTTTGACTCCATAAGCCCAATGTGAACTTTCTGATGTGATTTTCAACCTAGATTTATCATCTATTTGATTATTACCCCACATAGAGTTAGCCATCTATATTTTTATCAAAAATCATTAACCCTTTGAGAGATCCCTCTCAGGTTGAGGAGGCTAAGCCTCAATCAAAATATTGGTTTGAAATAGTTACATGAGATTGATTTGATTAGCAGCCTATCAGGTCCAATTTTGTGATAAAATTTTTGGCATCGTTGCCAAAATATTCATAATTTCCATTTGTGAGTCATTTCATAAAGTTTCAAGTCAAAACTATGCAATTAGCCAAGAAATCTCATTTTCGTAGCACCGCTAGTTCAAAAAATTTGATTTGCGCTATGAAAGTGCTAATATTTTCGCAGTGCAAACTAGTAAAAATACACTATCGGTGCTACGAAAGCATAGTTTCTAAATTTTATTGTCATTTGAACTGAAATTTGTCAGAATCCAAATGGTAGGTTAGTGGTATGATGAGTCAATTAAAGATGAGATTCAGTGTACTTACCCACGTTGTAGTCATCATAGTCATGATAGGGTATGAATGAGGCATAATTCAGTTATGAGATGACATTTCAAATTCAAAATCTTTCTTAATTGGTTATTCTCATTTCCTTTTCCTCCATTAGAGTGTCTAACCTCTTAAGTGTTAAGCCAAACCTATGGATATTCCATACAAAGGTTCTCTTCATCCTAATCAAGCGAGGCTGATGTTACTCATTTTAAAGCGAGGTTGTTTCAGTTTATCAAGTGAGGCTGACAGGTTTTCTGTGAAGTATGGCAGAAGAAAAGAAAGTCCACAGAGGGGGACACTGCTTGAGACATGAGCTTGAAGATATGAAGGCCATAGTTGAAGAGCCAGTAGTGATGGAGGCATTCAGAAGAGTAGATTGTCTTCGGTTTTGTGAAAAGTTGCAAGGTTTCAACACACAAGTGTCCAAAGAATTTGCCTTGAACTTAAATGGAACAACTACCAAGGTTGGGATGCTAAATGTGTCAATTACACCCGAGATTATTGCTGTTGTGACAAAGATACCAAGGGGTCAAGAAACTTGGTTTAAAAGTTTCAAATTTGATATGGAGCCATGCAAATAATTCATGAAAGCTGAGTATGCAGGTATGGATATCAATAATGAAATCCCTAGAAGCTGCATCAAGGACACTTATGCAAAGTTGTTGTTCAATATTCAGAGGTATTTTACATGTCAAGGAAAATATCATAAGGTTTACACATATCATTTCAAGCTGCTTCTGCATTTCACAAGTAATATTTCACTTGATTTTCACTTTTATCTGCATAGGAGTCTTGCTAAAATGGCTGATAAAGTACAAGAAAAATTTGAAGGTTGTGAAACATCTTTTTTTCATCATGGTTTGATGAAGTTATTGATTTTGAATGATCTTCGGAAGATAGGCAGGGATTTGTCATCCTTTTTTTTATAAATGGTTTTGAGTTGGAAACATTAACTCCTGCTACAAACCCTAAAACGAAAGGAACTCCATCACCACCAGTATCAGAGTCTAGCCAACCTGTAGTTACAAAACCAAAGGAATGTGCAAAACTAAAGCCAAGGAAACAAGTTGAGAAAAGGACAGAGCAGACACAAGTGCTTGATACTCCAACTCCATCACCTGAAAAACAGAGGTCAAAGATTGTCAAAGAGGCAAAACAGAAACAAGATGTTAGCATGCAGGAAATCAAAAGAGTAACAAGAAGCCAAGCAGTGGCATTAAAGGGAAAAAAAATTGCTACAGATACAGAGGACAACCCAGTGATAAAGGGAAACTTATATGACATCCTACATGCAATTGACATAGAGGAGACACCCATTGTTCAAGCTGAGTTCATTGGAGTAGATGAGCATAAACAGAAAAAAGCTAAGCCTGCAAAGAAGCTTGAGTTTGAGGGTGAAAATGCAGCCTTAATCTTTTAAGCAATGAAACCTACAACTACACATGCTAAGAAGCTTAGTTAAAGCATCAAGGAAGTTCAAGAACCTATTGAGAAAGCTAAAGCCCCTGAAGAAGTTGTTTATTTATCAACACCTATAGTGAAGCATACAGCCAGCAGAGCAAAAAAGGGAAAAGAAGAAATGACAGGATTTAAACATCTTGAGGAGAAATTGAGGTTGGAAAACCAAGAAATTGTTGTGATGAGAAAGATCGCTAGAAAGAACAGTATTGAGAAAGCAGAGTTCAAAATAATGAAGGCACCGTGGGAAGGTAAAACTGGTGCTATTTCTGAAACTCCAAGCAGTGCAGAGCAGTTTTTCACATGGACAGTTCTAACCATCAAGGAAGCTAAATTTGTTAGAGTAATAAATACTAACTTGAGAGCTAATAATAGGAGGCTTAAAGATCAAGTGGAGGACTTGGAGCAGCAACTGAAATTGACTCAGGATGAGTTAAATAACAAAGGTTTTAAAATGACAAATATTAAAGAGTCAAAAGCTAAGTTAAGTGAAAATGAAGACAGGAACTCATGAAGGCTGAAATGACTGTGTTTTTAGTTTATATGGCTTTTTGATATGATGGAATCATTTTATTTTGATTTTTTGCTAAATTTTCAATTTTCATTTTTGAAAATTTTGAACAAAACTGCTCACTCAACAGTTTCATAGCACATACAATGTAAAAAAGGAGAAAAGCACTACGAAATTGCTGTAGTAGCTTTTCTTGCCCTTTGTCACCAAATTTTGGGGGGTAAAAACATGAATCAAGAATTGATAATGCTAAGGAGGTTGTATTTAAAGATAATGAAGTTAGTTTTGGATGAAATATGTCAATATTTTGAAGAAAATGGGGTAAAAGAGCAGTGCTACGAAACTGTGTTGTTTTCATAGTGCAGTCTATTACAACCCATTTGAGCAGTTTAGAGATGGTTTTGGACAACTGGAGCTTAAGGAGGAGGTTTTGCATGTGTTAATACAATTTATAACAACTAAGGAGCTCGAAATAATGAATTCATGGATGTCAGAATGTTCCAATATTGCAAAGGACCCTATGCCTAGAAACAGGGGATTTTTTCCTACTTTGATGGAGGTCAGCATTGTGGTCATTAAGATTTGAAGTCTATCATCTAGATTCGACCATGTGTGAATACACTTTCCAAATGATGTAATTTAGTTTAGATAAGTTTGTTATGGATAGAGTTAAGGAGTTTGAATCCTATTTGTAATAGGATTGTTTATTAGATTAGCTGTCTTTTTGTAATAAGTACCATGTCATATGGTTATGCAAGGTGTCAAGAGTCAAGAATTCGATGTATATAGCACAAGATAAGATTATTTCATGTTGTAAATGGTCTATAAAGGACCAAGAAGTCGAATATACAGAGGTTGGATATTTTTAGCAAAATATTGTGTTTATTTTAATTGACTGGTTTTCAGCTAATACAGAGATTTCTACTTAGCCAACTTGAGATTCAAAAGGAGTTATAGTATGTTCTTGTTCTAATTGCATATTTTATTATCCTATTGCAGTAGTGTTTGTCTATGTTACTCGAAATTCATCTTTGATGCTCCGACTTCCTATATAGATAAATGGGCTGTGTTTTTTATAGTTTCACATGTGTATCTCTTGACTAAAACTCTAATATGCCTCAACTTCCATTTTAAGTAGATTTATTGGTTTAATGAAGCCATTTTGACTCCATAAGCCCAATGTGAACTTGATGATGTGATTTTCAACCTACATTTATCATCTATCTGATTATTACCCCACATAAAGTTAGCCATCTATATTTTTATCAAAAATCTTTAACCCTTTGAGAGAGCCCTCTCAGGTTGAGGAGGCTAAGCCTCAATCAAAATATTGGTTTGAAATAGTTACATGAGATTGATTTGATTAGCAGCCTATCAGGTCCAATTTTATAATAACAGGTGTCACTGCATATACTTCATATCCACTCATAAAAATAAAATAGGCCCAATCTATATTTAACCTTTTTAATTCCTCCAGTACTAACAATCTGATCAGACCTTGGTGAAATACTGATGTTTCACTACCCTCTACCTTGACCTAGAGTTTATATGACATCTTCCCAAAACTTCTATATAAAATTAAAGGTAGGCCAAGTGGTTTCTTACCAACAAAATGCAGAAGGAGTATAAAATGATGAGAATAAACCATGTGGAATCTCCCTTCGCAGGTGAAGTATTTTTGGACCACCAATAACAATTTTGCATAATTTTCCTTCATATAACCCCTCGTTATGCCATTTGTCATGTCAACTCCTTTGTGCTCCTGTTTGAGAAATTCTTCACAACTTTGCATTCTGAATTTTGTGCCTTTGAACCATTCTTCACCACCTTTGGGTATTTTTGTAGCATGGGAGATGACATCTGGTGACACTTTGAGGTTCAAAACTCCAACTTTTGAGGTTGTCCCTGTAAAATTTGTTGCAAATTATTTGGATACCTGGACATGGAAACCCTGTAGTTTTTGACAAAACTGTAGGCAACCTGTTACACGTTATTTTGTCACCATGACATTTGGCTATCTATATAGGTTCATCACTACCTATATTATGCTCCCTTAGAAGTCAAAAACCCTAATGTTCCTAAACCAAGTCTTGGAATTGAAGAAAAACTCATTAAAACCCTTAAAAGTCTAACTCCGCCCTTTTCCTAGATCTTTCCTGCGGATCCACAGATATTTGTTCTATAGCCTGTGGCAGCTCCTACACGTTCTGCTTATAAAACCTACGGACCCCTGTAAACAGTTAAATAAAGGAAAAATTAAGTTCTAGAAGCCCAACTGAGTGAATATTCTCCCAACTGAAAGCTTCTAGACACATGATCAGTTCGAGCTTTATCCCTCCACTCATGGAGCTCTATCCCTCCATTCATGGAGCTTATCCCTTGGTCTATGGAGGTCAAATCCCTTCATGAGAGGAATCCATCCCCCTCTTCATGGAATTGAAACTATCTCCATTTCCCTATAAATTGAGCTCATGTTTCAGTCTCAAGGGTATCTTGTATATGGTAATTGCTAAAGAAATTCTCAAGGGAGCATACTCTCTACACTAGTTGTTGTTGGCATGAGAATGATCACACCCTTATGTCAATAACTCCATGTTGGTTCAAAGAGAGGAAAGCTTGTTAGACTGAAGGAGGAACAATTGTTCAGGTCCCTGGGAGGAACCTGTACGACATCAAGGCATCAGGTTGTAAAGTTACTCTTTTAATTCAAGATAATACATATGGATCTCCTTTTCTCATTGAGTTGTTCTTGTGCTTATTTAAATAATTCAATACTTAGACTCCTCGATCACTAAGTTATATTAACTGTTCTTAATTATTATATGTTACAGGTGCTCTTAATTCTTTTGTCTTTCTTTGATTGCAGGTTCTACTTACTGAAGAAGCCTCTTTGGAGCAACTGGATAAAAGAATGCATCAAACGTCGGATTTCAAGGTAGGGGCATGTCCTCTTTCTTTGTTTATAACAATTCTGAATTGCAAATAATCTAGAGAAAATGATTTACAAATGGATGTTTGTTTCTAGCTATTCGTAGAATACTAGGGAGATCGCCCTTGTCCGCAAGAGGGATTAATCCACATAACACAATGGCGACCATAATGGGGAATAGAAATTAGTTTTCCTTTTTATTATTCAATTTGAATTTTAAAATTTTTCTGATTTTGATTAGTCTGAAACTGGGTCGGGTAGATAACTTTTGAGAATCCCTAAAAGGAAAAGCTGAATATTTATTTTTTCTGTATTTTTCCTGGCCTCTGCGGTTTTTATTTGAATACAGTGTGGTAGCCTCCGCAGTTTTTAGTTCAGAATGGTGCGGTACCACTCTTTTCTCCATTAGAACCTGTGGATCTGTGGAAAAATTTTGAAAAAGTTAAAATTCTCTTTTTAGGAGTTAGATTACCTGATTCTTTGTGTTTACCCCAGTCCATTTTAGCTATCAAAATCTTGTGTGTAAATTTTTGCTCAGCAACTTTTGCGTTGTGTGATTTTTCATCTGATTTGCATTTTATGAGTGAGTATTTTCCTTAATTTCTTGTTGCTCCATATAAGAAAACTTCATATAACGATGCAGGAGCATGAGGCTTAGACAAAAAATGCTTCATTAATTATTCCAAAAATCCAAAAAAAATTTACAAGCAAAGGTGTTGGTACCTTTAGCTGTCAATTTACAGTTGTACTAGATAGGGTTGAACTAGTATCTAGAAGGATTGAACAGTTTTAGATTTGATTCAGGATATTTAGCCTTTAGTTGATAAATTTAGGGAAGATATTATGTAATTAGGATTTTATCTAAGTTAGGAGAATTCGATTCTCAAGAAGAGGTCGGCTGTTATGTAAAACCTATAAATTGTAACATCTGAGAACGAGAAAATTTGGAATTTGGGCCGTAGAAGAATTGATTGAGAGGGTTTTGCCTCTGATTTAATAAAATTGTAGAATTTCACAATCTGTTGTTGCTTGGAAAATTCCCAAAGGGTTTCATCCCTTCGAATCCATTTGATTTATGCATTCTGTGTAGAATCTAAGTATATTAACCTTTGTGTAAAGGATTCAGAAGAAATTGAAGATATTCTAGTTTCTTTGTTTGAGATTGGGTATTCTATATCGATCTATTTTTATTGAGTTCACAGCGGAAAAGGAGGGTTTCCAGAGAAATTGAAGTTAAAACAAAGATACAGCGAAAATCCGTGTTTAAACGCGTTTGAAATAAAAATTTGCAGACAAGCGGTTTTGGGAAAAACCAGTCACTGTTGTCATGCCTCTTTTGGAGTTGCAAGTGGTTTTTTCCATTAGAACACGATCATATCAAATCACGACACGTCACAGAGGTGAAACCACCAGTTTCGCGTGACTTTGGAGCGATAAGCCGGCGGGGTTGATTGAACGCGATAGTCATTCGATCATTTGATCAGAGCATCCAACAGTGTTCGCGTTAATAGTTACACGAAGTTTTAAAAAGGTATGGACCCGACAGTTTTATTCAACAGAGTTTTATTAAGGGTTTGAAGTCCGGAATCATTTCCGAAAGTTTAATTTCCAAAGGTTTTTAAACATTCATTTCTGAAGGTTTTTAACATTTCCAAAGGTTTTAATATTGTTTCAAAAAGAGCTTTATTAAGTGATTGAGACCCAAAATTCTTCCGAAAGGTTTAACATTGTTTATAAAGTGATTTATTATGTTTTCAAATGTATAAGGAGAATTTTTCTTCCGCATGTCTTTTTATTAGTTTTATCAAACAAATTTGATAAATTTTGATGACCGATAGTGGAAACAAAGATCAGGAACTAATTCCTCCTGAATTAGAAAACATCGTAACAAGATTTGAACAACTCTCCTTAACGCCTGCACCCACACTGCCATAATTTGTGGTATCAGAGCAGTCTTTAGAGCATTTTTCAGACACTAAACAAGCTTCCAAAATTTAGAAAAATAAACCCAACATGGTTGTCAAAATTGGTAGAGGAGGTGGTGCTGGTAGAAGAAGAGGTAGACCAGTTGCAAATGCTGAAGTACTAGAGACTATGCAACAAATTCAAGCCAGATTGGAAGCAATGGAAACAGGAAAATAGAGAGATCCTGAAGATGTCAATGAACCTAAAGCTGAAGAAGAAGAAGAAGGAAATTATGAGCTTAATCCTGAGATGAGATTCTTTAAATCGGTTTTAGGATCTACATCCAAAACTAGACTTGAAGTATCAGCTTTTGCAGGAGTATTGAATCCAGAAGAGTTGATAGAATGGATCAATGAAATGAATAAATGCTTTGATTATGAAGAGATGAGTGAAGAAAAGAGATTTAAGTTTGATGTCACAAGGTTGAAAGGACATGCAACACTTTGGTGGGATGGAGTGCAAGCAGAAAGAAGGAGAGTTGGTAAGCAGACAATCAAGAATTGGAACATAATGGTAGCAAAGTTGAGAGGTAATTTTTTGCCTAGTGATTATCAACTTTCATTATTTAGACAAATGCAAAATCTTAGACAGATATTAATGAGAGTAAAAGAATACACAGAATAATTTTACAAAGTGAGCATAAGAGCAAGAAAAATTCAAGATACAACAGAGAAGATTGCCAGGTACATAAATGGTCTCAGAATGGATATTCAAGATGAGATAAGTATATTGTCTCCTAAAACAGTAGAAGAAGCTTACCAGATGGCCTTAAAAGCTGAAGAAAAACTCATAAGAAATCAATTTTCCAAGGTAAGAGGTACTTTCCAAGGAATAGGAAGTAAAGGTGGTAGAGGAAGATCTACGACACCAAGAGATGGAGCTAGCAGCAGCTCACCTCAGTATGCACTCGCAGAAGGAGTCCTTACAGAGGAAGAGTAGGTAGAAACAGAGGAAGAGAAGTCAGATGTTACAGATGTAACAAATTAGGACATAGAGCCTATGAGTGTCAAGAGAATGTGGGGAAAAATCAGAGGAATGCAATTGTTGCTCAGACTAAAGAAGAAGCAACAAAGTTTCCTGTAATAGAGAAAGAAGTTGTGCCAGAGAAAGGAGAATCTTTGGTGGTTAACAAGGTTTTGTTAAAACAAACAAAGGAAGTTGTTGAACCAACACAGAGAAAGACTTTGTTCAGAAGTGTGTGCAAAGTTTAAGGGAAATTTTTTCAATTAGTAATTGATAGTGGCAGTATAGATAATTTAGTCTCTACAGAGGTGATAGAGAATTTGAAATTGAAGACAAAGGAACATCCAACACCCTACAAGGTGTCATGGCTTCAAAAGGGACATCAACTGATAGTAAAGGAACAACGTGAAATAGAATTGCAAATGGGCAGTTACAAAGACAAAATCATGTGTGATGTGATGCCTATGGATGTGTGTCACATATTGTTGGGTAGACCTTAGCAGTATGACAGAGCAGCAGTACATGATGGAAAGAGAAACACTTACAAGTTTTTCAAATATGGTATGAATCAAACATTGTTACCTATGGAAGAAGAAGATACATCAAGTAAAAATTCTGATCCAAAGGCTTTATTGTTGAGTGGAAAATAATACTTGCAATATATTGAAGATGATGAGGTAAATTTTCTTTAGTTTGCAAACCTAAGGTAGTATTTACTTCTACTAAAATTTCTGATTTGCCAATTGAAATTCAAGAAATGTTGGAGAACTATTGTGATATTATTGTGGATGATTTTCCTGATGAATTACCACCTGTAAGAATAATCATCCATTAGATATATTTGATTCCAGGATCAAATTTTCCAAACAAAGAAGCTTATAGAATGACTCCTACAAAAAATGAAGAAATCAAAAAGCAAGTACAGGAATTGGTTGACAAAGGTTTGATCAGAGAAAGTTTGATTCCTTGTGCAGTACCTATAGTATTAAGTCTGAAGAAAGATGGAGGTTGGAGAATGTGCACTGATTCAAGAGAAATTAACAAGATAACAATCAGGTATAGATTTTCTTTACCTAGAATTGAATATTTGATGGATTGTTTGAGTGGATCAAGATATTTTTCAAAACTAGATTTGAAAAGTGGGTATCATCAAGTTAGGATAAGGGAAGGAAATGAATGGAAAATGGCCTTTAAGACAAATGAGGGATTATATGAATGGATGGTAATACCTTTTGGTTTAGAAAATGCACCTATCACATTTATGAGGCTTATGAATGAAGTATTAAGGGAATTTATTGGTAAATTTGCAATAGTATATCTGGATGATATATTAATTTACAGCAAAACAAAGGAAGAACACCTGAGACATCTTAATTATGTCTTAATGAATTTACATCAAGAGAAGTTACTGATAAATTTAAAGAAATGTTCATTCATGAAAGAAGAATTTTTATATCTAGGTTTTCTTGTTTCTGCTGAAGGATTAAAAATAGATCCATAGAAGATAAAGGCAATTGTGGAGTAGCCTTCACCTAAAAGTGTTTTTGAGGTAAGAATTTTTCATGGTCTTGCTAGTTTTTATAGAAAATTCATAAGGAATTTTAGTAAGATCAATGCACCTATCATTGAAACCATAAAGAAGGACAAACAACCATTCAAGTGGACTACTAAATATGAAAGGAATTTTCAGTTCTTAAAGCAAAAGATAACTGAGAAACATGTCTTAGTTTTTCCTGATTTTAATAAACCATTTAAAGTGAAATGTGATGCTAGTGGGGAATATATTGGAGCTGTATTAAGTCAAGAAGATAGGCCTGTAGCATATTTCAGTGAGAAGCTGAATGAGACAAGGAGGAAGTACTCTTCTTATGACAAAGAAGTTTATGCAATTGTATAGTCATTGAAGAAGTGGAGACATTAGTTAATGTCTAAAGAATTTGTGCTATATTCAGATAATCATGCTTTATAGTATATTATGCAACAGCCTAAATTGAATCAAAAACATGCAAAATGGGTTGAATATCTTCAAAGTTTTAACTTTGTATTGAAGCATATAAGTGGTCAAGAAAACAAGGTAGCTGATGCCTTGAGTAGAAAAGGCATTCTTGTTCAAGAAAGTCAAATTCAAGTGTTAGGTTTTGATTTTCTTAAAGAACTCTATAAGACATATTTGGATTTCAAAGAAGCATTTGAAGCATGTTTTAATCCTATTTTGATAGACAGAAGTCAGTGGTTAGATTATTTCTTGCAAGAGGGTTTATTGTTCAAAAGAAATTAGTTGTGCATACCAAATTGTTCTATGAGAGAAAATTTAATCAGGGAGAAACATAGTGGTGGACTTGCTGGACATTTTGGTGTTGATAAGACTTATGAGCAACTAAGTCATTTTTATTTTTGGCCAAAGATGAGATCTGAAGTGGAAAATTATGTGAAGAATTGTAAAATTTGTCAATATGCAAATGGGAAAAGTCCAAATGCATGTTTGTACATTCCATTACCTATTCCAGACAGACCTTGGGATATGGTAAGTATGGATTTTGTTTTAGGATTTCCTATGACACAGAGAGGAAATGATGCAATTTATGTTGTATTTGACAGATTTTCGAAAATGGCACATTTTATTCCATGTTATAAAACCAGTGATGCTACTCATGTTGCCAATTTGTTTTTCAAGGAGATTGTCAGATTACATGGGTTACCTAAAAGTACTGTCTCTGATAGAGACACCAGATTTGTTGGTTATTTTTGGAGGACATTGTGGAAGAAGCTTGGTACTAAAATAAGTTTCATCTCAGCTTATCACCCTCAGACTGATGGGCAGACTAAAGTAGTGAACAGGAGTTTGGGTAACATTTTGAGAAGTCTTGCAGGAGAACATCCTAAAAAGTGGGATCATATGTTACCGCTGGTAGAGTATGCATATAATGATTCACCTAATAGAAGTACAGGACAGATTCCATTCCATATAGTTTATGGAATGCACCTAAGAGGAGTATCTGAATTGAGGAACTTGGGAAAAGAAGAAATGAGAAGTGCTGAAGGAGAGGAGTTTGCTTCAAAAATTCAAGAAATACATGAATAGGTAAAGAAGCATCTACAAGACAGCATCATCAAGTACAAGAACAGAGCAGATTTGAGCAAAAGAGAATTTAATTTTGAAGTTGGTGATTTGGTTTTAGCACACTTAAGAAAATAAAGATTTCCAAAAAGGAAGTACAACAAGTTAAAATTCAAAAAGATAGGACCATGCAAGATATTGAGAAATTTTTCTACAAATGCTTATGAAATTGAATTACCATCTGATATTGGAATATCTCCAATATTCAATGTTGCTGATTTGTACAGATACGAAGATGGTGGCACAGATGATAGACTAGAAGACAGAGAAAAGATTGACTGGGTAAAACAATTACCCACAAAAAAGACATTACAACCAGAGAGGATCTTAGACAGGAAAGTGTTTAAGAAAACCAGGGGACAGGAGTATTTTCAATATTTGATCAAGTGGAGGGATCAACCAATTGAGGATGCTACCTGGATGATAGAAACCATGCTGCAGAAGTTGGGCAGTTCTGTGGACGAGCTTATGGAAAGGAGCCCATGAATATTTTTGTACTCGAGAGTCTGATGCAGGAGCATGAGGCTTAGAACAAAAGGCTTCATTAATTATTCCAAAAATCCAAAAAAAAAATTACAAGCAAAGGTGTTGGTACCTTTAGCTGTCAATTTACAGTTGTACTAGATAGGGTTGAACTAGTATCTAGGAGGATTGAATAGTTTTAGATTTGATTCAGCATATTTAGCCTTAATTTGATAAATTTAGGGAAGATATTATGTAATTAGGATTTTATCTAAGTTAGGAGAATTCGATCCTCAAGAAGAGGTAAAATGTTATGTAAAACCTATAAATTTTAACCTCTGAGAAGGAGAAAATTCAGAATTTGGGCTATAGAAGAATTGATTGAGAGGGTTTTGCCTCTGATTTAATAAAATTGTAGAATTTCACTATCTTTTGTTTCTTGGCAAATTCCCAGAGGGTTTCATCCCTTCAAATCCATTTTATTTATACATTCTGTGTAGAATCTAAGTATATTAACCTCTGTGTAAAGGATTCGGAAGAACTTGAAGAGATTATGGTTTCTTTGTTTGAGATTGAGTATTTGATATTGATCTATGTTTATTGAGTTCGTAGCAGAAAAGGAGGGTTTCCAGAGAAATTGAAGTTAAAACAAAGATACAGCGAAAATCCGTGTTTAAAAGCGTTTGAAATAAAAATTTACAGATAAGCGGTTTTGGGAAAACCCGATCACTGTTGTTGTGCCACTTTTGGGGTTGCAAGTGGTTTTTTCCATTTGAACGTGATCGTATCAGATCACGACACATAACGGAGGTGAAACCTCTAGTTTCTTGTGACTTTGGAGTGATAATTCGGCGGGGTTGATTGAACGCGATAGCCGTTCGATCATTTGATCAGAGCATCCAATGGTGTTCGCGTTAATAGTTACACAGAGTTTTAAAAAGGTATGGACCCGATAGTTTTATTCAACATAGTTTTATTAAGGGTTTGAAGTCTGAAATAATTTCCGAAATTTTAATTTTCGAAGGTTTTTAAACATTCATTTCTGAAGATTTTTAACATTTCCAAAGGTTTTAATATTGTTTTAAAAAGAGCTTTATTAAGTGATTGAGACCCGAAATTCTTCCGAAAGGTTTAACATTGTTTACAAAGTGAGTTATTATGTTTTCAAATGTATAAGGGGACTTTTGCTTCCGCATGTCTTTTTATTAGTTTTATCAAACAAATTTGATAAAGTTTGATGACCGATAGTGGAAACAAAGATCAGGAACTAATTTCGCCTGAATTAGAAACATTGTAACAAGATTTGAACAACTCTCCTTAACGCCTGCACCAACACTACCATCATATACCTTAGCTTACTGGTATCATGTTTTTCTCATTCTGAGCCATTAAACCCATTGCAAACCTTACTTTTATGAAAATTGATTTCATTTTCATTTGCAAATTTAGAAGAGCTTTTAGCTTACTAAGGCCTGATTTTCACACCAAACCATTGTTGGATGTTTTCATTTATGCTAAGATAAGTAGAAATTATTCTTGGTTCGATCACAAACTAGGAGAAAACATCCTCAAACTTTCTAGATAAAGCTCAACATTATAATTTTTCTTTTGATTTTGAATTTTATGTTTTTAGGAGTTTTAGATATTGTTTTATTTTTGTAAATAGTTTGTTTAATGATTTGTAGTTTCTGATCTGATAGATTAAGGATTTCATTTCAAACGAGTAATTGATCATTTTATGAAATTGAGTTCTCAAAGAAATCGTCTTATTTTCAAAGATTTTGTTTATAAAGAAAGAATTGTTGCTTTGAAAATTGTTAAATCTCTCAATATTTCCCTTAAATACGATTCATTGAAGAGAAAAGAGTTTCACTTTTCATTTAGATGAATTTAGCGTATTTTTGAGTCAGGTCATAAAACATCATTGAAGTTTCTCTTCCATACCTTTTGTCTTAAGCAACAGCCAAATAAAAAACAACGCTTTAATAAAATCAATATAGATATTTTACATTTTCTAGGGCTCTTTTCACCAACATAGCTTAGGCTAGTGTCTTGGAACAAGTTTTAATTAACATTCCAAGACAATTCAAACAAACAAGTAGCAATCTTGCGATAGGAAAAATCCAATTGTAACATTTGTTCTCTGGGAAGCTCTTCTTAAAAGAGTCAAGCACGAGATCATGTCAAAAATAGTGAGGTAATCGTACCTATCTCACTGGGAAAGATAGCAGATGTGCACGCATTAAAAATGGTAAACATTGGATAGACCATTGTCGAGGAGCCTGGGGTCACTTATTGGTAAACCTTGGATTATATCAAGGAGCCTTCAAGGGGATTGAGCTAGTTACTCTGCCCTTGCGTGTATATCGGATCGTAGACTATTCCCCTAGGTAAATTTGTTCCCGTTGGTGACATTAGTGTCTATAAACTTTAGGATTCTTTCCCAAGGTAACAGTGGAGGGAAAGTCCCACTGTACCTAGAGAAGACATTGACTAGACTCACTTGGAATTTCTGGAGGGTAATATTCACTTCGAGATGGTATAAGTGGAGAGAATTTCACCAGATTATTTCATTAAGCAGGTTGTCAGGGTGATTTTTCCAACCACCATTTCCACATTACAATTCTACGACATTAGATTTCATCACCAACTAGTGTTTTTAGTGTGGGAATCTACTGATTGTGTGTGGATTATTCTCTTAGATTTTGTAGGCGTGTGATCAATTTGATTGTTTCCTTAGATACTTTTGGATATTTTCTTGAAATTTTCTTTGATTCTGTGTGTTAAAACTTTTAATCATGGCTGAATTACCTAGACAACCACGTAGAATGCAGGGGAAACCCCCCGAGTACACACCAAGCTAGTTAAAAAATATTAAATCTGAGAAAGGAAAACCATCAGGGACTGGATCAACTAAACATGAGGAAATATCAGTAATTATTCATCATGATTACGAATTAGATAAACCTCAAACATCATAGAGTTCTCAAAGAAAACTTACAATTTCTAAACTAGTTGAACTTGCTTCTACAACTAGTGAATTATCAGCTATTGAGCCTGAAATTTCTGAACCAGAAATTGAACCTGCTACGTCTGAGCCTGCCTCATAGTTCATCACTCCAACCCTTGGTTGTCCTAATTCACCTTGAGTGAAGTTTCGCATCACTGAGAACCTTCCTCCTGGCCTCATTAGTATTGAAGAAATTACTGACACAAAGGAAGAAGTCGTTCTTCCTTCACATCAGGAATATTTAGATATTAGGCCAAGTGAATCAGTTTACTATAGCTCTTTAAAACAAGATCCTTGGTATTCTCAGTTAACAGAATTTCTACACAATTCTGGTCTAAACTATTCGCCACCTCGAATTCCTTTTTACGCCATACTAAGAGGCAATTACATACCTTCATTAAACATGTCTAGTGAGTCATCCATGTTTTCTGCATCACCATAATCATATTTATATGGTGGTCCATCTGTTCATGCAGGATACCAGTCGCTTTCTAGTACTTTCTCAAGAGCAGCTCCTTCTCTCGACAAACTTATACCATCATCTGGTCTAAATGAATCACATACCGAAAATTTAAGTGTGGAACACGTTTACATGATGTCTGGACACATTCCTAACCCTAACCCTCAAGGTAGTAACTTACCTCGTGGGGGGAAACCTCAAGGTAGTAATTTACCACCTGGCGGGCAACCTCAAGGAAAATACATACCTCAAGGCCAGTACTCATTTTAGGGTCTACAACCTCTTCAAGGACAATACTCTATGCTAGGGAAACCATATTTCCAAGGACAATAACCTCATTTAGGGCCACAGTTCTACCCAGAACAATAATTTTTTAAGGGTGGTCAATCTTTTAGTGGAAATTATCCAACCAACTATCAAACATATGTTCCAAATTATCAACCTAGTTATGGTTTGTATTATGTAGCACAACCTTCAATGGGACCTCCATATCCTGGAGTAAACATAGTGTGGGATCTGACACAAACTCAACAGAATTTGCAACCTAATGTGCAAGTACCTTACAATCAACCTGGTTAGCCAATTGGTTATAGTCAAATCCAACAACCTATCCAACCTATGCTTCAAGTTATACCACAAGTATCTGCACCTAGTACAGTTCAGCAGCCTGGTCTGAGTACACCTAGGACTCCACCTCAAACTACTGCAACAACTTCTGTTCAACCTTCCACACCTATCCCTGGAATTTCTGCAGCCCCTATTTCTACAACCCCTCAAGTATCACAAAAAATCCCTGTAGTCACTGTACAACAACTTGGACCCACAGTTCATACTACTATTCATATGCCTACGGGGCAACCTGGTACAAGTACAATTGTAACAAGCCAACCTCAGTTTGTTTATCAACTGTATCAAGGGTAGTACCAATATGGACCTGTAGCACAAAATCTATTATACTAGCATCAACCGTACCCTAGTTACACGTATTGGATACCAGCTCAACCTCAATATGGTTTGGCCAATCCTGGTTATCTGGGAGGTATTTTAATTCCAAATGCACAGGCTATTCCAAGATATCCTGGATATCCTCCTCCTAGTACTGGTATAGTTCCACAAGGTTATCAATTTTCTCAGCAGGATCGTAACCATTGGTTGTCATTCATAAAAACTTTGGATTTATCTAATTTGTCGTGCCTAACGAATGATCCAATCTATTATCTTCCGTATTGGCCGCCAATGCCGAATAAGTTTCCCGTGATATTCCTAAGTTCGAAGGTAAATGAGGAGAGGACCCCTCCAAACATGTCATTACTTAGCACCTCTGGTGTGCAACCAACTCTTTGATTGACAATTCCATTCAATTAAGACTATTTCAAAGAACACTGATAGGTTTAGCTACAAAATGGTATATTGAACTACCATGTGGCTCATTCAACAATTTCAATGCGTTAGCAGAAACTTGCTTAACACATTTTCAATTTCCAGTCAGATACGACAATGGCACAGAACTCTTGACTTCATTAAAACAATCTACGTCTATGTACATATAAGATCATATACATGAATGGAGATGTAGAAGACATTTAGTGAAATCCTTTATTCTGGATCAGATCTTCGAAAAATGGTTCTTCAAATCATTGCTTCCAAACACAACTGAAGATGTGACTAAGGGAGGCGTTGTTACTGAGGAACAGGTCATTGCTCAAGCTCAGTACTTAAACCTTGTATATACATAGTCTAGTACTTTATACGAAAAAATTCTTGACTGAGCACGTCTTGGTCAAATAACTAAAACTCCTTCTGGATCTCATGTTGTAGATGGTGTCATTGGTTTAGTTAGCGCTAATAAGAGTAAGAAGAAGACCTCAAAAACTACTTCTCCTATCATAACTTTACCAGATTCACCGAAAGGAGATTCTTCCCTTGAAACTTTTGTCGACATTCATGTTATAGATTCATCTACAGCTAAATACAAAACCAATAATAAGAAGAAAGGAAAGACTAAAAGAAAACAAACTTCGTCTCCCAAAGAGAAAGCCGAAAAAAATGAACCATCTGATGATAAACGAAAACCTCGTTATCCTTGTATTATCTGTGATGAGGATCACTTTACTAAAGAGTTCCCGCATCGGCCTGAGGTCTCTAAATTCGTCAAAGGTTCAACCAAACCCATTGTATTGAAGGATCCTTTTCCTACTCAAGATAGTAAAGTGATAGGATCTTCTTCAAATTCATCAACAGATATTTTAATGATGTCTGAGGTTATGGTTGCGACGCGGTCGCAAGACTATAGAAGTAATAATCTTGTAACTGGTAAAGAGATAGAAAACTCTAATTCAACACCAATTGTATCTCCTTTGGTTTCTAATCCACTTCATATCGAGAAAAATAATCCTGATCTAGTGATTAAACTGCCTGCTAAAGGTGTATTTCGAAAACCAGCTTTCAATCCACATGCGAGAGCTGCTCAGAACTACAACATTGTTGAATACTTAGTGATTTCACCTTCAGCAATGTCCACCTTAGAAGTGCTACAATCATGTCCAGTACAAAGGAAATTACTTTTATCAACTATTGGAGCTATAGATCCTCAGGATTCTAACCTCATGGTATTTGATCTAGAAAATTTTACACTGAGTGTAATATTCCAAAATTTGCATATAGCAAATTGGGATATTAAATTTTGTTGATTTCATTTAGGAGATGAATAAATGGGTAAGGAGGCCCATGCATAATAAAAATCTAAATAAAATGCCTCATAATGTGAAAGGGGATCAACATAAGAGCTGGATTACACACCCTCATGTGTGAACAGGGACTTTTGCATGTGGACAAAGTCAAGTTTGACCAAGTTAACGACATTTATATTTGAGGAGTGGATCCTAAATCAAATCAATGCTCAATGCGAACAAGGCTAAATCTGAGCTATCTTCATAAGTGCACTTGAGTGTGAAATAGGCTGGATCAATTACCAAGTCAACTAGGACCAAATCAACAACGTTGTCTAGATGCAATGAACCTCCTAGATGCACAACACAGTCTTAGTTGGAGGCTACACATGTGAATAGAGCTAAATCATTGAGATGGTTTAGGGTTTGGAAAGATTTCTAACTTATAAAAGGAAGAGGACATCAAGAGAAGGTTTTCATGATATGATATTTTGTGAAGATATTGTATGTTTAGAAATTTCTTATTCTCTTGCTATTTAGCTGAGAATAGTGTTGTTTAGCACTAGGGTGTTCCTGATTAGGAATCCCACCTCTTCCATTGAGAAGCTCTTGAAGGAGTCTTGTTGATCTTGTCCACTATCAGGCATTTGTCCAAGCTTCTTCTTCCAACTACAACACAGATCGTGTTGAGGGTTTGGTTGTCCTTGTAAGCTGCAGCAAGTGGAGACTATATCTATTCATATCTAGGCCATTCTGGTGCCTCTTTTCAGTGGGAAAACCTTCTATCCTCCTGATAAGAGAGTATTAGATCTTTGGAGCTGCATTTTCAGATCTTGGCATCAGGCCAAACCAATTCTAGAGTCTATAGTGCAGTTTCTCTCCCATAACTACGTTATTTTCAAGTATATAGTTGCAGGGAGTTTTGGCATACTTTTGGAGGAGAGATCTCTAGTGTTGGGGGTTCTTCCCTTCACTATGGTGATCCATGGATTAGGAATCTAATCCATGTTCAGATCTGATCTGCTTATTATTTTATTTTCTTCAGAAATTCTAAATATCACTGCATATCTGCAACTTTAGATCTCATATCTACTCTTTGTATCTCATGTTTTGATCAAAACCCCAAGGGGAATTTGTAGAGGAACTCATCGTGTACAAATCTGATATGGATCTAATGTTTTGTACAAAATTCTGTTCTAAATCTTAAATGTAATGTACAAGCTGCTTCAACTCTTAATGTAACACTGTCAAGCCTTCTTACAGCCTAATACATTGTTGCAACACCTCATTCTTGAGGGTTTCTTCATCAAAGTCTTCTATTTTCCTCTTGTACATTTTATAGGCCATATTAAAAACCTATTTTGCTGATGTATAAGTGATTAATGAACCTCCATGTTGGTCTCCTACATATGTTGGGCTGAACTACGTTATTTTCTGGGCAATGTTATTTTGTATGGCTGCAGTCCCTTCCTTGGGCATTTTCCAACTGCACTATGTGTGGGGAGACCTGTTTAACCCACCTAAAAGGATTTTTTTTTTATCCCCTCTTGCATTTAGGTCTTAGATTTTCAGATCTAAGGGATCTAATGGTTGGTTTCCAATCCTATAGCATACATTCCTGAAAAATGTGTTTTTCAAGCATGCCTTGCTAAGCAGTCCCAATTGGGAATACTACAGTAGTATCGAAGCATGATATTTGGATAAGCCTGTGAGTTCTAGCTATCAGAAGAATAAAGAGAAGGATCAAAGATTAGAATTATGGAAAGGATGAGCCTTATCTCATCACTATTCAGATCTAGAAAGAACCTCTTTCCGGAGGTTAAGCAGAGGAAGGAGAAGAGATGCCAAGAAACTCCTAGAGGGTTTCAAGAAGAGGAAGGACCATGCACTTCCTATTCTCACAAAGAAGAATACAGACGCATGGGAGGACACTTGATCATCGCATTCTAAGAACACCTTGCTGAGTACAAGTTCTCTCACACCAGAGGGGGGGGGGGTGAATTAGTTTTTCTTTCAATTAGAGCATTAGTTAATCTTAAATTATTATAAGTGTTTGTACAATGATAGCAAAAAACAAGAGGAACACAAATGCACACAGTTTTTAAGGTGGAAACCCACTCCAAGACAAAAACCACCTATTGCTTTTCTAATAATTCTTTAATATTCAACTCCAATTGAAAATAAGGCTCCAACTTCCCAGAATCTAGAAAAGATTTCTTCTCCAGCTCCCACTAGATGGAAACTCCAACGCCCGAGATTCTTCAGTAGTCAACTGAATGGATGCCCCAACACCCAAGGAGCTACAACTCACCCTAGCACCACCTTTACCACCGAGAATAAAAGAAGAGTAACTCGTACTGTGAAAATGGTCCATTTTACAATGATATAGAATGAAGTAGAAGAAGAAGATACAATAGACCATAAATCTAACTTTGACAACCACCTAATGATGACCTTGTAGACTTCGACATCGCTTTCAATTTTTACATAGAATACTAGTACAATTTGTATAACAATGTATTTATAACGACTTGTAGGCATAATCATACCTTGTTAATGATTGTATGCGTTGTCATTTACCTGAAGACTTCATGTGATGAACTTATTTTGTTTGCTATACCTTGTTACAGTTTTATTTAAAGTACATTTTCCATGTACTCTTTTGCTTTGGTTGCCCCAGCATGGTCCTTGTTTCTCTATGGACAACACATGATCTAGCTTTTTCTTGCCTTCTAGGAGCTTGATATTGAATCTGGTGTATCTTTGTTATTTCAGATCCCCAATATGTGATTTTTGGTCTTGTAATAGTCCTCTGCATTTTATTTCTAATGCCACAGGTCTGACCCAATTTGGATTCTTCAAGAGAGATTTATGCCCAATCTCTCACCATGCCCTAATTATGGACTATTTCAGCAGAGTGAACTTGTATGGCGTTCCACGTGTCACTGTTTCTTCATTCGGCTCTAAAATTGATAGAGAAAAAACTACATTCTATGCACTATCTTCCAATTTTTACAGAATTCCAATCTAATACTCAAAGGGAGAGTTATGACAATTTTCCCAAGGTCACTTCTTTGAGATGAATTTCAGGAGCCTGCAAAAACACTAACTTCCACAGATCATATCTCCGAAAATATTGCGTACCTTGATCTGAAATTTTCACAGCAGCTTCCTTACGATTTCGGCTTCTCCTCATAAAAATTTCAGCTTCTGAACCTTCGTAGAAAAAATGTTGGAGCGAAAATTCCATGATGACCTGTTTCAGATGGCAAAATCCCTTGCATGAGGAGGATATGAGGATCACAATTTATATAAATGCTTAGGTTGAGAGGGGCTTCAACAAGTGAACATGGGAGGGATTTTAGGATCTTAAAAAATATTAATTATAACTTTTCAATGACCCATGCCACAACCCCATGGGGTTTTAGCCCACTAACTTGGGGTACAAACTTAAAACATGAATATCTCTCAAACTGTGAAGAATTACATGGTGTGCCATATATCAACAGAAACATCTCGAAAAGTAGAAACCATCAAATGCATTATTGACCCAGAATATATTAATTTGGTAGGTCAAAATTCTCATGCAATATTGGGGTAGCCCATGGTGCCTCTTGGGTTGACATCAATGACAACCGATGATCAACAGTCTCAACCTAGAGCCTTCAAGGAGACTCTAGCCTTCCCATAGTTCATTCAGCTGGAGGAAGAGAGGAGACCTTGCAGCAAGGGAGAAATCAAGGGAAATAGTTTTCTATTGTCCACTTTTGATGGGACATCTGCAACAAAGGCTTGGGAAAGAAGACTCAGTGCATTCTTCCTACTACATCCAGTGGTAGAGAGAGAAGTAGTAGAGATTGCAGCGCTGCACATGGAGGGCAAAGCAAGCACTTGGTGGTTCAGTCACATAAGTCATGCAAAAGTATCTAATTTTGTGGATTTCACTCAAAGGGTGATCAATATATTTGATGAAGGAAAATCAAAGAAGGAAGAGCCCTCACCACCACATGAGGAGACTTGTATCAGCGTTGTCACAACCTTGGAAGGGTAGCCTTCAACATCAGTAGTTGAGGGAGCCAACACAGTGGAAGAAGGAACTATTGCAGCCATGCAAGGTGTTCCCAAATCCCATCAAGGTATGATTGAATTTCCACTTTCAATTATTGCAGCAAATCTTTTAGAATATTGTGGAAATATGCTATTGCATGATCCAGGATCATCACTTACGACTAATCTAGAGCAGCAGAGTTGCACTACAATATCCAAGAGAAGCAGTGAAGAAAGAAGGATTCATTCCTCATGGGAGCATTCACATGTTAGCTTCATTCAAGAAGAAATGGAGGAATAAATGACAAAGGGTAGACATCTTGAGATGAGAAACATTTTCTCCTCTTTAGATGACACTTTCTCAATGAGCATGCCACATCTCAAAGAGAGACTTCTACTTGCAGCAGATCCAAGACCCTACTGGTTTTGGAAGGCCATGCATGAGGAGGAGGTCTCATTAATAGATCCCATTGGGGGTGCACTTCAAAATTTCATGAAGTGCAAAGTTATTCAAAGGTTTGAGAAGATTGGTGTCCTACAATGGAAGGATACCAACTATTTGCAGAATGAGGTCCATCATCCACAATTGATTGAGTGGATGTGGATGGAGAGCAAGAAGATGGGAGGCTACTTGCAAATATATGACACCGAGCAGTAAGAATCTTGGCCGCGCTAGCTACTCTTAAAAGATTTTGGCCATCATGAGACATATCCTTTCTCTAAGGTTATATGGGTGGAAGGAATTTGGCAGGATACTTTCATCATCGGGAAACAAGGAGTGTGGATGCATTATGATGATATGATCATTATGTCTTCACCACATGGTTTGAATGATGGAGGTATGAGGAGGCAGAAAAAACTTTTGTTTCTTTGGATCTTCTTGGGAGAGCAAGGGTAGATTTTCTCTCACACTTTGCATGATGTTGCAGGAGCAGAAGATGGCACTATCATGGTGCAAAGGGGTTACTCCTTAGCCTTGAATGATCTGTAAGTACTTCCACTTTGGTAGAAACTTCTTGTATGTAGCAGCATTATAGGAGATGTCTTTGACAATAAGCATGTCAAATAATGGAGCTATGTATTGACAGGAGCCTATTTGCATAGGCCAACAGCGCTGCCACTTGGGAGCTTGGGGTTATTGATGGAGTATCCCCAGGATCACTTCACTATTGATGAACTTGGTGAACAAGGATGAAGTGAGATTTATGGAGTAGTGGATGGAAACATCTATTACTGTGATATGTTCTTCTTGGCTTGGATTTCCAAGTATAAGAGGAAGGATCTTCATGCAACACATGTTTCATTTCTCTTCATGAGAGTGTGTCATACCACTATGGAGGAATTATTCATATACATATGCATCATATTAATCTCAAAACATGGTAAGAATATTTTTTTTGCATCCATTGATTGTATAACACAATATTTGCATACTCTTACCATTCCTATTTAGTGCATTACTCCACAAGAGGGCAAGATTTTCATTGAGCTCCATGGTCAACATTGGGCCAAACTGTATGATGGAGACAACCATCTTTTATATGGCCTTAGGAGGTGTTTTATCCTTCCATGTATGTTAAGTTGATGTACCCAACCCCTTACTATTCATTAGCAGATATAAGAACATACATAATTATCCATGTATTAAAAAACATCTTGCTATACTATTTTCTGAAGCAACAGTTTGGAAAACTGCGCTGTAACTACTTGGGAGACTGTTGGTACCTTCCTGTACCATATGAAACCTTCAATGTACCTCCCATTTCGATGTTGATCATGATTTCATTTGCTGATATTTTTCTTATTTCTATTGAGAGCATGATTGGGAGAGAGACACATGGGTTGGATGTGTCCTTTTGGGAAGAGGATTCCCACACTTTCTGCATTGCATGTTTTAATGGGATCATGAGAGGAGATATGGCCAACATATCCAAACACTTGTTTCTTTATGAGGTGGGCCATGATTTTTATGGGATGCCATATGGTGATGATTTCCTATCCATAACATATGGAATGGTTTGGGCTAGCTTGATTCACAACATTGGAGAAGAGATCTTTGGAGATCTAGACTTCATTTTTCCACTTGAGGGAAATATTATTACAACCCAAGATCAGAAGACACTCTACACTTGTCATAAGTGGAGAGGAGGACAGCATGGGGTAGGATCCTATGTCTACCATGTTTAGATTTTCAGCCCACCTACATTGCATGAGCCTAAGGTGGAGGAGCATTTTCAGGAGTTGCCATGTTGGGAGGTGACTCATTTTGTATGGATGATTGCTTGGGGATGGAGGATCCACATGGCAAGGATGTTTCCCAATAAATTTTAGACTCATGCCTTGAGAGGACCTCTAGATAGCACCTTATTACCTCCTTGAGTACTTTACTTGTTCATGATGATATCCATTTGGCTAGCTTGCATGCTTGGGAGGGACAATATGGAGATTCATTGATGAGACAACATCTCATTCCTTAGAGGAGTTCATCATATGTGGATTCTATAGTAGGAGGAAGGGAGACTCTTCAGTTCTATCTTTGCAGTTGCTTGAGGACAAGCAACATTTGGGAGGGGAGGACTATAATATTCCAAAATTTGCATGCAACAAATTTGGATATTAAATTTTGTTGATTTCATTTAGGAGATGAATAAATGGGTAAGGATGCACATGCATAATAAAAATATGAATAAAATCCCTCATAATTTTAAAGGAGATCAACATAAGAGCTGGATTACACACCCTCATGTGTGAATAGGGACTTTTGCATGTGGACAAAGTCAAGTTTGACCAAGTCAATAGCATTTATATTTGAGGAGTGGATCCTAAATAAAATCAATGCTCAATGTGAACAAGGCTAAATCTGAGCTATCTTCATAAGCACACTTGAGTGTGAAAAAGGTTGGATCAATTGACCAAGTCAACCAGAACCAAATCAACAGCGATGTCTATATGCAATGAACCTCCTAGATGCACAATGTAGTCTTAGTTGGAGGCTACACATGTGAATAGAGCTAAATCATTGAGATGGTTTAGGGTTTGGCAAGATTTATAACTTAAAAAAGGAAGAGAAGGACATCAAGAGAAGGTTGTTCATGATATGATATTTTCTGAAGATATTGTCTATTTAGACATTTCTTATTCTCTTGCTATTTAGCTAAGAATAGTGTTGTTTAGCACTAGGGTGTTCCTGATCGGGAATCCCACCTCTTCCATTTAGAAGCTCTTGGAGGAGTCTTGTTGATCTTGTCCACTATCAGGTATTTGGCCAAGCTTCATCTTCTAACTACAACACAGATCCTGTTGAGGGTTTGGTTGTCCTTCTAAGCTGCAGCAAGTGGAGACTAGATCTATTCAGATCTAGGCCATTCTGGTGCCTCTTTTCAGTGGGAAAGTGTTCTATCCTGCTGATAAGAGAGTATTAGATCTTTGGAGCTGCATTTTTAGATCTTGGCATTAGGCCAAACCAATGCTAGAGTCTACAGTGCAGTTTCTCTCCCATAACTACATTATTTGCAAGTATATAGTTGCAGGGAGTTTTGGCATACTTTTGGAGGAGAGATCTCTGGTGTTGGGGGTTCTTCCCTTCACTATGGTGATCCATGGATTAGGAATCTAATCCATGTCATGTTCATATATGATCTACTTATTATTGTATTTTCTTCAGAAATTCTGAATATCACTGCAGATCTTAAACTTTAGATCTCAGATCTACCCTTTGTATCTCATGTTTTTCTCAAAACCCCAAGGGGAATTTGTAGAGGAACTCATCTAGTGTACAGATTTGATATGGATCTAATATTTTGAACATAGATCTATTCTAGAACTGAAATGTAATGTAGAAGCTTCTTCAGCTCTTAATATAACGCTGTCAAGCCTTCTTATAGCCTAATACATTGTTGCAGCACCTCATTCTTGAGGATTTCTTCATCAATGTCTTCTATTTTCCTCTTGTACATTGTATGGGCCATATTATAAACCTGTTTTGCTGATGTATAAGTGATTAATGAACCTCCATGTTGGTATTTTGCATATATTGGGATAAACTACGTTATTTTCTGGGCAGTGTTATTTTGTATGGTTGCAGTCCCTTCCTTGGGCATTTTCCAACTGCACCAGGTGTGGGGAGACCTGTTTAATCCCCTCTTCTATTCAGGTCTTAGATTGTCAGATCTATGGGATCCAATGGTTGGTTTCCAATATTGTATCAGACATTCCTGAAAAATGTGTTTTTCAGGCACGCCTTTCTAAGCAATCCAAATTGGGAATACTACACTAAGACTCCCTCATTAGATGGCTTTTCAGATTCTAGTGTTAGTAAAAAACAGACGAGTTTTTCATACTGTAATTGATGAGGGGGCATCCATGTTCATAATGTCGTTAAATTTTTGGAAAAATATTGGTTCTCTGACACTCAACCAATCTCCGACAATCCTTAAAGCCTTTGATGGAAGAGGATTCCATCTGTTTGGAATTCTCTAGGATCTACCTATAGAAGTAGAAGGAAAAAATGTTAAACTAGATGTGGAAGTTGTTGATGCCCCTCTGGATTACAACATTCTTTTGGGTCGTATTTGGTCTTATGCCATGATTTTTTTCATTTCATCCGTCTTTCGTTTAATCATGTTTCCTCATAAAGGAAATATTGTGAAAATCGATCAGTTGTCATATTATTCGTCTGACTCGGATTCTACAAACAGTATCCAACATGTTGGAAAATCGACTATTCCATATGAAGATGTTGGTGTAGGTTTAGTAAAGGAATCCACTTTGATGGGAACTTTCTCTATGCCTCCACCCAACATACCGCGTACTATTTCTAACATCAATATGATTTCATCAAGCACTATGCCATTCGATGACACTTGGGTAGTACCTTCAGAGTCAAAAATGGATTCTTTCAATGGCGAGATACCTTTTAGTCCTTTTGAGATGACATATGAGGTAGTACAGTTGTTTTTTGATACACTTTCAACTAATCCTGATCTAATGAATGTGATCACCAAAGAATCGTCTTCACTCTCAAGCTCAGCCTTGACATCAATTTCCAATCCATTTCAACAAGTGTTTCATACTGATGAAAGTATTCGAGAATTTTTTCCTGTGGATAAATTTCCCTATGATGATCTACATCATAGATCTTTGTTTTTACCTGAACTTCATAGGTTTGAAAATGATTTTTCATCTATTTTTACGATTTATTATGTCAAGGAACCACAAAATCCCATATCGATTACAAATTCGGATTTTGAGATTAATTTGGGACACATTTCTATAATTTTTCCTATTAAAATATCAGTTAAGCTTGGAATTTTTGAAAACATTCATATAGGTGCTTCTTGTACGGTTGAAGAAATTAATACATATAAAGCCCTATTTCAAGAATTTCGAGACATATTTGCCTGCTCTTACAAAGAGATGCCAGGAATTGATCCAAATATTGTCGTTCATGAAATAAAGACATACCTGGATGCTAAACCTATTAGATAAATATTACGTCCAATACATTCACGAAAATTTATTGCTATTAAAGCTGAAGTTGAAAAGCTAATGCAAGTAGGATTTATTTATCCAATCCCATTAACAGACTGGATATCTAATATAGTTCTCGTTACCAAAACACAAGGTACTATATGAGTATGTGTAGATTATAGGGATATTAATAAAGCATGTCCAAAAGACAATTATCCTACCCCTTATATTGACCAAATCATTGATGATTGTGCCGAAAATGAAATGTTTTCATTTATGGATGGATTTTCCAGATATAATCAAATCAACATACTCCCTGCTGATCAACCAAAAACAACATTTATATGTCCTTGGGGAAATTTTTCTTATTACAAACTACCTTTTGGATTAAAAAATACTGGTGCAACTTTTCAAAGGGAAATGTCTTACGCTTTTCATGATATCAAACATATTGTACAACCTTATCTGGTTGATTTACCTACTCACTCATTACATAGGGAAAATCATCCTACTCACTTACGAGCAATTTTCATGAGATGTAGGCATTACAAAAAATTTTTGAATCTGCAAAAATGTGTTTTTTGTGTGCAATCAGGACGATTACTAGGATTCATTGTTTTGAAAGCTGGAATTCGTGTCAACCCTTCGAAGGTTGAGGCCATCATAAATTTACCTCCTCTTTCCACAATTCACCAACTCTAAAGTTTGCAAGGGAAAGCAAACTTTCTGCGTAGATTTATCCCAAACTATGCTGAGTTAACAAAAGGTTTTACCCAGTTGTTGAAATATAATGTTCCTTTTATTTGGGATGAGATTTTTGATCGATCTTTTGATGCTCTAAAACACACGTTAACCCATGCACCATTATTGCATCCACCTAATTACAAACAGGACTATCTTTTATATTTAGAAGCTTCTGATTCCACTATTAGAATGGTTCTAGTTCAAGAGGATGAATCTCACAATGAGCATTTGATTTACTATTTAAGTCAGAATCTGAATCCAACCAAAATTAAATAGTTACATGTGTAGAAATTGGCCTTGGCAGCAGTTCATGCTGTCCAAAGATTTCATCACTACATATTGTTACCAAAGACAACTGTGATATCTAATTGCAACCCAATGATGTATATTTTGACAAAACAATTACTCAGGAGAAAATACTCTAAATTTATTTTTATCCTACAAGAGTTTGATTTGGAATTCGAAAAATATAAATCAAAGAAATCACTAGTGTTTGTAGAACTTATGTGTGACGTTCCCAATACTAATATGGAAACTGTGGTAGAGAATCCCATCGTAGATGAATCTCTATTTCTTATCAGTACATTAGATCCATGGTATGGATATATCATCATTTATTTTCAAACCCAAACCTTTCGCCCAGAGCTTTCACGTTCAAATCGATAGAGAACCTGGTATCAATCTCAGCAATACAATATTGTTGGGGACACACTTTATCGTCATGGTGCGGATTCTGTTTTTTGGCGTTGTATAACTCACAAAGAGGCTGAAAGAGTTTTGAATAACTGCTACTCTGGAGCGTGTGGTGGTCATATGTCTGGGTTTGCCACAGCCCAAAATATATTGTGCGCTAGTTATTTTTTGCCGTCATTGTTCAAAGATTGTATTATTGCGGTCCAAAAATGCCACAACTACCAAATTTTTGATCGAAAGATGTGTGCACCTCCAGCTCCTCTTCACCCAATAATTGTTGGGTCATTTTGCGAAATGGGGCATTGATTTCATTACATCTAACCCTCACTCGGTCGAGGGGCATGGGTATATTATTCTTGCTGTATATTACTTTACTAAATGGGCCAAGGCGATGCCTACATTCGTGGAAGATGGAAAAACTGCAGCTTCATTCGTATTCAATCATGTGATTCCTCGTTTCGGTGTACCCCGAGCTATTATCACAGACCATGGGAGTCATTTTTGAAATATAATGATGACCAAAATTTCCGATCAACTTGGCCTGAACCATGATAACTCTACTCCATATTACTCATAGGCTAATGGTCAGTTTGAAGCCATTAATAAAGTTTTAAACACCATGATTAAACGGATTATCGAAACTCACAAATCGAATTGGCATACCATGCTTTTTTCAGCACTATGGGCATACCGAACCTCAGCAAAAACTGCTACAGGGTTCACTCCTTTTCAACTGGTTTACAATTTAGAAGTTGTGTTACCCATTGAATGTGAAATACGGTCACTCCAATTAGCCATAGAATTACTACCACCTACCTCTGAAGAGGAAAAACGCTTTTTGTACTTAGCACAATTAGATGAGACTCAGCACACCGCTGCATTAGCTGCCAAATCTCATAAGAAACGTGTGAAATCTCAATATGATTTAAGTGTTACACCTCATGTTTTTTCAAAAGGTGACCTAGTCTTAGTATATGATCAAGCTAATGATAAGCTAGGTGTTGGGAAATTCGAACCAATGTGGCATGGTCCTTACATTTTCAAGCAATTGCTTGCCAAAGGGGCCTATGAATTGACTGATTATGATGGGGTCTCTTTAGATAAGCCCATAAATGGTCTTTATCTAAAGAGATATTATGCTTGACTCTCATGTGAATATTTCACTTGTATATTAGTTATTTTTTAGATAATGTGCCTTAGATTAGATAAGTGTGCCTAGTTTAAGTTTTCTTTTACTACTATCACTGCTTATCTTGATTACTCTTAATATTGCAAATGTCAACATCCCTTCAAACATACATTGGTTTTGCTGATGGTGCCTGTCGCAGTACACCGAATATCTCTTTCGCAGCTTGGGTAATCTATTCACCCACTGATGAGTTAGTTTCTATGCATGGGATAAGCCTTAGTCAAACAACGAACAATATTGTAGAATATAGTGCAGTCATTGAGTTATTATCTAATGCCATTTCATTTTTTATTCGACGTTTGATCATTAGCTTAGATTCAGAACTCATTATATTACATTTAAACCGAGTATATGTAATTAAAAATCCAGTTTTATTGAAATTATTTTTGAAGGTTCATCTCTTGGAGCAACAGTTTGATTACATCGAATATCAACATTTCAAGAAATTTAAACACATCGGCCGATGCATTAGCTAATCATGTTCTAAATATACATTTGCAACATTAAAATAGTAAACAAAACAACATTAGATACATGTTGAACAAGATACTCAGAGAAAGTAGTAATATCATAGATACGTTTGTTTTCAAAAAATATTACATCGTCTATGATCATAGGTTCAAACACCTTATGATCTAAAAAATACTAATACAAAAAAAAAAATATGTCAATCCACAATGATCATCCACTATCCGTGATGATGATCATGATAGTAGACTATGGCACGCGCCACCTTGCACAGGAATCTCCTAAACTGTCTTGATACACCTGTAACATGTCTCTGAAGCCGAAGAGGAATGTCATCAGTCCATGTCTCAAGAAAATCTATGGTTAACCTCTCCAGGTTGTGTTCCATATCAGTTAAGATCTCTGCTGCCTGAGCTTGTGGTGGTGTTATAGGCTCTGCTTGCCGCCTATCAAAGCGACAAAGTGTAGCTGGTCATCGTGGACCAACATCTGCATTTAACTTTTGTTATCAGTATTGGATGAAAAAAAACAAATAAAAATTATATTTAAAAAAAAATAAATCAAAATGGTTCGTTTACTTGATTCATCCCACTATGCCCCCAGAGGCAAGGACATCTCAGGATCACCTCTGAAATATATACCTCCATAGGGGAAGTCTTCGATGGTGAAGACTTGATTCTTTAGCCACATAAAGTACGTTAGAGTGAACCGAACCACTGAACTGCCATTTCCACCATGGCGGGCCATTAATGCAACCCAATGTATCATTTGAGGTTCCTGAGGTTCCCCATGATCCATTGGAATAAGCTGAGGGGCGAGGAGTGGGATTCTCTCCAAAGCAAAAGAATTCAAAATGGTGCCATAACCAAAGTTTTTTAACTTTTCATTTTTTGCTCTAGTTAGTTGGCCTTTCATATTGGCTAATACCCCTTCGCACCAGTTGAATATGGTGCCTCTGAAACACTCTACCATGGTCTGCATTTGAGATTTAGTGACTACATGTGGAGTTGCACTTCCACACAACCTGGTTACCGTGAATGCAATCACTTTGATATCTAACCGCAAGATTATTTTTATGTCTATGTGATTATCCTTTGGATCTGCCTCATCACTGCAAAATTGTTGTTTGTAGCTAGCAATGGGTAGGCCAACCTATCTAGCCCCAAACAAGGATATATTTTCTCCCCTTCGGGACAATCCAGTGAGAAAATAGATATCCTCAAGCTTGATTCCAAGTCAATGGTCACCAATGATAAATCACTGATCTTGAACATCCCATGTGTTCACTAACCATGTCATCAGCTCTACCTGTGATTTCATACCTTGAATCGCCCAAAACTTATATTGACCGCAATTTTTACACACTCACATTTTTTGTGAATCATTCATGGCTTCATTGTCTATAGCTGCATGCTCATGTTCTCTCCACTCTAGCATGGTGAAATAGCCTGCAAGTAAACGTATTTGAAAGTTAGAAACCATTGGAGTGAAAAATTTTAATCATTTCTAAGAGAATTTGTAAATTTTAAAATGCTCACGACGCCCCCGCAGTTTTTGTGTGGAGATAGTGCAGACATCCGCACGGGCTCCACACAAAAACCGTAGTAGCCCAATAAATTTCCTTTTGAAAAATTATCGGGGTCCGCAGGTAGCGCATGTATAACCCGCGAACCCTTGAGAGCGCATTTTTGAACATAAATTCCTCTAAAAAAATGTTTGAAACCAACAAAGAGAATTGAAACGGATAGAAATGAAGAGAAATATTATGTGGATTACATGGTCCTGATGAATCATGTAATGAATGGTCCGTTTTCCTGATATAAGCTCTGGAATTTTTTTTCCAAAATCTCTCCATTCACTGCTCTGAAGATAAAAGGTGAAAATGATTTTGTTAAACTCATTTTTATAGTTTTTGAATGAATAAAATGTTATATTTTATTTACTTTCACTTGAAAAGGTTATTTTTCAATATTTTTACTTCTTTGGAACAAGTATTTTTAATTTTTTGAGTTTTTGTGCACATTACAAGTTTTTTAGTAAAAGAATTATGTTGATGCTGAGTATAATTTTATCATTTTTTTAGGCTCTTGAAACTTATGAAAAAGTGAAACCCTAGAGTTCTCTTTTAAGCCCTTTTCAGACTCTCTAAATATGAAAAGATCGCCAAGTACTTAACTATTCGAACTTGTTAAAGGAAATGAACAGTCGTCCCTTCAGTATAAGTTTACCCCTTTTCTGGACTGAAATGGAATATTTACGAAAAAGGTATATGTTGACTAATCATGGTTAATAGATTTTTCTCCTACATTATTTTATCCTTTTTCGGGCTTGAGAGACTAAATTTACAAAAAATTACAACCACAAAGTTTACTTATGTTTTTCTTCTGACTCCCTAAAACTAAAAAACGTCGAGTTTCTCCTAAACTGGACTTGTTAAAATTTAACAATAAAGGACCTGTCGATTACAAATAGGAACGAACCACTCCTTATTAGGGTTCGATTTTAATACTAAGATGGACCCATCCGAAGGATGAGCTTACAAAACAAGAAAATTTCATCCTCCTTAAGCTTGTCAAAAATAAAGAGAAACTTGCCAGTAATGGTGGGGGGGGAGAGAAAAGGAATCCAGTTGTCACCCTTGTTTTAAAAGCAGTATACCACTCTTGAACACGACACTTTTGTTACAGTTGTACCTGGATTGGGAAAATCCTTTGTCTAACTGTTAATCAAACCATATTGAAAGTCTTCAGCCAGTTTTTGGGTATTAGCTTTAGGTCAATTGTTACCAAGCCATCTGTAGTGTCGTTATGTGTTCAAGAGATAGTTCAAATAAACCATTCATGGAAAAAATTTGTCTCCATTCACGTTGACCATCCCCGAGTCAGTCCTTGCAAATATTTCTTCAAAACTTGATCTAATAGTTTCGTGTCATGGGCTTTCCTACGACGAGTCACTTTCTATTGATGACATCTCATCATCTAGAAAGTTGATCTAGAATCCTATCATTACCTTAGGATCTGCATGCCCTAATGGCAATTTTCTTGCCTTTGATGACAGGTTTCATCATTGACCTTCAATTGAATGATTCCGTGAAGTGTTCGACTGAAAATCATTCATTCACACTTCATGGATTTTACTGATTACTTTGAGAACCATTGTCATTATTGGTGGTTTCTCTCACACTTGTTAACAATTCACAACATTGACTGGTAATCAAGTGGTTTCTACCATGTTCGACTTCGGCACAATCAATCGCATTGATAGAATCGTACTAGTTCCGGAAGTGGAAATCAAGACCCTGGATCTAGTTTCCACCATTTGGGCTACAAGGAGTTTTATTATCCATGATACAGTAGACTACTTATGACATATGGTTGTGCCCATGCTGTGTCTACTATTGATGTAATATTAAAATCATATCTGTACCAGAACATTCAGTTAGTTTTTATATGAGTATGGGAATTCCTAATATATATATATATATATTCTTGCATTGAATGTTTTTATAGGTTTTCGACCGGTGTATCCGCAGTCCAATCCTCGGAATGATAAATCACTTCACTCTTCAGAACTACCTCAGACTTCGAACTTTAGGGGGAAATTTGTTACACGTTATTTTGTCACAATGACATTTGACTATCTATATAGGTTCATCACTACCTATATTATGCTCCCTTAGAAGTCAAAAACCCTAATGTTCCTAAACCAAGTCTTGGAATTGAAGAAAAGCTCATTAAAACCCTTAAAAGTATAACTCCACACTTTTCCTAGATCTTTCCTGTGGATTTGCGGATATTTGTTCTATAGATTGCGGCAGCTTCCACACGTTCTGCTTATAAAACCTGCGGACCCCTATCAACAGTAAAATAAAGGAAAAATTAAGTTCTAGAAGCCCATCTGGTTGAATATTCTCCCAACTGGAAGCTTCTAGACGCACGATTAGTTAGAGATTTATCCCTCCACTCATGGAGCTCTATCCCTCCATTCATGGAGGTTATCCCTTTGTCTATGGAGCTCAAATCCCTTCATGAGAAGAATCCATCACCCTCTTCATGGAACTGAAACTACCTACATTTCCCTATAAATTAAGCTCATGTTTCAGTCTCAAGGGTACCTTGTATATGGTAATTGCTAAAGAAATTCTCAAGAGAGAATACTCTATACACAAGTTGTTGTTGGCATGATAATGATCACACCCTTATGTCCATAACTCCATGCTAGTTCAGAGAGAGGAAATCTTGTCACACTGAAGGAGGAACGATTGTTCAAGACCCCAGGAGGAACTTGTACGATATCAAGGCATCAGATTGTAAAGTTACTCTTTTCATTCAAGATAATACATATGGATCTCCTTTTCTCTTTGAGTTGTTCTTGTGCTTATTTGAATAATTCAATACTTAGACTCCTTGATAACTAAGTTATATTAGTTTTTCTTAATTATTATATGTTGCAAGTGCTATTAATTATTTTGTCTGTCTTTGATTGCAAGTTTTACTTACTGAAGAAGCCTCTTTGGAGTGACTAGATAAAAGACTACACCGAATGTCGAATTTCAAGGTAGGGGCATGTCCTATTTATGTGTTTATAATAATTCTAAATTGCAAATAATCTACAGAAAATAATTTACAAATGGATGTTTGTTTCTATCTATTCATAGAATACTAGGGAGATCGCTCTTATCTGCAAGAGGGATTAATCCGCATAACACAACCTACCTTTGTGATGGCCTCCATAGCACTGGGATATTCATTTAACAACTTCAAATCCATAGGTTCGTATCTCACACAATAACCACCCTTGTTTTCTTTCTTCTTTGATGACATTGATCCTTTATACTTCTCGCTACCTCCTTGCTTATGACACCTGCAGAATCAAAACTAAACAACAACCTGCTTTGCATGGTGAACCAGCTCTTGAAAAATGACACTAATATGCTTTACATGCATGAATTGGATGATGAATGACAAAGAGCTACTTGGGGAAAGGTTTTAAAAATTAATTTGACAACTCGAGGGGAAAATATGACACATGTGACCATAAGAGGCAATGATTACAAAATATACAACCTTTCATGCTTGGGAATTATTATAACTAACTCACATAACCTCACCTTTTTCTTCATCCATGAAAATTTGACATCTCACACCACTATGTCAACCTTTGCAAGAAAAAACCCAGTTTTGTAGAGAAAAAAGTTAAACTGCTGACATATTCGCTACAAAATTGTCAGGCAGTTTTGTAGCGAAATTTGTTGATTTGCCATATAATTCGCTACGAAACTATGTAAAACTGACAAGTGGATTATATTTTTTATTTAAAAGTGTGGGAATGAAAACTAAATGATATGAGGTTGACTTCACTGATATGACAAGGCTCGAGGTGGGTTTAGACTTAGGGTAAACATCACCACGTGTAATTTTTTTTTTTTAATTTCATGAAATTGACTATGAGACAACATGAACCTAGGTGAATGACATGTAAAACCATATCAATGAAATTTTTAATACTAATGAGTGATAATAGTGTGTAGGGTGAAACAATAATTTTTCTACGCATCTTCAAATTCACCCTCGTGACTCCTACATATTTGTCATGTATATCTCAAATAGGTTATCTTTCTTTGATAAAATTTCCACTTTGAACATTGCTAGCATCCCTGGGCACCCTAATAATGTCACGGGAAGGATGGTACATGGGTTTCCCGTGTTTGATGGTGATCCACTCTCTACAATTGACCATGTAGAAATATTTAATGTGCATGTTGTTAGCTCCCTCCAATTTCCCAAGGATAATAAAGGAAGCTAAAGGGGTAACCACACCAGCTTTCAATTTGGAAGATAGCCCTAACAAATTAGAGAGGGCTCTCTCTATGTCAAGCTCATAGTCAATGAAGTCACTGGAGAGAAAAATAACTTTTAGGCTAGATATTCATCTCATTAGGGTTTGGTTTAGGGTTTGTTGGATCAAGATCATATATCTAGGAACTAGGTCAGGGTTTCAAATGATCAATTGCAGGGATGAATATGATGAAACTTAAGTATGTTTAGTGACATATTTAGGTTTTCAGTGGTATAGGGTTGAAAACAAAGGATCAAAATGATCATATGACTATGAATTCATTCATCAAAAGAAATGGAACACAAACATGAAGATCTCATCAAAGCATAGCATAAAACTTATGAATTATGCTTAAAAACTAATGAGATGATCACATGAAAGCATACATATGGTTGTAAGGTGAAATAAACATTAAAATTGATGATAAAAATTAGAAGAAACATTGTCAATAAGCACACCATAATCATCTCAAGATAATTCTGCAATTGTCTTTGATATCACTGTAAAATGGTGTACACAAGCTCCACACTATGATTTCTAAGTATTTAACCCTCACAATGAGTTGAATTTGATTACATATAGAAAAATAAACATCATGCCACCTCTATGGGTCGAAACCTAATCCAAAACAACTAATTAATGCACCTAATGACTCATAACCTAATTTCTAGGGGAGTTAGAAACAACTTCCTCTTTGTTAGCTAACAAGTTTGAGTCTTTGTCTCAAGTCATTGAATACAATATCCTTTAACAAATAAAACCATAAATATTCTCATTAACCATCGAACATCTCATGAGATATTTTTTACATAGATCAATTTCAACCTTTGACCTCCATGTGTCCAGAAAATTTCTCTAACCCAGAAGCGTAGCGTGCTCTCTCAGAAATGCAACGAAATTCAACAGAAGCATAGAAAAAATTGGAGGATGATTTGGATGACTTTGGTTCATTTATAAGTTGAACTGAATACTAGTACTAGTAGCTGGGGATGTCCTTTATATCACTGAATCTTGAAAAACAGAAAAAAATCACCTCCAAGGCACCTCAAAACTCATTCTACTAGAGCTACTCTGGAAACGCAATGTGTGCCTCCAAACAGTGGCAGAACTGTGAAAAAATGATGGGTTTTTTTCTTTTCCTGCAAATTTATGAGCTAACAAGAGAAAAAAAATGGATTTATAAGATTTACAGGTCACGAGACACCTGCACATGCTTACCATTTGTTAATTGAAGCCTCTGAGGAAAAGCGCAGTGTAATATCCCAAAATGGGAAAGATGAGAATATAGAACATATGAAGAATCCCAAATAAGAATAAAACATATAAAACTGGAAAAATTTTGGAATACATCAGAACATAACACATATGAGTAGAAACAGTTTTCATTATGTATCAACAATAAATGAATATACACAGTGCTCCAAAAAGGGATGCACTCAAGCCATCCAAAGATGGTTGAAACAACTCTACTGAAAACTAGCACTGGAAAGTAAAAATTGTTGCTGCTGCTGGAAACTCCTGCTACTGGGAAGAAGATATATGTGTGAGAGGCTTTTGGAGTGCTTAGAAATATTTGATATTTTAATCACAGACTCTAATTGAAAAATCAAGAAAAACCCAGAAATGGTTTGGCCAGATTTTGAGATTGGAATTTCGGCCCTTTTTAGGTTGCACATTGCACCCCTGCTGGTTGAGTTATGCACTCCTTGGAGAAAAATTCTGATTTGGGGCTGATATAATGATCTATATGCTTCAATAACACCCACTCATCTCACTAACTAAAGGGCTGATCCCTTCTCCTGATCCCAAGATGAGAAACTTAGGATTTAGCTCATCCACTGAATATGCAGTTGTTGCATGCACAACTGTTGGGTAATACTACGCTATCTAGGAGGGCTAATGATGTATCCTGATGATAGGTAATACAATGTTGATCCCAAGCTATTGAAGTGATTCCTGGAGTGAAGGATTAATCCCTCACAGGATTCCAAGCTGAATTTCTTGGAACTTCCTCTTCTCCTCAAACCCTCACTGCAGAATTACGCAATTCCTGTGGGAAATTTTGCTGCATATGAGAATAGATGGATGGCATGATGCCAGATATTTAAATGAAACTCCCATAAGACTAAATGGATCTACAGTGTGAAGGGTTGATCCCTCTACATGTTTCTCAGTTGTAGTACTGAGAACAACCTTCCAACTCTAAATCTCTAGTTCAGGAATGCATAATTCCTGTAGCTCGGAGTGCAGATGAGAGTGGTTGAAAGTGGTAATGTTTTCCCGATGATGAATGCTTCCCAAGAATACCTTCCTAGAGTAGGCACTCGAAGTCCCCCATGGGTAAGGGTGGTATTCCCACTCGGGAACACCCAGCACTAAACAGCACAGCAGACTTAGCTAAAAAGCTAAAGCGTACAAAGAAATGTCTTACAACACTCAGTAATAAAAATTTAGACTACCCTTCCTTTATTGCCCTCATCTTCATTTTATGGTTGTGAGCCTTCCCTATCATTGGCCCACCTCATAAATATGCTGCACATGTGGCAACTAGCCTCCATAAATACTGCGTTGTCCTCCATGATCTCCATCACTGCTGCAATTATTCTCCAGTTCCTCCATCATATGTGCATTTAATGCACCACTTCCTCCATCACTTCATCATTATTTATCCATGATCTTGCATTTATTCCTCCACTATCTCCATATTATTCCTCGTTAATTCTCTATGAACTCCACTCTTTCTTCATTATTATGATGCTCCACTACTCCATAATGATACTCCACTACTCAACTAACCCACATTCACACTATAGAAGTGGATTTTATTCATATACTAGGTTTATGGGTCCCTCCACCCTTTTATTTACTTAAATAAATAAGAAAAGTAAGAACTCTAATATTCCAATTAGCTGATGGAAAATTTGGAATATTACACGCAGTGTGGCCACGTTGTGTTTCTATGCACCTATTTTTCCCTTATTACTAAAAAACAAAAAAAAGATCAAAATTTTCCCAAAATTATCTCCTTTTGCATTTTTCAGTCATGAATTCAAGTAACTAAGGATGTGTCAACCAAGATTTTAAGGCTATCCTTCCTCTTTAGCTTTATTAGGGTCTTCTTAAGATTTTTCTTCATGTTCTTAACCCTAATCTTGCAAATCATATTTCTTGTGTAATAGTGCCTTGCCATGTGCCTCTTCATGGCAGTGTTTCTATTTTCCTTCTCTAGTAGTTTTTCCAAATACACATTCACCTTGTCAATAAAATACTCTCTACCTCTCTCATTCTTAGCACTTATGGGGTCAAATATAGAATCTTGAGCTTGAATAGCAGCTATGGTTTCATGAGCTTGAGGAGGAGATGGCTTGTCTTGCTCTTTCTTCTTTTCCAATTCTCTTGTGGTAAGTCTCCTTAGCTCCCTCTGAATATCTTTGTCTTCAATCTGCTCTACATTTATCATTGCCTTACCTTTTTATTCAACTTATTTGTTGGATTATGGAGGCTCTTGTGAGGTAGTATGTTGAATCAAGTTCATTTTCAAGTGCCTATTTTCCTATTTCAAGAAGGCCACCATAAATTTTTATTTTGAGAAATCATCCTGTGTTTCCTTGATTTTTTCTTGTTGCTCCTTGATAATTTTTGCAGTTGACTTATCTCCATGGTCAATTATTTCTTCTTAATGAGGCATCTCTTCATCATTATGCTTCAGCAGTGACTCATTTCCATGCCTAGGTGATTGATGTTGGAAATATTGTCATTGATGGCAAAGGAACACAAAGGAGCGACACTAGAACCAGCAATAAGACAAAGAAGCAGAGGTAGCAGAGGCAACAAAGGAATCAAATGAAGGCTCAAGACGGTGTAATGGTTATATGAATAACCAGACGAAAAATCTCATGAGATATTCATAGAAGCAACAATGAAGTAGAGGCAACACATGTAACAGAGAAGCAGCAAAGGCGTGCAGCAAGCGTAAGAATCACAAGGCAGAGAGAATAACGAATAGAAGAATAAGCTCAGGAGATATCAGCACATTTAGAAACTATATAAAGCTCAGGAACGATAGCGGAGATGCAAAGGAGTGACGACAGCTGAATGAAGGAAAATCGACTAAGGCAGAGAACTCTTAGAAGAATTCCAAGGGAGGCGATTGGACTGCAAATATCGAATCACAAAATCAAAGTATTAGTAATTAACAGTAGAGACTAGAGCGGGCGAAAGAGATTAAGAAGAGCCGTGTGAAGGATGAGCAGACGGTCAGGATTAGATCATAGAAGTGAAGGCGAGAGATGAACGACGGAGATCGAATTGCACCAAGAGAGATTTCACAAATCACAAATTTTAAGAGTTTAGTGTTAAGGCATCGCATGGTAAGTTAATTTGGTTGTGATGCAAAGTGAAGGAGCCACGTGTCAGCACTGTTCATGAGTGCACATCGCAAATCTTAGAGGATATCGTTAAGAGTTCGCACAGTATGGTAAATTGTATGCGATGCGATGAGGGAAGAGCCACGTGTCAGCACTGTGCATGAGCGCACATCAAAAATCTTAGAGGATACCATTAAGAGTTCACACAGTATGGTAAATTGTATATGATGCACTAAGGGAAAAGCCACGTGTCAGCTCTGCACACTAGCACACATCATAGATTATATGAGTTAGAGATATCCATGAGAGTTAAACTTGCAGGCAAGCGAAGTGCGATGTACTGTGATTGGTGGAAAGTGTTGTGGGACCCTCCAGTAAAGAAGTTTCGTCGGTATGTAATTACATTGGTTTTTATGTTTAATCGGGCTTAAAGTAACATTTTTTGATTCTGCTACGTATTATGATATTTGTGCAAAACGTTAAAAGGCGCGAGCAAGAAATGTGCGATGTATTGTGATTATTCAAGTCGTGTGGGACCCGATAACCCCTATTCCGTGTATGTTAATATGCGTTGTTTGATCAATAATGTAAGTATGTGGAATAAACACCGATATTGGACCCCACTGCATTAAAATGGATTTATGTGGGCCATATCCCACAGGTAACAGTGTTATGCAGTTGTGGCTATGTAATAAAGGGAAAAGTCCGAACACAGCAAGTAAAGGCTCGGGCAAGTAAAAGGACCAGACCTCGTGCAGAACAGTGAAAAAAAATGGGTCGAGTTGGGAAAAAAGGGAAGTTATGCATCACAGTTGAAACATAACTGTAGAAACATAAAATATAAAGGAACAACAAGCAGAAGAGGAAAAATTCACAGGAAAGCTAAGAAGTTGAAAGGGATGAATTGGAATATTTTGATTGTAACGTAAATGTATTAAGTATTTTATATTGTTTGTGATGCAAAGGAAAGTCTCCGTAGGAAAATAAAAACTCCAATTTAATACTAAAGTGTATTTAGTGTTGTAACATCTTGAATATGCTAAGTGAGGAAATGAATGGGTGGAAGGCAAGAATCATGCATGTTCACTTCATATTCCCATATAGAATACAAACAACCATGAATTAATATCTATAAATGATGTTATTTTTATATGCATAGAGAGGTTAGAGAATGGAAGAATAAGACAAAGCATATAGAGAAGTTGTGAAGATCCATAGCTGATATAAAGAAGATTTGAAGACTAGAAGGACAGTAGTGAAGAAGGAGAAAAAATGAGCTGATATTCAGGTAAATCAGCATATTATTTTATGGTAGTGGGAGGAATTTGGTGCTTCCATACCAATTTTTAGCTTGATAGATGTCCAGTTATAGCTGGTTGAGGTAGGAGCATCCTATGGGTTGTAGCCTGCAGAAAATAGATGGGAGTTGGAGCTTCCTTGTAAGTAGTAGCTTGTAGAATTTGAGGCAGTAGCCTCCTGTAGGTTAGAGCCTACGGAAAATCAGTGGTGAGAGGAAGTTGGAGCTTGCCTTTGCATCACAACAATAATAAGATGTGATTTTCTCCTTTATGGATTTCCACTTATATATGTTGTCTATATGCATGATGATTATGTGTTGAAGTTCTGTATTTAATATGATTAATACTTGATGCTCACATATTAAGATTTTTGTTTCATTGTACATTAAGTTTATCATGAAATGAAGGTTTAAATAAGTTTAAAATAAAATTTTAAAAGTCCATAAATGTATTAAATTGATTCACCCCCCTCTCAGTTTAACTAAGGGTTCAAAAATTCGTATCAGATCTAGTTATTTCTGTATCATTTTAACAACTGGAAGGAGATCCTAGGTCTCCAATATGGCTAGCCTAGAAGGATTCTCAACAAATAAAGCCCCTTTGTTTATTGGCGCAAACTATTCCTTCTGGAAAATAAAAATGAGGACATACATAATGTCTCTAGGAATAGAAGTTTGGGCTATCGTGGAAATAGGATATGCTCCAAAGGATACTAACACAAAGAAAGAAGCCAAACAAGATTTCATATCTAATGCAAAAGCAATGAATGCACTCTTGAGTGGTCTGTGTGAGTCAGAATTTATCAATGTAATGCACAGTAAGACAGCCAAAGAAATATGGGATACATTATAAAATATCCATGAGGGAGATAAAAGGGTGAAGATAGAAAAACTACAAGCCTATAGAGCTTAGTTGGAAAATGTAAAAATGAATGAAGATGAAGATATAGCCAGTTTCTTCTTAAAGGTTGTTGAAATTGTGAATAAAATGAAATCTCTAGGAGAAACCATTAAGGAATGTGTAATTGTACAAAAGATATTGAGATATTTACCATCCAGGTTTAACCCTAATGTTTCTGCCATAGAAGAAACAATGAACTGGGAAAAATTGACCATGAACCAATTTCTTGGAAACTTGATGGTCTATGAGATGAGACTTCCAAAAGGGAAGTCAAATGTGAGGGAGGAAAACTTTAAGGCTGATATGTGTAGAGAAGAGAAGGAAGGTACATTCTCTTGCTCTGATGAAGAAGAAGCCAGATTTTTCAGAAGATTGGAGAAAGGCACAGGTAAGTATAAAGATAAACTTCCATTTAAGTGCTTTAACTGTGGAAGAGTGGGGCACTATGCATCTAAATGTCCTCACAAGAAAATGGAGAATCAGTCAAGAGTGAAAGAGAAAACCAATTTCAACAATAGGTCGAGAGGGAGCATATTTAATCGAAGATCATTCTATGTTAAACAAGACAGCAGTGCATCTGAGAGCTCAGATGAATCCCCCAATGAAGAAGGAACATCAAAATTCATTTTGATGGCCAAGGAAGAGCTTGAGGAAGATCTCCTGGAATTTGAAGATGAAGGTGAGGTAGATCTTGAGGGGGAGCTAATTAGTGCCCTGGAGGAAATAACCAAAATTAAACTTAAGAGTAAGAAATAAAAAGATATTCTTATAAAATATGTAAAGACCGAACCAAACTCACAAGATCTTATTAAATTGAAGATTGAAATAGAAGAATCAAGGAAAATAGAGGATATTCTAAAAAGATAAATAAGGGAGAAAAATCAGGAGTGAGAAAAGATAGAAGAGGAAGTGGTAAGCCTGAGGAAGAAATTAGGATAGTTCCAAATTGAATTAACTATGAATATTTCTCAAATGAAAAGCTCTGGTCATTTGGACAAAATTCTTAATGCTCAAAGATCTCCTCATATAAAGGCTGGGATAGGATATGAAGGAGAAACCAACAAATCCAAGGTAGAAGATAACACGAATATCATTTTTGTAAAATCTATAAAGGATAATGAAGTAGCAAAAAGGGAATCCAAAAAATTAGAAACCAGCAAGACCATGATACATAAAAAAAACAATAAAAAACAAGCAGCAACCTCAAGTGACAAAGAAAGAAATGAAGAAACAGTCAACTGCAAAAGACTCATGCACTCCTAAGGATGAATTGAACAAATTCAGAAGATTTCAAAGGAGGTTCCTTCATCCTGTGAGAAGTATCACTTGCTTCATCTGCCACAAACCTGGACATATTGCGGCATACTATAAGATAAAGAAAATCCAGTCCAACTAGAAAATGATGCAACAAACGAAAATATTACCTCAAACAACTCTCTTTGCCAGAGACAGATACTACTTCCATGGGTATTGTTTTTATTGTAAAGGGTTCGGTCACAAAGCCATGGAGTGAAGAATCTACATATAGAGTCTGGCGTATGGAAACTCAAGGGGAAATAAGAAAAATGGTGGATTCACTCATATACATAATCCATTCATAAATATAATCAAATGTTTTTGCTGCCATAAAATTGGGCACAAGTCTCACTAATGTCCTCTCAAAGACTGTGGTCCATCTCCTCAGGAAAATTACCAAACAAATAGTTGCATGCAATGGAAAAAGAAGCTAAATAAGTGTGATCTGGTTTAATAGCTCAAGATCAAAAAACCCAATGGTATGTGGACAGTGGGTGCTCAAAACATATGACTGGAGACTGAAGCAAGTTTATAACCTTTGATGAAAAGAAATCTGGAAATGTAACATTCGGCAATGATCAAGCAGGGAAAATCAAGGAAAAGGCTCAGTCAACCTGCATAATGGAAGAGGAGAGGCTTAGGATGTACTATCTGTGGATGGTCTGAAATCCAATCTTCTAAGTGTCAGTCAAATGTGTGATAAAGGTTGTGAGGTCATTTTCAGAGCCCATGATTGTGAAGTAAGTTCTATCACCATAGGAAATGCCCTGATCAAAGGTGTTCGAACCGAGAGTAATTTATATATAGTAGAAGAAGAGAATAAAGCATGCCACATCAACAAGCTTGAAGAATCTTGGCTATGACATATAAGATTTGGACATCTAGACTTTGACCACATTATCAGATTGAGCAAGAAGAAATCTATCAGAGATTTTCCTGCAATAAAGAAGCCTCCAAATACCATATGTAAGTCCTGCCAACTGGGCAAATAAACTCGCACATCATTCAAAGATAAAGACCAACTATATACAAGTAAGCATCGTCAGCTTGTACACATGGACCTGTGCAGACCTTCAAGAACTAATGCACCAGGTGGAGAATCATATTTCATGTTGATAATAGATAATTTTCCAAATTGACATGGGTTGCATTCCTCAAATATAAATCCGAAGCGTTTGATAAATTCAAGATATTCAAGGCACTGGAAAAAAATTAAACTAGATGTAAGCTAAAATGAATCAGATCATACAAAGGAGGTGAATTCACTGACGATAATTTTGCAGACCAGTGCAATGAATGTGGGATAAAGAAATTGTTCACAATTGCAGGTACACCTCAACAGAATGGAGTGGCAGAGAGGCAAAATAGGTCAGTACAACAAATTTCCGAAGCCATGATGTAAGAAAGTAACATTACCCAAACCTACTGGGCAGAAGCAGTACACACAATTGTTCATGTTCTTAAAAAAGCTCATCTTAGACCAAATTGTGACAAGACTCCATATGAATTGTGGCATGGGAAATTGACATCATTCAAGCACTTTAGATTCTTTGGCAGCAAATGTTTCATAAATAATAATGATGAAAACTTGGGAAAGTATGATGCAAGAGCTGATGAAGGAATATTTTTGGGATATGCATCCAAGAGTAAGGGATATAGGTGCTACATGGAAAAAGACTACATAAAATTTTGGAAAGAATTGATGTGAGATTCAACGAAGATCTGCTAAATAGAACCAAAAGCACAAGCTACACTAATCCTCCAGATGATCATGAAGATGAGAATCAAGAAAATGAAGAACGGAGTAAGACAACAAAAGATACTGAATTAAACTCAAAAGGACCCTCGAGATACACTCAGAAGAACCTTTGAGAAGATCAAATCATTGGAGACAAGAGTGCATGAGTCCAAACTAGAAGACAACTAGTTGAATAGACTAAGGAAGTGTACCTAGCCATGTTGTCACAGATAGAACCAAAGAATTTTGATGAAGCCAGCAAAGACAAAAATTTGGTAAATGCTATGAATGAAGAACTAGACCAAATTGAGAAGAACAAGACCTGGGAGTTAATGCCAAGACCCACAGGGAAAAATTTCATTGGCACAAAGTGGATATTAAATAATAAGATGAATGAACAAGGTCAGGTAATCAGAAATAAAGCTAGACTTGTATGCAAGGGATACTCTCAAATTGAAGGTCTTGATTATGATGAAACTTTTTCCCCTATAGCAAGAATGGAAGCAATCAAAAAAAATTTGGCTTTTGCTTGCTATCATGATTTCAAGGTATATCAAATGGATGTGAAGTCTGCCTTCTTGAATGGAGATCTAGAAGAAGAAGGCTGCATGGAAAAATCTGAAGGATTTTCCTTAACTAATAAACACGACTATGTGTTCAGATTAAATAAAGCCTTATATGGTCTCAAACAAGCTCCACGTGCATGGTATTCTAGGCTGGACAAATACTTACAAAAACAAGGTTTCAAGAAAGGAGGAGTAGAAAACAATATGTAAATAAAGGCTGATGAAAATGAACTCTTAATTGTTGTAGTATATGTAGATGACATCATGTTTGGTAGCAACAAAGATGAGTTAGAAAAAGGATTTTCAAAAGAGATGAAGTCGGAATTTGAGATGTCTATGATTGGAGAGCTTACCTTCTACTTAGGACTTCAAATTCTACAATAGAACATAGGAATATTCATTTCACAAGAAAAATACTTAAGAGACATGTTGAAAAGGTTCCAAATGGAAGACTGCAAACCTATTTAAACTCCCATGATCACTGGATGCAAGCTATGTGTTGATTATGGATCCGCAGATGTAGATCAAAGACTTTACAAATCTATGATAGGAAGTCTGTTATACCTAACTACCTCTAGACCATACATTATGTTGGTAGTAGGACTTGTGGCAAGATATCAAGCAACACCAAAACAAAATCACTTGCTAGCAATCAAGAGGATATTTAGATATCTGCAAGAAACTGCACATTATGTGCTATGGTATTCGAAAGGCAAAGACTTCACATTGACAACATATACAGATGCAGATTAGGCCAGCTGTGTGGATGACAGGAAAAGCACAAGTGGAGGTGCATTTTATTTGGGAGAAAGTGTGGTGGCATGGTTAAGAAAGAAGCAAACATCTGTCTCTCTATCTAATGAGGATGAAACAAACTCTCCAAGACATGAAGGTAAGCATAAATGAACCCATTTCTATCAAATGTGACAATACAAGTGCAATAAGTATATCAAAAAATCAAGTACTTCATTCGAAAACCAAGCACATCCAAATAAAGTACCACTTCCTCAGAGAAAAAGTAGCAGAGAAAATAGTAAAGATGGAGTATGTAGCGACAAAGTAACAAACAACAGACATGTTCACAAAACCTATTACTAGAGGACCATTTGAATATCTAAGAGACAAACTAGGGGTAGTTTCTACAAATGATACTCTCTGATACAATCAGAAAAAAACAACAAGAACAAAGAATGATGATAGACCAAAAAAGACTGCCATATAAGGAACATAAATAGTGTAGTAGATAAGTTAGTATTAGACAAGAAGCATCATTCTAGGGGGATAGCAACCCATAAAATTTGTCACAAAAAAGATAGAGCTATGGAGCAGTGGTATGGTATAGGTCCTCAAGATCGGAGTATCATGATAGAAGTACATCAAAATTTCAACACATGTCACCTATATCAAGCAGTAAGGGACATAAGTACATAACATTCTATGGTGACAAGCCTTCCATGCAATCTCGATAATTTTCAAAAGTGTTCTCTCAAAAACTATGGTACACTAGTCTGGAGTAGCAAGGTATAAAGTTAGAAGAAGAAGGCCTAAGCACAACTCAGAGAGAAATAGTGCAAATATATATACTATGCTGGGAAATGTGCAACCCCTTTCAATTGATGTAAAAGGGGGAGGAAAAGCAAGAAGAAAAGAAAATAGAGGAAGAAAGACACTTCTCAGAATGGAGGAAGTTCTGGAGGAAGTATTGGAGTATCGGTGGATGTGTTTCCATCAATGCCAAAGGGGGAGATTGTTGGAAATATTGTCATTGATGGAAAAGGAGCACAAAGGAGTAGAACCAAAACTAGAAATAAGACAAAGAAGAAGAGGTAGCAGAGGTAGCAAAGGCAACAAATGAAGGCTCGAGATGGTGTCATGGTTATATGAATAACTAGAAGAACAAGCTCAAGAGAGATTCACAGAAGCAGCAAATAAGTAGAGGTAGTGAATGCAGTAGAGAAGCAGCAAAGGCAGCAGAGAAGAAGAAAAGGCGTGCAGCAAGCATAAGAATCACAAGTCGGAGTGAATAACGAATAGAAGAACAAGCTAAAGAGATATCAGTACATTTAGAAGCTTTATAAAGCTCAGGAAGGATAGCAGAGATGCAGAGGATCGACAACAGCTAAAAGAAGGAAAATCGACTAAGGCAGAGAACTCTTAGAAGAATTCCAAGGGAGGTGATCGGATGGAAAAGATTGAATCGCAAAATCAAAGTATTAAGAATTAATGGCAGAGATCAGTTCGAGTGGAAGAGATGAAGAAGATTCGCGTGAAGGATGAGTGGATGATCAGGATTAGATCGCAGAATTGAAGGCGAGAGATGAACGACAGAGATCGAATCGCACCAGGAGAGATTTCTCAAATCGCAACTTTAAAGAGTTTAGTGTTAAGGCATCGCATGGTAAGTTAAGTTGGTTGCGATGCGAAGTGAAGGAGCCATGTGTCAGCACTGCGCACGAGCCCACATCGCAAATCTTAGAGGATACTGTTAAGAGTTCGCACGGTATGGTAAATTGTATGTGATGCGATGAGGGAAGAGCCATGTGTCAGCACTGTGCACAAGTGCACATCGCAAATCTTAGAGGATACCGTTAAGATTTCGCTCGGTATGGTAAATTGTATGAAATACGATGAGGGAAGAGCCATGTGTCAGCTCTTTGCACTCACGCACATTGTAGATTATATGAGTTAGTGATATCCATGAGAGTTAAACTTGTGGGCAAGCGAAGTGCGATGTACTGTGATTGGTGGAAAGTGTTGTGGGACCCTCCAGTAAAGAAGTTTCGCTGGTATGTAATTAATTTTGGTTTTATGTTTAATTGGGATTAAAGTAATAGTTTGTGATTCCACTGTGTATTTTGATATTTTTGCAAAACATTAAAAGGTGCGGGCAAGCAATGTGCGATGTATTGTGGTCACATAGTGTGGGACCCGATAACCCCTGTTCCATGTATGTTACTATGCGTTGTTTAATCACTAACGTATGCATGTGGAATAAATGTCGATATTGGACTCCACTGTGTTAAAAGGGATTTATATGGGCCATAACCCACAAGTAACAGTGTTATGCAATTGTAGCTATGTAATAAAGGGAAAAATATGAACACAACAAGTAAAGGCTCGAGCAAGTAAAAGGACCTGACCTCGTGCATAACAATACAATAGCATAGGTCAAGTCAGGTAAAAAGGGAAGTTACGTACCATAGTTGAAACATAAATGTAGAAACATAAAAGGCAAGGGAACAACAATTTGAAGAGGGCAAATGCACAACAAAGCTAAGAATCTGAAAGGGCTAAATTGGAATATTTTGATTGTAACTGTAACTGTATTAATTATTTTATATTGTTTGTGATGCAAAGGCAAGTCTCTATAGGAAAAGAAAAACTCGAATCTAATTCTGAAATGAGTGTATTTAGTGTTGTAACATCCTGAATATGTTGAGTGAGGAAATGAATGGGTGGAAGGCAAGAATCATGCCTGTTCACTTCATATTCCCATATAGAATAAAAACAGCCATGAAGTAATCTCTATAAATGATGTTATTGTTATATTAATAGAGAGGTTCGGGAGTGGAAGAATAAGACAGATCAGATAGAGAAGTTGTGAAGATCCAAAGCTGACATAAAGCAGATTTGAATACTCGAAGGACAACAGTGAAGAAGGAGAAAAACTGAGCTGATATCCAGGTAAATCAGCATTTGATTTTATGGTACACTACAAGGAAAATACCCTCTATTAGAGGTTATAAAGGAGGTTTTTAGTGTTATAAAATTTTCCAAAATTTTCAAAAAAACATTTGCTACAACATCCATTTACGACTACGAAGGTTTTGGCGAAGCGTTTAACGGAAATTCAACACAACTAAAAAAACTGGGCGCCTGGAGGTTATTACGGATGTTTTTTTCATCGGTGCGCTACTAAGGTGTCAATGCACCGGTGTGTGTCATCTAGAAGGTGGCCCGGGGCAGTCGAAGGTGCATGCATCGGGCTGTCAAGGTATAAAACCGCACTGGGTGCAGTGTTGGCGATACAACACACAAGGCCGTTCTAATTGGTCTTGGGATTTGTGCAGTGCCCATAGGTCATCTCAACGCACCAGTACATAGGATCAGATAAACGCACTGATTTTTCTAATTCGTATTGGTATTTGTGCGGTGCCCATAGGTCGTACAAATGCACCGGTGCGTAGTCTCACATAAATGCACCAGTGCGCAGTATTGCACAAACACACCAAGATTTATAATTGGTATTGGTATTTGTGTGGTGCCCATAGGTTGTACAAATGCACCAGTGCATAGTCTCACTTAAATGCACCGGTGCGCAGTATCACACAAATGCACCGAAATTTATAATTGGAATTTGGTATTTGTGCGTTGCCTATAGGTCGTAGAAACGCATCGGTGCGTTGTATCATACAAACGCACCGGTGTACAGTAACTGACATGCATCAGTGTTTATTTTGTATTTTTTAGAAACATCAACCTGTGACAGTGCAATTATTGTGATTTTTTAAAATTCATTATTCATCAAAAGTCGACACATCTTATAACAATATTCATATTAATTAAATTTTTATTAATTCATTTGAATGTGATGTTTGGATTAATTTGTTATATTATATCATAATTATTGTGATTTTTTAAAATTCATTATTCATCAAAAGACGACACATATATATCTTATAACAGTATTCATATGAATTAAGTTTATATTAGTGCATTTGAATGTGATGTTTGGATTAATTTGTTATATCATATCATCAAATTTCACATCTCTTCATTATAATATTTAATCATCTATAAATTTAATCAGTGGTGTTACATTTCACAGCGAAAATGGAGAACACAATAAAATAAATTAAAACATATTTTATTATATATATATATATATATAAGACAGTATTTTTCATACAAAATGGGACAGTTATTGGTATCCCTTTGTCTTTCAATTGGGACACTATGTCCATTACAATAAACAAAATGTCTGATTTCACAAACAAATATTTCAAAACTACAATGCCTTGATTTGATATCAAAACATAGTGATCATCATTCTTCACTTGAACTGTTGTCACTGCTAGAGCTACTTCCATGACTTGGGTTATTTTCAGGAATGTTTTGTTCACGGTGTTGATTGTTTTCTTCTTCCATAAAAATAAACTGTAATGAGTGTATATACATTGGTGAGAATAATGAAAATTGCAATATTAAATAATATACATCAATGTAAATCGAAAATAAATGATGTACCATAGCAACAATTGACTCATGAACTATACACATTCTTTCAAAACCATGTAGTATGCCATCTTTCAAGATTTTATCTTTTGGCACAGTTCCATAGTTTGTTTCCTGAAATTTTTATGCCCCATAACAAATCGTATATTTAATATAAAAGATTTTTTTGTTCTATTAATTATAGACGAAGCTAAGTAAAACAAGATTGATAGATGCTTACAAATTCCACAATTAATTTCTGATATGCTAACATATACTCATAACCCATATTTAACCCAATTTCAATAAATTCGTTTGATGGTTCTTCTTTGTATGTTAACACCTGTTTGAAGACATTCAATGATGATTTTTGTAAAACAACTTAAAAAATACAAAAATTAAATCTACTTAAGTTGTTACAAGGAAGTAGCCATTACTCACAAACTTAGATATCAACCATTTTCTTCCTTGTGATCCTGTTTTATGTGTTGAATGGGTTCCATTTTATTTTCTTTTCTGCAAGAAAATACTTGAAAATTAATATTTAATGCTAAATTGTTTATTTATTGTACCTAATGATCGAAAATTCAATGATTACATATTACATTTGAAGCATGTTGTTGTTGAGATGGCTCCTCCTGTGATGCAATTTTGTCCATTTCTTTGACCATCTCCTTGTACACCTTTTTGGACATTCCTACTGGCATATTTCTGATATCAAATCGTTCATCGTTTGAGATTTTCATAATCTTCCTGAAAATGTAACATGACAATAAACTATTTAATTTTTATATTGATATATGAAAAGTAAATATAAAAAAAGTGATATTTATAAATGATATTTATAAATAATTCTAGACAAACATTTAAAGGAATATTACTTTTTTCATTCCTTATTTTTTTTTTTGTACATTTTTGCTATTAAAAGTCTGACATGTCTCATTGACCAATTCTCTGGAAACTCTTCCTGTAGTTTAGATAAAATTTGGTTCTCGAAATCATTGGATTTATTTTTGTATTGTAAGTGGAAAGAACGTCTATACATTCGTTCCACTAGATCCCTCAAACTTTTGTAAGAGTTTTTCCCCCTTTCGTTAACCTCCAACGCCACTATAGATGAGCTAAGAAGCAATTCATTTTCATTTGCATGTTTTATTTCTTTTCTTTTCTTAAAACAACATTCCTTTTCTGAGTTGTTGGTCCCTATAGAAAATTAAACATATGTGAATTAATATATTCTTTGACACATGTTATATAATAATTTTAAGTATATTATTAATGAAAATTACAAAAAGAAACTCATATTGGATCAATAGTATTTTTTTCATTCACCTGATTCATCATTTTGCAATTTTCCATCAAGATTTTACGCTCTTCTGGTACTAGATCAAAAATAATCTTATCGAGCTTCGTCATTTTGTGGCTCTGCATGATACACAGTAAACAATACATATTAGTTAAACTTACATATAGTTAAAAAATAATATTTTTGTAAAGAATTTACAAATAACTTGCCTTTTTTTTCTTTTCTTGATGTGTTATTAGTATTTTTGTTACTTGATCTCTTGTCGGCCATTTCTTTATCAATATGAAACTTGTACCATATCATTCATTAATATATTTTATAAATATATTGTCAACTTTCAGGTAAAAAAAAAAACTCAAGAAACCGGTGCGCCATTCATGGTGTACGCACCGACGTCGGTGCCTGGGGGTTTTATAAATGCACCACCAAAACCATATAATATACCATTCGATGCTCTATGTCAACAAGGAGAATCGATGTGTTACATGTTAACCAGCGCATCAATTAACACAGACAAATAATAAAAATCGTCCAGTGTTAGTTTTTGTAGCATAAACGCCCCACGCAAACAAGGGACCACCATACGGTGCTCTCTGTCAACTAGGAGACCCGGTTTGGTGTGTTATATATTACATGGTGCACCGATTAACACAATAAAAAAAATGTAAAACAACACTTGGGCGATGCACCATAATTAAATAGCGCACTGGTGCCCTATTTTACATATGGCGCACTGATTAAAAAAAATTGTTTTTAAATTTTTTATCACACAGTACTTTCGCGATGCACTCGGATAATCCAGTGCATCGGTTGGCTAGGTTACGTCGAGTGCACCGATTAAAAAATATATATTTTTTTCAAAAATTCAAAAAAGGGCCGATATGGATTGGGATCCGACTATGCAAGTCGTCCCCTGGGTTGGATGTCATAGGCCTATATATAGCAATACAAACCCTATAAATCTAAAATGAAAATCCCTAATTCTGAAATCACAGAAATAGGGAGAATAAATGGAAGAAACAAAAATAATGAAGGGCTTAGGGTAAAAATAGATTTTTTTTTGTGAAAATGAAAAACAAATTGAAATTTTTTTCTTACTGCGTAAAAAATACTGCAGAAAAAGTTAAAAAAACAATAAAATTTAATAACAAGATCATTTGAAATTCTATGCTACAGGGTTTGAATCACCAGAGGTTTGGAATTCTGATTGTCTGAATACTTCTATTCGAAAGTATTTTTCTGCTCCACAATGCTCTCTTCCTCCAGGTATGTCTCTTGTAAATCTCTAGCTGAAATTTTTTGTAAAAATAGTGAAATAATGAAAAGTGTTTAGTATTTAAAGAATTGTTTTATGAAATCAGATTTTCGAAAATATTTTGCTGCCCATTTTTCAATTCACCATTTTTTTTTTCACTTAAAGAAAATAGAGTTGCATTTTTTTTATTTGCGGTTATTTGTCACCGGTGCATCACTTAATATCACTGCACCGGTGTATCCATTGATAACATGGCACCGGTGCGCAGTAACTAAAACACACCGTGCGGTTATCTGCACATTAGCACCAATAACAATAAGTCCATTTTTAAGGCACCGAAATTACTTTTAGGTGTGTACACCAAAATTTATTGTTGATTTTGCTCAAATTCAGGGATAAAATATCATAATTATATCGAATGGAAAATTCTTCAAAATCCAGCTCGTTCCATAATATTTCTCAAAGTCCATCACGGAGTTCTCCCTATCCATCTCGAGACGTAATATTTACTTAAGATTTTATTTATATTTTCATTATATAATTAAATTTATGTTTTTTATCCATGTCAATCATGCACAGCTTAATTAAATTTATAATGTGTACAAATTTGCAGGTTCATGCAGATTCATAATCGAGTTTAGATGCACAAAATATTCAAATAGCTCCAAAACGTCGGAAGCTCTTATCAAGAGCAGCATACAGCAAGGCACATTTGGTAGATGAAAATGAACAACTGCTTCACCCTGCCAATTGTAACAATATTGCATCTTCTAGCCACAATCCTAGGACAATGATGCTAATAATTATAATTGTTTGGTATATTGATTAATGTAATTATTTCAACGTCAAACCAACTAATCATGTAATATTGTCAACGTGTTTACTAATTAATATCATATATTTTGTACTAATCATGTTCAAATATTTTTTTTTAATTATTAAGATTCTAGTGATGATGAGAAAACTACCTACCATTTTTCGTTGCACCCCATGACAATGTCAAATCAAGAGAAGAATGAATTAAAAGAAAAAATCTAAGAGGAACAATACCAAGAATGGTTGAATCAACCACCGATTCAATTCCTGCTACGTCCATATTCACCAATTAGGAATGACTACAACAATAGTAGTTCTTCACAAGATGGCGATGGAGGAAATAAAATAGAGGTTGGTATGGAAGATTACTTAAGGGATATGACTGCCATGGAGAAAATGTTGTTAGATGCATTCCAAAACAATTATCAGCCATGGGATGATGCTCATATCACTGACACCTTTTTCGAAAGCCTTAAATTTTCTTCCGCCACCCCTCTCTTTGGAACTGGCAGTCAGTCAAATTCTACCCAGTTGGGGACAATGATGTTACTGTACATCTTGAAAGAAAAGTTTGGCTTTTCGAATGCATGTTTCTTGAAAATTTTGAGGAAAGTTACCATAAATTCCCCCCTTATATAAATTTGAGAAATATAATCAGTACACAATGAACATTACAAATGGTAAATTTTATGAACGTTAATAATTATATCGGCATTAATGTACATTTATTAATATATATTTCCATGATCACCAACTACAGGTTATTCAAAGATAAGGTTCTTCTGAGTGATAATGTCTTGCTCGATAGCTGCGAAGAGGCAAAGAAATTATTGAAAATGTTAGGTGTTGAGTACATATCATGTCATGCATGTCCAAATGATTGTATCCTATATAGAGAAGAAAATGCAGACAAGGAGATATTTCTGAAATGTGGGCATGACAAGTGTGATAAATAAATAAAAGAAGGGTAAGTGTTGGCTCGAGGGGTCCTGACCTAGGTTCGGCGTGCAAGGTTTGCCAAAAAACCCCCTATACTACTGGCCCTTTTGGAAGTGACCTGCTTGCGCAGGTCAAAGTCTCACCCGAAGTAGTATGGGTGGGTGATGGAACCAGGTTTCCATACCCTGAGAAAGGATGGGTAAAGCAATCAGAGCTGCGCTAGGTCATGTAATCCCTGATTACCTTGTTCTACGCAAGTTTAATTAGGCCTCTGTTCACATCCACGTGTGCTAGATCTATATTTATATGTTTTTATGACAATAACACAACAATATATAAACAAAACAGAATAGACCCAAATCCATAAACACACTTACGCAGATGTTCGCAGCTTAAAGACAGAAAATACACAATACAACAATTACCAACAATTCGCACCAGATTACTCACAGATTCAGTTCTCTATCAATCCTTCTTATTCATTCATTCATCAATTCTTCCTTACAATTCCCTTCCCAACCTGCGCACACAACAACAGGGTCCGCACACAGCTGGACTTGGATCTCCGCGCACACAGCCAGCAGGAGTCCATTCCCCAAAACCCAAACAGATAGCTTAAACAACAATTCACATCAATAGCTCATCATTCTTGTCCTTTACAATACAAAATGCTCCTCTATTTATAACAATCTAGCCTAGAATTTCTTATGGTCCACCAACTGTGGTTTTAGGACTCCTAGTTTACCCTTTTACCCATTACAGTGCGTTCGAGGCTTTGACCCGCCCCAAAACCCCTGTGCTAGACTAAATTTAATCAAAAATATTCAAAATGGACCAATTTCGTAGCTTGTTAGGAGACCCTGTTCCAATAGTAAGTCACGTACTAGTCCTCATTTTAAGATATTGAGGCACATGCCTATAATCCCAAGGATTCAAAGGATATTTCGTTGCAAATAATTAGCTATGTTGCAGGGATGTCATGCCTCACATAGAAGTGAGTTGGGAGTTATGTGAATCCCAAATGATTCAATAGCCATGAAGCATATAGAGGATACATGGCCCGAAAAATTCAAGGATGAAGTACGAAGTCTACGACTCAGCATAGCCATGGATGGTGTCAACACATATTCCCTCCAGAACACCAACTATTCTGTTTGGCCCGTAGTAGTGATCAATAACAATATCCCCCCATAGTTTTCCGTGAAGAATGAACATCTTATGTTGGCTCTCATAATCCCTGGTCGAAGACAAGTGAAGAATATGGATGTTCACTTACAACCATTGGTAGATGAATTGAAGGAATTATGGGATGGGATAAATGTATACGATGTATTAAGACCCATCGCAGTAGAGAGGATTTCTACGTTATATGGCATATGTGCTTACACAACACATGATTATCTAGGCTTAGGAGTTTTATATGGTAAATTAGATGTTTAATTTATTTATTTTTTTATATACGTAACAATATTCTTTCACATATTAGTTGTTTAATTTGTTCTGATTGTTTTGATCTTCACGATATTATTTAACGCGCCATGCATATTAATTGTATACAATAATCTAACAGGTCTTGTAACAAAAGGGTATTTTGGATGTAAAATTTGTGGGCCTTCTCTAAAAGCTAGATGGTCCAAGTACCTATGAAAGCCATTGTATGATTGCTCCAGGGTATTCCTCCTAGAAGAACACCCTTACAGAAGAGAATCATCTGCTTTCAATGGTAAATGAGAGAGAACCCAAAGGCCTCCAATAACGACACGATCTAAATGGCTTAGAGCATATGAGAGAGAGAAGGAGAAGGAGTTCATAGAAATTTTTGATTCAAATGGGGAGCCTATGTTCGATGATCCAGAATTATTCGACACCTATGTTGAGAAATTTTCCATTGGGATGAAAAGGAAATCTATCTTTTATAACCTGCCATATTGGGAACATCTTAATATTACCCACTTATTAGATCCCATGCATATATTTAAAAATTTTCCATATTCTTTATGGAGGACCATATCATCGAAACAAAGTGACACATTGGTTGTTAGGAAATATATTATTACTTCAAAAACTAAAAAGAAACATTGGCCAAGAAGATTAGAAATTACAGGATCAGAGGCAGGCATTGGTCCCTGTAATTCATGATATTTCAAAGAAGGTGATGTCCCATGGATTTAAAGAAAAGATGATATTTCTTTGGAAAAGGAAGTTATAATGGGTGCGAGGGTGCCATCTTCATACGGGTCTTCACTACGGTGTTCCTTCACCGTGGATGACCATTTGTCGGGGTTGAAATTGCATGACCATCTAAATCTTCTAAGAGTACTTATAATGTCAAAAGAATGATTTTATTATTTGTTATATTAATAAAATTTATCCCATGCATGGATCATAAAACATAACTAATTTTGTATATTATTGCACGTGTTTATAACTTTACAGTTTCATTACCCTTTGTTTGTGCGTTGGTGTGTGAAACTTGAATTCCCTCAAGATCTAGGACGTGCCATATCTAAATTATCTACATTTTTACGTTGGATCACGTCAAAGGAGATTCATGTGGCTAGCATTCCACGGTGGCGTCAAGAGATAGTTGAGATTGTATGTATGTTTGAGAAGGAACTGCCAACGAGTTTCATGGACTTGCAGGTTCATCTTCTAATCCACCTAGTAGATGAGGTTGAATTAGTTGGGGTGGTTTGTTGTCGTTGGATGTTCTTCTTAGAGAGGTACATGAAGAAATTTCAAGTTTTTGTTTGACAAAGGGAAAAACCCGAGGGGTCTATGGCAGAGGGGTACATATATTATGAGTCTTTCTATTATGCTAGTGAGTACATCAAGAAAATCGACAATAGACCAGGTGCGGTGATTTGGGATGATGAAAGGGATGAAGACAAAAGAGAAGGGGAGTTGCTCCAAACGAGGGGAAAAAGTGCTTGATAAAGAGTAAGCGACTTATAATTTTTCAAATTTACACAAAGTAAATATTCATGTTGAACTTCGATATAATGTAGATTTTGATCTCTGTGTAATATATAATGTCGGTTTGATTTCATCAACGAATGCAAAAATTAAAGCTATCAATAAATTTGTTCTTTACAATTCTGAAGCTACACAACCGTGGGTCGCATTGTACGAACAAAAGAGAATGAAATGGGATAGTGACAGGAAAGAATAAAGATGGTTGAATGGTAGAAGTATGCCTTATCCCGATCATTTAAAATAAAATATGCCAAAAATATGCTCCAACAATTGGGTTGCTAAACAAGTCAGAGAGAAATACGGTGCAACCAGTCGTTACCCACATGCTAAGGAGGATGCGCTAAATGTAGGGATTGGGTGCAACAACTCAATAATAATCTATTTAATTTATATATACATTTGAAACTTAATAATGCACCTTTCAAATGTAATTACACATATATTTCATATTTTAACTATTGGGTTATTATAAGACACATGAAACTATGATTTTTTTAACTTTTTATAATAAGTGCATTTGTTCCCATCTATGTGGGCATATGGACACCATTTTCACATAGAAAATGCCGATGCTGGAAACATCACACAAGACTGTGGAGTGGAAGTCGAGTTCGATCAATCTAGTTGATCTAGCCATCATGATCAAAACCTAGCACGAGGGATGTTAGGTTACATCGGAAAGATACAAGATATCAATGAAGTGGATTTCTCTTCTTTCTAATGTGTTATTTTTAGGTGCAAGTGGTGGGACACCTTTGATCGGAATAATGTAAAGGAAGATTGCGATAGTAGGCTGATATGTATCAACTCTAGAAAGATGTGGGATGAAGCTAAGGAGCCCCATGTTTTCCTAAACACTGCAACCGGGTGTTTTTTTACCCAGATGTGTTGGATAGGGATTGATGGTTCATATTGAGACATGACCCTAGATCAAAACATATTTTTGAGAACAATAGTGTTATCATTCCATGCGAGCTATAAGATAATGAGGGTGACCATGAGAACTGAGAGTGATAAGGTACATGTGTTATTTTATCAATATTTATACTTTTTAAGATGGGTTTTTCGAAACATTATAATTTGTATTTTGAATTAATTGTTAATTTGCATTGTGTTAATGTTAAAATCAATATTTCACTTGATAATTTGCAATTATGTTGATCTTAAAAACAATGACGTACTGTATAAAGTTCTTTTTTTGTATGTAAGATCATAATAAAATAATGATAATTTTGAAGTACATGAATTTATTTGCATTATTTTCTAAACTTTATTATGTTACAAAATTCATATTATTCTATATTTCTTATTTTACAATTATTTAAAATTTTACAACTTTACAAATCTTAAAATTTTAATAAAATCATTTCACATTAATACATTAATTAAAAATTTTACATTAATACAATTAAAATTTTACAAATATTTTACATGCAATTACAATTACAATTACAATTTCACATATAATTACAATTACAATTTTAAAATTTTACATACAATCACAATTACAATTACAATTACAATCATTTCACAGTAATACAATTAAAATTTTACAAATATTTTAAATAGAATTACAATTACAATTAAAATTTTACAATTTCACGTACAAATACAATTTTAGAATTTTACATATATACAATTACAATTTTAAAAATTTAAAATTTACAATTACAATTACAATTTTATAATTTTACATATATACCATTACAATTACAATTTTAGAACTTTACATACAATTAGAATTACAATTACAATTTTACAATTTTACATATATACAATTACAATTACAATCATTGTTGGGAAAAATACTGAGAGGGGGGGTGAATCAGTATTTACTGCATATTCCAAAACTTTTACTTTTTCTTGCTTCTAAAACCCATACGCTACTTTCCTGAAACAGACTCTCGTATATACGCGGATACCCTTTATGAAACTCGCGTATGCACAGATATCTAATTATGTCATTAGTTCTTCACATAAATCATTCCATCATTCATTCATCAGATGTTTAATAAACAGTAAACATGAATAGTAAGAACAGAGTAAACCATCACACAAAGCATCACACATGAACACCAGGATTTTTAGGTGGAAACCCAAGTCGGGAGAAAACCACCGCTGCCGTTGCTCAGCCTTCAATATTTTATTATTGAGAAAACATCTTACAACATATGTGCTGATGCAGACTCCTACCAGCACGCAGGCACCCACCTGCGCTCGTTTACCAGCCTCTCCTGGAAGGGAGCTCCAACCCCCTGACTCGTTTACCAGCCTCTCCTGGAAGGGAGCTACGACCCCCTGATCTCGTTTACTAGCCTCACCTGGAAGGGAGCTACAACCCCCTGACTGAAGGCTACAACCCTCAGCACCTCTATGGACCACGTTTCATCAATTTTCACACTGGATCCAAAGCTTCCTTAAGGACACCACTTGCAGCCACATTTCATCATATTTTCAGACTGGACCCTTTCCATACTTTTAAGCACAATCAACCATGAAACAGATACATATAACTCACTGACAGATATCAGTAAACCAGCAGAACAGATCAGACATTTCTTACCACAGACTTCAGCAAACCCTAGTTTGCATACGCGCTTTCCTTTCTCTGATGTCGCGTATATACGCGCTTCCGTTCACATAAACCCGCGCATACTTCAGTACAAATTACAGAGCTAATTTAATCGCGCACACGTTGGCCGGGCCGCGTATGTGTCGCTTTCCTCCGCGGCGAACTAGCGTATAGATCTTCAACTATTATAGAGCAAAGACACGGCATCGAGGATCTACCGTATTTACCGTTTCGTACGTATGTTCGCCTCATCTCAGATCTAGGCCTTCTATGAACAGATCTAGTAGATACAAGTACAATACAGATCTAGATCCCCTTCTTCATCACTCCTTCATTGGTGCATCATACATTTAGATCTTTCATTCAATTGTAACCCTTTCCATTCAGATATACTCCAGAGAGAAGTATTCATTCGAGCTCAGACATCTTGCACCCACGTTCATATGTTGCACAATGAATTTCTTCTCTTTATATAGGTTTACCCTTTTTTCGATACCATGAGCCAAAAACACATTACATCCGATGGTATTCCTGGACGGGGTTGTTTAGACAAATCATAACCCAATACAATGGGTCAATACCATGGTGGTTACCCCTAGTTTTGCACTTTTTGAGCGCTTTTGCCCATACGCGACTTGGCACGTTTTTTCCCGCGTGCATACGCGACTTCCCTTAGACAAATACGCGTATGCCTAGAGACATACTCTTTTCATCATAAATCTATCACATTCTGAATTCCTTTCTGCATTGCCTTTTGTACTCACTGTAGATACATCAGATATAGTTCATCAAGACATATTCAAGCACAACTTCATCAAGAAGTTGCCATCTTCTTCATCAAGTGGGTTGTCATTCAATGACAACACTCAGCATCATGTTGTTAACTAACATCATTTCATATCAGATTTACATCATTTACCAAGTCCATCAAGTCAAGAATAACTTCATCAGGTGTATTGCCATCAAGGACAACACATGTCAATAATCTCATGTCTTCATCTTCATTCAGTGGGTTGCCATCAAGAACAACACTTTTGCATCATATTGCCAACAATATCCCCCTTTGGACTTGATGGCAACCATGATGGTGTTTGGTTACCACAAATATCTCTCCATTTTTGACACCATTCAAACACCATGTCACTCTCCCCCTTTGACATCAAGGGCAAAGGGCGGATCAAAACCAACATACTCTCCCCCTTTTCTCCACATGCGGAAGAAGCGTTCTGCAGATCTGAGATATACTGAAGTGACCAAGCTCCCCCTGAGTTCATGCTGAAAACATATTTTCTAATGAAGTACATGACTCTATGAATTTCCTATCACCAAAGACTCATACTTACATCAAATATCCAACCAAGTGGATTTACATATAAGACTCAAGTACCCAACCAAGTGGGTTCACACATTTCAACTCAGCTACCCAACCAAGTGGGTTTATAAAATTTGACTCAGCTACCCAACCAAGTGGGTTTACAAATTTTGACAAGTCCTTACATGACTGAAAATTACAATTTTACATCATTGGTCTCAACATGACCTTTTCATCAAGATACAAATATGACTTTTCATAACAAACACCAGAAGGTCCTCAAGAAAGAGAACATATTTCAGAACCATCATAATGCCAACAATGCATTATACTCAGCAAAGCTAATTCTCCCCTGAATCTATGCATCCAAGCAACCTTTCCATATGACTAAGGCTCCCCCTTAGTTTGTGCACCCTGAACACTTTTACCAACAAATCATCAAGGCATCTTTATAAAAACATTAGAAAAAGAATTATGAGAACTGGAACACCACCAGAGACCAAACAGTATCAGAGATACCAAACAGCACTGCAACTGTGCTGAAGAGAGCTGACTCCAAACAGAAATTTGTTAGCAATCAGACATACGCAGTTTTCTGTGCATGAACTCGCGTATATATGCGACTGTGTTTCAGAAAACCCGTGTATCCAATACCATCTTCTAAAATTATGCAGATTTGTTCTTTTGACTGGCAGAGAACACTCCCAGCTTCTGTCTTAGATACTCGAACGCTTCCCTGGGCAGAGGTTTGGTAAATATATCAGCAACTTGTTCTTTGGAGGGAACATACTCCAACTTCACCTTTTGCTCAAGCACTTGTTCACGTAGGAAGTGATACTTGATGGGAATGTGCTTGGTCTTTGAATGCATAACAAGATTCTTTGAAATACTGATGGCACTTGTATTGTCACACTTAATGGGGACAGGAGGTGTACATTTGATTTGAAAATCTTGTAAATTTTGCATCATCCAAAGGAGTTGAGTGCAACAAGATGCGGCAGCCACATATTCTGCTTCTGCTGTAGATAAGGCAATATAATTTTGCTTCTTGCTGAACCAAGATACTAACCGGGGTCCCATATAGAATGCACCACCACTGGTGCTTTTCCGATCATCAACACTTCCAGCCCAATCTGCATCAGTGTAAGCATGAAGAGTAAGATCAGCATTCTTTGGATACCATAGACCAAGGTCTTGAGTTCCTTGAAGATATTTGAAAATTCTTTTAACAGCCTGAATGTGAGACTCTTTGGATTAGCTTGGAATCGTCCAACAATCCCAACTGCATGCATAATGTCTGGTCTAGTCCCAATGAGATAAAGTAGACTTCCTATCATTGATCTGTATTCTGGTTGATTCACCGTGGGAGAATCATCATGAGAACTGAGATTGCATCCGGTTATCATTGGTGTACTTACAAGCTTGCATTCTTCCATGCCATACTTCTTCAGAATTTTCTTAAGATATTTTGCTTGTGATAGGAATATACCATCTGCAGTTTGATGCACTTGTAAGCCAAGAAAGAATGTTAGTTCTCCAAGTAAGGACATTTCAAATTCTTGTTGCATGACAGAAGAAAATTTTTGACTCAAAGATTCTTCGTTACTCCCAAAAATGATATCATCAACATATACAACCACAATCAATAGTTTACCATTTTCAACTTTTGTGTATAAGTTGCTATCAGCAGATCCCTTTGAAAATCCTTGTTGATGAAGATATTTGTCAAGGCGATAATACTAAGCCCTTGGAGCTTGTTTGAGACCATATAGAGCCTTTTTAAGTCTACAAACAAGATTTGCATCATTTCCCAAAATGAAACCTTCCGGTTGTTCTATATATACTTCTTCTTCTAGATCACCATTAACAAAAGCAGATTTAACATCCATTTGATAGACTTTGATTTGTTGATAACTTGAAAAGGCAAGAAACATTCTTATGGCTTCAAGTCTAGCTACAGGAGCAAAAGTTTCTTCAAAGTCTATACCTTCTTGTTGAGTATACCCTTTGCAAACCAATCTAGCTTTGTTTCTTACAACATCCCCATTCTCATTTAGCTTATTCTTGAAAATCCATTTAGTTCCGATGACATTTTTATCATGTGGTCTTGGTACCAATTCCCAAGTATCATTCTTTTCAATTTGATCAAGCTCTTCATTCATGGCTTGCTTCCAACATTCATCTTTGCTAGCTTGATTAACATTGTGTGGTTCAATTGTGGATAGAAGTGCCAAATGATTAGAAGATCCCACAAGAGTTCTCCTTGTTCGTACACCTGATTCCTTGTCACCCAAAATTTGAGATTCAGGATGATTCTTTTGAACATATCTGGATGGAGCTTTTTCAGACAGATCATCTTCAGGTTCTTCATTGGATCCACTGTCTATATCATTTCTATTTGATGTAGAAGGACATAGGTCACCATCATCTTCTTTTGTTGTTTGTTTTTCTTCTTTAGGAGCTGCAGGAGACTCATCAATAACAACATCAAGACATTCAACAATCTTTCGAAGCCTTTTATTGTAACATTTGTATGCTTTGCTTGAAGATGAGTAACCAAGAAATATCCCTTCATCTGATCTAGGTTCAAACTTGCCAAGATTTTCATAATTATTTTTGATAAAGCATTTACTTCCAAAAACTCTAAAATGCTTCACAGATGGAGAATTACCATACCAAAGTTCATATGGAGTTTTGTCACTATTTACCCGAACATGAGCCTTGTTGAGAATGTTAGCTGCTGTATGTGCTGCTTCTCCCCAGAACATGTCAGGAGTTCCAGAATCATCGAGCATAGCTCTAGCCATTTTTTGAATTGTTCTATTCATTCTTTCTGCTACGCCATTTTGTTGTGGAGTACCTGCTACAGAGAATTGTCTTTTTATGCCATGCTGTTCACAAAATTCAAAGAATTCATTTGATGTATATTCTCCTCCTCGATCATATCTAAGACACTTGATTTTTAGATCTAATTCATTTTCAACCAATGCTTTGAAGATCTGAAATTTTTCAAATGCTTCATCTTTGTGTTTAATGAGCCCGATCCAACACATTCTAGAGTAATCATCAATAAATAAGATATAGTATTCTTCTCCACGTGGTGACTTTTTCCTCATAGGTCCACATATGTTAGTATGAATGAGTTCAAGAGGCTCACTTGATGATCCTTCTTTGGCATTAAATCGTACTCTGGTCTGCTTACCGAATTGACAAGATTTGCATATGATACTTTCTGGTAGATTAATATTGGGAAGACCACGAACAGCTTGAAGTCTGCTTGCTTTGTTGATTTGAGAGAAGCTCAGATGTCCCAACCTTCTATGCCATAGCCAATTTTCTGAAGACTTGCTCAAGTAGCATTGATCTATGCCGTTCAATATATACAGGTTGCTTGGATTTCTTTTTCCTTTTATAATGATTTTACCTGTATCAAGATCACGAACCACATATTCTTTTGAACTAAAGACCACTTCTGTTCCTTGATCACACATTTGACTTACACTTAACAAGTTATGTCTTAATCCATCCACATACATGACATCATTAGCCTTCACCTTTTCTTTTAGAAATACTGACCCTTTTCCTTTAATTACAGCAGGAGTATCATTTCCAAATGTAACTTTCTTTTCCTTTTCTAGAGCATTATATGTAAGGAGTTTGCTTTTGTCACCTGTCATGTGTCTTCAGCACCCACTATCAATGTACCATTGATTTTCTTCACCTTCTGCAAATAACGCTATCCCACAATTTTCAACCTATATTTCTTTCTTTTTCCACACTTTAGAGCTTGAGGGAACATGTTCTTTTGGCGGGACCTTGCTCCTGCATTCAGATTCTTCATGACCAAAGTTATTGCAATAAGTACATTCAACTTCGTTTTGAAGAGGAGAAAAGTTGTTATAGGTGTTCTTCTTTGGTTCAATATTCATCCTTTTCTTTCTTGCTTCTCTTTTCATGATGGTTTTATATGCAACACATTGAACAGCTTTATGACCAAAATTGTGACATGAGAAACATTTTCCATTGAAGTAGAAATTTCTGCGATCATGAAATCTTCTATTTGAATTTACCTATTGGTTGTTGTTTCTTTGAGGGATCTCCCTGTTAGTGGTCCTTGATTTGAGATGATCATGCTTTACCTGTAAAGATCCTTTGCTCCCTTGCTGAGTGGCTGAATGAAGAGAACCAGTTGTGACTGCTTTCAGATAATTTGGTGCTGAAGTCTGGGAAGATTCCCCAGTATATCCAAGACCTATTTTTATAAGAGGAGACCGTTGTGTCTTGATAATCTCATCTAAGGTTTCTGAACCTTTAGCAAATCTAAGATTGAGAGTCTTCACTTTCTCATTATCTTTCCTTAGACTTACTACTTCACACTCCAATTCCTCAATGCGGTTTTCCTTTGCTTCAAGCTGATTTTCAAGAGTCTCTATGATTATGTTCTTTTCTTCTAGGCTTACTTTGAGTTGATTGTTTTCTTCAAGAAAATCATTGTCCTCTAGAGCATCCACAAAAGTATCCTTTTCTTCTCTTTCTTCAAAAGCCATGAGAAGTCTAAAGTCTTCTTCACATTCTTCCTCACTATTAGATGATCCATCACTGTCTTCATTAGTATAATAACTTTTTCTTGTGCTAGATTGATTCTTATTCCTTCTTGCTACTTCTTTTCCTTTAGCCGATATTTCTTTATAAGGACACTTTGCAGCATAATGACCAACTCTTCCACAATTGAAACATTTGAAAGGAAGCTTACCTTTGAACTTTCCGGTACCTAGTTGAAGTCTTCTCACAAAATTTTCTTCTTCTTCTTCTTCAGATATATAGCTGGATTCTTTGACAACTTCCTTTTCTTTTCCTTTTGCAGATGCCTTAAAAACATCTTCTTTGATTTGAGAAGGGCCTCCTTGCCTCATTTCAAAAGCAGTCAGAATACCATGTAATTGAACAATAGTAAGAGTTTGCAGATCTTGCCTTTCTTCAATAGCTGAAACTTTAGAGTCAAATTTTGAAGTCAAGGATCTCAAGACCTTTTCCACCAGAGTAGTATCAGTTATGGTTTCACCCAAATTTCTCATTCGATTTACAATATCATCTAGACGAAGAAAGAAACTGGCAACACTCTCATCACTATGCATCTTCAAATTTTCATATTCGATTCTAAGAGTTTGGAGTTTTGCATTTTTTACCTTTGTATCTCCTTCATAGCTCAGAATGATTTTGTCCCATATCTCTTTTGCTGAATGTAGCTGCATCACTTTATCAAATTCTGATTCAGACATGCTTCCTAATAAGACATTCACTGCTTTGGCATTGATTTCATACTTCTTCCTTTCTGCTGCATCAGTAGGAATACTTGCCGGGTATTGATAACCTTCTTCCACGATTGCCCATACATCTACACCAAGACTTTGCAGATATGCTTTTGTTCGTACCTTCCAGAATATCATATTGCTTCCATTGAATAGAGGTGGATTTATAGACATAACTCCTTCTTGACTTCCCATTGCGACGGATCTCCTTCAAGCGATCAAGCTTCTGCAGAAGAACCTGCTCTGATACCAATTGTTGGGAAAAATACTGAGAGGGGGGGTGAATCAGTATTTACTGCATATTCAAAACTTTTACTTTTTCTTGTTTCTAAAACCCATACGCTACTTTCCTGAAACAGACTCGCGTATATACGCGGATACCCTTTATGAAACTCGCGTATACACAGATATCTAATTATGTCATTAGTTCTTCACATAAATCATTCCATCATTCATTCATCAGATGTTTAATAAACAGTAAACATGAACAGTAAGAACAGAGTAAACCATCACACAAAGCATCACACATGAACACCAGGATTTTTAGGTGGAAACCCAAGTCGGGAGAAAACCACCGCCGCAGTTGCTCAGCCTTCAATATTTTATTATAGAGAAACATCTTACAACATATGTGCTGGTGCGGACTCCTACCAGCACGCAGGCACCCACCTGCGCTCGTTTACCAGCCTCTCCTGGAAGGGAGCTCCAACCCCCTGACTCGTTTACCAGCCTCTCCTGGAAGGGAGCTACGACCCCCCGATCTCGTTTACCAGCCTCACCCGGAAGGGAGCTACAACCCCCTGACTGAAGGCTACAACCCTCAGCACCACCTTGGACCACGTTTCATCAATTTTCACACTGGATCCAACAACTTCAATAGAACACCACTTGCAGGCCACATTTCATCATATTTCCAAACTGGACCCTTTCCATACTTTTAAGCACAGTCAACCATGAAACAGATACATATAACTCACTGACAGATATCAGTAAACCAGCAGAACAGATCAGACATTTCTTACCACAGACTTCAGCAAACCCTAGTTTGCATACGCGCTTTCCTTTCTCTGATGTCGCGTATATACGCGCTTTCGTTCACATAAACCCGCGTATACTTTAGTACAAATTACAGAGCTAATTTTATTGCGCATACGCGCTTTCTCTTCAGCGAAGCCGCGTATATACGCGCTTCCTCTGCGGCGAACTAGCGTATAGATCTTCAACTATTATAAGAAAGCAAAGATACTTCTTCGCATCGATATTCGGGCCCGTATTTACCCTTGCTTCTCGCATGTATGTTCGCCTCATCTCAGATCTAGGCCTTCCATGAACAGATCTAGCAGATACAAGTACAATACAGATCTAGATCCCCTTCTTCATCACTCCTTCATCGGTGCATCATACATTCAGATCTTTCATTCAACTGTAACCCTTTCCATTCAGATATACTCCAGAGAGAAGTATTCATTCAAGCTCAGACATCTTGCACCCACACTCCTGTGTTGCACAATGAATTTCTTCTCTTTATATAGGTTTACCCTTTTTCGATACCATGAGCCAAAACCACATTACATCCGATGGTATTCCTGGACGGGGTTGTTTAGACGAATCATAACCCAATACAATGGGTCAATACCATGGTGGTTACCCCTGGTTTTGCACTTTTTGAGCGCTTTTGCCCATACGCGACTTGGCACGTTCTTTCCCGCGTGCATACGCGACTTCCCTTAGGCAAATCCGCGTATGCCTAGAGACATACTCTTTTCATCATAAATCTATCACATACTGAATTCCTTTCTTCATTGCCTTCTGTACTCACTGTAGATACATCAGATTTAGTTCATCAAGACATATTCAAGCACAACTTCATCAAGAAGTTGCCATCTTCTTCATCAAGTGGGTTGTCATTCAATGACAACACTCAGCATCATGTTGCTAACTAACATCATTTCATATCAGATTTACATCATTTACCAAGTCCATCAAGTCAAGAATAACTTCATCAGGTGTATTGCCATCAAGGACAACACATGTCAATAATCTCATGTCTTCATCTTCATTCAGTGGGTTGCCATCAAGGACAACACTTTTGCATCATATTGCCAACAATCATTTCATAATAGATTAAATATTACAATTAAAATTAAAATTTTATAAAAAATTCACATACAATTACAATTTTAGAATTTTACATACAATTACAATTACAATTACAATTTTACAATATCATGATCATTTAATATTAAATTAATTAATAAACATCACGATCATGATAACCATCATACAAACATCATATTCGACTAAAAAACACATTCAAATTCACTAACATCATCATCATCATCATCATCTAACAAAACACAATTAGCATTGTATAACATCATCACAACACAAACATAAAATATACATCTGATGTGAAATAACTGCTATCACATACACATCTATCTGCAAGCTGCACATTAAATGAAAATATCTAATATGACCTAACAATATAGACATCATGATGATCACCAACATGTAAATTAAGTACAACTGCAACATGAACATAAAATACATGGACCATATATATATATATATATATATATATAACTGAATAATGCCAAAAATATACAATTGTAATATAAATGTCATATATCAGTTGGTGGTACATCATCAATAGCAGTTCTAGTCGTGGCCTGCTCAGTCATTGGTGCAGCCTCGACAAGCTTAGATACATGTTTATCATCACGTGCCTATTGATCTGGTATTGGTGCCTCATGCTGATCAGGATCAACTGTCGGTTGCTCATCATGATGACTCGACATGGTCGATGGTCCAGCCTTCTCATGATCATGAGTACTGCTGGATGTTGTAGGCTGTTGACTCGACGTGGCCGATGGTCCAACCTGCTCTCCATGATGACTATTGGTCAATGCTAGTGGAGGTTTCTCATCTAGTGCGGCGTGACGTGAACGATGATCACTCCCGTGATCATGATCATCAGATGATGCATAGATGCTCGCGAACTGTTGATCACATGTTGCGTCTCTACCACACCTATAACATGCAAGGGTCCTCCTCGGCCGCGTAACTAAGGTCATAGCTCCTACAACATGCCGCATCAGGCTGTACATGTCATGCAGCATGCCTCTCCACATATGTACCAGCCTACCATCGGCTTGTATGTCTCTCATAGTAGCGGGCCTGACTCCCGCCTCAACAATCAATGCACAGAGTTGGTCGCCCAACTCCATCCTCAATCTACTATCAAGCATACCGTGCCTAGCAAAAGGTGGTACCGGCACACCAGCAGGAGCAGGTCTCTGTGCACTGACCTCATGATCCTCGGCATCTGGCATATCCTGATCGTCATCAGGATCCACACCTAGATCATTTGGTGGTGCTGGCATATCCTCGCCATCAAAATACCCAATGTTTTCAAAATATATACAAGTACACAACAATAATTAGACAATTTCATTACACAATTTAATAAAAACAAGTTAAATAACATGTTAGAATAAATTTAAGTAAAACAGTAATATTACCTCTATCATTCGGCGGATCATCACCTGTGAAGAGGATGTTGGCACACCATCGTCAATCCAAACCAGCATAAGGAAAGGGGACCATAACGAAAGGATGCTCATCAACACTGGCTAGCAACTCCAATGCATCATGCAATATCCTCGCGGAAAACTCAGTCTCGCCCCTCTTGGGCATCATCTGTCCCCACATGTGCATCTATGCATCCAACATCAGCCTACGAGGATGAAGAACAAAAGTATGCCTCATCTTAGGAAACCTCTCAAAAAATAAAAATAAAATCTCTGAAGCAAAAGGGAAGTTGACGCTCCCTTGTGCATGAGCACGACATCTATCTAAGGCTGTATAGAACTGCCGCAAAAAAATGGTAGACCAACTGACAAGTTGTGGCTCCTGTACTAAATAATCAACATAATATAGAAGAGGGAAACTAATGCATTTCCTGTCACTGGTGTTGTGTGAAATGGTCAAAATCGGAAGTGAGAGGCACCTCACCTCCTCACTACCAAATGCAGCAATACGTAACTGACCTTTGGAGACCTGAAAATATGAAGGAGACTAGATATCTGCACTAATGTATCTCTGGGAGTACACCAACTGACTCCCTGCTGCATAGCCAACTGGAACCTCTGGGAACAATGGAAAATCCACCCCTCTCCTTGATAGCCCTATAATTAAATAGATGTCCTCCTTAGTGGGTGCATACCACTGGTTAGGACCAACCTGGAAATCCTGTAGGTCAGCATTCCACCTACGGATAAGATGTCGCAAAAACAAACCATGCACCTTTAGGGAAGTAGCCTCCTCATAGAACTTGAGGAGGCCTACCTGCCTTAGGAGCCCTGGGTAGTTGTTGTAATATGGCGAGGGTACGCATCTCTCCCCCTCTTTCGTGCCTCCCATAGGCGAACCATGTTATACTAGTCCACCTATTGTTGTTGTTGCTCCCTCTCTTCTCTCCTTTCATGTCTCTGAATGATTGAAATATTAAATACAATATTTTTATTAAATGAGACATGTATTTAGGATAATACACATATAAATTAAAAAAAAAAAAAACAGTCAGTGTGCCACAAAAAACAGGCATGCATCGGTCCTGGTGCGTCTTTTTTGTCCCGCATTGGTAGTGGTGCACCAGAAAATTTTCAGCGCACTGGAGGTAGTGCACATGAAAATTTTCAAAGCACCACCCTCCTAGAATTGTTCTTAAGTCAACGGTGTAGTGGTATAACAGACCGCACCATTGACTATGGACTAGTGTCGGGAGGGCAGTGCGTTGACCAAACTATACGCCCTAGGACATATAGTTTGGTCAGTGCACCGACCTCCTGACATCGTTACATATTCAATGGTGTGGTCTTTTACTAGGCCGCACCATTGACCGTGTCATTGTCAGAATGTAGTGCGTTGACAAAATTACCTGCCTCGGGGCGGATATTTCAGTCAACGCACCACATTGCCACTATTCCACTCGGTCAATGGTGCGGTTGGGTAACCTATCACACCATACACTTTTAAAATTTTAAAATATCACAGTGCGCCTTTCGGTACCTAACCAGAACCGGTGCAGATATCGTTAGCACCAGTTGCAGTGCAACCTGTAAATTTACAAGCAGCACCGTGAACCAGTGCGAGCCAAATGGCTCAAGCACACCACGTGACAATTTTTTTTTTTAAATGGTTAATTTTAAGCTAATTTACAATTCTAATCTGCTAAAAGGCTTAATTATGGAAATACAAGAAAAATACCTATACATTTGGCCATCGAGGAGGCATATTGGCTATAGAATTTACAAAAGTAAATTTTCCCACCATTTTGAAAAATTCAAAATGGATATTGGTGGGCAATGCACACCAGTAATGCGTGCAATGGGTGAAATGGGAGTACCGATGTCTGGGCGGCTCATACAAGGATAAGTTGCATTGGTGCTTGAGATATCTAGAGCACTGAAAAGTGAAAATGTGGTTTTTTGGCCGTAATTTTTCTTTTATTTAACCCAGTTCTGGTGAGCAGGGTTTTATAGGTGTACCGGTGTAATTTCTTAAGACCGCACCGGGCGATTTCAGTTTTGGCGCGGGGTTTTAGGATGCACCGATGCAGAATCTTTGTAAAGCACCAGTGCACTACAGTAATAAGACGCATCAGGCAAGTTCCTACGGAGTGCACGGTGTCTGGTGTGCCAATATTTTTTGCACACTGGTGCTTTCTCTTATTGAATTCACTGATGCGGTTTAGGATGATAAGCGCACCGGATAAAAAACATCCACAAAAACCTCCACCCACCAACCTCCTCTGGTAACCTCCACTACAAACGGATGTCTGAAGTATTTTTCCTCAAAAACATCCACTAGAGGGTCTTTTCCTTGTAGTGGTAGTGTGAGGAAGTTGGTGCTTCCATATCAAGTTGTAGCTTGATAGATGTCCATTTGTAGCTGGTTGAGGTAGGAGAATCTTGTGGGTTTTAGCCTGCAGAAAATAGATGGGAGTTGGAGCTTCCTTGTAAGTAGTAGCTTTCAGAATTTGAGGTAGTAGCCTCTTGTAGGTTGGAGCCTACAGAAAATCAGTGGTGAGAGGGATTTGGAGCTTGCCTTTGCATCACAACAATAATAAGATGTGGTTTTCTCCCTTATGGGTTTCCACTTATATCTGTTGTCTATATGCATGATGATTCTGTGTTGAATTTTTGTATTTAATCTGCCTAATACTTGTTGCTCACATATTAATATTGTTGTTTCATTACACATTAAGTTGATCATGAAATGAAGGTGTCACAATAATTTTAAAAGAAATTTTTAAAAGTCCATAAATGTATAAAACTTATTCACCTCCCCCCCCCCTCTCAGTTTAACTAAGGGTTCAAAAATTAATCCATAGCTTCTCCCTGAACTTCTTCAATTGTATCTTCCTTAGGCAGTCTTCTAGCTTGTGAGCTGGTCAGAGGTTTAGGTGTACGCATGTCTTTAGCTATCTCAGGGGAAAAAACCAATCCCTTACCCTTCTTGAAGGTTTGATAAACCTCTACCCTGGGCTGTATTTTGGTCATTGAAGTTATGCTAGATGGCTCAACTCTTTATGGCCCATATGATGTAGGAGTTTTGTTGCTTTTGGAATGATGAGACATAGGCAAAAGAGTTGTTGCCTCCAAAAATTCCTCCCAATACATAATAACCTGTGTGAGCTAATGAATAACTATGAATTTGACCAAGGAATGATGGAATAAGCTAGTTGAATGGTATCTCCCTTTATTCTGCACTTTTTTGGTCATCTTTGCAAGACTTCTAAACATGTAGTTAGGTAGATTTAATGGTTTAATAGAGGTGAATTGCATCAACAATATAATGTGGTACTGATACAACCTATTAAACATACCTTCACAAGTGAAATATTTCATTATCATCTTCATCAAAATAATGTATTTATCTATCAGTTGTCTACTGGGGAAGGCATGAGAGGGAGCTTCTCTATGTTGTGTCTTGATAAATACTATGTAGTTTTGAGTGTCCAAATCCATTCCCTTAAACCATATTTCTCCTTGATTGGGGATCCTTGTGGCTGATGCTATGACTTATGTTGAGACAAAGAAGTCCATCCCTGCTATGGTAGTATTTTTCCTCTTAAAATTGGTGGCAAAAAGGCTGGTGAGCTCACCATGGTGTCCCACCTCTTGTATTTTCTCACAAAACCCTAAGCAGCTTACATTTTCAAATGACCCTTTGATGAACTCTGAAACATTGATTTCCTACATATTTTTTGGCTCATATCTAGAGACATGTCCTCCCTTGTTTTACTTCTTCTTTCATTGGTCATAATGTTGGTTTTTCTTATCAGGAAACCCTAGTTTGATAGGAGGAAAGGGTAGGGTTTAGGATTGGAAAACAGGGAAAAGAGAGCAGCTAGTTCAGGGAAAGAAATGGAGGGGATATGAGTTAAGGAAAAATATAAAAACATATGGGAGGTAGGGATAGGTGTTAGGGATATATTGGAAGTGTAATTTCACTAAATGGATGAGGGAAGAATGGAAAAAGGTGAAAAACACAGTCAAAACCCAAAAACGCAACAGAAGCATAACGTGGGCTAGGGTTTTGAGTAAAATGACGAAATGAAGGAGATGAGTGTGGGAAATGATTGGGGGAGTTTATCAATTTTGTACAAGGGTATTAGGGTAGGAAAAATAGGGATTATATCACTAAACTAAAGAAAAAACCAAGAAAACCAAAAGCGCAATGAAAAACCCTAGGAGAGGGATTTCATCATTTTCTGAAGGAAATCACTATATGGAATTTGATGAGAGATTGTACTTACTTGTTGAAGAGTCCCTAAAGCTTGTATAGTGAGAAATTAACTTTTTTTTTCTCTTCTTTGGCCTCCAAACCCAAAAACGTAGTGTGCTCCAAGAAGCACAACGAACTAGGGAAGAAGCATAACGTGCTTGATTGCAAGGGTTTGGTGATGAAAAATTCAAGATTCTGATGTTTGAGATGAATCACACTAGTGGAGAAGCGTTCTTGGAGAATGGAATGAAGATTTTGAATGCTTTTATGGTCCTTTTATTGCTTGAAATTCTTTTTTTTGCTTTGGTGATGGTGTGACATCACATGTCCTTTTCATAAGTAACTTGATGAGGTAGTGTATTGCAACTTGATTTATTTGTTTGGAAAGGTTACATCTCCATGTGGGTTGATTGTACCTTTTGTACCTTTTAAAAAAAATTGTCCCTATATACTAACTCCCATGATGGGTACAATGGTGTTGACATGACTCCCATGTATATTTTTATGACATGAGCAAATGATGACACCTAATGCACACCTTAACCATGATTTGGAACTTCGAACCTTTTAAGTATACATGTGAATGAATTAATAACAAAAATTATGACTAAGACACTCATTTGATGACATATCACAAGGAATGATAACATGACCATGATGAAATTTTATGACCTTGAAAATGGAGGGAGTATTAGTGACACCTAGGACATGATTCAAGACTCATTTGACAATAAAAAGACATGTCAAATTTATTTAAAAATTTAAAAATTTGACCAAAGACATCCAACAATACTAAAAGAGAAAATTTTATCATTGGTTACTCATAGACACTAACATTGGCTCCATCTAGGGATGGAATCTCCTCTAGGAGGTGTCAAGAACACCGTAGAATAGGTAGCCTCATCCATTGGGTGATGGAGTCAAAATAAAAACACTTGACACTCAAATGACTAGTTGAAACTGAGAAAATTAAAAAGTGACTTGAATTAACTCAAAAAATTGATTTGAATTTTTAAATTTAAACAGAAAACCACAGTTGATCATAGAAGCCTTATGGCCTTCTCCTCGGGCTTCAAACTTCTTTAACAACTTCCTTATTATTTGACAGCAAAATAAAATGTTATTTACAATGGAAGTGAACCTTTTCTTCAAGATCAGATAAGATAGTGTTTGAGGAGCCTACCATTCACCGGTCTTCCTAGAAGTGCTTTCCCATCAAGATCTTCTGATAAATAAGCATTATTCCCTCTAAATGAAGAAATCTTGTAGGGCCCTTTCCTTAAGTTCTCAAACTTACCATGTTTTACTTTATCCTCATTTCGGGAATCCCAACGGAGAACAACATCTCCCATGTTGAAATCAACAGCTTTACTTTTCTTATCATAGATATTCTATACCCTCTCTTGAAGCTTTGAGTTGTTATTGAAAAAAAATTCCATGGACTGTTGCAAATGGATCATTTGATTGATTCTTCATTGAACCTCATTTGGCTCACTTTCAAACTCTTGTAAAATTTTCATCACCGGTACTACTAGGGAAGTCAAAAATATTGTATCTACACCATAGACTAGTGGAAAAGGTGACATGTCGATATACTTCTTTGTGCTAACTCCATCTACCCATAGGGAATTAATTAACTTTTTGTGCCAGTTCCTTTTGATCTCTTGCAACAACTTTTTTATTATATTCACCAATGAATTATTTGATGATTCATCCAACCCATTACCTTGAGGATAATATTCTATCGAATGCCCAAGTATTATGTGATATTTATCACAAACTTATATCATATTTTTGGATTTGAAATTTGTTGCATTGTCAGTAATGATTTTCTATGGCCAGCCAAAATGAGACATAATATTACTCTCCAAAAAATGAATAATTATTGTGTCTCTAGCTTGTCTCGTGGGGATGGCCTCAATCCACTTTGTGAAGTAATCTGTGGAAGTGAGTATACACTTATGTTGATATGATGATGGAGGGTGAATATAATCGATGAAATCAAGGTTCCACTGTTGGAAGGGTGCTTGAACTACAATTGGTTGCAAGGGCAGCAGTAAAAAATTTCTCTTTCCTTGAAAAATTTGGCACACATGATAGCTCATGAATTTTTTATACACATCTGAAAATAAGCTTGGCCAATAGAATCAAACCCTCAACATATTCTTTGTTGTAGTTTTCCAAAAAATATGACCATTACAATGACCTTGATGAAAATCATTCATCACTTTTTCAACTTCACTTTCTACCAAAAAAAATAATAAAACCTATCCTGGATCTTTCCAATATAAAGCATTATTAAGTATACAATACTTAAGAGCCTTCAATTTCACAGATCTACCTTTACTATTGGGCAAAACCGGTGGAGGATTCAAATTTTGTAGCACATGAACTATATTTGAATACCATGGTGATGAAGTATAAATTTGAGATACCCGAAGTAATGAATCAGCTTCCTACTCCTCGGAAAGTGCATAAATAAAGTTGATGTCTAATGCATGTAAATTAGATTCCACCATGAGCTTAGCTAAGCCTTGTCCTTTGATCAATTTTGTAGGTTTGATTTCTAAATCATATTCCAGCATAGCAGCTATCCACTTACCATGCCTACCTTGAGGATCATTCTGTGTTAACAAGTCTTTGACAACAACATTCGGAACATAGGCAAGAACATGAAAATGAAGGATATAAACCCAGAAGACTTTCAAAGCTTTAACTAGTGCCAATGCCTATTTCTCAAAGATATTATATTTCAAAATCATGTCCCTTATGGTCCTACAAATAAAAACAATTATCTACTCTGCTTTCTGATCTTTCTTTTTCATGAGGACAAAAAATAATGTATGTTCAGAAGCAAAGGAAAAGATGATAAAATCAAGTGTATAATCTGGGTTGATAAGAATAGGAGGACGAGTCAATGAAAAATTCACTTGATTAAATGATTTTATAGCCTCATCGGACCATTTCAGCTCGATGTCTTTCTTCAACATATTAGTAATTTCCCTTAAGTGTTCAACAAAGTTAGGAATAAACCTTCTCTAGAATTTGATCTTACCATTGAATGATTTCATTTCCTTATTACCCTTAGGATAACCCAAATTCTAAATTGCTTCAATATTTGAAGGATCTATTCGGATGCCATCTTTAGATATGATATGACCAAGAAATTTTCCCTCCTCCATAGCAAACAAAATCTTCCTCGGATTTAGCGATATGAAAAATTTTCTACACCTTTGGAAAATTTTCTTTAAATGCTACAAGTGTTCTTCATTCGTCTTGGAAAAAATTGTTATGTCATCAAGATAAATGACCCAAAATACATCCTTCTCATTACCAAATGTGATAGCCATCGGTCATTGAAAGGTTTCTCCTACGTTCTTCAAACCAAAGGGCACCTTAGCACACATAAAATTACCCCAAGGTGTCGTGAAGGTTGCCTTATCTTCGTCATATGGATGAACCAAGATCTAATTATACCCGGAATATCCATCCAATACTAAAAGTTTGGAAGAACCAACCACCCTTTGAAGGATATGATCCATCTTTGGAAGTGGATAGTTATCCTTCAATGACACTTTATTCAAATTACGGAAATCAATACACAAGCAGATCTCACCTATGTTCTTTCTTACTAGTACTAAATTTAACATCCAATTTGATAAACGGAGAGGGACAATAATGCCAGCAATATACCATCTGTTCACTTCTTTTTCAATGGAGGGCAGCAACTTTGGATTCATCCTTCTAAGTTTCTAATGTAAAGGCTTTTGATCAGGCTTTAGAGGAATGGTATGTTGAATTATGCTCTTATCATACACCTTTAGATCAGTATATTCCCATGAAAAAACATCAACAAATTAATTCATGAGTGTTGCATATTTACCTTTCTTCTCTGGACTCAAATACTTGATATCTTGAAGATTTTTTTATTTTTTAGGAGTGTCAAGATTGAGGTTTTCCACTCCTACCTTAGTTGGCAACATTGTTGGTTTCTGTTCAATATCATCATGATAAAAAAATCTCCTCCAAGGGTGCTAGATCTCTTGGAATTGAGTTATCTTTCAACTGCAATACCTTCATTTTTGTTGTATACATTTCTTGATCATCAATTTGTGAACTCACAAACTCTTCATTTGTCTGCAAGAAGTTGTCAATTTTTTTATCATCCTGGAAAAATTACCAATATTGAACATTTTCTGGAATAGTAGGGTGATGTTTGACATTAATCTCATACTTCTCGTTGGGATAAACTGGAATTTTGAAGATATTGGATGAAGTGGCAAGGGAATCAGCAATGATATTGCTATTCATTGGAATCAATGACAAAGTGTATTCAGTGAAGGTCTTAAGAATGTCAAATACTACATTATGATATGCTCGCATTCTTGTATTCTTGGTCTATTATGCCCCTTTGACTTGCTTTATTACCAACTTGGAGTCACCATATACAAAAATCTTCTTAGCACCTAGTTTCTTGAGTATTTTAAGACCGTCTATCAAAGCCTCATATTTTGCCTCATTTTTTGAACAATCAAATTCCATTTTGTAAGAATACATTCAAACATTAGGAGGAACATGATATGACTGATTCATGGGACTATGAATCCAAATTTCAATTCCCGCTCCTTCCTTACCTAAGGATCCATCAAAATCCATGGTCCATAGGCCATTTTCTTCATCGGGAAGTTCAATTTTGGATGATTGATCTTGCTTAACTGTTTCAGAAAGGTATGTTGTCCCAATAGGCTTTGTCTCTTTCATTGTTTCAATTTTATTTTTCACTGATGCACTTGGCTACAAGATTCTTGGCATATTTTCTTGTTTTTCTAAACTTGGAATTTCTTGAACACAATCTGAAATTTCTAAAATTTCTGATTTTTCTTCCATCAAATATTCTAACGATGTTGAACAATTATCATTGTACAAAATAAAGGACTCTAAATATACATGAAAATCATGAATTGGGTGATTATTTGGTTTTTCCTTGCTACTAATCATGTACTTCATCTTTTTCTCCCTGTATAATTTTCTGAGTTGTCCAAAAACTGGTACAGTAGCATAGGAAAAGTCTAACTGCAAATTTCCTCTAAGTTTGGCTCCCCATGATCGGGAGAGAAGCATTCCATATATCAGAGGAATGTCAGCTACAAAACATCGATAAGAACATTCTTAGTTGGAATTTGATCTAAGGAAACCACTAAATATTTGATGATACCGAGACATTTAACCCTTCCTGAGTCAAAATATTAAAGGTCATGGTATGGCCTAGTAATATCCAATCCTAGTTTGTCCATGATGGCTTTAGGCATGAGATTATGGGATGCCTTAGAGTCTAGAACAAAATTATGAAGGAAAAAATCATGAATTTTGAGACTGAGGTAAAAATGTGGAACCTGACTTTCTTCTAAGTCACCATCTATAGTAGGGCCAAACAAAAGCTCGGGATGGTCATCACTAACATTCACCATATCAGACATTTGGTCAACCTTAAGAAATTTGGGTACCTGAAACTTATATTGATCATTCTTGATTACTTCACCCAATGTAATTGAGACTTTAAGCTTTGAAATTTCATTCTCAAGACTTAAAAAATTAGAATGCTTTTCTATCTCTTTAGATGGCATTTCCTTCTTTTTGGGCTGATCTCTGATTGGAATCTCCTTTCTTTGTACTCCAGCTTGAATTTCTCTGTCTTTCTTCAGATTTCTAGTAGAAGCTTAATTTATTTTTCCTTGATTGATAAGAGCACATCCTTTATCCTTATTCTGATTTGTAGAAGTCATCTCTTTGTTATGAACATCTGCTTGAGAATTCTACTTTTTCTGATTTGAAGTTATGGGCACATTTCTGTTTCTCAAACCATATTGTCTTTGCACTTGGCTAAGGTAATTTTGATAGCCTCTTTGATAATCTAATGTTTGTACTGCCAACATATCATCATTAGAAAAAACATATTATTGATCATCAGGTACATAAAGTTTTTCAGAAAATTCATCCTCCTCAATCAAGAAAATAGGTTGCTGATTTTCCTCAAAAAGATGATTTTCTCCTAAAATTTATTCTTCTTCATCAACACCCTCTGTATAATTTTGTTGAAAAGGAGTATAAATTTTTGTTAACCTTGTTGATCTTGAACCCTCTTCTCCCTTTTCTTAATCTTGAATTTATTTTTTATTGTTGACCACTGAAGTTGGGATTTCTGATTTGTTGTTCTACTTGTCTATTTGTGATGGTCATCTTGTCCATCATCTTCTCCATTGTATTGATCAAATATTCAAGTTTACCCTCCGATGAAGTGGATGACTCCTCCTTTATGGTAACCCTATTTTCTGATTTCATCTTTGACTTTTTTATAAGTAAATTTTCCTCAACACTTACTACATTCCTTTGCATGGCTTCAAGGGTTAGGATTTATTTCTCTCAATTGGTAAGCCATGTCCGAATCAAAAGAATCTGGATAATGAAGAAGCGATAGGTCAAGAGGAGGCATATGTTTTATGGGATATAATAATATATCCTATTAACTCTGGTTATGAAATCTTTCACAAATTCATTAGGATTTCTCTTCAAAGCATTATACTCGGCCAGAATTTGGAGAGGGTTCTTTTTCTCTTCCCACTTTTCTAGGAATAGGTCTAATAATTGTTTTGAATTGGCTACAGAAGTAGTTGTTAATGAACGGAACCATTTCTTAACTTCCTTTGAAAATTTTTGTGTTATTATGTGCATCTTGGTGTCATCATTATCATTTTGTTCAAGATCAATGAAATTGATCACTTTAATTATATGTTGTTGTGCAGTGACCTTTGTTGTCTCTTCAAACACAAGCAATATTTGACCACAATTCTAAGGCAAAGCAGTAAGTTGTGGTCGTAAATTAAAAGGAGAAAATCTTTCCATGACTATTGTATAAGTTTGTGTGGAAATCACAACAAGAGGTGTTGAAAGAGGAAATGAATGCAGAGGAAGTGATGGATTGATAATAGAGGATGGTGGAGAAATTGTATGAGGAGGTGTAATAGTAGGTATAGCAGCGAAAAAATCCTCTTATTGATACTAGATATAGGCATTTTTAGAGATTATTTGGAACTAATCAACTAAGCTCTGAAGTTTGTAAAAATCTAACCAGACCTTACTATCACCCTCAAAAAATGAAGACATAGAAAATGGAAAGTATGTTTCAACTTTAATGGGATCAAAAAAAAATCTGAGAGGAAATATTTTGACTTAGACTTGAACAAAGATGACTGAAATTTGAGGTCAAAGGATAAATCTTCAAGAGAAACCAACCTTGTAGGAAAAGAGGTGGATCTTACAAGTGAAGTTGTACCTTTTTTAAATTTTTGAGATTATGATTTTTTCTTCCTCAAAAGCCTCTCAGGGTCATGAACTATTGATGAAGCATTAGGATTAGGATTGGACCTCGTATGCCTTTTGGGAGCCAGTGTTCTTCTGATTCTGCACTTTGGCTCGAAATGACTAAATCAACCTTCTATGAATGCTAGCACCTATCACCCAAAATTCTAGCCTTCAATGAACTGTAAGAACTATACCCATGGAATATTTGACACTCATTCCCTGAAAATGGCACCAAAAATGTTAGCTCCCTCCAGTTTCCCAAGGCTGAGAAAGGAAGCTAAAGGGGTAACCAAAAACTAACTTTCAATTTGGTAGCTAGCACTACCAAATCAGAGAGGACTCTCTCTATGTCAATCTCACATTCAATGAAGTGACTGGAGAGAAAAATAGATCTTAGGCTAGATATTCAACTCATTAGGGTTTAGTTTAGGGTTTTTTGGATCAAGGTCATAGGTCTAGGAACTAGGTTAGGGTTTCAAATGATCAATTACAACGATGAAAATGAGGCAAAGTTGGTATGTTTAGTGACATATTTGGGCTGTCATTGTGGTATAGGGTTGAAAAATGAAGGATAAAAATGAGCATATGACTATGAATTCATTCATCAGAAGAAATGGAACGCAAACATGAAGATCTCATCCAAACAGAGCATAAAACTTATTACTTCTGCTTAAAAACTAATGATATGATGACATGAAAGAATAAATATGGTTTTAAGGAGAAATAAACATTAAAATTGATGATAAAATGAGAAGAAACATTTTCAATAAGCATACCATAATAATCTCAAGATAATTCTGCAATTGTCTTTGATATCACTGTAAAATGGTGTACACAAGCTCCACACTATGATTTCCAAGTATCCAACCCTCACAATGAGTTGAATTAGAGTACATATATAAAAATAAACATCATTCCACCTCTATGGGTCTAAAATTTATCCAAAAAAACTAATTAATGCACCTAATGACTCATAACCTAATTTCAAGGGGAGTTAGAAACAACTTCCCCTTTTTTAGCTAACAATTTTGAGTCTTTGTCTCAAGTCAGTAAACACAAGATCCTTTAACAAAGAAGACCATAAATATTCTCATTAACCATCAAACAGCTCATGAGGTAGTTTTACATAGATCAATTTTGACCTTTGACCTCCACGTGTCCAGAAAATTCCTCTAACCCACAAGCACAACATGTTGTCTCATAAACACAACGAAATATAGCAGAAGCGTAGCGAAATTTGAAGGATGATTTGGATGAATTTGGTGCATTTATAATCTAAAAATAAGACTGGTACTGGTAGCTGGGGATTTCCTTCATATCATTGAAGCTTGAAACTAGCAAAAAATCACCTCCAAGGCACCTCAAACTCATTCTACCAGAGGTACTCCAGAAATGCAGCATGTGCCTCCAAACAGTGACAGAAGTGTGAAAATTTGATGGTTTTTTACCTTTTCCTACAAATTTATGAGCTAACAAGAGACAAAAAGTGGGTATCTGAGATGTACAGGTCATTAGACACCTGCACATGCTTACGATTTGTCAACTATAAAAAATTTCCCAAAATTTTCTCCTTTTGCATTTTTCAGTCATGGCTTCAAGAAACTAAGGATGCATCGGCCAAGATGTTAAGGCTATCCTTCTTCTTGATATTTTCCTTCATGTTATTAACCTTAATATTGAAAATCATATTTATTTTGTAATAGTGCCTTGCCATGTGCCTCTACATAGAAGTGTTTCTATTTTCCTTCTCCAACAGGTTTTCTAAATACACATTCACTTTGTCAAGAAAATACTCTCTACCTTTCTCATCCTGAGAACTTATGGGGTCAAATATAGAATCTTGAGCTTGAAAAATAGCTATGGTGTCATGAGCTTGAGGAGGAGATGGATCCTTGTCTTTCTCTTTCTTATTTTTCAATTCTCTTGTGGCAGGTCTCCTTGGTAGCCTCTGAATATCTTTGTCTTCAATCTTCTCTACATCTATCATTGCCTTACCTTTGTCTTCAAACTTCTCTACATCTATCACTGCCTTACATTTGTCTTCAACTACTTTGTTGGATTATGGAGGCTCTTGTGAGGTAGTATGTTGCATCAAGTTCATTTTCAAGTGCCTATTTTCTTGTTTCAAGAAGGCCACCATAAAGTTTTCCTTTGAGAGATCATCCTATAGTATGTAATTGACTTATCTCCATGGTCAAGTATTTCTTCTTCATGAGGTATCTCTTCATCATTATGTTGCAGGGGTGAATCTTTTCCATGCCTACATGATTTCTCCATAGCTTCTCCCTGAACTCCTTCAACTGTAGCTTCCTTAGGCAGTCTTCTAGCTTATGACCTAGTCAGAGGTTTAGGTGTACGGATATCTTTAGCTATCTCAGGGGCAAAAACCAATATTTTCCCTTTATTTTAGGTTTGAGAAACCTATGCATTAGGATATCTTTTGGTCGCTGAAGGTATGCTAGATGGATTATCTCTTTATGGCCCAGATGATGTAGGAGTGTTGATGCTTTTGGACTGAGGAAACATAAGCAAAAGAGATGTTGCCTCCAAAAAAGCCTCCCAAAATATATTAGCATGTGTGAGATGATGAATAACTATGACTTTGACCAAGGCATGATGGAATTAACTAGTTGAATGGTCTCTCCCTTTAGTCTACACTTTCTCAGTCATCTTTGCAATACTTCTAAACAAGTAGTTAGGCAGATTTAGTGGTTTAATAGAGGTGAAGTGCATCAACAATATAATGTGGTACTGGTACAACCTACTAAACCTACCTTCGCAAGTGAAATATTTCATTATCATATTCATCAAAGTAATGTATTTATCTAAAAATTTTCCACTAGGGAAGACATGAGAGGGAGCTTCTCTGTACTATGGCTTGAGAAAAACTATGTAGTTTTGAATGTCCAAATCCATTCCCTTAAACGATATTTCTCCCAATTGGGGATCCTTGTGGTTAATGCTATGAATTCTTATGAGACCAAGAAGTCCATCCCTACTATGGTAGTCTTGTTCCTCTTAAAATTGGTGGAAAAAAGGCTGGTGAGCTCACCTTTGTGGCCCACCTCTTGTATTTTCTCACAAAATCCTAAGCAGCTTACCTTTTCAAATGATTCTTTGATGAACTTTGAAGCATTTATTTCCTACATATTTTTTGGCTCATACATAGAGACATGTCCTCCCTTGTTGTATTTCTTCTTTTCACTGGCCACATTGTTGGCTTTTATTACCAGGAAACCCTAGTTTGATAGGAGAAAAGTGTAGGGTTTTGATTGTGCTCCCATTTACGACGCTGAAAAGGATGATTAGATTGATATTGGTCCTCCCTTTCTCTCAGGCATTATTTATGATGACATATCCATTGATTCCCTTGGGAAGGAGAATTTTTTTTTTCCCTTGGATAAAGAGGGGTAGTTGGAAGTGATCAATTTTCCTCTTATGAGAGGCTCAATCTTTGATACAAAGGAAATCAGTAAGGCTCCCACCTCTTCTAAGTATGATGCTATATTCAAATCCCTTGAGCCTTATGATTTTGGGGAAGAGACACCTACTGGATACAACACTCCACCCTACTCTTTGAATCATTCTCTTTTTCATCATATTACGAGTGATTCCAGCACATGGTTTCATATATCTCAAGTGGCCTTCATCCCTTTCCCCTTTTTGAGTATTGTGTCAAGGAAGAACCCCTCACTGAGTATTATTTATCTCCTTGGTCCCCCCCCAGGATCATGATCAATCCATAATCTCCCCTTTCTAGTGTGATCATCATGGGTGAACTACTTGTGTTTTTCCATCTCATCAGTCTCCATTTCCTACTAATCATAACCATGTAGAGGTAATAAAATATGACATAAATGATAATGGAAATAATGTCTGAGATTTCCATCCATCAAAATTTTATGAGAATAATCATTGACATCTATATATTTTGGTTAGAAGATAGTATCTCATGGACTAGATTACATCCTTTTCATACCTCTTCTCACGTGATCATCCATGTGTGGGCATCATATTTTCTCACCTCCCACTTGCTTCATCCTCCATATAATTGTATCTAAATTCTCTTTTGTATTTGCTACATGAGTAATCATACTGGCATGAATATTTGTATTGATATGATGATATGTTGGTTGCACTGGCTTTATGATTACACTTAGTATTATTTTTTCACCATATGCATGTTAGAGTAGGATGCATTGCATGTTTATATTTTCATTAGAAATAATATCATATGATATTTCTCATAGAAGAGTAGTTTCATTTAGATTAAAATTTTCACATCTTATTATTTGTTGATTTTACGACCTAACATTAAGCATGGGTGATCATAAGACACCATACAAACATGTTGCCCCATGGGTTTAGTCTTTGATATGTGTAGGTAACAGGTCTTTAGTAACCAAGATATTTTTGGTGTTATCGTGACCTCTCATTCGAGTAGCTTCGCCCACTTTCTGAGAGATCACGTCCTAGTTGGAGCCATATGTTACCCACCATTTTGTGGGTGATATCCCTAAGAGAAAATTTTCTCCAAGATGGTCCTCAGATGGCAACCACTAGCCCCTTGCATCCACCAACTAGCTCGTTGTACCATTTCTCCACCACCTAAGCCAGCCATGTGGTCCCTCACCCATCTTTCATGATCCTATGTTTGAAGGTGGTCCTCCTGACCTAAAGGTATGCCTTGTAATTTGGTAATTGAGTATTGTAGTTTGTTTATCATGGAAATTTTTGAGCATGGGTTAATGGGGGGATTTGACGAAAAGAGTGGACTAGGTCTATGCTTCTGACCCTTAGACCTCTTTTGGATGTTTCCCTTGTATATTAATCTCGTGGGATCTATTTTACTAACCTTTGGGTTTTAGGGTGGTACATGGGAAACCCCGATTTTGGTTGTGTGGTTTCTCTCCCTCATCCACATACATTACTCCCCTTCCATTAATTATAGTCCCATTCAGTATTCTTCCCACCTGGGTACACATTTCCCCATTGGGTCCACATAGGATTGGCCTTCCCTTCCCCTTGCCCACACATTGTGTTAAGCTTGAAGCAATTCCCCAGAGGTTTATGCAACTAAAAATAAAATTAAAAGCATAATTGGCACATTTAACATGGAAATGCACCACAAAATGCAAAATATGGTCAGGACAAACGCATTTAGCGAATGTGAAAAATCCAAATGCATGAGCTCTACACCATACCCATGGCCATGACCCTGGTTCCTATAGGCCCATGATGATCCCCCTTTATCATTATGGGACCTATGATTGTCCCAACCCCTGGTGGGAAATGAAATGCCCTACCTTAAAATGGGTATCCATTGTTATACCTTACACATCATGCTCTTATCCTTTGAACCCCGAGCAGTTAATCAAAGAAAAATAATAAAAGGAGAAAGGCATATAAATAAGGGTGCAAAATAAAGTTCGAGGTATCTCGTGCACCACAAGTGCTCCCTCCTATACATTATATACCTAAGTGTGGGATTCCCTTTATTAGCTACCCTTATACCCCAACATGTGGCATGGGATTTCCCCTCTCATTCCTTATTCCATTCATCTCTTTATCACATTCCAACACCATTTGAATGATGTGCGTTGGACATATTATCCCCTCTAAATTTATAAACCACCTAATAAGATACTTGGTTAACCCCCTTTGGAGCTTGGAGATATTAGCACATGCCAAATCCCACTATGGAAGGGCATGCCATTAAAAAGTGCCCACCTATTGTCCATGATTTTTAAGCTCTTTAACTTGATTCCTTTAAATAACTGGTTGTAATGGAAGGCTAAGAGATGCATTGGATATTATGAAGGATTGCAGATGGTCTCCATTTTGGGTTTGGTCACCCTATACGGGGTCCTAACAATCCAAAGGCCTACATTGGCACATCTAGGGTGTGTTTAGAGAGACATGGGCCTGCATAGCAGTCGAAACCATTCCATGGATCCCCAAATATTTTTAGATAATTCTTGATATTCATCTATTGGACGAGGAAGATGCACCTGGTTCACCATGCCGAACCATCCCCATAGTTATACCATGCACTTGCTAGATGACCCAGGACTTGTATGCTGATGTGGCATCACTTAAACCATAATTTGAGCCCTTGCAAATGGTATACATGCATATTCAATCTATTTGGAGACCCATGAGGTTACTTGTGTGCTCCCACACCCACTGGGAGCACCACATGTTTATTATTTGGAGAACAAGGGGCCAACCCTAGTCCACTACTTTTGGGAGTCCTATTCATCATTATTTCACTTATGCACATCATCGGGCTTCTTATAATTCCCAAATGCATGCATTATTGATCATTTGACCTCTTGGGAGGCTTATTCTTTTGTGTTATGAGCTAGTTGGTGGGATTGTCACCAAAATTTAGTTATTTTGCACATTATTTTATTCTAGGGGCTAATGTAGGCCTAATTAACTCAATCGAACTCATTAGAAGTGTATAAATATAAGTGATGTGAATTCGTTTTAGCATCATTACTTGGTTTGATTTGTATCTCTTTAGAGAAATTTGTTATCCTTCTTGGAGGGTGAATTTTTGGAGCATGGAATGAATTTTGATGTTTGTATTAATTTCATTTGTCTTGGAGCTTCTTGATTGGTAAATTTTTTATGGTTGGATATACTCTTAATACATGTAAGTGCATTTAATTATATTTTTCATATTTATTTTGTCACGTACATTGTTGTTGGATTTTCGCTATACTAGGGCTAATTTGCTGCATCCATTTATGCGAAGATGTGGAAATTGATTTTATCGATAGTGATGCATCATGTATGGGCATGTATTATGAAATAATATTCCTAAATATGTTTCTTTACTAAATTTCATCTTGATAATCCATCAAATTTGCAATACGAAGTATAAAGTTCTTGAAGTTGCTTTTGTTGTTGCCCTAATGCCATATGAAGTTGTCTTTGAGGCCTCCTTGACATAGAAAATTGATTTTCCATATTCATTATTACTCTTGTCTCAAAAATCTCCCCAAAGGATTAGGCACTGGTCCTCCATAGATTATCACCTCAAGTATTATTTCTTTCACCTTCCCCTCTTTTCTAGGCCTAACCTACATAGGTCACCTAGGGCTTCAATTATCTTACAATATAGCCATCCAAACACTTTGATTTTCGGTCAAAAACTGTGTTGGTGTTTCCTCAAAAATCCCTCCAAATTTCATGATATTTTGATGGTGGTATCATGAGATATCGCAAGCCCTAGCTTGAAGATTGATTCTTGGTCCTGGTTTCCTTAGGCTAGAAACCTCATTGGGATCATTGCATTATATTTGATTGAAAAGTACTTCTTTGATCCTGTTCTCCCCCATGATTAGGTCAATTATATCATTAGTTTCTAAGCCATACCCCCTTGACCTAACCTGGGTCCACTTGGTCCCGTGTGGTCCCACAACTTATTTAAGCCAATTTCACAAAGACCATTTGGAAACCAAGTTTCCACAAGGATTTTAGGAGCTAAGAATCTTCTTGACAAGTCATATAATGAAATCCTATCTATTAAAATTCCCTTAAACCCTTCATTCAAATCATTTCATCTTGCTTTCAAGGCAAGAAAGCCATATATTTGAGCCTCTCTTGTGAATAGGATTTTAGGATCACCTCTCATCGTATCATTGATCCATTCAATTTTGTGATCCTTATTACAACAAGTCTCCTCCCATCAGTAAAATTTTGTAAAAAGTAGGGAGCCTTAATTGAGGTGATAGTGGGCTATTTCTCCAATGTTTCCCTTAACTTAGTGGTAGCCCTTCAAGGATCCCCTTTTAGGATCCCATCTAGTTTGAGTTGTAATAGGCCTGACAATGAAACTTGCAAAATGGATAAGCTCCAAACTGTGTGTAGTGAAATGATTCAATTGTAATGACAATAAAGTTGACAAAGGGTTTATGACCAAAGGTTGAATAATATTGGCTCTGTGCATCAATTGAGCGGCCACAAGATCAAACAACTCTAATACCAAAGTAACAAACAAATTTTGTACACACATGAATTAAATACTCCATAACACTTGGAATATGAAAATGTTCATTTAGGATACAATAATATATATATAAAACACTCCAAAACACTTGGAATATGAAGATTTCATTGAGGATACAAGAATATATATATATATATATATATATATATATATATATATATATATATATATATATATATATATATATATATATATATATATATATATATATATATATAATTCATGAATGTGAATGTGATGGTATGTTTTATCAATGCGGACCAACTTATATACCTAGGTAGGTTCCCCTTCATGAACATGCATGTCCCTATTGCCATGCCTCTTCAATAACTATTTATTTCTTAATTTAATCATTATTTATGATTATTATTATATATATGATTATATTATTTTTATATATTTTTATTCATAATATTGTCTTCCTCTTTAGAAATCTTTGTCCTCAAATCTTATTATTAATAAGACGTGTAATCTATTACTTTGGTCTTGTAATCTATTCATCTCATTCAGAGTTCTTTGAATTGTCATATTCGATGATAAAAAACGATTGGATCCTCTGGGTGATAAATAAAATTGTAGAACTGAAAAAGGATATAAACATTATAAATCAATTTTATACGGAACTTTGTAATTACTTGATATCTTAGATAAATTGTTATCGTCGAACTCGATTGTGTTGACATCATTATTCTCTTAAACATAAGTCTGTTGTTTTTGTTTTGATACATATATGCACAAGGATTGAGATGTATGCTCTTGTGATTTGGGTGTAGATAAGGATTTATTGCGATCTGATTTCCACTTAACTTGTTTGTGTCAATTTCTTGATTTATTTGAAGTATCTAATTTCATTCAGGTGTGTAATTCACTTGCTTAATTGTTAGATATTCACTTGAAATATCCATCACTTGAACTGCAACATCTGAATATATTTTTACTTCCACTGGTTTGTCATCATCTTGAGTTTTGGAATTGACTAGATTAATATTCATTCCTTTTTCTTCGACTTGCAGTGCTACATCATAGGACTTTGATGCTTCTTTCATGATAATTTCTTGTAGGTTGTTTTTTAAGGATTTATTTTCATTTATAATTTTCTTAATTTGAATGAGTAATTTTTTGTTGTGATCATTACGGTGAGTAACTTCTTCTTTTTTATATGTGGTAATATTTTCAACTTCCTTCTGCATTTTTTGCTTTGACTTCTAGTTTTATTGAAGAATTACTTTTGAGATACCTTTTACGTCTTCTATTATAACTGAACTTGGCTTCAATGTAACATCTTGTTGTGTTATTTTCTTCTTTTTGTAGGAAAATGTAAAAAAATTAATTTTTGTATTTGGGATGAAAGACCCCAGTTATTCCATCCAGGTGTTATCACTCCACTAAATTCTTAAGTTGTGGGATTTTGGTTTTTAGTCAAAGAATACTAGAGGTAACCACAAACCTACTTCAAACTCTAGGATCTAGCCTTCCTAGGGTTCACAGAGGGCTCTCTCTTTAAGGTTTAACCTTGTTTTAGTTTTGAATATTAGGCTAGTTATTAAAGTGCAGATTTGGTTTTGTTTTGTTGGATTTGGTGGGAAATTTTCACTTGGAGGGTAGATAGAGGGAAATCTACTTGTCAATTGAGCTATGGAGTCTAAGTCAAGCTAACAGAACTGGGATCAAAGCCTAAAAGGTCAAATGTCTGCAGGGCAAGGTAGATAACCCTTGGAGATCTTGGGAAAAATGGTTTTTGAGATGGTATGATCGGGATAAAGGGAACTTAAGGATCCTTTGATCCAGAAAAGGGAAGTAGAAGATAGAGGTCAAATGGGAGAGGGAGAAATTAAGAATTCCCTACACCGGAAATTAGAAGAAAACAAAGAAATGATAACTAGTTAAAAAGAGGGTGCTATTAACATGTCCTGTAGTAATACTCCTAGTTATACATTCAGATTTAGAATTAAAACACAGATGTATGCATGAAACAAAATAAGATAACAATGACAAGTTTAAAGAGAGAACTTCACTCTAGATAGATTATCATATGGATCCTGAAGTATGATGCCAAAAAGGTGATCGAGTCTACTACTCAAAATCGAAATCCAAAGCCTTCAAGTCAAAGAAAATATCTATAGTAATCTCCAACAATTTTATTCCACCCAAAATACTTCAAAGGGTGAAGTATTTATATACAATGTCTTAAAAAATATCCTAGATAACTTCTAGGAATAAACTTAGGAAAATTAAATCTCTTACAACAATAATAGTGATAGCTTGCTCAACAAACTAGAAAGCTATCCTATTTTATTCAAAATAAATAGAAACATTTTTTAGATAAGAATCAGTTGGCTACTTATGTGTCCTCTCTGCTGGCCTTTTTAGATATTTTCATAATTTATTTGCCTTTACTGATACTCTTTCTCACTGATACTCTTTATCACTTATACTCTTTAACTTCTGATACTCTTTATCTTTAGTAAATATGCCTTCTTGCTGTAAAAATCTATTTTTACTGTGAAATCAGCAAACAAAATTTTTGTTCTTCATGTGTTTGCCTTTATCTCTTCACAACAAATTAGTTAATGCCCGCCACTCCTCAATTTTAGGAATTCTAATATTCTTGAGTTTCCTAAAATTTTCATCAACCTCAGTGTACCTGGCAAATGTAGGTTTGATGACAAACAAATGTTTGATTTCATATTGCAAATAAAATAGATCTTCAAAACTTGTTAGCAATACTTTCCCTGTGGGAATAACTTGGCCTGTTGGATTGTTTACTTGCTCCTTGGAATGTTCTCTGATATTTTTGTCATAATCATTCTAAGGCATTAGCTTTTCATTAATCACCATAATATCTGGAAGTCCTTTTTGCCTTAACTTAGTGAATTTAACCATAAATCTAGTGACAGCAGTGTTCATTCCTTCACATTTCTCTTCAAGCTGCCTCATTAGATTTCTTTTGCTAGTTACTTTCCTAATTTCTAGGATTGTAGTTGTCCTGTCATTGATCTTTAACTCTTCAAGTTGTTGTCTGTTCTTACTGTTTAGGAAATTGATTAACCTAACAGCCTGTTCTAGTTTACCTGCCAATTCTTCTTGTATCCTTTAGATCTCTACCTGAGTTGTCAATAGTAACTCTCTCTGCTCAAAAATTAATTGAATTGATGGCCAAACATCATGAATGGCTTCAATTACATTATTACATAAGTAATTTTTAATATATGATATTTGGTCCTTGAGAGTTAACTCTTTTTGGAGCTTTTTAGCATATATCTGTGAGCATTCTGCTCATGTATTTTAGCATCTATCTGAATTTCTTTGCTGGTTTTCTCTAGATTTTCAATTTTCTTGGTCAATCTATTGATTTCATTGGTCTTCAAGGACATTTCCTCCATTGCTTTTATTATTTGACTACTCTCATCTGTAGTTGGCAACACTGTTGTAGAAGATTCAGTGACTGAAGTAGTTGAAGAAGTCATTATCACTGTAGTGGCCAGTGGCTCTTTTGGTGCCAATTTCTCTCCTAAAGTAGATGGTACTGCTACTGTGATGACTGGGATAAAAATGAGACTGATTGTTTCCTTAATTGTCTCTTTTTATTGGATAGCTTGGTCCATTTTCACTTCCATTTCTTTAATTTGAGTTGTGAGTTGAAGTATCAAGCTCATCATTTCATCTTTCTCCTTTTGATCCTGTAAAACTTCCTTTGTTTTAGGATGTTCTCCTTGAGGAAGCTTGAGTTGTTTCCTCAAGGCAGCTATGTCTTCATTTTTCTTTTTAACCAATGCTTTAGTTGCTTTGATGTTTGTAGGATCATATCCTACCTGCAATACTAACTCTTCTAAGGCCTTTATCCTTAGATCCTTTGCATATAGTGAAGCTTTATCCATTTTCATTTTGTCCTGCATATTAGAGATTGTATTTTGAAGTCTATGAGCACTCATAGCTTTTGATGTCACTGTGGAATAGAGCATCTCTGATGTTTTCCTGTGAAATTAAATCTGATCCAACCCATGGATTTTATCTGCGGCTACTTCCATATCAACCTTTTTGTAATTGTCCACTGTCTTTGGCATTGGTACAGTGGGTTGTAACACTGACATAATCAATTTTTTAGTTGAATAATCAAAGGCTGATAAGAATCTATTTTGATTACCTGGCTTCTGCTTTAAAAATTGAGAATATAATTCAATTTTAATTTCCTCATTCTTCAATTTGAATTGCTTGTATTTTTCCTTAATATCTAAGTCCTTCTCCTCAATTGAGTGTGATGATGAAGCCTCCGTACTTTGTTGCCTTTCCATTATCTACGCATCTTCATTATTCAACTGTTCTTGATTCTGATTTGGCTCACTGATGATTACAGTGGCTACATTGGTCTCTATCTGTGCATTGTTGGTATTAAAAGGTTGTGTATCTTCAACATCTATTGTTACCTTGCCTTTAGCTGATGTATCCAGTTTTGGCCTCTTGTCATAGTTGATTTTATTTGTCTCTGTGGTATTTTCTGCAGTATAAGCTCCTTCTTCCCTGATTCTTGTAGTGGATGTCTCTGGCTGTTTGGCAACTTCCAGAGGATGACTAGTATTCCTTTGGTTTACTGCCTCTATTAAATTATTCTCAACCCACACAATTTGATTAGCAAATTTCTCTATATCTGGCTTTGACTCATGGATAAATGGTGTCAATTTACATTTTACCCTTAGTCTACTTAAGATCCCTTGTGGATCATAATTCCATGGGAAGCTTTGTTCTAATTTGTATTCCTGTAATTGACTTGTTGCTTCCTTTTCTGCTTCTCTTTGATTACATATGAAAGGCCCAATTTGATTTTTGAGTTTAAAATGAGTCTTTTTCTTGGCTTCCATAAAATTAATTGAATCTGAAATCGGGATCTGCCTAATTTACTCTAAGGCAAAGCTCCTCATAGATGGATACTTAGGTAACTTGTAGGGCAACAAGTTAGAACCAAAAACTCTAATTTCAGTGAATTCCTTATATAAATACCAATCTCCTACTTTTCTTTTCTCTGATAGCTGCAAAATTCTCTTCATTTACTCACTGATTCTAGGTTGTTCTGATTTTGTCAAAATGGTGGTCAATGGATGCAAAAACAACTCAGCAAACTCTGAATAACTGAATTTTGTCCCTTCTTTTCTAAGTATAGATGTCCAAAAGACAACTGATAAAGTTTTTCCTTCTATATCCAATTTCTGAAGTGAAATGGGAAGGTTCTCTGATTGGAAAAATAAAAACAAGTGGAAAAGATAGGAGGTATATCTGAATACCCCTTCCAGCTGCAAATTAGACAATTGATAGTGAATGCTATCAGCTATAAAACCAGCGTAGTCAAATATAAATGAGGGTGACTGTCCTGGAGAAAATGTAGACAAAAATCCCAATATTGACTCATCAGTATGTTCATTGGTGAAATACCCAATTATAAAGGAAAGCATGGAGATAACATGCCTTGAACCTTCAGGAAACTTGGCAGTGGAATATGGAGGGTTTAATTTTGGAATTTCAACATGCAGAGGCATGAAATTCTGGAAGATCATAAATCTTTTAGGAAAGTCTAAGTTAATGTATAACTTAGTGAGGGCTTCAATGGATAATGGTACTGCTTGAGGGTCTGGTTGAAGCTGCAACATTTGGTTTATAGACTCTGTTGTAATGGTAAATAAGACCTCTTTGTTTGCATTGACAATAGCTCTTTGTTCAGGAATGTAGTATTGGTGACATAGTCTAATAATTTCTTGACAGGGGTGAGTCAGAGGGACTACATATTTGGGCAAATTGGATTCCCAAATGTGAACATCTTCTTGATCATCTAGGGATTTTTCAAACCACTAGCTGTGTATATCTAAAAAATTGAACTCAACTATAGGATCAACTATTTTGTAGTCAATGTATGCTAAAGGAATATGCTCAATATCAACAACTGGGGGATGCAATGGGTTGACTACAATGGCAGTATTTGGAGTTATGGCAGGAGTAGCTTTAGGAGTTTTGGAACCTTCAGATTTGATCCCACTCTGTTTGCAGAGGCAATTTTGCTATGACAGAGGCTAGATTAGGAAAATTCAACAAGATAGAATGCTTCTCTAGCTTTTATGGTCAATTGGGTCTCTCAAATGAGGTTTTAAGGCTAAAAATTGGTCAAACACAGAAAACAAGGGTTTTTTGAGTCTCTTGATTGCAAATTGGGCCCAAACTTTGATGAAAAGGGTTTTTTAGAAGATATAGGGCACCTGTAGAGGATTTCTGGCTTTTAGAGCTTTGAATTTAACCCTAAAACTGTGAAAAAATGATAATTTTCTTTGAAAATAGTGCACAGCAGATTCTAGGGTTCCTGGGAAAAAATTTCCAGGGTTTTGCCTATTTTTGGGGCTTTTGGGCAATCGAAACTAATCAATTTTTTTTTATTTTTAACTAATTGTTTTTGTTTTAACTTTTTTGAATAGTTAAAAAACTATAGGGTGGGATATTTAAATATGGATAATCTTTTTAGACCAAAGGGATTTTTATTTTGGGAATTTTATTTAAGCACATGGGATAATATACCTTGGTCAAAAGTTTATAATAGTGGGCGTTTGAGGTTTATTTAGATAAAATGGAATTAATAATATAGGAAAAGGGTATTCTTTAGGGATTTAATAAAATATGTTAAAAGTTAATATGAGAGGGGAGTGAAATGTAAAACAAAATACACATTATCTCCAAATATAAAATAATCAAGCATTTGCTCATCTTTATATTTCTTTGCATAATATTTAGGATAAATGTGACTTTGTGGGTTTTTATGAATGTTTATGAAGGGATGAAATTAATTATTCTACGGTTACAATTTTAGTAAGTAAGAGTGTGTTTTTACTTAAAAAAAGGGGTTTCAGTACATGAATGAAGGTAAAAGATGATAAATGGGTTTTTAACATAAGAACTCGATATTTTCAACTAACCAGTCATAGAGCCTTGGGTCCGATCCCAAAAAAAGTCATAGAAATGCTCTGAGCCTGTTAGACTGATAGCTTCTATTTCTAACATTTTTTTTCTTCATTTTGGAGGTGCATTTAGGGTTGCAACCTTAAAACATTTTCTTTCAAAGCGTAAAACTAATCTAAATCTACCTTATTTCATCTGAGGGCTCAGATTAAACTGTTGAGATCCTCATTATTCTCTACCTATCTATTGATTTGTCAAGTATAAACTGTTTGACAAATCTTCATTTTCTATCTAAAACATGAAAAGTTAATATTAGAATGTTTAACTGATCATGGATTATGGCATTTATTGACACTCTACACATAATCATTTATTCTTTGCAGTAAAAAGTAAAAGTAGTGGCATTTGGACTTGCTCACTTTCAGGTTTTATTTATTTTCTTTTGGGGTATATATTTTTCTAAGTCCTTTGATCTTTCTTTTAGGACTTTTTACCCTCTTTTTGATTTTTTATTATTTTTCATTTTTTCAAAATATGGGAAAACAACTTGCAGAAAGAAAGGTATGTACATATTTACAAGACTTTATCAAAGTCAATTCAAAATTTTATGAACCCTATTATTATAGGACCCTAACAGTGGCTCCACATGGGGATGACATCTCCTGGTAAAATATCAAGAACTCTAAGACTTAGTAGCCTTTGAAATTTGAATGTAATGATCTTGTAAATGTCTTCTGATATCTACAACTTATTCATATTTATGATATTCACTTTTCAAAGCTTAGGGCCTTCTCTTCAGGCTTCAACTTTGCTAAGGAAACATCCAATCCAATCTAAACTTTGCAATGTATATCTACAATGTTGAAAGTGAATAAAAACTAACTATTTGTTAACTTCGGTGAGTAGTAGTGCTTCAGCATTCTACCATTAACTGGTCCTTCTTGCAAATCTGTTCCATCTAATTCTTTGAGAAAGAAATCATTATTACCTCTATATCCATAAATTACATAAGGCCATTTCCATAGAAAATCAAATTTTCCATGTTTTCCTTTGTCTTCTCTTCTAGAATCCCATTTTAACACTTTATCTCCTATGTAAAAACCATCCTCTTTAGTCTTTTTATCATATATTTTCTTGATCTTATCCTGAATGACTTGAGATTTAACATAAACTTCTTCCCTTGTTTGTTGCAAGTGAATAGTTTGATTTATCCTTCTTTGGATGTCATTAGTCTCAACCTGTAATTCCTGGATAATTTTCATCAATGGTACACCTAGGGAGGAAGGAAAAACATCATCCATTCCATAAACTAGTTGGTAAGGTGAAGTAACTGTTATCACTATAAAAAATTTCTAAAACTTGGTCAGTTACACTTGTTCCTAATTCATAATGCTAAGATAGGGTTAGAGTCATTTTTATATTTTTTAAGGTCTAGTCATGAGTTAAAGGTCTCATTCCATCACCAAACAATGTTCATCAATCTTGTTTCATTCTTCAAAGATCTTATGCCATGTTTTGAAACCCATCTTTACATTTTTTTTCTGAAGATTTGATGAATAAGCCATGAAACCATGTTTTCGTAGTGCGCTCAATGTAAAAAATTGATTCTACGCTACAAAAACGCTAGTGATTTCATAGCGCAAAAAACCGAATTTGCAAATCATGCACTACGAAATCGGGGATTCTCAGTTTTGTGTCTGAGCTGTCACGTCTGTCAAATATAGTTAAATTTTTCATCATTAGGTGTCATTCACGAGTTCTCATTCATGCATGAAACCATTTAATATAATTATTAGGGGTCATTTGTCATCAATTAGGGGCCAGATTGTCATTAGTACTTTAAAATTTGAAAATATTTGGTCATTTTCGACTTCATTTGTCTCATGCAAGACAAATAGTGCATGCATGTTTATGTTTTGGAGAAGTAATTAGTGGTGAAAGACCAGAGTTCACTGAAACTATATTTCAAGCGAGGCAGAACTGAACTCATTTATCAAGTGAGGCTACTCATTCAACAATATTTTCAAGTGAATTTGAAATTCATTGTTGGTGGAAGCAGGATTGTTATTCAAGTGAGGTAGAATTCTTATCAAGCCCGGTTGAACTCATTTATCAAGCGAGCCGGTTCATTCAACAGTCTGATTTCTAATTTGCTAATTTGCTGAAGACACAGGGTTTTCAGAGGGATTCTCATAGATTTCTGAAGATACAAGGTTTTCAAGAAGATAATGGCTGAAGAAAGAAGGATTCATAGGTCTGGTCATTGCCTACGAACAGAACCTGAAGGTGTAGAAGCCCTTACAAAAGACAAGTCTGTTGAAGAAGCCTTTAAGAAAGTAGGTTGTTAGAGGTTTTGTGAAAAATTTCAAGGAGGGCACACTCAAGTTACCAAAGAATTTTCTACAAACTTCACCGGTTCAAACTCAAGGATTGGATTCCTAAATTTACCAATTTCCCCTGAAGTGATATCAGCAGTTACAGAAATTCCGAGAGCAGAAGACAGGGGGTTTAAAAATTTCAAGTTTGACATGGTACCCTGCAAAATCTTTCTAAAACCAGAGTTTTCAGAGGTTGACTTGAACAAGGCTGTGCCAAGAAACTATGTCAAAGATACATTTTCCAATTTTCTCTACAATATTCAGAGGTAATTCACCTGCGAAGGGAGATACCACAAGGTGTATACCTATCACTTTAAACTTTTTCTTCATTTCGCAGGGATAATAGCTCTAGATTTACCTTTTTATCTTTTCAGAAGTTTGGCTAAGAAGTCTGATAAGGTACAAATGAAATTTGAGTCATGTGAAACGTCATTATTTCACCATGGCTTAGTTAAGTTAATAGTCTTACATGAGCTGCAAAAAGCAAACAAAGATTGGACTGAATTCCTCTTTTTGAGTAGAATTAGGATTGAAGGAACAGGTGTTAGTCCTCAAGCTAAAGAAAAAACTCCATCAAATATTACTGCCCCTGTAGAAACAAAGTCAAGAAGATTTGTTAAGCTCAAGCCTTGAAAAAAAGTTAAAGAACCAATGATAGGAACAACATTGAAAATCCAAGATACTCCTAAATCCGCACAGAAGAAGAAAACTCTAGTTAAGGAGACAATTATAGAGTAGTCAACTAGTAAAACAAATCAAATGAGGTTAACTAGGAGTCAAAGGTTAAAGGAAAAAGGTAAGGTTGTAGTTACAGAGGGGTAAAAAGGTAATTTGAATGATATGCTTCAAGCTATTGACATTGCAGAGTATCCCCTAGTGCAAGCATACTTCATCAAACTGGATACATGTGGCAGTAAATCAAAGAAATTGAAGACATCCAAAAGGTCAGATTTCCAGGCTAATGTGGCAGAGTTTATCTTAAAACCCAGAAAACCCTCAACTAGACACTCCAAGAAGATGAAGCAGTCAAACATAGAGAAAGATCAAACAGGAGGTGAAAGTGCTAATGTTTTTGAAGAAACCACAAATATATCTTTTTCAATGCCTGAAGAAGACAGAAACAGGGTTTTCAATATTTAGAAGGAAAAGAGCATCTATGAAGATGTCAAAGACAAAATCATATTGGCAAATAATAAGATTGATAAGTTGAATAAAAAGGTGAGAGTGCATGCAGAAGAAAGGGAAAATTTTGAAAGGATGAAATGACTGTGGGAGTTGGAGAAAAATCCAAACCCTAAATTAATTGATAATCAAGCTCAATTCTTCATATGGACCCTACCTGCAATCAAAGAAGAAAAATTCATTAGGATGGTCAATACCAAGCTAAGGGAAAACAATAGAAAGCTTACGAGGAGAGTAGAAGACTTGGAAATACAACTAGCCCAATTTGAAGATCAACCATAGCTAAAATAAGTGCAAACAGTAAGTGTCATCCTTTAACAAATTTTTGAGGTTATCTCATTTTTGGAGCTGTTTAAAGATGATGTTATGGGTTATGAAGGTTGATATACACCTAAAAATATAGTATTAAAGGGGTTGAAAAACAAATTTTTGGAAAGAAGCTGTGAAAAGTGAAGACTCAGCAGTTTCGTAGCGCGCTACGAAACTGCTATAGGATGCAGTTTGAAAGATTTTTGCAAATTTTCAAAGGTGACAAGGGTTTTTTGTTGGGCTTTGATGCTGGTGGGAGGTATATGGAGAATACAAATGAAGATCTAGAGGTTTGGCACATATAAAATGGGGGTTTGAAGTATGATTTAAAAAGGAAAGGTCTGCGCTACAAAAATAGCAGACTTGGCAGTTTCGTAGCGCAGTAGTATTGATAGTTGTTGCACCATTTTGTAGGTTGAGATTTGCACAGCTGGAAGGTCAAATTCAAGTGAAAGTCATAAGACATTTGCCACATGTTTTAAGCACCAATTCTTCAGCAATTTATTCGAATGGACAGAAATAAAGCATTCAGTTATTTTACAGGAAACATGCTCCTATTTTGCAAGAATGGATAGGAATCAAGTTGATGGGGTCTAACAACAAGAAGATGAACAAAGTCATGGTCGAAGTCTAGATGTCAAGCATAGTTTTTAATGGTTATATAAGGTTTTTAAAGGTTGTTAAGATATAATAAATAGTGTTTTATTCCTAGTTGTATTAGGACTGTAACACAGACAGTTTAACTGTCAGTTTGTAAATAAAGTTTGTTGAAAAGTTGATAGGTGTCAAATTCGAATTTCTTCTCAAATATTTAGAAGGAATAAAAGGATGTAATGACCACTCTATAAGAGGGAAGAAATCAAATTTCATAGGGTTGGAATTTTCATTGAATAAGCATACTTTTTGTGATTTCAGAGAACTGTGTTTTTTATCTTAATACAAAGAGTTTTTTTTCATCACTCAAGATTCAGAAGGGGTTATGGATGTTTGATTGTCTCATGATTTTTCTCTTTAAATTACTTGCAGTGGCATGAATTTATGTTACTTAGAATTCACTGAAGGTGCTCTAACTTCCTTCATATGTTCATGAACTGTGTTTATTCTTTGTCCTACTGTTCTATTGATGCATCTAAACCCTGAAATGCCCTGACTTCCATATGAAACTAATCTTTATGTTTTGTGAAAGCACATTGACTCCATTTACCCAATAGATGTTTGTTGACTAGTAGTACAACCAATTATTCACTGTGTTTAGTTTATTCACAGAGTTAGCCATCTGATCTTTATTTGCAAATCATTAACCTATTGAGAGAGCCCTCTCAGGTTGAGGAGGCTAAGCCTCAACTAAAAGTTTGGTTTGAAATAGTTACTCAGGGTCTCCTTGACTAGCAGCCTATCAGGATCTGATTTTGAGATAACAGTAACAATGGATTTCTTAGTTGTAAGTATATCTGCCCATAAGGCATTGACTAACTTCTTATGCCAAGTCTTTTTATTGTCTTCAAGTAATTTTTTGATGATATTTACTAGACTTTTGTTTGAAGATTCAGCTAGGCCATTACCTTGGGGGTAATATGTAGTAGAGTGGCCTAGGGTAATATGGTATTTGTGGAAAAAGTCAATCATTTTCTTGGATTTGAATGTTGTTGAATTATCAGTGATTATCTTTTGAGAGCACCCAAATCTTGAAAGTATGTTGTTTTCTAGAAAGGAAATAATGACAGTATCAGTGGATTGTCTGGAGGGTATGGCTTCAATCCACTTGGTAAAATAATCAGTGGTTGTAAAAATCCACTTATGTTGGCCTGAAGAGGGAGGGTTAATTTCACCAATGAAGTCTAAACCCCATTATTGAAATGTCACTTTAGTTGAAATAGGCTTTAAAGGGAGAGGTCATAATTTCTTCTTACCCTCAAAAATTTGGCACTTATGACATGAAGTAACATATTTTTTGACATCAGCAAACAAGGTAGGCCAGTAAAAACCAGCTCTCAGGATATTGTCAGCAGTATATTTCTAGTATAAATGTCCTCCACAGTCACCTGCATGAAATTGTTCAAGTATATTGTCAGCTTCTTCCTTTAGTAAACAATTTAGTAAAATCCCACTATGATCTCTCCAAAAAAGTACATTATCTAAGATATAAAATCTTACTACTTTAAGTTTTAAAAATATAGCTTTGGTTATTGACAATCCAGGAGGAACTTGTAGGTTTTGGAGTACAAATATGATATATGTATACCAAGGTGAGTGTGAAAATGCTTCACTGATCAATGGAGTCACCATCTCTTCCTGATCATCAACTTGAGCAATAAAATTTATATCTAGGGCATTACAATTGGATTTAGCCATAATTCTGGCTAATCCTTGACCTTTAATGAGCTTGGTGGGTTTTATCTCTATGTCATATTCCAAGATAGTGGCAATCCACTTACCTCTTCTTCCATCAGGACCATCCTGAGTAAGAATGTCTTTAACTACAGAATTTGGGACATAGGCAATAATGTGTGAGTAGAGAATATAAACTCTGAAGTCTTTAATGGCCTTAACTAAGGCTAAGGCTTGTTTTTCCATAATGTTGTACTTAAAAGGGGCATCCCTAAGGGCTTTACTAAAAAAATCTATGGGTTGTTCAAATCCTTGATCATTTTTCTGCAGTAAAACTGCAGCAATGGTGTGTTCTGAAGCGAATCAAAAAATCATGAAATCTTTTTTAGAATCGAGACTTATTAGGACTGGAGTTTTAGTTAAGGCTTGTTTGATAGATTCAAATGATTGTTTAGCCTCAATATCCTATCTAATAACTGAATCTTTCTTAGGCATGTTATTTAATTCTCTAATTATCTCAGCTAAATTAGATATGAATCTTCTTAAAAAATTTATCTTACCTAAAAAATCTTGTAATTCTTTGATGTTTCTTGGTGGGTTGATGTTCAGAATTGCTTCTATCCTATCAGGATCTATCCTAATTCCTTCTTTTGAGATTATATGTCCAAGTCAATTACCTTCTTCTAATCCAAAAAGAATTTTCTTAGGATTTAAAGAGATGCCATATTTCCTACACTTAATGAAAACTTGTCTCAAATGATCCAAGTGTTCATTATCTATTTTGGAAAACACAGTAATGTCATCTAAGTAAATAAATAAGAACTCATGTATTTCCTTTGCAAAGGCTATGTCCATAGCCCTTTGAAAGGTTGCTCCCGCATTCATTAGGCCAAAGGGCATTTTTACATACATAAAAGTGCCCCAAGGAGTGGTGAATGTTGTTTTAGCTTGGTCTTCTTCTTGAACTAGGATCTGGTTGTATCCTGAAAAACCATCTAACAAAGAAATCCTTGAAGAACCTACTACCCTTTGTATATGTGGTCCATTTTGGGTAAAGGGTAATTATCCTTTAAAGATACTTTGTTAAGATTTCTAAATTCCACACACAATCTAATTTCTCCCATTTTCTTTCTTGTAGGAATTAGGTTTGAAACCCAATCAGAATATCTGATTGGTGCAATGATCTGGGCATCATACATTCTCCTAACTTCTTTTTTAATCAAAGGTAATAGCACATGGCTAATCCTTCTCAAATTTTGTTTGAATGGCTTTTGATCTTCTTTTATTGGAATTTTCTGTTGGATTATGTTTGTATCATAAGATTTAAATCTTCATAACTCCAAGAAAACAGATCTTGATATTCTTTTAAAAGCTCAATATATTTATCATTTTCTTGTTGAGGTAAAATTTTCGACAATTTCATTATCTTCGGTTTTGATTCTGTACCAATGTTACATTCTTCTATGTCAGATCCTACTGGCTCTATTTTTGGTTTTCTAGCTACATCATTAGAGTCAAAAAGATCCTCTAAGGGAGTTAATCCTTTAGGTAAAAAATTATCCTTAAAATTCACTATATCTGATTCATCTTCAACAATTTCTTCAATCTCTACTTTTTCTAAGCTATCTATGTCAGCTTGACTAAATTTAGTGGGTTTATCAAAATTTATTTTATTTACATCTAAGTCATTTAAATCTATTTCACAATCCAAATCATGATTTAATGTACAATCTGTATCTATAATACAATTCTGAAATTCTTCTTCATTGTTCATAAACTTGTAAATATGTTCATCCTGAGAAAAAATCTACCAATACTTAAGATTATCTGGGATTATTGGCCTATGTTTGACTTCAGTAGTATATATGTGATTAGGTTGGAATGGTAAATTGCATGCACTAGCAAAATTTGCAAGACAATGAACTTGTATATTTTGTTTTCTATGTATAACAACAAACTTACATTCCAACAAATCATCAATTAAATCTATGACAATGTCTCTATATCTGCTTAGTCTAGGATTGTAAACAGAATAAACTCCATTTACTTGTTTAATGATCAAATCTGAATCTCCCATGATTAAAATTATTTTTCCTCCTGAATTTCTAATGATTTGGAGTCCTAGGATAAGGGCTTCATACTCGGCCATATTGTTTATAGATTTGAAATTTAGCCTGAAAGCATGACCTTCAGAATGATTGGTTTCCATGTTTGTTATCTAGACTCCTGCTCCTGCTCCTAACTTATTCACTAAACCATCAAAGTCTAAATGCCATTGAGATTCATGAAATTTTTTATCATTGTTTAGTTCTCTCTTTTTATCTACTAGTTCAGTTTGGATTTCATTTGTTACAAAGTTACAAATGATGAAAGAATCAAGGTCAGTTGGTGTATAGTAAATGGGGTAATTTATAGATCTTTCAACACTACTAACCATGTATTTCATTAATGTTTCCCTATATAACTTTTTAGGCTAGCCAAACACCGAGATAGTAGCATAAGACATGTCCAATTGTAGAGATCCCTACAACTTTTCTCCCCATGAGCGAGAAAGAAGCATGCCATATTTTGGGGGGATATCAGCTACTACAATGTCCATTAATATACTCTTACCAGGGTATTGAACTAGTGTTACACACAAATCCTTAATTAAACTTAAGCATTTAACCTTATTGGAATCAAAAGAAAACAAATCTTTACATGGCCTTGTAATTTCTAGATTCAGAGTTTCCATGATGGCTTTTGGCATTAAGTTATGGTAAGCTCCTGAATCTAGCATTGTGTTATGTAGAATTTTATCATGAATAGTTAAACTGATATAGAATGGAGGAATTGCACCATCTGCATGTTTTCCATTTACATTTGCGCCAAAAATCAACTCTGGCTGATCATCATTTAGATTTATGGAGTCTTCTCCATCATTCATATTTAATGTTTCAGTTATGATCGATTTGTACAAGTCATTCTTTACCAATTCAGTCAAAAGAATTGGTATTTTTCAGTTTTGCAATTTCTGATTGTATGTTGAATGCAGGTTGAGCTTTACTGATCTGAATCAGTTCTTCTTTGGTAACTATATTTTTGTTGGTTTATCTTGCTTTTCTACAGTTGTTCTTTCATTTTCAATTGTTTTAGGATTCTTTGTTTGTGTTTCCTGTGTTTTACTACTTCTAACTTTCTTTTCAGGTATTGTTTGTGAAGCAGTAGATGTTCTTTCTGTCTTAGAATTTTCAGCAGAGGCTTTTGAAGCAACAGTTTGAGGGTTTATTGTTTTAGGATCAACAGAAAGTTTTTTGGGATCTAAATTTGTTGTTTTTACAGAGTTAGAAGCTTTAGTAGTAGCAGATTTTTGAGGATCTTTTGCAATTTGAGAAATTTCATCAGTAATGACAACAATTTTAGGGCCTGATGCTTTCTTTGGACTAGGAATGTTTTGGGAGGAATTTGAGTTTTGCTTATTTTCCCTTAGGAGAATTTGCAGAAATTTTTTTTTAGGGGCTTCTACTGTTTTCCTATTTTGATTTTGGGAAGGTTTCTTAGTAGAAGATTCATTATTTTTCTTGTTTCTAATGTTATACTGGTTGTGTGTTTCATTTATTGCATAGTCATAACCTTGCTTGTAATCAAAAGATTCACTAGAATCTAATTTAAGTTGTTGAAGTTCAAACAATTCCTGATCTTCTTGAGTTAGGAAAATAGTATTGTTGTCATCTATTCCCATTAGATTAATAGTATCCTCCTCATCATCATCATTATTCTAAGAACTTTCAGCATAGTTCTCTTGGAATAGTGGCCTAATGGTTTGGTCTGGGGATGTTTCTTTTCCTTTTCCAGAATTTATATTTTTTCTAAAGTTGGGATTTCTAATCTGTTGTTGGTTATCCCACTGAGGTCTTCTCTCCATATTATCTAATCTATCAATCACTCTTTCTAAATTTTTAGCTATAACATCCATTTTTGTGTCTGAATTTGCATTTTCTTCTTTGATAGTAACTCTTCTTTCATTTCTAAGTCTAGCTTTTCTAGCTAGGATGTTCACTTCTACATTTACTGCATCAGTTTGCATCTTTTCCAATGTATTTGCATCTCTTTCTATTAATTGGTAAGCCATATATGTGTCAAATCCATCAGGGAATTTGAGCAGAATGGAATAAGGAGTAGGTTTCAGATTTGCAGGGATAGAATTATAGACACTATTATACCTAGTGCAGTAATATTGAACTGACTCATTTGGAGCTCTTTTTAAATGATCAAATTCAGACAAAATTTGAAGGGGGTTCTTTTTCTTTTCCCATTTATTTAAAAACAAAGTAAAAAAGATAGCCAAATCAGTTACACTACTAGCAGCTAAATCTTTAAACCACTTCTTAACGGCCCCTGTTAAAGTTTGACCAAACAATCTCATTTGAACATCTGAATTATCAATTTCATAAATTTAAAAGAAATCTAACATATTAGTAATGTGTTTTTTAGCAGAATATTGAGTAGTGCCATCAAACAATGGTATTTTGTTTTGATAGTCTTGTGGCATATCATGAATTTGTTGTGGTAGGACAAGGGGGGCATATCTAGCAGCCATAGCTTGAAGCTTAGCTTGACTAGGAGGTAAGGTTGAGCTGCTTGGAGCTGTGCTAGAACTGATAGTGGATGAACTAAAGATAGTATTTGAAGTGTTGGGGAATGAGGATGATGTTTTCAAGAAATCAAAAGGTGAACTAATGGATATAGTGGATGAAGTGATTGGTGGAAATAATATTCTAGGTTGTAGAGGTAGTTTAGGGATAAATGGATCTGTAGATGAGCTGGTAGTAGGATTTATGAATGATGTGACAGCATAAAGAGATGAATCGTTAGCTGGAATTATTGTGGTATGTAATTGGGAAGCTGAAGGTTTGTTTGCATGAGTCAATAAATGAGCTAATTCAATAGCTTCATCAATATCCTTTAGAATAGTAACATTAATTTCCTCAACTTTGTCCAGATATTCAATTTTCTTAGATCTAGAATTTATTGCAATAGATTTATATTTTGCATTCAAAAATGAAAGAAAAGAAGGGTCTATAACAATAGTTTTGAAATCATTTTCAGATTTACTTTTAAATAATGAATGCTCAAATTTCAGATCAAAATCAATGTCTTGAAGACTTTCTAATTCACTGGGTAATGAAATGATTCTTATCAATGAGATTTCAGCCTCTAAATTTTTTGTTTGTTTTTTCTTTTTAGCAATTCGGTCTGGGTTATATACTATGACAACAAACTTAGGATCTGGGTTAGACCTGGTATAGTAGGTTTTCCTAGAAGCCAGAATTACTATTTTTCAATACCCACAACCTATAAAAATAATCTTAAGTTAAAAGGATGATTTAAATGATTCCTTAAGACTAATTTTATGACTGAGGGCTGATTATTCCCCAGTATGGTCACCAGTAATGTTATCACTCCAGTAAATTCTTAAGTTGTGGGATTTTGGTTTTTAGTCAAAGAATACTAGAGGTAACCACAAACCTACTTCAAACTCTAGGATCTAGCCTTCCTAGGGTTCACAGAGGGCTCTCTCTTTAAGGTTTAACTTTGTTTTAGTTTTGAATACTAGGCTAGTTATTAAAGTGCAGATTTGGTTTTGTTTTTTTGGATTTGGTGGGAAAATTTCACTCGGAGGGTCGATAGAGGGAAATCTACTTGTCCATTGGGCTATGGAGTCTAATTCAAGCTAACAGAACTAGGATCAAAGCCTAAAAGGTAAAATTTCTGCAGGGCAAGGTTGATAACCCTTGGAGATCTTGGAAAAAATGGTTTTTGAGATGGTATGATCGGGATAAAGGGAACTTAAGGATCCTTTGATCCAGAAAAGAGAAGTAGAAGATAGAGGTCAAACTGGAGAGGGAGCAATTAAGAATTCCCTGCACCAGAAATCAAAAGAAAACAAAGAAATGATTACTAGTTAAAAACAGGGTGCTATTAACATGTCTTGTAGTAATACTCCTAGTTATACATTCAGATTTAGAATTAAAACACAGATGTATGCATGAAACAAAAGAAGATAAAAATGACAAGTTTAAAGAGAGTACTTCACTCAAGATAGCTTATCACAGGGATCCTAAAGTATGATGCCAAAAAGGTGATCCAGTCTGCTGCTCAAAATCGAAATCCAAAGCCTTCAAGTCAAAGAAAATATCTATAATAATCTCCAACAATTTTATTCCACCCAAAATACTTCAAAGGGTGAAGTATTTATATACAATGTCTTACAAAATATCCTAGATAACTTCTAGGAATAAACTTAGGAAAATTAAATCTCTTACAACGATAATAGTGACAGCTTGCTCAACAAACTAGCAAGCTGTCCTATTTTATTCAAAATAAATAGAAACAATTTTTAGATAAGAATAAGTTGGCTGCTTATGTGTCCTCTATGCTAGCCTTTCTAGATATTTTCAGAATTTAGTTGCCTTTACTGATACTCTTTCTCACTAATACTCTTTATCACTTATACTCTTTCACTTCTGATACTATTTATCTTCAGTAAATCTGCCTTCTTGCTGTAAAAATTTGTTTTTAATGTGAAATCAGCAAACAAAATTTTTGTTCTTCATGTGTTTGCCTTTATTTCTTCATAGAAAATCAGTTAATGCCTGCCACTCCTCATTTTTAGGAATTCTAATATTCTTGATTTTCCTAAATTCTCATCAGCCTCAGTGTACCTGGAAAATGTAGGTTTGATGACAAACAAATCTTTGATTTCATACTGCAAATAAAATAGATCTTCAAAACTTTTTAGCAATACTTTCCCTATGGGAATACCTTAGCCTGTTGGCTTGTTTACTTGCTCCTTGGCATGTTCTATGATCTTTTTGTCATAATCATTCTAAGGCATTAGCTTTTCATTAATCACCATAATATCTGGAAGTCCTTTTTGCCTTAAGTTAGTGAATATAACCATAAATCTAGTGACAACAGTGTTCATTCCTTCACATTTCTCTTCAAGCTGCCTCATTATATTTCTTTTGCTAGTTACTTTCATAATTTCTAGGATTGTAGTTGTCCTGTCATTGATCTTTAACTCTTCAAGTTGTTGTTTGTTCTTGTTGTTTAGGAAATTGATTAACCTAACAACCTATTTTGGTGTACCTGCCAATTCTTCTTGTGTCTTTTGGATTTGTGCCTAAGTTGTCAATAGTAACTCTCTCTGCTCAAAAATTACTTGAATTGATGGCCAAACATCATGAATGGATTCAATTACATTATTCCATAAGTAATTTTTAATATATGATATTTGGTCCTTGAGAGTTAACTCTTTTTGGAGCTTTTTTACCTCTTCACTCAATCTGTGAGCATTCTGCTCATGTATTTTAGCATCTATCTGAGCTGCTTTACTTGTTTTCTCTAGATTTTCAATTGTCTTGGTCAATATGTTGATTTCATTGGTCTTCAAGGACATTTCCTCCATTTCTTTTATTATTTGACTACTCTCATCTGTAGGTGGCAACACTGTTGTAGAAGATTTAGTCACTGAAATAGTTGAAGAAGTCACTGGCACTACAGTGGCCAGTGGCTCTTTTGGTGTCAATTTCTGTCCTAAATTAGATGGTACTGCTATTGTGATGACTGATATAACAGTGGGGCTAACTGGTTCATTAATTGTTTCTTTTTCTTGGACAACTTGGTCCATTTACACTTCCATTTCTTTAATTTGAGCTGTGACTTGAAGTATCAAGCTCATCATTTCATCTTTCTCCTTTTGATCTTGTAAAACTTCCTTTGTTTGAAGATGTTCTCCTTGAGGAAGCTTGAGTTGTTTCCTCAAGGAAGCTATGTCATCATTTTTCTTTTTAACCAATGTTTCATCTGATTTGATGTTTGTAGGATCATATAATACCTGCAATACTAACTCTTCTAAGGCCTTTATCCTTAGATCCATTGCATATAGTGAAGCTTTATCCATTTTCATTTGGTCTTACATATTAGAGATTGTATTTTGAAGTCTATGAGCACTCATAGATTTTGTTGTCACTGTGGAATAGAGCATCTCTGATGTTTTCTTGTGAAATTCAATCTGATCCAACTCATGGATTTTATCTGTGGCTACTTCCATATCAACCTTTTTGTAATCAACCACTATCTTTGGCACTATTACAGTGGGCTATAACACTGACATAATCAATTTTTGAGTTGAATAATAAAAGGCTGATAAGAATCTATTTTGATTACCTAACTTCTTCTTTAAAAACTGAGAATATATTTCAGTTTTAATTTCCTCATTCTTCAATTTGATTTGCTTGTATTTTTCCTTAATATCTAAGTCCTTCTCTTCAGTTGAGTGTGATGAGGAAGCCTCCATACTTTGTTTCCTTTCCATTATCTGTGCATCTTCATTATTCAACTGTTCTTGATCCTGATTTGGTTCACTGATGATTACAGTGGCTACATTGGTCTCTGTTTGTGCAGTGTTGTATTCAAAGGCTGTGTATCTTCAACATCTATTGTTACCTTTCCTTTAGCTGTTGTTTCCAGTTTTAGCCTCTTTTTGTAGCTGATTTTAAACTTTGTCCTTGTGGTAGTTTCTGCAGTATAAGCTCATTCTTCCCTGATTCTTTTAGTGGATGTCTCTGGCTATTTGGAAACTTCCAGAGGGTGACTAGTATTCCTTTGGTTCATTGCCTCTGTTAAAGTATTCTCAACCCACTCAATTTTATTAGAAAATTTCTCTATATTTGGCTTTGACTCATGGAAAAAGGGTGTCAATTTACATTTTACCCTTATTTTACTTAAGATCCCTTGTGGATCATAATTCCATGGGAAGCTTTGTTCTAATTTGTATTCCTGTAATTGACTTGTTGCTTCCTTTTCTGCTTCTCTTTGATTAAATATGAAAGGCCCAATTTGATTTTTGAGTTTAAACTAAGTCTTTTTCTTGGTGTTGGGCCATGAATACAACCACTTTTTAACACTTATTTCATTCATTTTTACTCTTCTTTATCATGTCATTTATTATAATTTATCATATAAATCCATTTTATAATGATTTATGCTTTTATGGATGAATATTATTTCTTCTCCTTTATTTTTAATAAATTGATGATTATTATGCATAATTTTATCAATGATGATTTATTAATATATTTTATACCAACACTCACCATTTTAGCCTCCAAGATATTTTCCAGACTGCAGATTTGATTTCTAAATCATCATGAAATATTCCAACTCAAAAATTCACTAGAATAAGAAGTGACAGTTTTGAGGTTGATATTCTGGGCAAATGAAGAAGAATCTAGAAAATCTAGAACATGGGTTTTGTCCAGAACGGACCAAATTAACTTAATTGAAGAATGGTTTTCCCAAATTCGACCTGTATTGAGAGAAACACAGGGTTATTTGAGCATGATTTCTCATATTTGTTGTTGCGGCCGTCCTCCAAATCTCAGCTGCAAAGCCAAATTCGCCTTGCTCTTGTTGAAAGATGGATGGAACTATATTTTTTGGTTGATCAAGTTGTTGGGAACAATCCAATATTGTTATGAGAGATCATATTTGCTATTTAATTTCTCCTCTTTCTGATTATAAAAGGAGAGCATGTATTATGTATTAGAGAACAATGGATGATTATTGAATTCCTTTTGTAACATTGTAATTCCTTGACTCTTGTGAGAAAAGAGCAACTGATGTAAAAGCTATCCATGTTTGATTAATACAAAGACGTGTTCTCGTTCCATTTCTCAAGCTCTGCAGTAGCCCAGCGGTGTTTCACCGACGGTTGAGGGCCCGACCCTGGTGGATCGATCCGCTGTTTGTATTTCTATTCTTTGATTTCTGTTGTGTGATAATTGCATTTAGATTCATTACGATTATAGATTTATTTGATTGTTGTTGGATTGAATTCGTATTTTCTGTATACGGTAATGAATTGCACTGCTATTCTATCTTAGCAAGGATCGTATTTCCTATCTTATTCATCTTGTTATCTTTTATAAAGCATTGTTGTTCCATTGATTTATGATTCATTCCAATTAACTGTTTCATAGTGTTGGCTGTCGACAGGGTTGAAGTATTAAGAGGATTCATTGCCTAATTGTGTTAAGTTTATGTTTGTTGTTCAATTAACGTTTTCTGTTCCATTTCTGTTTATTGTTCATTTCCAATTCATTATTTTCATATTGCAGAAAGATTGTTTATTTACATTGTTATAGTTTGTTGTTTATGCACATATTCATTCAATTGCAGATTGTTGTTCATTTCTAATTCTTGCTTTTAAAAAGAGTTCTTCTTAGTTTATTTTCAAACAACAGTTAGTTCAATTTCGATTTCTTTACATCAAGACTGTCAACTATAGAGAACATTGGTTATTTCTTCCAAGTTCCCAGATTGATTGCCTTGTTCCAGTTTGATTTTAATTGCATCAATTCCTAGAGGAATGAGTTATTGCTACTGTATCCTCGATTGATGGTTGTTGAGTGAATAGATAGATTTTAAGAGCATTTGAGTTTATGTTACTATAATTAGATTTCTCTTTCAATCATTTGTTTACTTTTGTACACTGTACTACATCTCACACAACTTTACTCTTAGACTAAATTGCTACCTCAGACAGAGTACACTCTTGAAATAAAAATTCGCTCCCGGATTGATAATTAATGTGAGATAAATAGGTGTTAAAAAGATACGTTTTATGCGCTCAACATTTTGGCGCCGTTTTCGGGGAGAGTGTATGTCATTTAGAAAGAGTGATGCATATTTGATTTTTTCTGCTTGGGAAGAATTGGGTATTAAAGACGAAAGGTAAGAACCTGCGCACCGAGCAAGGAACACACTTGTTCACTGGCCTGCTTCACAACATAATTAAGTGAAAGCTTAACGTAGGAATGAATGCTTGCGTTTATTTTTTTGAATTGTAGAGGTAGAATTTTTGAAAAAAGTCTTGTAATTCCACTCGAGTGGTGATGTAAGCACCACCCATTTCACTAACCAATTGACAGGAACATTTTAAGGAGGATCCTCAAAGAAACACATGAAGAACATCTTCTATCATGGTAAGAAATGGCTCACATTTCAACTTTTGAGTTCCCTATCAAAGATCTAGGAAGAGTGACACAAATGCACATAATTCCCCCAATGTCTCTACCAAATTTTCATGGTTTGAAAAATGAAGATCCATATACATTCTTATTTGAGTTTGAAATACTTTGTAGAGGATATGATTATTGTACTAATGATCAAAGATTGAAAGTGTTTCCTCTTACTCTAAAAGGAGCAGCTCTCCGATGGTTCATGAGCCTAGGTGGGAACTGCATCAAAACATGGGAGGACATGAAGAACATATTCTTGAAGAAGTACCAAGACTATTTCAAATCCACTGAAGATATTTTCGGTATGATACAAGGGGAAGATGAAAGCTTGGAGGACTATGTAGAGCGATTTCGATACAACCTTCAAAAATCAAAGCATAAGCATTTGGAAAAAGAGATATTGAAAACACTCCTTAAAGGAATCAAAGATGGATTTTTAGAATTCTTAAATCTGATAGGAAAAGGTGATGTTTTTCAGTTATCATATGATGATGTTTGTGAGTTGTGCATAAGGTATTCAAGAGGGATTTCCAAGGCTGGTAAGAATTCTAGAGAAGTATTTTCTTTCTTTTCCAAATGTACTACAAGAACAAGAGACATAAGAGCTGAAATCAAGGTTTTATTTGAAAAATTTTAATATGATTTTATTAGCTCTTTAAATTCACAATTGAATGTTTTGCAGGTTCAGAAAAACCAAAAATTTGATGAAGTGTTTTTCCCTCATTCCCAAAAGGAGCATCCCATAGATACTCACTCTTCCTTATCTAATTTGGAAGTAGCATATCAAAGATATGGGGAAGCTGCAACAAGGTCAAAACCATGGAAATCATGGCCTACAGGTATGGTTCAAAACACTTTTTCTTCATTCTCTTACTTGCATAATTCGTTATGGAATACTCATATGTTAGGGCAGCCATGCCAATCTCAATATAACCACTACCAATATTTTCTACAAGCTTGGCATGGTTCACCTTATGATTGCATGACAAATCTCCCTCATCTTGTAGCACAAACACATATTCCAGCTCTTCCACAACACCTTGTTTTCCGATCAAAATCATCCAATCAACTACATCATCAAGAGGCTCCATTCCCTATACAATCTCCTGCTCAACTATTTCCACACCCTCACCATAATAAACCAGTACAACATGCTTACAGTGTTGAACTGCAAAATTCACCCACCCTTCCCACCCATTCTATCGCACATGCACCATTGGAGAAAACTTACACTGAGACTCAAAATGTATCAAATCCAAAAATTGTAGAAGTTATGAAAGAAAATGAGGTTTCTTCTAGTTTGCACCAACAAACCATTTTAAAAGCTCAAAAAATTCATGATATGATGGCTATGGGAAATCAAGAAAGTAAGGGATACATTGAAAATTGGTTTCACTCCATCATTTTTTTGCAATATCACTCTATGCTTCAACAATTTTTGGCACCATCTTTTCAAGGGAAGTTGGCTTCTCATACCCTAATTTTTATCAACATGCATTTTTCAAATTTTGGTATGTACATACTAGAGGCATTATTTATAAAATGGTTTCACTGGAAATACTCTTATACATAAACATATTCAATTCTCAAAGAAGAGTAGGATAGTGGAGGAAAAAATAAATGAGGAAATAAAATAAACACATTTTTTTAATTTTTATAAAAATAGTTGTTTTTGTTGCAACACGCTGTGGAAATCAACATCGATGATAAATATTTTAATTTATTTGTGTATTAAGATGAATTATATTGTAAATAACAATTCTACAAACACGCATATCCATTTTTATCATCAATATGGAAAAATTGCTTCAATATCATTTTTTTGGCTTGTGGGCTTGATGAAATTTCTGAAAACACAGTCCGAACAATCATGTTTTGGGGGACCAAAATTGAATTTTTTAAAGAATATTTCTATGCTAATTATATCTTGATGTATACTCTCTAACCCAATTTTAATCACTCCATTTGGATTTGAAACGAAAAAGTTAGAACCCAAACATTGACAGGGTGTCTAGTAGGCAGCTCAAGAATAGAGTTGGGACAGTCAGTTTTTGGAGGCCTAAATGACTATATTTTTAAAACATGTTTCTATGGTACATTCCTATATGAATTTCGTTTATAAATCAATTTTAATCACTCAATTCCAATATCGTATGAGGAATTTATGACCAAAATATTGACTGTCTATCATAAATCAGCACTCTTGAAACTCTGTTTTCTCGGCTGTTCCTTAGCATATTTGACCCATCAATTCTTCTTGTCTTCAAATCCTGTTTCTATCGAAGATCAATAAATGAATATTATTTAATCTCCAATTTGAATTAGTTAAATCTGCCATTAAACAAATAATTTATGCTTGAAATACCAACTGTTGGTCTGAGCTGGAAAATTGAAAATGACTCTATTATGCAGGTTGCTCTAAGCAAGTTTAACATACCATTACATGGAATTTTTAAAACCTTTTTCTATTGGAAATAAAACTTTGAATTAGCTCTTATTTGGCTTTGGAATCACTCAAATCGAACAAAAAAGAAATAAGTTATGATTAAAACACTGCTGGTTAGTATGGTCGACCACTGCTCTCCCGCAGGTGACAAATACAATTTGTTTTATTTTTCCGTGGATTTGTTGTTGGAAATATGATGCAGAGTGTTGTCCTTGATGGCAACCCACATTGATGAAGATGATGACAACTTACTTGATGAAGTTGAGCTTGATAGAATATGTTCTTAATGAAGTAAATCTGATGTATCTACAGTAAGTACAGAAGGCAGTGAAGAAAGGATTTCAGATTATGCTAAATCTATGGTGAAAGAGTATATCTCAAGGAATACGCGGATCTGTCTAAGGGAAGTCGCGTATGCACGCGGAAAAGAACGTGACAAGTCGTGTATGGGCTAAAGCGCTCTAAAAGTGCAAAACCATGGGTAATCACCATGGTATTGACCCATTGTATTGGGTAATGATCCGCCTAATTGACCCCGTCCAGGAATACCATCGGATGTAATGTGGTTTTGGGCTCATGGTATTGAAAAAGGGGCTCATGGTTTTGACAAAGGGTAAACCTATATAAGGAGAAGAAATTCATTGTGCAAATTATGAGTGTAGGTGCAAGATCTCTGAGCTTGAATGAATACTTCTCTCTGAAGTAGATCTGAATGAAAAGGGTTACACATGAATGATAAATCTGAGTGTATGATGCACCAATGATGAAGAAGGGGATCTAGATCTGAAATGTGCTTGTATTTGCTAGATCTGTTCATGGAATGATTAGATCCAAGAAGAGGCGAACATCTATCTGAAGTGAAGGGTTAAATCTGTGTGAAGTATCTGTTCTGAAGAAATGCAATGACCTAAAATCTCTGAAGAACCATACGCTAGTTCGCCGAAGAGGAAGCGCGTATATACGCGGCTTCGCTGAAAGAAAAGCGCGTATGCACAATTAAATTGGTTCTATAATATGTACAGAAGTATACGCTGGTTTGTGTGAATGGAAGCGTGTATATACGCGACATCAGTGAAGTGAAAGCGCGTATGCAAACTAGGGTTTGCTGAAGTCTGTGGTAAGAAATGACTGATCTATTCTGTTGTATTACTGCTATCTGTATTCTACTGTTCTGAGTTGTCTGCATCAGTTTGGTTGTATGATTGAGCTTAAATCTATGAAGAGGGTCTAGTCTGAAAATATGATAAAACGTGGCCTACAAGTATTGTTCTATTGAAATTGTTGGATCCAGTGTGAAAATTGATGAAACGTGGTCCGAAGGGGTGCTGAGGGTTGTAGCCTTCAGTCAGGGGGTTGTAGCTCCCTTCCAGGTGAGGCTGGTAAACGAGATCAGGGGGTCGTAGCTCCCTTCCAGGAGAGGCTGGTAAACGAGTCAGGGGGTTGGAGCTCCCTTCCAGGAGAGGCCGGTAAACGAGCGCAGGTGGGTGCCTGCGTGCTGGTCAAGTCTGCGCCAGCACATATGTTGTAAGATGTTTTCTCTATAATAAAATATTGAAGGCTGAGCAACGGCAACGGTGGTTTTCTCCCGACTTGGGTTTCCACCTAAAAATCCTGGTGTTCATGTGTGATGCTTTGTGTGATGGTTTATTCTGTTCTTACTGCACATGTTTATTGTTTATTGAATATCTGATGAATAAATGATGGAATGGTTTAAGTGAAGAATTAATGACATAATTGGTTCTCTGTGTATACGCGAGTTTGATAAAGGGTATCCGCGTATATACGCGAGTCTTCTTCAGGAAAGTAGCGTATGGGTTTTGAAGTAAAGAAGAGTAAAAAGTTTTGAATATGCTGTAAATACTGATTCACCGCCCCCTCTCAGTATTTTTCCCAACAATTGGTATCAGAGTAGGTTCTTCTGCAGAAGCTTGATCGCTTGAAGAAGATCCGTCGCAATGGGAAGTCAAGAAGGAGTGATGTCTATAAAGCCACCTCTATTCAATGGAAGCAATCTGATATTCTGGAAGGTACGAACAAAAGCGTATCTGCAAAGTCTTGGTGCAGATGTATGGGCAATCGTGGAAGAAGGCTATCAATACTCGGCAAGTATTCCTACTGATGCAGCTGAAAGGAAGAAGTATGAAACCAATGCCAAAGCAGTAAATGTCTTGTTGGAAGCATGTCTGAATCAGAATTTGCTAAAGTGATGCAGCTACATTCAGCAAAAGAAATATGGGACAAAATCATTCTGAGCTATGAAGGAGATACAAAGGTAAAAAATGCAAAACTCCAAACTCTTAGAATTGAATATGAAAATTTGAATATGCATAGTGATGAAAGTGTTGCCAGTTTCTTCCTTCGTCTAGATGATGTTGTAAATCGAATGAGAAATTTGGGTGAAACCATAATTGATACTACTCTGGTGGAAAAAGTCTTAAGATCCTTGACTTCAAAATTTGACTCTAAAGTCTCAGCTATTGAAGAAAGGCAAGATCTGCAAACTCTTACTATTGTTCAATTACATGGTATTCTGACTGCTTTTGAAATGAGACAAGGAGGCCCTTCTCAAATCAAAGAAGCTGCATTTAAGGTATCTACAAGAGGAAAAGAAAAGGAAGTCGTCAAAGAATCCAGCTACATATCCGATGAAGAAGAAGCGAATTTCGTGAGAAAACTCCAACTAGGAACTGGAAGATTCAAAGGTAAGCTTCCTTTCAAATGTTTTGAGTGTGGAAAAGTTGGTCATTATGCTGCAAAGTGTCCTTTTAAAGAAACCTCGGCTAAAGAAAAAGAAGTAGCAAGAAGGAATAAGAATCGATCTAGCACAAGGAAAAGTTATTATACTAATGAAAACAGTGATGGATCATCTAGTAGTGAGGAAGAATGTGAAGAAGACTTTAGACTTCTCATGGCTTTTGAACAAAGAGAAGAAAAGGATACTTTCATGGATGCTCTAGAGGACAATGATTTTCTTGAAGAAAACAATCAACTCAAAGTAAGCCTAGAAGAAAAGAACATAATCATAGAGACTCTTGGAAGATAGCTTGAAGACAAAGAAAAACGCATTGAGGAATTGGAGTGTGAAATAGTAAGTCTAAGGAAATATAATGAGAAAGTGAAGACTCTCAATCTTAGATTTGCTAAAGGTTCAGAAACCTTAGATGATATTATCAAGATACAACGGTCTCCTCTTGTAAAAATAGGTCTTGGATATACTGGGGAATCTTCCCAGACTTCAGCACCAAATTATCTGAAAGCAGTCACAACTGGTTCTCTTCACTCAGCCACTCAGCAAGGGAACAAAGGTTCTTTACAGGTAAAGCATGATCATCTCAAATCAAGGATCACTAACAAGGAGATCCCTCAAAGAAGCAACAACCAACAGGTAAATTCAAATAGAAGATTTCATGGTCGCCGGAATTTCTACTTCAATGGACAATGTTTCTCATGTCACAATTTTGGTCATAAAGTTGTTCAATGTGTTGCCTCTAAAACCATCATGACAAGAGAAGCAAGAAAGAAAAGAATGAATATTGAACCAAAGAAGAATACCTATAACAACTTTTCTCCTCTTCAAAATGAAGTTGAATGTACTTATTGCAATAACTTTGGTCATGAAGAATCTGAATGCAAGAGCAAGGTCCAGCCAAAAGAACATGTTCCCTCAAGCTCTAAAGTATGGAAAGAGAAAGAAATACCGGTTGAAAATTGTGGGATAGCATTATTTGCGGAAGGTGAAGAAAATCAATGGTACATTGATAGTGGGTGCTCAAGACACATGACAGGTGACAAAAGCAAACTTCATACTTATAATGCTCTAGAAAAGGAAAAGAAAGTTACATTTGGAAATGATACTCCTGTTGTAATTAAAGGAAAAGGGTCAGTATTTCTAAAAGAAAAGGTGAAGGCTAATGATGTCATGTATGTGGATGGATTAAGGCATAACCTGTTAAGTGTAAGCCAAATGTGTGATCAAGGAACATAAGTGGTCTTTAGTTCAAAGGAATGTGTGGTTCGTGATCTTGATACAGGTAAAATCATTATAAAAGGAAAAAGAAATCCTAGCAACCTGTATGTACTGAACGGTATAGATCAATGTTACTTGAGCAAGTCTTCAGAAAATTGGCTATGGCATAGAAGGCTGGGGCATCTGAGCTTCTCTCAAATCAACAAAGCAAGCAGACTTCAAGCTGTTCGTGGTCTTCCCAATATTAATCTACCAGAAAGCATCATATGCAAATCTTGTCAATTCGGCAAGCAGACCAGAGTACGTTTTAATGCCAAAGAAGGATCATCAAGTAAGCCTCTTGAACTCATTCATACTGACATATGTGGACCTATGAGGAAGAAGTCACCACGTGGGGAAGAATACTATATCTTATTTATTGATGATTACTCTAGAATGTGTTGGATCGGGCTCATTAAACACAAAGATGAAGCATTTGAAAAATTTTAGATCTTCAAAGCTTTAGTTGAAAATGAAGTAGATCTAAAAATCAAGTGTCTTAGATCCGATCGAGGAGGAGAATATACATCAAATGAATTCCTTGAATTTTGTGAACAACATGGCATAAAAAGACAATTCTCTGTAGCAGGTACTCCACAACAAAATGGCATAGCAGAAAGAATGAATAGAACAATTCAACAAATGGCTAGAGCTATGCTCGATGATTCTGGAACTCCTGACATGTTATGGGGAGAAGCATCACATACAGCAGCTAACATTCTCAACAAGGCTCATGTTCGGGTAAATAGTGACAAAACTCCATATGAACTCTGGTATGGTAATTCTCCATCTGTGAAGCATTTTAGAGTTTTTGGAAGTAAATGTTTTATCAAAAATAATGATGAAAATCTTGGCAAGTTTGAACCTAGATCAGATGAAGGGATATTTCTTGGTTACTCATCTTCAAGCAAAGCATACAAATGTTACAATAAAAGGCTTCGAAAGATTGTTGAATGCATTGATGTTGTTATTGATGAGTCTCCTGCAGCTCCTAAAGAAGAAAAACAAACAAAAGAAGATGATGACGACCTAAGTCCTTCTACATCAAATGATATAGACAATGGATCCAATGAAGAACCTGAAGATGATCTATCTGGAAAAGCTCCATCAAGATATGTGCAAAAGAATCATCCTGAATCTCAAATTTTGGGTGACAAGGAATCAGGTGTACGAACAAGGAGAACTCTTGTGGGATCTTCTAATCATCTGGCACTTCTATCCACAATTGAACCATACAATGTCAATCAAGCTAGCAAAGATGAATGTTGGAAGCAAGCCATGAATGAAGAACTTGATCAAATTGAAAAGAATGACACTTGGGAATTGGTTCCAAGACCACATGATAAAAATGTCATTGGAACTAAATGGATCTTCAAGAACAAGCTAAATGAGAATGGGGATGTTGTAAGAAACAAAGCTAGATTGGTCTGCAAAGGGTATACTCAACAAGAAGGTATAGACTTTGAAGAAACTTTTGCTCCTGTAGCTAGACTTGAAGCCATAAGAATGTTTCTTGCCTTTTCAAGCTATCAACAAATCAAAGTCTATCAAATGGATGTTAAATCTGCTTTTCTTAATGGTGATCTAGAAGAAGAAGTATATATAGAACAACCGGAAGGATTTATTTTGGGAAATGATGCAAATCTTGTTTGTAGACTTAATAAGGCTCTATATGGTCTCAAACAAGCTCCAAGGGCTTGGTATTATCGTCTTGACAAATATCTTCGTCAACAAGGATTTTCAAAGGGGTCTGCTGATAGCAACTTATACACAAAAGTTGAAAATGATAAACTATTGATTGTGGTTGTATATGTTGATGATATCATATTTGGGAGTAATGAAGAATCTTTGAGTCAAAAATTTGCTTCAGTCATGCAGCAAGAATTTGAAATGTCCTTACATGGAGAACTAACATTCTTTCTTGGCTTGCAAGTGCATCAAACTACAGATGGTATATTCCTATCTCAAGCAAAATATCTTAAGCAAATTCTGAAGAAGTATGGCATGGAAGAATGCAAACCTGTAAGTACACCGATGATAACCGGATGCAATCTCAGTTCTCAGGATGATTCTCCCACGGTGAATCAACCAGAATATAGATCGATGATAGGGAGTTTACTTTATCTCACTGGGACTAGACCAGACATTATGCATGCTGTTGGGATTGTTGGACGATTCCAAGCTAATCCAAAAGAGTCTCATCTTCAGGATGTTAAAAGAATATTCAAATATCTTCAAGGAACTCAAGACTTTGGTCTATGGTATCCAAAGAATGTTGATCTTACTCTTCATGCTTACACTGATGTAGATTGGGCTAGAAGTGTTGATGATCGGAAAAGCACTAGTGGTGGTGCATTCTACATGGGGCCCCGATTAGTATCTTGGTTCAGCAAGAAGCAAAATTCTATTGCCTTATCTACAGCAGAAGCAGAATATGTGGCTGCCGCATCTTGTTGCACTCAACTCCTTTGGATGATGCAAACCTTACAAGATTTTCAAATCAAATGTACCCCTCCTGTCCCCATTAAGTGTGACAATACAAGTGCCATCAGTATTTCAAAGAATCCTGTTATGCATTCGAAGACCAAGCACATTCCCATCAAGTATCACTTTTTACGTGAACAAGTGCTTGAGCAAAAGGTGAAGCTGGAGTATGTTCCCTCCAAAGAACAAGTTGTTGATATCTTTACCAAACCTCTGCCCAGGGAAGCGTTCGAGTATCTAAGACAGAAGCTGGGAGTGTTCTCTGCCAGTCAAAAGAACAAATCTGCATAAATTTAGAATATGGCAGTGGATACGCGGGTTTCATGAAACACATGAAACACAGTCGCGTATATACGCGAGTTCCGGCACAGAAAACCACGTATTCCTGATTGCTGACAATCTTCTGCTTGGATTTAGCTCTCTTCAGCACAGCTGTAGTGATGTTTGGTATCTCTGATATTGTTTGGTATATCTGGTGGTGTTCTAGTTCTCATAATTATTTTCTCATAAAAATGCCTTGATGATTTGTTGGTGAAAGTGATCAGGATGCACAAACTAAGGGGGAGCCTTAGTCATATGGAAAGGATGCTTGGATGTACAGATTCAGGGGGAGCTTTAGCGTTGCTGAGTATAATGCATTGTTGGCATTATGATGATTCTGAAATATGTTCTCCTTCTTGAGGATTTTCTGGTGTTGGTTATGAAAAGTCACATTTGTAAGTTGATGAAAAGGTCTTGTTAAGACCCATGATGTAAGATTGTAATATTTAGTCTTGTAAGGACTTCTCGAATTTGTAAACCCACTTGGTTGGGTAGCTGAGTCAAATTTTGTAACCCCACTTGGTTGGGTAGTTGATTCTCATATGTAAATCCACCTGGATGGATCTTTGATGTAAGTATGAGTCATTGGTGATAGGAAGTTCATAGAATCATGTACTTCATTGAAAATATGCTTGAAAATTCAGCATGAACTCAGGGGGAGAGTATGTTGGTTTTGGTCCGCCCTTTGCTCTTGATGTCAAAGGGGGAGAGTGACATGGTGTTTGAATGGTGTAAAAAATAGAGAGAGTGACATGGTGTCATTAATATACCTTTCTGTTGTGGTAACCAAACACCATTGTGGTTGCCATCAAGTCCAAAGGGGGAGATTGTTGGCAATATGATGCAGAGTGTTGTCCTTGATGGCAACCCACATTGATGAAGATGATGACAACTTACTTGATGAAGTTGAGCTTCGTAAAAATGTGTTCTTAATAGAAAGTAAATCCCAGTGTATCTACGGTCGTACGAAGAAAGCGATGAAGAAAGAGCAAATGGACTAAATACGTAGTGAAAAGAGTATGTTTCAAGGAATACGCGGATATGTCTAGGGGAAGTCGCGTATGCACGCGGGAAAGAACGTGACAAGTCGCGTATGGGCAAAAGCGCTCAAAAAGTGCAAAACCAGGGGTAACCACCATGGTATTGACCCATTGTATTGGGTAATGATTCGTCTAAATGACCCCGTCCAGGAATACCATCGGAAGTAATGTAGTTTTGGGCTCATGGTATTGTTTTGGCTCATGGTATTGAAAAAGGGGCTCATGGTATTGACAAAGGGTAAACCTATATAAGGAGAAGAAATTCATTGTGCAAATCATGAGTGTGGGTGCAAGATGTCTGAGCTTGAATGAATACTTCTCTCTGAAGTAGATCTGAATGGAAAGGGTTACACTTGAATGATAAATCTGAGTGTATGATGCACCAATGATGAAGAAGGGGATCTAGATCTTAAATGTGCTTGTATTTGCTAGATCTGTTTATGGAATGATTAGATCCAAGAAGAGGCGAACATCTGTCTGAAGTGAAGGGTTAAATCTGTGTGAAGTATCTGTTCTGAAGAAATGCAATGACCTAAAATCTCTGAAGAACCATATGCTAGTTCGCCAAAGAGGAAGCGCGTATATACGCGACTTCGCTGAAAGAAAAGCGCGTATGCGCAATTAAATTGGCTCTGTAATATGTACAGAAGTATACGCTGGTTTGTTTGAATGGAAGCGCGTATATACGCGACATCAGTAAAGGGAAAGAGCGTATGCAAACTAGGGTTTGCTGAAGCAAGGGGTATGAAATATCTGATCTGTTCTGCTGTGTTTCTGCTATCTGATCTGTGTTGATATGTATTTGTTGGTGATGTATGTCTGTGCTTAAAAGTATGGAAAGGGTCTAGTCTGAAAATATGATGAAACGTGGCCTGCAAGTATTGTTCTATTGAATTTGTTGGATCTAGTGTGAAAATTGATGAAATGTGGTCCGAAGGGGTGCTGAAGGTTGTAGCCTTCGATCGGTTGTAGCTCCTTCCGAGAGGGTGGTAAGCGAGATCGGGGGTCGTAGCGAGATCGGGGGTCGTGGCTCCCTTCCGGGGAGGGTTTGATAGTGAGTAAATTGGGCTCCCTTCAAGAGGCTAGTAAACGAGCGCGGTCGGTGCCATAACGTCTTCAGTAGGGTCTGCACCCGACGGAATGTGTTGTAATATGTTTTCTGTAATGAAAATATTGAAGGTTTGAGCAAGCTGGGTGGTAGTTTTCTCCCGACTTGGGTTTCCACCTAAAAATCTGGTGTTCATGTGTGTGATGCTTTGTGTGATGGTTTATTCTGTTCTTACTACACATGTTTACTGCTTATTGAACATCTGATGAATGAATAATGGAATGATCTAAGCAAAGAACTAATGACATATTTAGATCTCTGTGTATACGCTAGTTGAATGAAAGGTATCCGCGTATATACGCGAGTTTACTAAAGGAAAGTAGCGTGTGGGTTTTGAGTAAAGAGAAATAAAATGTTTTGAATGTCTTGTCGTCACGATTCCCCCCCCCCCCTCTCAGTATTTTTCCCAACATTTGTTCTACAGAGTAACTAATTGTTAGTTTTATGCATAATTTTTGGATTAGGGGAGCCTGATCACCTTTCTTTCTCCATGATTTAATGTTTTATTGCAGGTAGACACTCATTTTTTCCAGGTCTTAGGAGAACAAAGAAGGTCAATTTATGGATGAGCGATTCTTGAAAAAATTAGTAAAACAAGGGCATTTCATCCAGTTCATTACCTAACAGATTTATAACAAGAAGAAATGAAGAATTGGTTCTCATTTCAAGATTCATGTTACTACTGCCAAAACATTTTTCAAAAAGATCATTTTTTTTCCATTAATAGATTGATATTCCTTTAGGAAATAACATCATAGCTGTTGTAACTTAATAAAGTGTTGTTTCTTTTCTGATTTCTTTTATGTTTTTTTGTTTTAGGTGTTGATCCCTTCAAATTGAAATTTCTGCTCCAATGGTAATTGAACAATAAGTACCCCACCATGCAAGTTTCAATCGCAGAAGGAAATTCTTCGGTAGCACCAATTCTGTAAAAAAAAAAATTACTTTTTCTTGAAACTTGTACATAAAGTTTGTTTTCTTTTACTTTGCTTGTTTTTTTGTATAGAATTTTATTTCTTAAACCATTCTTACTTTTCTTGTGAATTTTTGTTGTTCCTTCTTTCGAAACGAACAACAGTTTTGTTGTGAATGTTTTTGTTGTTCCTTTCCAAAGGAACAACACTTTTGTTGTTCCTTTCGAAAGGAACAAAAATATTGTTGTGAGCATTTTGCTGTTCCTTTCCAAATGAACATCCTTTCGAAAGGAACAACAACATTTTCACAGATTGTTTTTACTGTTCTTTTCCAAAGGAAAAACACTTTTTGAGTGCATTTTTCTTTTCTATGAACAACTTTTTGAGGATTTTTTTTGAATTTTTCATATGGAAGGATACACAATCATACAAATTAAATCTTGTTGTAATCAGCAAATCAAAAGAAATCGTCATTTTTAAGAAAGTTGTTTAGTAATGATAAAAAAAAGGAAAAAGGGACATAATGAATAACATGATCTTGTTTTCTTACTACCACTAAATTCATATGATCGATTATATTTATCATGTTGGTTCTTTCCCATATTTTATAACTTTCTTTGATTTCTACTTATGGAGTAGGAACAGGGGCATATTCTTTTCTATTGAGTTGTTCAGACTTCTTCCACCATCCCTACTCTTAAGGAATGTTGAGCCATCCTTTATGAATAAATAGGAAAGTGCTATATGAAAAGAAAAATATTTACATATTTCATTAATAATTTTATAATTTGGCAGATGGAGGATAGGGGGTCTCATCAAGAGCCGGCCTACCATGTTCATAAGGAATCAATTGAAGTGGCATTCTCATCATGGCCACCAAACCAGGGATATGGTCAAATGGACAATTGAAAAAATTAAGAAGTCTTTGGAACATGAGGTCTCATTACGAGCCGGTCTGCCCACTTTTCACTTCTTCCCAATGAATGGCATTGTGATTTATCTGCTCACCAAGCCAGCACAATGGCCTCCGTTATGAAAATTAACAAGCACTTCCTTAGCATAAATAAAGGACAATGGTTCCAAGAGTGAGAGAGCAACTCTGTCAGGGTTATGGACACCTGTGGGCAACAGAGCTCTGCTGATGGTATTGGAGTCACATTTATACACATCAATAGTAATATTAAACCCTTTTTCCTATATCTCTATTTAAATATCAGATGAAAGTATGAATCCTTAACCTTTGATTTTAAACCTATTATACATGAAAATCATCCTAAATTGATCACATTAGTTTAAGTGGGTAATAAACGTATTTGTACTTATGTTTATCTTCAGTTGTCCCTTCTCCTTATCCTTAAATCATTACAAAACGCTTCTATATCTGTTTACGATTTATCACATCCATGGATTTTAGTAAATTCTGTAATTTCATTGATTGTATCATAAGTATGTATGCCTTTCCATGTTGTACAATTACTGTGCAATATGATGCTCTTCTATTTTGCTGGTTTGCCACAATATTGATACTGCATTTTTACATAATTTTTTCTGCTTTAACTTTTTTTGCATGCATCTTATCTGTTACCATTCCAAACTAAAACTGTGGATTCAAGAAAATTGCATACAGAATTGAGATTTGTTTACAGGAGAATAACAAGTATGGGGGGAAATTCTATTCGCAGCACGACCACACTATTGCAATTAACAGCGAAGGCTCATGAACGCGCACAATTCTTCAGACATGATGTGCTTGCATGGCTTCCACCTTTTTGCATCACTTTCAGTATCCGCTTAGCCTACATCAGCTTCAACAAAGGCCAGTCCCTACATGTCATTCCACATTTTTTCGGAGGTAACACTTGAGGTAAAATAGCATAATTTTCTGATTTATTATGAATTTAGGAGAATTTCATTAACATCCATTGAGAATTATTTATCATCATTCATTCCACATCTTTACCACTTCCCATTTTTTTTAGACACGTCTCATCTTTCAGTTTGGGGGAGTGTTGATTTCCTTCATTTCTTTCTTGTGACCATGTCAGCAATATTCTTTATCATCCATGGATATTCTTATTCATTCTCAACACCTCCCTTATTCCATGTTGTTTTATAACAAGCATCGATTTCAACAAATTGTAGCAACCACCTCTCTTTGTTTTCTAGCATTGCATGAGGACATGCTAATTCTTCAGTTTGGGGGAGAATTGCTACACATGATAGATGTTTTCTACTCTCTTTCTTGTTTAAGGCATACAATTTCATTTGTATATAGTGCAAAAATTGTTTTGCATATATCTTTAAAATTATGAACTGAATTCTTGTGATTTCTGGATAACAAAGAGATGTCATTAAAATACACAAACCCAGATAATTTCACGCTAAATTAGTTCAGAAAACTTCGAAAATTATACACTATCACCTACAACCATTTTTTTTATATATCTCATGATCCGTATGATCTGATTTTTGAGAAAATGGTTAATGAAGTTTGTTGTTACTTATGTCACATTTTTCTGCAACTTCATATACATATAGTTGAATGTCAACTATAAAAATTGTTATGCATTTATCAAGATTGCTAAAATTGAATTTTCATTATTTGAGGAAAAATTCATTTGTTCCATCCATTTCATGAGTTGGGATGAACAAATTTTCTTTTCTTGGTTAACACATGGGTTCTGTTTTTGGATTGCATGGGGACATGCAATATATTCAGTTCTGGGTTGCATGAGGACATGCAATATATTCAGTTTGGGGGTATGTTGGACCGTGAATACAACCACTTTTTAACACTTATTTCATCCATTTTTACTCTTCTTTATCATGTCATTTATTATAATTTATCATATAAATCCATTTTATAATGATTTATGCTCTTATGGATGAATATTATTTCTTCTCCTTTATTTTTAATAAATTGATGATTATTATGCATAATTTTATAAATGATGATTTATTAATATATTTTATACCAACGCTCACCATTTTAACCTCCAAGATATTTTCCAGACTGCAGATTTGATTTCCAAATCATCATGAAATATTCCAACTCAGAAATTCGCTGGAATAAGAAGTGACAGTTTTGCGGTTGAGATTCTGGGAAAATGAAGAAGAATCTGGAAAATTCGGAACATAGGTTTTGTCCAAAACGGACCAAATTAACTTTATTAAAGAATGTTTTTCCCAAATTCGGCCTGTATTGAGATAAACGTAGGGTTATTTGAGCATGATTTTCTCAGATTTGTTGTTGCGGCCATCCTCCAAATCTCAGCTGCAAAGCCAAATTCGCCTTGCTCTTGTTGAAAGATGGATGGAAATATATTTTCTGGTTGATCAAGTTGTTGGGAACAATCCAATATTGTTATTAGAGATCATATTTACTATTTAATTTCCCCTCTTTCTGATTATAAAAGGAGAGCATGTATTATGTATTGGAGAACAATGGATGATTATTGAATTCCTTTTGTAACACTGTAATTCCTTGACTCTTGTGAGCAAAGATCAATTCATGTAAAAGCTATCCATGTTTGATTAATACAAAGACACGTTCTCATTCCATTTCTCAAGCTCTGCAGTAGCCCAATCACATTTCACCGATGGTTGAGGGCCCGACCCTGGTGGATCGATCCGTTGTTTGTATTTCTATTCTTTAATTTCTGTCGTGTGATAATTGCATTTAGATTCATTATGATTACAGAGTTATTTGATTGTTATTGGATTGAATTCGGATTTTCTGTATACGCTAATGAATTTCACTACTATTCTATCTTAGCAAGGATCGTATTTCCTATCTTATTCATCTTGCTATCTTTTATAAAGCGTTGTTGTTCCATTGATTTATGATTCATTCCAATTAACTGTTTCATAGTGTTGGTCGTCGACAGGGTTGAAGTATTAAGAGGATTCATTGCCTAATTGCGTTAAGTTTATGTTTGTTGTTAAATTAATGTTTTCTATTCCATTTCTGTTTATTGTTCATTTCTGATTCATTAGTTTCAGATTGCAGAAAGATTGTCTATTTACATTGTTACAGTTTGTTGTTTATGCACATAGTCATTCAATTGTAGATTGTTGTTCATTTCTAATTCTTACTTTTAAAAAGAGTTCTTCTTAGTTTATTTTCAAACAACAGTTAGTTCAATTTCGATTTCATTTCGATTGCTTTACATCAAGACTGTCAACTGTAGAGAACACTGGTTATTGCTTCCAAGTTCCCAGATTGATTGCCTTGTTCTAGTTTGATTTCAATTGCATCAATTTCTAGAGGAATGAGTTATTGCTACTGTATCCTCGATTGATGGTTGTTGAGTGAATAGACAGATTTTAAGAGCATTTGAGTTTATGTTACTGTAATTAGATTTATCTTCCAAGCATTTGTTTACTTTTGTACATTGTACTACATCTCACACAGCATTACTCTTAGACTGAATTGTTGCCTCAGACAGAGTACACTCTTGAAATAAAAATTCGCTCCCAGATTGATAATTAATGTGAGATAACTAGGTGTTAAAAAGATACCTTTTATGCGCTCAACACTTGGCTGCCATAAAATTAATTGAATCGGAATTCAGGATCTGCCTAATGTACTCTAAGGCAAAGATCCTCATAGATGGATTCTTAAGTAACCTGTAGGGCAACAAGTTAGAACCAAAAACTCTAATTTCATTGAATTCCTTATATAAATACCAATATCCTAATTTTCTTTGCTCTGATAGTTGCAAAATTCTCTTCATTTCCTCACTGATTCTAGGTTGTTTAGCTTTTGTCAAAATGGTGGTCAATGGATGCACAAACAACTCAGAAAACTCTGAATAACTGAATTGTGTCCCTTATTTTTTGGGTATAGATATCCAGAAGACAACTGATAGAGGTTTTCCTTCTATATCCAATTTCTAAAGTGAAATAGGAAGGTTCTCTGATTGGAAAAATAGAAACAAGTGGAAAAGATAGGAGGTATATATGAATACCCCTTCCAGCTACAAATTAGACAATTTATAGTGAATGCTATCAGCTATAAAACCAGCATAGTCAAATATAACTAAGGGTGACTGTCCTAGAGAAAATGTAGACAAAAATCCCAATATTGACTCATCAGTATGTTCATCAGTGAAATACCCAAGTATAAAGGAAAGCATGGAGATAACATGCCTTGAACCTTCAGGGAACTTGGCAGTGGAATATGGAGGGCTTAATTTTTGAATTCCAACATGCAGAGGCATGAAAGTTTGGAAGATCATAAACCTTTTAGGAAATTCTAAGTTAATGTATAACTTAGTGAGGGCTTCAATGGATAATGGTACTACTTGAGGGTCTGGTTGAAGCTGCAACATTTTGTTTATAGACTCTGATGTAATGGTAAATAAGACCTCTTTCTTTGCATTGAAAATAGCTCTTTGTTCAGGAATGTAATATTCGTGACATAGTTTGATAATTTCTTGACAGGGGTGAGTCAGAGGGACTATATATTTGGACAAATTGGATTCCCAAATGTGAACATCTTCTTGATCATCTAGTTATTTTTCAAAACACCAGTTGTGTATATCTAACAAATTGAACTTAACTATAGGATCAGTTATTTTGTAGTCGATGTCTGCTAAAGGAATATGCTCAATATCAACAACTGGGGGCTGCAATGGTAGTATTTGGAGTTATGGAAGAAGTAGCTTTAGGAGTTTTGGAACCTTCAAATTTGTTTCCACTCTGCTTTTTAGGCATCTTTGTAGGCTTCTGCAAGTTTAAACTATTTGCAGAGGAAATTTTTCTATGACAAAGGTTGTATTAGGAAAATTCAACAAGATAGAATGATTTTTGGCTTTTACGGTCAATTGGGTCTCTCAAATGAGGTTTTAAGGCTAAAAACTGGTCAAACACAGAAAACAAGGGTTTTTTGAGTCTCTTAACTGCAAATGGGGCTCAAGCTTTGAAGAAAATGGTTTTTTAGAAGATACAGGGCACTTGTAGAGGATTTCTGGATTTTAGAGCTTTTAACGATGAATGCTAATGGTTTGTTTGCCATGTGGGTTTAAAACTGTGAAAAAATGATAATTTTCTTTGAAAATAGTGCACAGCAGATTCTAGGGTTCCTGGGAAAATTTTGCCAGGGTTTTGCCTATTTCTAGGGCTTTTGGGAAATTGAAATTAATCAATTTCTTGGTTTTTAACTAATTCTTTTTCTTTTAACATGTTTTTGAATTTTATTTGTAGGTTAAATTCTTAGAAAAATACCTGTTTTTGACACAAGTATAGGTTTAAACAAGGTATACTGCAATATTTTGGTCGAATTGAATCTTTAGTGGTTGATATGGAGCAAGTGTGGCTCCTCAGCAATTCCTTTAGGTTTATTTGGTGAATTTAGGAGATTTTGGGTGTAAAAATGGCAGAAAGTGGCTATCGGAGGCTCTTTTCAGCTTTACACAATCGAGGAGGGCAGAAGACTGGTTTAAACATGAAATATAGGGAATTAATGCCAAACGCATATACAAAGGTTTAATGAAAATTTCGATTGTATTAACCCTTTGACAATAAATGCATGTCGCATCAGGCGGGAAGTGGTTTTGGATTTTTGAATAGATGAAAACCGGTGGTAATCATGTTGATTTTGAGTGCATGGACAATTTTAGGGGCTAATATTCGCAAGTGGGCTAATTTTCCATAATTTTTTCAAAAAAAAGATCGCTAATTTCCAATTTTTATAACAATGATTCACCCAAATTTTACAATATAAAATTATTTACATTAAAAATCGCCAACATTATAGAGAGCTTATATATATAATCATTACAAATTTGAATAATTTTAAAAATACATTAAAAAAAAATTATAGTTTGCATATTAGGGACTAGTGAGATTCGCCAATTTTTTAAACTTCAAGATAATTTTCCATCCTTAAAATTTTCCCTGTTTGAGTGGTAAGCAGTTTTTAATCAAACCCACGCGATCCAACCATAAAGGGCCACGTGGAGGGGAGGGGTCAGCACAAAACAACTTATTTCGCGTGGATATTATGTTGGAGCGGTCGTGCATATTATTCACGCGATATCGCTTCTAAACCATCGGATTAACAACTTTGAAGCAAACGGTGGAGATCGGTTTGAGAGCTGCTTAGGAGCGGAAAGGTGGGACCGGGTTGGTTTATGCAAGTGGAATGGTTTGATATGTATTTAAACCTTTATAAAAAATAGAGAAGTATAGGTTTAAAACATATACGCAATGTTTTATTTACATATAGCGGCGGGATTAATTATGGCTTAAAACATTATGATAATGTTTTTAAATTATATACAAGGTGGTGAGCTTTAGTCATGGTATATATAGATATGGTGGGGATAAGGTTTTTATTAAAACATTTGTTATAAATGCTTTTAATAAAACATAAGCGGGCGGGGTTTATACTGCAACATTTTATTAAAAATGTTTCTCAAATGTGCATAATGATACGTTATATTATATAGTTTTTTAACTTTTTTGAATAGTTAAAAAACTATAGGGTGGGATATTTAAATATGGATAATCTTTTAGACCAAAGGGATTTTTATTTTGGGATTTTTATTTAAGCACGTGGGATAATATACCTTGGTCAAAAGTTTATAATAGTGGGCTTTTGAGGTTTATTTAGATAAAATGGAATTAATAATATAGGAAAAGGGTATTATTTAGGGATTGAATAAAATATGTTAAAAGTTGATATGAGAGGGGAGTGAAATGTAAAACAAAATACACATTATCTCCAAATATAAAATAATCAAGCATTTGCTCATCTTTATATTTCTTTGTATAATATTTAGGATAAATGTGACTTTGTGGGTTTTTATGAATGTTTATGAAGGGATGCAATTAATTATTCTAGGGTTACAATTTTACTAAGTAAGAGTGTGTTTTTACTTAGAAAAAAGGGGTTTTAGTACATGAATGAAGGTAAATGATGATAAATGGGGTTTTAACATAAGAACTCAATATTTTCAACTAATCAGTCATAGAGCCTTGGCTCTGGTCCTAAAAAAAGTCAGAGAAATGCTCTGAGCCTGTTTGACTGATAGCTTAGAGTACTGAACACTCATGGGGGAGGGGAAATTAGTGATTTTTCCTGATGATGTATTATTTACATGATTTCTCCACTGCTTTCTACCTACCCAATCTTGTATTTCTAACATTGTTTTTCTTCATTTTGTTAGTGCATTTAGGCCTTCAACCTTAAAACATTTTCTTTCAAAGAATAAAACTAATCTAAATCTACCTTATTTCATCCGAGGGCTCAGATTAAACTATTGATCTCCTCATTATTCTCTACCTATCTACTGATTTTTCAAGTTTAAACTATTTGACAAATCTTCATTTTCTATCTAAAACATGAAATTGAAACATGAAAATTTAATATTAGACTGTTTAACTGATCATGGATTATGCCATTTATTGACACTCTGCACATTAACATTTATTCTTTGCAGTAAAAATTAAAAGTAGTGGCATTTGGACTTGCTCACTTTCAGGTTTTCTTTCTTTTCTTTTGGGGTATATATTTTTCTAAATCCTTTGATCTTTCTTTTAAGACTTTTTACCCTCTTTTTGATTTTTTATTATTTTTCATTTTTTCAAAATATGGGAAAACAACTTGTAGAAAGCAAGGTATGTACATATTTACAAGACTTTATCAAATTAAATTCAAAATTTTATGAACCCTATTATTATAGGACCCTAACAGTGGCTCCACATGGGGATGACATTTCCTGGTGAAATATCAAGAACTCTAAGACTTAGTAGCCTTTGAAATTTGACTGTAATGATCCTGTAAATGTCTTCTGATATCTGCAACTTATTCATATTTATGATATTCACTTTTCAAAGCTTAGGGCCTTCTCTTCGGGCTTCAACTTTGCTAAGAAAACATCTAATCCATTAGTGTTCAGTCCTTCACATTTCTCTCCAAGCTGCCTCATTACATTTCTTTTGGTAGTTACTTTCCTAATTTCTAGGATTATAGTTGTCCTGTCATTGATCTTTAACTCTTCAAGCCGTTGTCTGTTCTTGTTGTTTAGGAAATTGATTAACCTAACAGCCTGTTCTGGTTTACCTGCCAATTCTTCTTGTGTCTTTTGGATCTCTACCTGAGCTGTAAATAGTAACTCTATCTACTCAAAAATTACTTGAATTGATGGCCAAACATCATGAATGGCTTCAATTAAATTATTCCATAAGTGATTTTTAATATATGATATTTGGTCCTTGAGAGTTAACTCTTTTTAGAGCTTTTTTACCTCTTCACTCAATCTGTGAGCATTCTGCTCATGTATTTTAGCATCTATCTGAGTTTCTTTACTTGTTTTCCCTAGATTTTCAATTGTCTTGGTCAATATATGGATTTCATTGGTCTTTAAGGACATTTCCTCCATTGCTTTTATTAGTTGACTACTCTCATCTATAGGTGGAAACACTGTTGTAGAAGATTCAGTCATTGAATTAGTTGAAGAAGTCACTGGCACTGCAGTGGCCAGTGGCTCTTTTGGTGCCAATTTCTCTCCTAAAGTAGATGGTACTGCTGCTGTGATGACTAGGATAACAATGGGAATGAATATTTCCTTAATTGTCTATTTTTCTTGGACAACTTGGTCCATTTGCACTTCCATTTCTTTAATTTGAGCTGTGAGTTGAAGTATCAAGCTCATCATTTCATCTTTCTCCTTTTGATCCTGTAAAACTTCCTTTGTTTGAGGATTTTCTCCTTGAGGAAGCTTGAGCTGTTTCCTCAAGGCATATATGTCCTCATTTTTCTTTTTAACCAATGCTTTAGCTGCTTTGATGTTTGTAGGATCATATCCTACCTGCAATACTAACTCTTCTAAGGCCTTTATCCTTAGATCCTTTGCATATAGTGAAGCATTATCCATTTTCATTTGGTCCTGCATATTAGATATTGTATTTTGAAGTCTATGAGCACTCATAGCTTTTGTTTTCACTGTGGAATAGAGCATATCTGATGTTTTCCTGTGAAATTCAATCTGATCCAACTCATGGATTTTATCTGTGGCTACTTTCATACCAACCTTTTTGTAATCAGCCACTGTCTTTGGCACTGTTACAGTGGGTTGTAACACTGACATAATCAATTTTTGAGTTGAATAATCAAAGGCTGATAAGAATCTAATTTGATTACCTAGCTTCTGCTTTAAAAACTGAGAATATATTTCAGTTTTAATTTCCTCATTCTTCAATTTGATTTGCTTGCATTTTTCCTTAATATCTAAGTCCTTCTCCTCAGCTGAGTGTGATGAGGAAGCCTCCATACTTTGTTGCCTTTCCATTATCTATGCATATTCATTATTCAATTTTTCTTGATCCTGATTTGGTTCAGAGCTTGGTTCGCAATAGTTTTGGAGATATGATCTGTGGAAGTTAGGTCTTTTTCAGGCTCTTGAATTTCATCTCAAAGAGGATATCGAGGAAAAATCTTCATAAATCTCTCTCTGAGCATCGGATTGGAATGTTGTAGAAAGTGGCCACAAATGCACGGACTGTAGTTGATTTTCTATCAATTTCAGAGACAAAGGAGGAAACAGGGACACGTGACAAGTTGTACAAGATCGCTCTACTGAACTAGTCCGTAATTGGGTCATTGTGGGAGATTGGACATAACTTTGCCTTGAAGAATCCAAATCAGGTCAGACCTGTGACATTTGAAAGAAGCTTTAGAGGGATACTACAAGGCCGAATTTAAAATATTGAGGATCTAAAATTACAGAGATAATTCAATTTCAATATAGAGCTCCTCAAAAGCAAGTAAAAGGTGTGTATTTTTTTTTCCCAAATTGCATAAGTCTTGTTTGAAGAATCAAGTTGAATTGATTCCAAGGGCATATTGTAGAATATATATCAGTATTAGATTCTAAAATGGCCCCTAAAAATAATTCAACACCCATTAAGCCTTTAGAAGGCTCTAAATGACTCATGAAGACGAAGAATGGCAACATGACATATCAAATTTACAGGAGCAAGTGCAACAAATTTCGCTCTCGCAAAGAGAAACAAAAAATGACATGGAAGTTTTGAAGAAAGGCGTGGAAACTAAGATGGATGGTTTGAAGAAAAGGCTGACAGAATCATGGCTGTGGGATGGTTTGAGAAATGGCATGAAGCTAAGATGAATGGCATGGGCGGCATGGAATCTAAGATGGATGACATGAAACTAAGATCGATGAAAAAATGGAATACATGAAGAATGATCTAAAAGAAAACATGGAAGGTTTGACAAAGTTGAAATAATAAATGATTTCTAATGGTGAAAATATTATAGAGGAAACTCATGATGAGAACAAAATAAATGTTAATCGTGATTTCATAAACTCTAATGTTGGATTGAAGACCCACCATATTCCAAAGATCGATATGAGGAATTTTGATGAAAAGGATCCCGTAACATGGATACTACAGATGGAGAAATATTTCGATCTCAATAATGTGCAAAACACAAAAAAGTTATTCATTACAAGTTTATATTAGAATAAAAATACATTTGTATGGTATCGATGGCTTTGCTCATGGCAAAAAATTTTCACTTAGTCCAATTTTACGGAGAAATGATAGCACATTATGAGGATACAAAGAGAAACACCTTCTTTAGCCAATTGATAAATCTCAAACAAAAGGGTTCAGTGGGGGAGCACATTTTGGACTTCCAAAAATTGAATATAAGGGTAACTGATTTTCTAGAGGAACACAAGATTGATGTCTTCATAGGGACTTTAAAGGATAACATCCAACATGAAGTTTGTGTCTGGGAACCTGATTCATTAGAGAAGGCATTCAGGTTGGCAAGAAAAATTGAATTTAAAATTATGGCAACAAGGAAGCCTACCATTCACATCTATAAAGATGGAAGTGTTGCTACTACCAGACTTCCACAACCTACAAGGTTATTTACAACAATTGGAGAAAAAAAGAAAAAGAGATTTTCTGGATGATAAAGACATTATGAAAAATGTTAAATTAAAAGAATGTTTATGAATTGTGAAGAAGAAAGAAAATGAACAAGAAAGGGATATACCAGGAACCAACCACAGAAAGAAAGAGAAAGAAATGAGTACGACCATGTCGTGTAATGCATTAGCGAAATTGCCACTCCTCCAAACTCTCCAAGATAGAAAGAGACATATTAAGAAAAGTAATAGTGTTGATTAGTTGAACGATTACTTCAATTATTCTATTTATAAGGTAACCAAGGAAATTAGAATTGTTTCCTATCTTGACACTTGAATATTCGAGTGATAATTTGCAAATGGAAAACTATAAACATTCTCTGAAAAATATACATAATATCGAAGCTAACCATGGGGGAATATGTATTGAATAGTCCAATGCTTTCCATTCCTATGGGAGGTGTTGATGTTGTACTAGGAGTACAATGGTTACAATCTTTGGGGACGGTAGCTTTTAATTTTCAATAACTTTTCTTGAAATTTTTTTCAGAAGGAAATGAAGTCGAATTACGGGGTATTGCAGGGAAGCTGGGAAAGATAATATGCTCTAATGTCATGAAAAAGCTTCTAAAGAAAGAACAACGAGACATAATTGCACAATTATGCTCACTAGAAGTTCCAACATCAAAATCATTTATTTCTGCAGATCTCCAAAAAGTCTTGGACAATCATTTATTTATTGGTCAAATGGTTACCTCTCGCTGAATGCTGGTATAACACTTCCTTCCATACTGCAGCAAAAATTACCCCATTTATGGCACTTTATGGATATCATCCACCATCCATCACATCATCTTTAAGAGAATATTATAAGGTTCAAGTAGTGGAAGATGAGCATCAACAAGAAGTTCTCCAACTCTTAAAGGACAACCTGAATTTGGCACAAAATCGAATGAAACAACAGGCATATCAACATCGTAGCGAGAGAAGTTTTGATGTAGGAGACTGGGTATTTTTACGGTTACAACCATACAAACAAATGTCCCTCAAGCAAGCTAAGAAGGATAATAAATTATTGCCAAAGTATTATGGTCCTTACAAGGTGTTGCAAAAGATTAGTACTATGGCATACAAATTGGAGCTTCCTGCTTCTTCACGAGTGCATCCAATTTTCCATGTTTCATGCTTAAAGAAGGTTATAGGTGAAAATCTTCCAGTTCAAACAATATTTCCCGAACTTGATGAGGAAGGAAAAATCATATTGGAACACCAGAGCAGTCCACCGAAACAACAACTCGTGACTACGAATAAATCAATCTCGGTATCTCATCAAGTGTAATAACTTACCCACTGAAGATTCCACATAGGAGGATCAGAATTTTATACAAAAGCATCCATAAATAATCAAGCATTGAGGGAAACACTTTTTTGAAGGAGAGGGCATGTTAGGTCCCTATAATACTAGTGTGTACCCTTATTTTTGTTAGTGTAGCCCCCTTATTGTTATCATTGTACCCTTGTAACCCCCATATTATTATTATTGTGCCCTTACATTATTATTGTTAGGTCCGCTAGGATTATATTGTAACCCCATGGACTCCTATATATAGAAAGGAGGTTTTGTAATTTGTATCATCCAATAATTTTTCATTCATGTAATGTATTGGAGGTTGCCCCCTCGAAGTGGCTTATTTCTAAGGCATTGATATCTCTTTTCTTCTATTTTTGGAGCTGGTTTCACAACAGAAAGTGGCTATCGGGGGCTCTTTTCATCTTTACACAGTCGGGGAGGGCAAAAGACTGGTTTAAACGTGAAATATAAGGAACTAACACCAAACGTATATACAAAGGTTTAATGAACATTTTGATTGTGTTAACCCTTTGACAATAAATGCAGGTCACATCAGGCGGGAAGCGGCTTTGGATTTTTGAATAGATGAAAACCGGTGGTAATAGCATTCATTTTGAGTGGTAAGCAGTTTTTAATCAAACCCACGCGATCCAACCGTAAAGGGCCACGTGGAGGGGAGGGGTCAACGCAAAACAACTTATTTCATGTGGATATTGTGTTGGAGTGGTCGTGCATATTATTCACGTGATATTGCTTCTAAACTGTCGGATTAACCACTTTGAAGCGAATGGTGGAGACCGGTTTGAGAGCTGCTTCGAAGTGGAAAGGTGGGACTGATTTGGTTTATGCAAGTGGAATGGTTTGATATGTATTTAAACCTTTATAAAAAATAGAGAAGTATAGGCTTAAAACATAGTCCCTCTAACTCACCTTTATGGTTTAAACCTATAATAGAGAAGTATAGGTTTAAAACACAGTCCCTCTGGCTTGACATAGTCTGATAATTTCTTGACAGGGGTGAGTTAGAGGGACTACATATTTGGGCAAATTGGATTCCCAAATGTGAACATCTTCTTGATCATCTAGGGATTTTTCAAAACACCAGTTGTGTATATCTAAAAAATTGAACTCAACTATAGGATCAACTATTTTCTAGTTAATGTCTGCTAAAGGAATATGCTCAATATCAATAACTGGGTGCTGCAATGGGTTGACTACAATGGCAGTATTTTGAGTTATGTCAAGAGTAGCTTTAGGAGTTTTGGAACCTTCAGATTTGTTTCCACTATGTTTTTTAGGCATCTTTGTAAGCTTTTGCAAGTTTAAATTGTTTGCAGAGGAAATTTTGCTATGACAGAGGTTGGATTAGGCAAATTCAACAAGATAGAATGCTTCTATGGCTTTTATGGTCAATTGGGTCTCTCAAATGCGGTTTTAAGGCTAAAAATTGGTCAAACACAGAAAACAAGGGTTTTCTGAGTCTGTTGACTGCAAATTGGGCTCAAACTTTGATGAAAAAGGTTTTTGAGAAGATACAGGGCACCTGTAGAGGATTTATGGCTTTTAGAGCTTTGAATTTAACCCTAAAACTGTGAAAAAATGATAATTTTATTTGAAAATAGTGCACAGCGGATTCTAGGGTTCCTGGGAAAATTTTGCCAGGGTTTTGCCTATTTCTGGGGCTTTTGGGCAATTAAAATTAATCAATTTCTTGATTTTTAACTAATTCTGTTTCTTTTAACAGGTTTTTGAATTTGATTTGCAGGTTAAATTCCTAGAAAAATAACTATTTTTGACGCAGGTATAGGTTTAAACAGGGTATACTGCAATCTTCTGGTCAAATTGAATCTTCAGTGGTTGATATGGAGCAAGTGTGGCTCCTCGGAAATTCTTTCAGGATTCTTTGGTGAATTTAGGAGATTATGGATGTAAAAATGGCAGAAAGTGGCTATCGGGGGCTCTTTCAGCTTTATATAGTCGGGGAGGGCAGAAGACTGGTTTAAACATGAAAGATAGGGAATTAACGCCAAATGCATATACAAAGGTTTAATGAACATTTTGATTTTATTAACCCTTTGACAATAAATGTAGGTCGCATCAGGCGGGAAGCGATTTTGGATTTTTGAATAGATGAAAAGCGGTGGTAATCGCGTTGATTTTGAGTGGTAAGCAGTTTTTAATCAAACCCACGCGATCCAACCATAAAGGGCCACGTCGATGGGAGGGGTCAGCGCAAAACAACTTATTTCGCATGGATATTGTGTTGGAGCGGTCGTGCATATTATTCACGCGATATCGCTTCTAAATTGTTAGATTAACAACTTTGACGCGAACAATGGAGATTGGTTTGCGAGCTGCTTCAAAGCGGAAATGTGGGACCGGGTTGGTTTATGCAAGCGGAATGGTTTGATATGTTTTTAAACCTTTATAAAAAATAGAGAAGTATAGGTTTAAAACATATACGCAATGTTTTATTTACATATAGCGGCGGGATTAATTATGGCTTAAAACATTATGATAATGTTTTTAAATTATATACAAGGTGGCGGGCTTTAGTCATGGTATAAATAGATATGGCGGGGTTAAGGTTTTTATTAAAACATTTGTTATGAATTCTTTTAATAAAACATAAGCGGGCGAGGTTTATACTGCAACATTTTATTAAAAATGTTTCTCAAATGTGCATAATGACACATTATATTATATAGTTTTTTAACTTTTTTGAATAGTTAAAAAACTATAGGGTGGGATATTTAAATATGGATAAAATGGAATTAATAATATAGGAAAAAGGTATTTTTTAGGGATTTAATAAAATATGTTAAAAGTTAATATGAGAGGAAGTGAAATGTAAAACAAAGTACACATTATCTCCAAATATAAAATAATCAAGCATTTTCTCATCTTTATATTTCTTTGCATAATACTTAGGATAAATGTGACTTTGTGGGTTTTTATGAATGTTTATGAATAGATGAAACTAATTATTCTAGGGTTACAATTTTACTAAGAGTGTGTTTTTACTTAGAAAAAAGGGGTTTTAGTACATGAATGAAGGCAAATGATGATAAATGGGGTTTTAACATAAGAACTCAATATTTTCAACTAACCATTCATAGAGCCGTGGATCCGATCCCAACAAAAGTCATAGAGATGCTCTGAGCCTGTTTGATTGATAGCTTAGAGTACTGAACACTCATGGGGGAGGGGAAATTAGTGATTCTGCCCGATGATGTATTATTTACATGATTTCTCCACTGCTTTCTACCTACCCAATATTGTATTTCTAACCTTATTTTTCTTCATTTTGGAGGTGCATTTAGGCTTGCAACCTTAAAACATTTCTTTCAAAGCATAAAACTAATATAAATCTACCTTATTTCATCCGAGGGCTCAGATTAAACTGTTGAGCTCATGATTATTATCTACCTATCTACTAATTTTTCAAGTTTAAATTGTTTGACAAATCTTCATTTTCTATCTAAAACATGAAATTGAAACATGAAACATTAATATTAGACTATTTAATTGATCATGGATTATAGCATTTATTGACACTCTGCACATAATCATTTATTCTTTGCAGTAAAAAGTAAAAGTAGTGGCATTTGGACTTGCTCAATTTTAGGTTTTATTTCTTTTCTTTTGGGGTATATATTTTTCTAAGTCCTTTTATCTTTTTTTTAGGACTCTTTACCCTCTTTTTGATTTTTTATTATTTTTCATTTTTTCAAAATATGGGAAAACAACTTGCAGAAAGCAAGGTATGTACATATTTACAAGACTTTATCAAAGTCAATTCAAAATTTCATGAACCCTATTATTATAGGACCCTAACACCAGGGTGAACCCAAAATTATCTCACCTTGATCATCCCATAGGGATTGAACAAAGAATTGAAATATAAATGTATAGTCCTAAATATTTATTGTAAATCGGTTATGTCATATTATTTTGGGTTCCATAGGTCTAATTTTTCAATTATATTTGACTAGGTAGTCACCAATTGGTTATAATTCTTATCTTCGGTGGCCAAGATAGAAATAGTAACATATTTTCCTACTAGAGTCCATTTAATTCTGAATAGCACTGAAGCATAGTTATATGAAGTTTATGAAAATATATCTTCCTTCATTTATAAATTACATTCCATTCATTTTTTCCTTAGAGATAAACTCTATTTTGTGTTCATCAGAATTTGTAATATTTCACTTAATATTTGGAGATTTTATAGATTTAGATATTTTTTTTAAATGACCTTATAATAATCAATTATTAGATAACCTTATAAGATATAACTTGGAACCACTTAAATAAATATTCCCTTTGACTTGAATATATGTTGTACTTTTCCCTAGATTTGGGTGCTCCCAAGAACACAGGCATCATTCCCAAGACCTCTCGTCAGTAACCTCCACTTGGCTTGCATCCCTCACCAAGCGGTAGTATTGGCTTTTACTCCACCTCACTAGCTCATGTTGTCCCCGTACTAGACTCCTCTGCTCATATGCCCCTATAACAAATTGACTAATTCCATGGACTTTCCATTCTCCAGGCTTCACTCTCCCTCTGCCATTCCCTCTATCGCCCCCTCTGGCTCCGACGTTGTGACCCTGCTTTGCTTCCATCATACAATGAACCGTGACAGGGGGAGAAGTCAATGCCCTAAGAGAGGTAGAGGTCGTGGACATACCAAAGTCAATTAGAAGATATGTTCTTGCTATGGAGGAGGTAAAGACTCATAGAGGTCATCTGACACTATGGGCTCTCTGAAACCTCCTCAGTCGCTAGCTTAAGGAGAGAGCTCAAGAGAGGCTGAAGGCATATGGCTAGATAACCAAGATCTCAACCCACCAGCCGCTCTTTCTCCTCGCTCAAACATCTGGTCAACATCCTCTTCATCTAATTCCCACCAAACATACTTTCCTCCTCTTATCCTGCTCCCTCTCCTTCCCATTCCCCTCCCATCATCTCCTTGTCTTTTCTTGCCTCCTGTGATCCAGTGGCCCATACTCCTCCCTCCCATGCTCTTGTCACCTTGGTGGTATATTTTCCTCCTTCCTCCCATCTTCATCCTAGTCCCTATGACTGCTACATTCTAGAGGATCTGCTAACAGACACTGGAAACATGCAAGGTTAAGGAAATTCCTAGGTACAATGTGACACCTGTTATCACTCCCCCTATTTCCTAAGCCTGAGAATGGAACTGAAGGAGGTAACCTCAAACCAATATTTAGGTCTGGTAGCTAGCCCTACCAAAACCAGAGAGGGCTCTCTCAATGTCACTTTTATAGGGAATGTGATGACTATATATTTAAGTATCTTAGGCTAGGTATAAGCTCAGTGAATTAGGGTTTTTTTTTGTTTTGAGTTTTTGCTAGATAGGAATGACAGTTAAGGAACTAGGTCTAGGTTTTAGGTTTGATTTCAAAGGTTAATTTGCAGAGACAAGAATGAGACTAGGTAGGTAAACTTAGGAACATACTTAATTTATCATTGTGTATAAGATTTGAAAAGAGAGATAGTCATAATGAGCATCTTAAATGAATTCATTCATTAGAAGAGGAGAAACACATTCATGAAAATATTATAAAATAGAGCATGGAAAGCAAAATTTTTGTTCATAGACTCATAATATTAACATACAGAATTATACATGTGATGGAAATATAATATAAAATTAAAATTGATGAGGTTATGGAGAAGAAACATTTCTCAAAATCATACCACTGGAGTCCCAAGGTTATATCTGCAACATGTTTTTGATTTCACTGAAAAAGGTTTCTACAATAGCTCCACACTGCAAATAACAACTATGAAAACCTCTAAAAATACTTTAGTCAGACTTAATATAGAAAATAGAATTCATGACACCTCATTGGGTTGAAAAATAATCCAAAATACATCATAAATGCACTTTATGATTCATTACCTAGAATCTAGGGAAGTTAGAAACAGTCCCCTCAAATTTAGCTAATAACAAGGAGTGTATGTCTCCTTGATTAATTACATGATTCCTCCAAATTGAGAGGCAAAAAATACTCTCCTATCAAAAATACACCTCATGGGACAGTCGCACCTTGAAATTTGGAGTTTTCTGGCTTGACAACTGTCCTAAAGGAATCCAAGACAGAAGCGTTGCACTAGTTAGCAGAAGTGTCGCGCCTCCCAGCAGAAGCATCGTGCCAATTTGGAGTTGACTTTGACTAACTTTTAGGCATCCATTTTCAAATCTGAAAGTTAGGCTAGGAAGCCTTGTGTTTCATATTTCCATTCCATCCTTAAAAATGAGAAAATACCACCTGGAAGGCCTTGAAAAACTCATTCTCCCTGTTATCACTCCACTGGATCTACGAGGATGAGAAGAGACCAACAAAGGTAACCACAGACCAATATTTTTCCAAGTAGATAGCCCTACTAGGCAGGAAATGGCTCTCTCCACAAGATCATAGCCAAGATGACTGGATAAAGGGGATTTTAGGCTAGGTATAGTAGCACTATGGTTTGTTTGATTAAATTTTAGGTGTTGGATTGTAAATAGGTCAAAGAAGAACTAGGTCAGGGCAAACATGGATCAGAATTACAGGGATCTAATGGGGCAAGGTAGGTAAGTAGCTTAACACATTAAGGAATCTGATGAAGTGGTTTAGACTGCTAGGGATTCATAAAGAGCATTGGAAACATGAATTCTTTTCAATTAGAAGAAAGATTAACAAAACTGTAATTATTCCTCCAAAACAGAGCATAAGTTAATGTATTATGTCTTTCGAACGTAGGAATTAATTACATTCAAATTTGGCATGAAAATGAAACCACAATACATTCACACATTTTCAAAACATAAGAAGAAACAATTTCAAATCACATTACCATAGGCATCCCATCAAAATAGTTGTAACTCAGTCTGTTATTTCTTGCCAAAATTTTGATTACAGTAGTGTCCGATGATCAAATTCTACAGCATCCAACCATTGCAATGAGAAAGGAAATAAAAGATACAGACCAAAAACTACTTATGTAGAAATTTGAATAATAGTTAAATTATTCACCGAGATTATCCTGATCACACACTATTTGATCTTCATGCATAATACATAACCTCTTCTACTATTGATCATCAATTTGCATAAATTAAACAATTGCATGCGCACATTAAAACCACATAATCAATCACACATATAAACACAGTGTTTATGGGAAAGCTTAAAGCTAAAAACCCCTAACTATCTGTATATTATAATGATAGAGTTCATGTAACAATAATAGCACAAAGCTCCTCACAAGCTCTCAGCATTATCTCACATGTTACACACTACACAAGCTCAGATCTAGCAAAACACATGCTCCAATCTGCTCCACCTCTTAGCCTGCCTCTACTGCGCAATCCAATATGGATAATCATGAGATCCAAGTTTGAATCCCACCAAGATGTACTGCACAATCCTCATTGGCATCTCCATCAATGTGTGTGCAAATCTCATGCACCAGTATAGTCACAACTGATAGTCAACTTGCTCTTTCACCTACCTCCATCACTGATCTCCACTGAAACTGTCCACGCACTGAAGTTAACTGATGTGTCCATTAGTTGATTAATTAGTGAATTAATTATTAATTAATTCACACCACTTCCACTAGTGTATCAATCAATTAGACTAGATATAACTAGCTCAACTATGTTTAACTGAGTTAAACTGAACACAACTCCATCAACTACTCAATCAACTCCACCAAACTCACTCACATGAGTTCTAACTGAAGTCATACTGCAATAGCTCCACTTAGACCCTAGGAATAGCGTAATTCCTTCTGTCAGCTACATGTACCACATCCAGGCATCAAACTGAAGTGCTCCAAGAGGATAAGATAATGTTTATAGTCCAAATATTATTAAGAGCTAATAATATTCGACATATCTATTTTTAGACTGGCAATATAAAAATAGATTCCGCCCAGTATGTCTAAAAATAGAAGTCCATCTATTTTTCCAACTTGACCATCCCTCCACAAATAGCATCCTACAACTCATAGAATCATGATCAATATGTCTAAAAATAGACATAGTCTAAAAATAGACTTTGCACCAAAAAATACCCTGCGGGACCACTTAGTGAAGGCGACTCCTTTCCACTAAGCTCTGTCATCTTGTTGCATTCTCAACACTCCCTCTCAACAAGATACAGATTATCTGCAACCCCTATCCTGCCCCAGTGGTATTCAAATTTTCTCCTGGTGAGCGCCTTCATCAAGATATCAACATCCTGATCCTCCGTAGGAATGTACGAAAGTAACATGCGGCTCCGCTGCACACAATCTCTGATATGATGATACCGATCCGTGAATCCATGCTGCCTCAACTCATCCTCCTGTCTGTACCATGATCCATATCCCAATGTGCCTCTGAGATAACGCAATACATGCTTGCCCGCCTTCCAGAAGAGCTTGGTTGGCTTAACCATAGCTTGTGAAAGCTGGTTAACAACATAGCATATATCGGGTCGTGTATTGACCAGATACATAAGCGACCCCACCAACTGTCGATAAACAGTGGCATCCACTACCACTGCCGAAGTAGCATCCTCCTTCCTCCAACCACCAGGAAGAGGAGTATCAACAGGCTTGCATCCATGCATGTTTAACTTCTCCAGTATCTCCCAGGCATACTTACCCTGAGAAACAAACAGTCCATCACTGCACTGCCAAATTTCCAATCCCAGGAAATAATGAAGGAGGCCCAAGTCCTTCATCTCAAACTCCTTTGCAAGATCAGCCTTGCATGAGTGTATCAACAATTCATCACCTGTCAAAATCAAATCATCTACATAAATTACAATGATCAGCAACTTACCCTCCACCACAATTTGGTATAGGTTCGGATCCGCCTCACTCTTGGAGAATCCAAGTCTGGTGAAATAACTGTCTATCCGTGTGTACCAAGCACGAGGTGCTTGTTTCAACCCATACAACGCTCTCTTGAGCTGCACACATGCTACTCACTGCTGAAGATCTCGAAACCTTCGAGCTGCTCTATGTACACCTCCTCCTCAATGACTCCGTTGAGGAACGCAGTCTTCACATCCATCTGATGAATGTGCCACCCCATCTGCGCTGAGAGAGCTAGGATCATCCGTATGGAAGAATACCTTGGGACAGGTGCAAAGGTCTCCTCATAATCGATCCCCTCTATCTGTGAAAAGCCTCAGGCAACAAATCTTGCCTTGTACTTCTCCACACTCCCGTCAGCTGCCTGCTTCACTTTGTAGATCCATCTCGAACCCACCAATGATATCCCCTCCGGCCTTGGGACAATCTCCCATGCATTGTTTCTGACAATCGAATCATACTCTTCCACCATGGCATCTACCCATGCGGGATCCTCCACAGCTTCCTCGAAAGAGGATGGCTCTGTCACGATACACTTGCTCATAAGAGCCATGTATCCAGTATACCGGTTAGGTGATTGTCTCTATCTGCGCTGTGATGTAGGTGCTCCTACAACCTTCTCTGCATCTTGAGCCAGTCGCTCAGCTTCTATAGTGCGCTTCCGCCCTCTGATGGTTGGCACTGTATGAGTGGTCTCTTCCACTCCATGAACCTCATCTTGTGGCTTATCCACATCCTAAAGCTCATCCTTAGGAACTAATAGCTCCTCCTCTACATTCAAGTGTAGCTCCCTCTCAAGCGAACACTTCATGGCTTTCTCCTCCTGAAATTTGATATCCCGTCGCACAACAGTCTTGCGACTATCTGGAAAATACACATGATAGTTGTGGGGCGTATCAGTGTACCCCACAAATATCCCAACCCCCGCAGTCGGCTCCAGCTTCTTCCTGGCATCCTTCGTCACATGAATGTAAACAGGTGAACCAAAAATCCTCAAATGGGAAATATCAGGCCTCTTACCAGAAAACGCCTCCTCAGGTGTACTCATGCCAAGTATCCTGTGAGGACAACAGTTCTACACATATACTGCAGTATTGCATGCCTCCGCCCATAAGTGAATGGGTAGGCCCTGATCATGCAACATCGCCTGTGCAGCACCCACGATCGTTCTGTTCTTCTGCTCAGCAACCACGTTCTGCTGTGGGTTATGAGGTGCTATGAACTCTCTTCGAATCCCTTCTACGCTGCAAAAGTCCTTGAATTTTCTAGAGATGAATTCACCACCATTTTCGCTCCTAAGAGCCTTCACCTGCTTCCCCGATTCTTTCTCAACTAGTTCTTTGAACTCACAAAACTTTGAGTATGTCTCGCTCTTCTTCTGCATGAAGAAGATCCAGCACTTCCGAGAAAAATCATCAACAAAGATCATATAGTACCTGTGCTTTGTTGTCGAAGCTACTGAGAAAGGTCCACACACGTCTGTGTGAATTCTCTCAAGGATCATTGTGGCGCGACTATCCTTCTCGTGAAAGGTGGCTTTCACAAATTTTCCCAAGGTACATCCCTTGCACTGATTTGACTGTGCAAGAGTACCCTTAGGAAGCCCAGTAGAAATCTGCTGCAGTATCTTCAAAGCTCCACGGTGAAGGTGGCCCAATCTCCGGTGCCACACCTCGCCATCATCCCGGCTCACCACTCCTTCTGCCTTGCCTGCCATTGCTGCGCAGCCATCTACCTGCAATTGATAAAGGTTCTTAACTCGAACCCCTATCCTCTGGGTCTCACCAGTTTCCTTACTACGCAGGAAAACCTTTCCCTCGCTAAAGACAACATCATATCCCTTGTCTTCTAACATCGCCACAGAGATAAGATTCTTCTTCAATCCTGGAACATGCATCACTTCCTTTAATACGAAGGGTTTACCAGACTCCCTCCCAAAGGAAATGGTACCGATACCGGTCACAATGTATCTACCATCATCGCCCATCTCGATGTGCACTCCAAGATCTTTCTCATCTAGATCAGTAAACAAATTTCGATCTCCTGTCATGTGAAAAGACGCACCACTGTCCAGAAACCATACTGAACCCGCCACACTTGAGACCAAGCATGCGATCAGCGAAAAATCCAGCTCAAAATGTGAGGCTAAGGCCTCTCCAGCTGCAGATCCAGTAGCCTGCTTATTTTTCTTCTTCTGCGGACAATTTGTGGCATAATGTCCGTGTTGGTGACAGTGAAAGCACTTCACCTTGGACATGTCCTGCTTCTTGCCTTTCACACCAGAATGAGAAGCTTTCTTTCTCTTCTCCTTCTTTGCTTTGGCAACCAAAGCGCAATTCTCTTCATTAGATTTATTTGATGACGATCCATCCCTGGTACTCTGCCTTATCTCCTCTTGCACAAGATCCGACCAAAGTCGCTCCCATCCTGGCAATTTCTCCCGACCATTGACAGAGTCCTGATAGGAATGCCAACTCTTCAGAAGACCAAGGAGAGCCAAGCTCACCAAGTCCTCATCATCTCCAGTCACCCCCACACTTCCCAGCTCATCCCTGCATTGGATGAACTTCGTGAGGTACTTGGGCATACTGTCGCCTTTCTCCATCTTTATGTTTCTGAGTTTATCCTTGAGCGCCAACTTCCTATGGTCGCTCTTGCTTTGGAATAAATCTGTCAAGGCTTTCCACATCAAGAATGGAGAAGCCTTACCATGCAGGCTGGACACTATGTGATCCTTCACGCCCTCCAATAGAATCCTTTGACACTTTGCTGTCTTCTTTTTCCAAGCCTCAATTACGGCAGCATCGCTAGAAGTAGGCTTTGGGACTTCAGCATCTATGAACTCCTTCAACCCATTGTCATCCAGCACCGCCTCCATCCTGTCCTTCCATGCAATATAATTCGAGCTGCCCTCAAGGGCATACTCCAATCACAATTCGTTGAAAGACATCTCAACTTCGACACCAAGAAAACACTGCTGCAAATTCGAATTCCACCAGCACAAAACTCAACCGCTTCAATGTTTTGCAATTGCTCCAATGATCAATATCGCTCTGATACCATGTAGAAATTTGAATAACTGTTAAATTATTCACCAAGATTATCCTGATCACACACTATTTGAGCTTCATGCATAATACATAACCTCTTCTACTATTGATCATCAATTTGCGGAAATTAAACAATCGCATGCGCACATTAAAACCACATAATCAATCACACATATAAACACAGTGTTTATGGGAAAGCTTAAAGGTAAAAACCCCCAACCATCTATATATTACAATGATAGAGTTCATGTAACAATAATAGCACAAAGCTCCTCACAAGATCTCAGCACTATCTCACATGCTACACCACAAGTTTCAGACATAGCAGGCCTGAAAGATGGCTCTAATTCCTGCCTGCCTTTGAGCTCGCTCATCGTGCAATCCAATATGAGCATCCATGATCTGTTCAAACCTGTTTCAAGATGATCGTATAACCCCGTCATATCTCCATCAGTTTGTGTGCAACTTGCACTAATACTAGTATAGTCACAACCGATAGTCACACTTGCTCTTTCACCTACCTCTCCACTGGTCTCCACTGAAACTGCCATGCACTGTAGTTAACTGATGTATTCTTCAGTTGATTAATGAGTTATTATTTAGTGAATTAATTAACTAATTAATTCACACCACTCTCACTAGTGTATCAATTAGTTAGACTAGATACAATTAGCTCAACTGAGTCTAACTGAGTTAAACTGAACACAACTCCATCAACTCCTCAATCAACTCCACCAAACTCACTCACATGAGTTCTAACTAAAGTCATCATGTAATAGCTCCAATTAGACCCTAGGAATAGCGTAATTCCTTTTGTTAGCTGCATGTGCCACATCCAGGCATCAAACTGAAGTGCTCCAAGAGGATAAGATAATGTTTATAGTCCAAATATTATTAAGAGCTAATAATATTCGACATATCTATTTTTAGACTGGAAATCTAAAAATAGATTCCGCCTAGTATGTCTAAAAATAGAATTCCATCTATTTTTCCAAATTGACCATCCCTCCACAAATAGCATCCTGCAACTCATAGAATCATGATCGACATGTCTAAAAATAGACTTTGCGCCAAAAAATACCCTGCGGAACCACTTAGTGAAGGCAACTCCTTTCCACTAAACTCTGTCATCTTATTGCATTCTCAACAACTTATCCCAATCTCGGGGGTTGAATCCCTAACTTGTGGAGCTGATCCACTAAGTGCTCAACTATAATCCTAGTGATTAGGGAGGTTATCCAACTCATCCCTATCATTCATGAAACTGATTCACTTTGACCAAAATTGCATATTTAAATGATGTATCTACCCTAGTAACTATTTATGACATAACTACATTTAAATTTCACCATTACATTAGTAAAAATTCATTGAATTCATATTTCAACTAAGAAAACTTGGAAATTTTGGAAAAATCAGTCAACTGCAAAAAGCATAGCGTGCTTGGAAAAAGCGTATTGTGCCTGGGAAAAACCGCAGCGTGGACCTTAAAATTGAGTTTTGACTACCTTCCCAAAGTCCAAATTGGGCCCAATATGTCTCATTGGAAATTGTTTCCAGTATGTTTTTCAAAAATTTCCTCAAGCACTAAAAATGGTTGAGTGAAGCTCCTCAAAAATTGAATCTCCCAAGACTTCTCCAAAAGCGCAGCGAAGGTCTAAAAAATGAGGTAGAAAGGTGTTTTTTTAGTGGTTTTTGGCCATTTCCACCTATTAAACGCTTTTTTTCTTAGTGCCAATAGTAAAAATTGCATGTAGACATCACTATGAATCCAAATATGCAACCCAATTCTCATTTTTAGGCCTCCACAAAAATAGTTTTGTGGCCCACGCTGCACTTTTTGCAGGCTGGCTACGCAAAAATTCTGTCAAAATTTCCAGAAATGCCAACAACTTGAAAACTTGCCCAAAATCAATCAAAATCGGTAGATGAAGTGTTGATAAGGTGTCTTAAGCAATGAGGGAGGCATCAACAAGAATCTCAAGTTTTTCCTCCTCCTTATGCTTGATTAGGGTTTGCTTGTGTTTCTCCTTCAATTGCTTGTACTTGATGTTGCAAATATTATTACTAGTGATGTATATGTTGGCCATGTTTCTAAGCATCTCATTGTCCTTGTTAGCCATACGGATTATATTCTCAAGGTGGATGTTAACTCTTTCAAGACACACCTCACTATCATCATCAATTTCCTTTGCAATCCTTTCCTCAAAACTGAGTTGCTCTGCCTCATGTTTCTCTTTCTTTAAAGCTCTCTTAAGACCTATTTTTTTTGTCTTGTCTTGGTGATTTGAGTCTCACCATGGTAAGAATCATCAGGTGCCATCACTACTTTAAATTTGGTGTCTTCTCTCTTTTCCTTTAGCAGCTCTAACTGCATGAGTACATGCCTATCTTTTAGCTGCTTGTTCTCTTGTTCAAGGAAGGATATGACAAATTGGGCCCTTGCCATGTTGTCCTGCAATTATTTGATTATGGAATCCTTCTCCTTGATGATCAATTTTTATGCCTCATGATCATCTTGAACATCCAATTCCACCAACTCAAATTATCTTTCTTCCTCACGAAGGTCTTCCTCCTCTTGAACAACTACCTCTTTCTGCTTTTGATTTCCCCGCTTTGTTGATGAAGAAGGCAAGGCCCCTTCCACAATCTGTGGAAAAAACACTTGCCTAGGTCCCCTCTGGTAGGTTTTGACCTTTTTGGTTTCTTTTGCCTCTTTGGCCTCTTTGGCTTCTTTTACCTCTTTCACTGTAGCCCTGTTAGTTTTCCTAGTCTTCCTGTGAGGAACTGAAGTTGTTGGTGGAATAGTTCTAGCAAGTTGACTTGGACCTGCAGTGAAGAAATCAGCCTCTATGAAATTCTCCCATGATATGTTTAGCTGATTAAGGTGGTGAAGGACGATGATTTTGATCAAAGAGTGATGGAAGAGGTTGTTCATCTGAAGCTCAAAATCTATGTTTTTCACAATGTAGGCCATTTTATCAATGCTTTTGTACAAGTAGTAGGGGAGGTTGAGCAATTTCACCCTAGTGAAATGCATGAGAAACCTGATGTGATAGCTTTATAATCTCGAGAATCTACCCTCATAAGTGAATTATTTCATTATTATTTTCATCATGGGGGAAAACCTGTTCAACAACTGACCAAAAGAAAAGACGTTTTTGATGTTTTTTTTGTAAGGTGCCTTGAGATAAGGCTCATACAACTCGGCATCCAAATCCTTAGTCTTAAACCACTTTTCACCCACATTGGGTATCCTTGTTGCTACTGCAATGATATTAGTGGAGATAGTGAAGTTCATCCATGCTATAGTCACTTGGTTGTTTTGGAGGTTTCTGATGAAAACCCTAGTCAAAGTAGGATGACTTTGGACTCTTTGTACCATATCACATAATTCAATGCCAACCCACATGCTAGAAACATCTGACAGTTAAGGGTGATGCCATTAGTTATCTTGTGTCTGTTGGCTCTAATCTCAACATCCTCCCTCCTATGTTTTCTTGTCTTCATCTATGGCATTTCTTTCCTCCTCCATTTTGTTTCTTTCTTCCTCCATTATGCTCAGTTTTTCTTTGAAAAACCTAGGGAAGAAGGGGAAGGGGAAGGGAGTAGGATAGTGGGGTTAGGGGATTGTGATACTTAAGGTAAAATTTGAGGGAATGTAGGAAGGGATTAGTGAGCTTAAGTAAGTAATGGGAGGGTGAAATAGTTAGGGAAATAGGTAGGAAATTTGTATTATAGGGAGGTATTCAGATGTCTAGAAAAGCATAGCTAGAGTGGTAGGGTTTAGGAAATAGGGCTTAGGAATGGGAAATGAGTGAATGTATGGGTAGTCGGCAGTGAGTTAGTGTGTAGGGAAGGTGTATGGGTCCTGGGGAGAGTAATTGAGTTTGTAAATTATGAACTAGGGTTTCGATTGCTTATAACATGGCATAAAATGAAATGAAGGGTATACACCATGAAATTAACCCCACAAACTAAAAGGAGGGGCTATGGAGATGCTACTTACTTGCAAAGAGTTGTAGAAACCATGAATTGATGATGAGAAACTGGTAGTGTCTCCCTTCTGCAAAAAACACAGTGTGTAGAGAAAAAACGCAGCGAAAAACTGGAAAAAGTGCAGCGCTTGTGGAAAAATCACAGTGAATGGCCCATAATTCGATTTTTTGAAGGAAAACTCAGTTTTTTGCTTAGGAGGCTAAGAGATTCATGATTTGAAGATGCAAATGAATGTCTTCTTGGTCTTTGGGAGCCTTTATACTTGGAGAAATGTCATTGAAAAACCTTGGGACCCACCTTTCCTTTCTTGAAACTGACTTTTCATTGCTCTTTATCTCTTAATTTATGAACTAGATCATTGACCTTCATCTTTTGATGGCTTAGGAACACTGATGGACTTTTTTGAACTTTGGCTTATCTATTGATGGAACTTTGAGTGTGAGTTACTTGGAATTTTGAGAATTTATTATAAATTAGGAAAAATAAAATTACATTTTTCTTTGAAATCATATGTACAATTAAAACTTACTGATGAAACTTCTTTATTGGCACTCCATATGTTGGGCTTTTATGCAATGAAGTGGTGAGTTGATGGCCTTGGAAACCCTAAGACCTAATGGAGACTTCAAATAAATGAAAATATGAATAAGATGACTGAAATGATGATGACAAGTCATGACTGATGGTAGACTCAGCAAATTGGTGAAACAAGCCAGCAAGTTACAAAATTTTCAAAGGAGTGATATCAGACCTAAATCTGCACTAAGTGACCAAAGTTTTGCATGATGAACTAATGGAATGACAAAAATTTCAAAATGTGACACTAAACATAACATGAAATATTGTATTTTATCAGTGGTGGAAGGATGCAAATACTGACACTAACACTCCCAACCTCGCTCCAGAAGCGCCGCACAGAAGCAAAATGAGGGGCAGAAGCATGAAAAAAGTGTTATTTTTGGATTTTTCTTCAAAATAGGAGGGTGACATGCTAACTTGATACCATATCTATTATTTAGGATTCAAAATAAATCTAACCATATAGCGTTGTCCTCATTTGGATGCTCTGAGGAGACATTGCGCCGTTGCGCGACGCTTCTACAAAAACCAAATTTTCAGATTTTTCAACAAATCACCAAAAATGCTCAAAATATTCTGAAATTTGGTCTATGAAATCCTTGGATGATAAGATAAACAACTAGGTATGCCTCAACAAGCAGTGCCAAGTTATCCTTCTCTTTAAGCTTAATTAGTATTTACTTAATCTTTTTCCTCAAATTCTTCACCTTCACCTTGGTGATTTGGTTTCTTGTGAAATAATTCCTCGACATATATGCCTATGGAGGTTGTTATCTCTTTCCACCTTTTTTAAAAGCTTCTCCAGATGAATATTTACCCTATCAAGCCACAGATCTTTATCTTGCTCAATTTTAGCAAATATCAACTCAACAAAGGTTAGTTGACCTACTAGAGGAGATGGCTCTCTTTCTTGCTCTTTTTTCTTAGTTAACCCTCTTGTTGTTGGCATCCTTGGCTTTGTTTTAGCCTCTATGTCCTCTAGTTGATCAACATCCACCACTTCTTTGCATTTACCTTTTTCTGCCTCAATATTCGCCTTTGGTTTGCTTTAGAGGAGTTGTTTCACTTTCAACTGCATGTTTTCTTGCTATAAGAAGGTAATCATGAAGTTTTGCCTTGAGAGGCTATCCCTCAGCTATTAAATATTTGCATCCTTTTCCCTTATTATCTCCTCAGTTGTCTTGTATTTCACTTGCTCTTCCATGTCCACCTCCATGGGTGCTTGTTCCTCATGTTGATGCAATGGTGACTCATCCTCATGCACGAGTGGCTCACTATCATGACTAGGTGGTTTCTCTATTGTTTGTCTTTGTCTAGCTATAGTTTCATGTGCAAGCACACCTTTTATGGTCTTAGGAGAAAAAACCATCCTCTTACTGTTCTCATAGGTTTTAGTGATCTCAACCCTAGGCGCCTTTGGAACTTATGCTTGCCTACTTGAAGAGCCAACCTCCTTTTGATGTGTTGGTGTTGATGGTGTGCTATGAATGATGGGTGGGCTAGTAGTAGGTGCTGGTGCAACTGTCTCCATAAAAGTTTCCCAAGTCATATTGATTGTTGAGAGTTGATGCAAAACAATAAGCTTGACCAAACCATGGTGGAACAAACTAGGGTGATTATCTTTTCCTTTTCTTTATACCCTTTTAGTCATCTTGACCAAACTCCTGAATAAATAATTAGGAAAAGTGAGTGGCTTAGTAGCAGTGAAGTGCATCAATAACCTAGCATGGTATTGGTATAGTCTTGATAATCTCCCTTCACATGTAAAATATTTCATAATTAGCTTCATAAAATGGAAATATTCATCAAGTAAACTCCAAAAAGGGAATATGTGCTCATGAGCATCTTTGCAATGAGGTTTCAAGAACATTTTGTAGTTCTCAAGGTCCAAGTCCATCCCTTTGAACCAGATTTATCCATGGTTTGGGATACCTATTGTTGAAGCAATAACATATGTTGATATGTTGAATTTACTACATGCTATGATAGCCTTGTCCCTCCTGAAGCTAGTGGAAAAAACCCTTGTCAATTGAGCATGAAATCCTACCTCCTTGATTCTCTCACAAAACCTCAAAAAACCATTGTTTTAAAAACATCTCTTGGCATAAGGAGAAGCATTGATCTCTTGTAATTTGGATGGCTCAAACCCAGAATGATGGAATCCCTTATGGGTCTTCTTTTCACCCTCCATGGTTTTTTTCAACAAGACAAAACCCTAGCTAGATGTAGTGGGTAGGGAAGGTGTAGAATTAGGAAAACAGGGGATAGTGGTAGGGTGGATTTAGGGGCAGAAATGAGGTGGAAGGAAGCTAGGGAAAATTCCATAAAAAATTGGAGAGGTAGGGTGATGAATTGGCTTCAAGAAGCAAGTGGAATTTTTGGAAATGGGAATGGGGAAAGTGCCCAAAAGGTCAAAACACGGGGCTTTCCCAGTTTTCCTACAAAAATGTAGTGAAAACTAGGGCTTCAATGAAAATGATAGCAAGGAGGGTTGCAAGTGATAGGGAATGCTTGGATAAGGTATATGGAAGGTGTATGAAAGTTGTAGAAGATGTAATTAGGGTTTTATCAATTGAAATAAACCATACATGGAAAACAACAAAAACGTAGTGGAGAAAACCTAAGGAAGGAATCCACTCATTTGTTGGTGAATTGACTTGAGAGAGGTATAAGGAAGTATCCACTTAATGTTTAGGAGGTATATGAATCTCTGTGTAGGCTGATTTGAACTTTTGGATTGTTTTTTTGAGCTTAAAACCAAAAACGTAGCACCTTCCAGAAACGTAGCGCAACACTTCCAGAAGCATAGCAGTGCCTTCCATAAGCGTAACACAAGCAGTTTTGGCACAATTTGCTTGTTTTTCCTCAACCCTTGGTAGTTGTGGAGAGTGATGATGATAAGAGAGGAACTATATCGAACATCAAAGGATGAAAATGAGTTGAAGAATCCTCTTTTCCTTTTATATCATCACAAAATTTCTTTTTTGTCTTCTAATGAAATCACAAACTCTTTTGAATAAATTTCTTTTTTTTTGAAAAAAATTAATCAAGTAACATACTTTATAAGGAAAGGAAAATTTCCTTTACTTATTTTCTTATCTTTTCTAACTCCCTATGTAAATGAATTGTATGGTGGAAATGAGATTTTATTCGCCTTCTTTCATGACATAATTGGACCTTATGGTGGTGAAACAAAAGATACCTAGACCCTGACCTAGATGAAGGTGTGGAAAATGACCTAAGACCCTAGATGATAATGGATGAAATGACCTATTAAATGATGATGACCATGAATGGAGTGAAGGGAGTAGCATTTCATACCTAGACAACATTCAACGAACAAAATTTTATTTGAAAATTGACTTGAAAACATGAAATTTTGACCTAGGACCACTACCAAGTAAACATGAAAGAGTTTTTTTTATCACTAAACATTAAGACATTAACATTGGATCTAGCTGGGGATGGAATATCCTTTAGGAGATTTCAAGAACACCGTATATCAGGTAGCCTCATCCATTGGGCAACTGATTCAAAACGGGAAACTAAAAAAACTTCGACAATCTGAAATGATTAACTAAACAGAAAATGAATTTGATTTAAAAACTGACTTGACTTTTTGAACTTTTAAAAGAAAAACATCAACTAATCATATAAGTCTCATGGCCTTCTCCTCGGGCTTCAAACTTCTGCCACAACTTCTTTATTCTTTGACAGCAAATAAAAGTGATATTTACAATGAAAGTGAACCTTTTTCTTCAATATCAGGTAAGGTAATGTTTGAGGAACCTACCATTCACTGGTCCTCCCAAAATTTCCTGCCCATCAAGATCTTCTAACAAAAATTCCTTATTACCCCTAAATGTTGTAATCTTGTATGGACCTTTCCATAGGTTATAAAACTTACTATGTTTACATTTGCCTTCATTTCGTGCATCCCATCGCAAAACAACATCTCCTAACGTGAACACATCAAATTTTGTCTTCTTGTCATAGATATTCTTGATTTTCTCCTGAATTTTTTAAGTTTGATTGAAAAATTCTTCTCTTGACTAATGTAAATGAATCATTTGACTAATTCATTGTTGAATATCATTTGGCTCATTGTCGATCTCTTGCAGAATTTTCATCACCAACAGTGTTAAAGAAGTGGGAAACATTGTGTCAACACCATACACTAACTGAAAGGGTGACATGTCGATTGATCTCATTGTGCTAACTTTGTCTGCCCATAGAGAATTTATGATCTTTTTATGCCAATTTCTTTTGTTCTCTTGCAAAAATTTATTAATTATGTTCACCAATGATTTCTTTGACAATTCATCCAACCTGTTGCCTTGAGGATAGTATGTCGTAGCTTTCCCGAGTCTTATGTGATATTTATCACAAAATTCAATCATATTTTTGGACTTGAAGGCAGCTACATTGTCAGTGATAATTTTCCATGGCCATCCAAAATGAGACAAGATATTTCTCTCCAAAAACTGAATAATGATGGTGTATGTGGCTTCACATGTGGGGATGGCTTCAATCCATTTTGTAAATTAATCGGTGGAAGTGAGTATCCACTTATGATGAGCTGATGATGGAGGATGGATATCACCAATGAAATAGAAACCCCACTACTATAAATGTGCTTGAAATACAATTGGTTTCAAGGGCATCGGTAAGATTTTTCTTTTTCCCTGAAAAAAATTGACACTCATGATAACTCATGACAGTCTTATAAACACCAGAAAACTAACTTGGCCAATAAAATCAAGCCCTCAGTATCTTGTTTGTTTTATTCTTCCAGAAAATATTACCACCAAAATCACCTTTATGAAATTCTTTCATCACCTTATCAAATTCTCCTTCTACCAAAAAATTCAACAAAATTATGCCCTGGTCTTTCCAATACAAAGTTTTTTTGAGAATGCAATACTTAAGAGCCTTCAACTTCATAGATCTACCTTTACTACTAGGAAATAAGGGAGGAGGATTCATATGTTGTAACACATGAATAATATCAACATACCATGGCGATGAAGAAACAATTTCATATACCTGAGGTTATTAATTAGCCTGCTATTCCTCAGATAATGCAACAATGAAATTGATATCCAAGGCATGCAAGTTTGAGTCCGCCATGAGCTTAGCCAAGCCTTGTCCTTTGATCAATTTAGTAAGTTTGATTTCCAAGTCATACTCAAGAATGGAAGCTATCCAATGTCCATTTTCCATGCCAACCTTCAGGGTCATTCTATGTGAGCACATCTTTGACAACAGTGTTTTGGATATATGCAAGAACATGAGAGTGAAGAATATACACTCGGAATTCATTCAATTATTTAGCTAGTGCCAAGGCCTATTTCTCAATGATATTTTACTGCAAGGATTCATCTCTTATGGTTCTACTGAAGAAGGTGATGGGCTGCTCTTTGATATTTCTTTTGCATAAGGACACCAGCTAGAGTATGTTCAGAAGCAAAGGAAAATATGAAGAAATCAAGTGTATAATACGATTTGATAAGAATAGGAGCATGAGACAATGAAAAATTAACTTGATTGGATTATTTCTTTGCCTCATTAGACCACTTCACCCCGTTGTCTCTCTTCAACATATCAGTAATTTATCTTAAATGTTTAGTAATATTAGGAATAAACCTTCTCAAGAAGTTGATTTTACCATTAAATGACTAGAGTTCCTTCTTGCTTCTAGGATAGTCCAAATTCTGAATTGCTTCAATCCTTGAAGGATTTATCCAGATACCATCTTTAGATATGATATAACCAAAAAATTTCCCTTCTTCCATAACGAACAAACTCTTCTTTGGATTCAACGATCATATGCCAAATTTTCTACATTTCTAAAAAATTTCCTTCAAATGTTGCAAGTGCTCTTCATCCATCTTGGAAAAAACTGTGATGTCATCAAGATAAATGACCAAAAATACATCCTTTTCATAGGAAAAGTCAATATCCATCGCTCGTTGAAAATCTTCTCCTGCATTCTTCAATCCAAAGGGTATTTTAGCATACATAAAAGTACCCTATGGTGTTGTAAAGGTCGTCTTCTCCTGATCATCTAGATGAACTAAAATATTATTATACTTGTAATATCCATCTAAAAATGAAAGTCTGGAAGAACCAACCACCCTTTACAGAATATGATCCATCTTTGGAACTGGATAATTGTCTTTCCGCGATACTTTATTAATATTTTCAAAATCTATACACAAGTGAAGCTCACCAGTCTTCTTTCTTACTGGCACTAAGTTCAACATCCAATTTGAAAAATGAAGAGGGACTATAATACCAACAATACATAACATGTTCACCTCTTTTTGAATGGAGAGCAGCAACTTGGGATTCATTCTCCTTAGTTTCTTACAGGAAGGCTTCTGATCAAGATTTAAATGAATGGTGTGATGAATTATACTTTTAACATACACTTTCATATCGGAATACTCCCATGCAAAAACATCAGCGAACTGAGACATGAGTGTTGCATATTTACCTTTCATTTCTGAGCTCAAGGATTTTTAAATCTTGAGAATTTTGGGCTTTTCAAGAGTGCCAAGATTGTGGTCTTCCACTCCTACTTCCGTCGGCAGAATTGTTGGTTTCGTGCAACATCATATTGGTCAAAAAGCTCCTCCAAAGGTACAATACCTCTTGGAATGGATTTATCTTTCAACTAAAGTACCTCCATTTCTGTTGCTTGCATTTCTTGCTCATCTTCATAAAACTAATCATCTATTTGTGAAATCACAAACTCATCTTTTGTCTACAATAAGTTGTTTGATTTTATTCTCATCTTGGAAAACTTTCCAATACTAAACATAATCTAGAATAGTAGGGTGATGTTTGACGTTTATTTGATACTTCTTGTTGGGATACAATGGAATTTTGAACATGTTGGCTGAAGTGGCAAGATAATCAGCAATAACATTTTTGTCCCTTGGAATCAGTGACAAAGTATGCTCAGTGAAGGTCTTGAGGATATCTAACACTGCATTGTGGTAATATCGCATTCTAGGATGCTTGGCCTGGTATTCCCCTTTCACTTTATTTATTATCAATTCAGAGTCTCCATACAAAGAAATTTTCTTGGCACCTAGTTTCTTGAGAATTTTCAGACCGACTATCAAAGCCTCATATTCTTCTTCATTGTTTGAACAATCAAATTCCAATTTTTAAGAAGACATATGAACATTGGGAGTAAGGTTAAGTGAATGATTCATAGAGTTGTGAATCCACACTCCCATTCCATATCCTTCCTTACCTAAGGCTCCATCGAAATCCATGGTCCACAAACCACTTCTTGCTTGAGAAATGTATGTTGTACCAATAGGTTTTGTTTCTTTCACTATTTCATCTCTCTTTTTGGTTGATGCATTTGGCTCCAAGCCACTTAGCATCTTTTCTTGTTTTTCTGCAATTAAAATATTTAAAACAGAATTTGAAAATTCTGAATTTTTTGTTCTTTCTTCCATCAAAATTTTTGAATAGGTTGAACATTCATCATTGAATAAGATAAAAAAATCTAAATCCATGTGAGTAGCATGTATGGGGTGATTATTAGGCTTTTATTTGCTACTAATCATGTAATTCTTCTTATTCTCTCGGTATATCTTTCTGAGTTGCCCAAATATCGGTATTGTAGCATAGGAAAAGTCGAGCTCCAAGGTGCCTCTAAGTTTTTCTCCCCATGACCGGGAGAGAAACATTCCATATCTGGGAGGGATATCATCTACAACAACATCCATGAGGACATTTTTGGCTGGAATTTTCTCTATAGACACCACTAGATCTTTAATTAGGCCAATACATTTAATCCTCCCTAAATCAAAAGAGTAAAGGTCATGGTACGGTCTTGTGATATCCAAAACTATTTTGTCCCTTATGGCTTTAGGTATGAGGTTGTGAGATGCTCTGGAATCTAACATGGCATTATGAAGGATAAAACCATGGATTTTGAAGCTAAGATAAAAGGAGGGATCTCACTATCTTCTAATTCACCATCAACAGTAGGGCCAAATAAAATCTCTTGGTGATCATCACTCACATTGGCCATATCAGACATATGATCTACAGTAAGTAGCTTGGCTACTTGTTACATAGTAATTTGTCACCATCCCTACAATCCCTCGTCCCACACATTGGAGGGCTTATTCCATGACTTGTGAGCAGTGACATGACCTGAAACCACTTTCATGGCATCCCCCTTGATAAGGACAATCATTCCCCTAAAGATAATTTCTTGTGAAAAACCCTAAAAATAGACCTTTTGGCCTTGGAGCGACTAGCCAATTCAGCCCTCGTGACAATGGGGGAAATCCACCAAAGAGGGGGCACCAACTGGCGCTCTGTCCCAGTGTATCACATGTGCTAGGCTTAATAAGGATTTTTTTTTTTAAATAAATGGCAGAATCTTGATTCCAACCAACTCCTAAACGAGTCTCTAAAACGAGTTGGGAGGTTTGGCTTTAGATCTCCATGTAGGGGAAGTGGTTTTCCACCTATCATGGAAGCTTCCTTGAGGATAGGGCCAATCCCACCATTATAGGGATCCCAACTCCCCTTCCACCATCTATATAAGCTTGTCATTTTCCCTTTGCAAGCTAGCCTGAATAGAGCTGAATCAGTAGTGAGGAGATTATCGTCAGACAGTCGAAGAGAGAGACTTGTCCCATTCCTAATGAGCTTTACTGAGACGTACTCCAATGTCGACCCGCCAAAGGAAGATCCAGCATCAGAGCTCAGGTTGTATATTTCTTTATTCTGATTAATAATAAACGACTTCGATTATGGTTCCATTCAGATGTTCATGTTTTATGATTATGAGTTGTATCTTCTCTGACTGATACATAGTTGCATGTATTAGGTTTTACACTTGTTTGTTTGTTGTTTCTTCGTGTACATGAAAGTGTTTGAATGCGCTTACCGGGACAATTTTGATCTGCCATAGTGAGGGACAGAAGCGCCATCTTCTCTGCAAATGATAGTAGCGTAGGACTTAAGGTAGGCCTCTTGTCGCATCTTGGTATTTTTCAATTAGGAACTTGCGTCTTAGCGTGACTCGGTTGTTGCTAGACCCGATCTGGGCTAGTAGGGATCGCCTCTGCCCGTAGAGGGGATTTACCTCTCCAACACTAATTGAAACTTATACTGGTCATTCTTGACTATTTCAGTTAAAGGAACTGAGACTTTCAGTTTTGAGATTTCATTTTCAAGACTAAAAAGAGCAAAATGTTTTTCTACCTCTTTTGGATGGTGCATCTTTCTTCTCGAGCTGATCTTTTTATGGAACCTCCTTTCTCTTTCCTCCATCTTTAAATTCTTTATCTTTCTTCTGATTGCTAGTAGAAGCTTCATTGCCTTTCTCATTATTAGGAACAATAGGTCCTTTATCTTTTCTTTGATTTGAAGTAGTCGTCTCTTTATGATGAGCCTCTATTTGAGAATTTTGTTTTTTCTGACTTGAGGTTATAGGCACATTCCTATTTCTCAAACCATATTTCCTATGTACCTGAGTAAGAACTTTCTGATATCCCCTACGGTAATCTTATGTCTGTACTGATAACATATCATCATTTGACAAGATGTATTGTTGATCATATGGCACATACATTTCTGCAGAAAAAAATCCATATAGAGGATGTATGAAGGTTGTAGATGATGGAATTAGGGTTTTTATCAACTGAAACAAACCATATATGGAAAACACCAAAAAGATAGTGGAGAAAACCTAAGGAAGGAATCCACTCATTTGCTAATGAATTGACTTGAGAGAGGTATAAGGAAGTATCCACTACTATTTAGGAGGTGTACGAATCTTTGTTCAGGCTGATTTGAACCTTTGGATGGTTGTTTTGAGCTTAAAACCAAAAGCATAGCACCTACCAGAAACGTATTGCAACACCTCCAAAAGCATAGTAGTGCCTTCTAGAAGCATAGCACATGCATTTTTGGCACAATTTTCTTGTTTGTCTTCAACCCTTGGCAGTTGTGGAGTGTGATGATGATAAGAGAGGAACTCTATCAAACATCAAAGGATGAAATGAGTTTAAGAAGCCTCTTTTCCTTTTATAAGATCACAAAATTGCTTTTTTGTCTTCTAGTGAAATCACAAACTATGTTGAAGAAAATTCTTTTTTTTAACTTTAATCAAGTAACATACTTTATGAGGAAAGGAAAATTGTCTTTACTTATTTTCCTATCTTTTCTAACTCCCTATGTAAATGACTTGTATGGTGAAAATGAGATTTTGTTCGCCTTCTTTCATGACATAATTGGACCTTATGGTGGCAAAACAAAAGAGACCTAGACCCTAACCTAGATGAAGGTGTGGTGAATGTCCTAAGACCCTAGATGATAATGGATGACATGACCTCTGAAATGATGATGACCATGAATGGATTGGAGGGAGTAGAATTTCATACCTAGACAACATTCGGTGAACAAAATTTTATTTGAAAATTGACTTGAAAACATGAAATTTTGACCTAGGACCACTACCAAGTAATCCTGAAATAGTATTTTTGATCACTGAACATTAAGGCACTAATAGCACCAGCGTGGTAACCACGCAATTTGAATGTCGTAGAATCTTGCTCACTAACCTTCTGGTGATTTTCAGGTTAGTTCACTCAGTCCATTTTAGCCTCATGGCAAGATCCATTCAGTATTCACTTTTTTGTGGATGGAGTACATGTGCATCGAATCCCTGAGGCTCACTAATGATTTTGGCTCCGCACCGATTTTGGTTTCTTGTGCAAAGTTATGTAATGTTATATCTTAATTTCATGTTTCTGGTTAGATTTCAATTGTCTTTTGAACATTGTAAGACCTTTAGGCTCTGATTTCTCCTTATTGGGGCAGAGCCTTTCATTTCTCATCTCTGGTTTCCTTACACAAAGGCAGATAATGCACCCTTGGATGTAAATTGTGTAAATTTTTGCCTATTAATATAATGTAAATATGTTTTATTACTAACACACACACACACACACACACACACACACACGCACACACACACACAGATATATATATATAAATATATATATATATATATATATATATATATATATATATATATATATATATATATATATATATATATATATATATATTGTACTTTTTTCTCAGTAATATTTTATGTATTGAAAGAAAATTTAAATATATTTATATAATATCCTTTAATTAATTATATCCCTTTATTCATTTTTTTTAATATCTTAATTTCGAGGCAATAATAAGAATAGTGGAGTAGTTATACTCTAATCTCTTAATTTCAAATGCTAATTGTAAACCACTAGAATTTATGTGTTTATTTTTACCAGAAACTACTTTTGATTTGATGCTACTTGGTTAATTATTTTAAGTCTCAAACGTTCAATTCATTTTGGTCTAGAGCAATGTCAATTCTTTTTGTAACCGTTGTAACTTTTGTAGCTCAAACTCTATAATATATGGGTGGGTGACAAAAGGTATATATATTATTCATATGATAGGAGATTGAAGATGGAAGTTACAATAATAAAAATTACAACAGAAAACAGGGCTTGCAAAATGACCTTTGGTGGTAGATTTGGGATGGTGGTTGTGAGTTGTGATTGTAATGTTTGTGTTATGTAACCAAATCACAAAACATAATAAAACTTAGATCAACAACTTGAAAATAATACTCTTAGAGGGGGAAACCTCCTTTACATTACATAAATGAACAATTCTTGGATGATTCAAATGAAAATACCTTCTTGTTATATATCAGAGTCTAAGGCGTGACAATCATATCTAGGTATTACATAAAATAATAATGTAAGGATACAACAATAACAATATTGAGCTTCTATGGGGAACGAAAAAAGAAATATGAGGGATACACTAGTATTATAGGGACCTAACATGCCCCTCTCCTTCAAAATAGTGTTGTCATTAATTATTGAGTAGTTATATATGCTTCTGAATAAAATACTCATCCTCCCATGCAAAGTCTTCAACAGGTAATTTCTCACACTTAATGAGATACTCTGAAATTGATTTATTTCGTAACTGTCAAATTCTTGTTTTTGTGAATTCTTTACGCACCAATATGATTTTTCCTTCCTCTACAAGTTCTAAGAATATAGTTTGAACTGGGAACTTGTCACCTATAACCTTCTTTGGGCATGAAACATGGAAATCTAGGTGTACTTACAAAGATGCAACGAGCTCCAATTTGTATGCCATAGTACCAATATTTTGCAACACCTTATAAGGTCCAAAGTACTTGGGTGATAATTTATTATCCTTCTTATCTTGCTTCAGGGACATTTGTTTGTATGGTTGTAGTCATAAAAATACCCAATCTCCCATATCAGAACTTATTTCACTATGATGTTGACCTACTTATTGTTTCATTCGATTTTGTGCCAGACTCAGGTTATCCTTGAAGAGTTGGAGAACTTGTTATTGATGCTTGATGTGATCTTCCACTACTTGAACCTTATAATTGTCTCTTAAATATGTTGTTATGGATGGTGGATGCTATCCATAAAGCACCATAAATGGGGTCATTTTTTTTATGATATGGAAGGAATTTTTATACCACCATTATTCCAATGGTAACCACTTCATCCTTTGTGTTCTTTTATTAAGTACAAAAACGAAAATATATCCTTCCAACTATTTGTTGGGTGTAGAGCCTGATTATCTTCTTTATTTAGATGTATCACCGCATTGGACCCCTATTCTTAACTGGGCGGCAATGCTACCCATCATTTGATCGCTGCCAAGGGAGTCCAGGGGCGTGACGATGACCTTTTGGAACCCCCCCCCTGGTGGGGGGTTTTGGGGGCAGCTCCCTAAAAGCTAAAAATAGATGTAAAATTTCCTTGCAAAATATTTTATTTTCGTAGTCAATTTGGGTCATTCATTAAGCAGATGATCTGATGGTAGAAGTTATGTTTAATTAGGGTTTTTTTCCCTAGAAGGCAACCTCTCGTTTTTTATGAGAGTATTTTATTACGGTTGTGTATTGTATGTGTATGATGAGAGAGAAATATAAAGGGGGACTGCGAGAGAGAGTAGAGGATATTACAGCGGATCTGCTATAGGTTGTGACTCGTCATCTTGCTGGACAATATAAAGGAAGGACTAGTTGTTCAGGGTGGACGTAGCCCAAATTGGGTGAACCACGTAAATTTGTGTCTCTCTTGTTTTATATTTTTTCTGTTTTTGTGTTTCCACAAATTTTATGTGTTCCATTACTCTGTAATATATAATTTTTTGACAACTGTATCAATGCCAAAGTTATATTTGGCTGATAAACTCACAGGAAATAAGGGTTCCTGGTTCGAGTGGGAGAAATGGCGGAAGATGGTAGGTTTAAGATCGAGAAATTTAATGGCAAAAACTACTCGTTGTGGAAGATACAGATGGAAGATTATCTGTATCAGAAAGATCTATACCTACCATTGAGTAGAAAAACAAAGAATTCATCAAGTATGATAGACGCAGAATGGGAGATTCTTGATAGAAAGGCACTTGGAACAATACGTATGTGCTTCGTGTGGCATCGGTAGCCTTCAATATTTATATGGAAACAAAAACAGAGGGTTTAATTAAAGCAACCCTCAGCCTCAAATAAGGTATTTCTTATTGAACGTTTATTTAATATGAAGATGTCAGATCGTGGATCTGTTGCTGACCATTTAAATGAATTTAATACGGTTACGATTAGTTAAGTTATGTAGGGGTAAACTTTTATGATTAAGTTAGGGTTATGTTATTTCTGTGCTCATTTCCAGAAAATTGGAATGGTTTAGTTATGTCCATTAGTAACTATGTCTTTGGATCTAGTACTTTAAAGTTTGATGATGTTGTCGGTGCTAGCCTTAGCAAGTAAATGCGACGGAAAAGCTCCGGTGAGACATCGGGTAATGATTTGAGTGTAGGGACTAGGGTAAGAAAAGTGGAAAGAGGAAAGAGCTCAACATATTGCAGTAAATCAAGGAAAGTTAGATACAAGTCTAGATCGAGGATAGTGTGCTAGAAATGCGGAAAGAAAGGACACCTGAAGAAATATTGTAAATCTTGGAAGGGAGAAGAAGGAGATGCATAGCAAGAAAACAATCATGAAGAAAATGTGACAGGTGATGTGTTGCAAGATGCTTTGATTCTTTCTTTATAAAAAGTTACTGATTCCTGGGTGGTAGATTCAGGGGCCTCATTCCATACCACACCTGATAAGAAATATTTTCATGACCATGTTCAAGGAGACTTTGGACAGGTTCATCTCGATGATGATAAACCCTGTAACATCATTGAAATGGTAAAAAATCTTGTAAAATAGCGGAATGGAAACCAATGGTTATTAAAGGAGGTAAGGCATGTTCCATATCTGAAGAAAAATCTGATTTCAATAGGGTAGTTAAGCAGTGAAGGTTGTGTGACAACTTTCACAAATAAAACCTAGAGGGTCACTAAAGGAGCTCTGGTAATAGCAAAAGGAGAAAAGGTTGGTACATTGTATTTATGCAATGGTATTTCTAACTTTGTTAATTCTTTAAATTCCAAAGGATCAAATGCAGCATTATGGCATCATAGGCTAGGACACATGAGTGAGAAGGGGATGAAGATTCTTCACTCAAGAAATTTTTTGTTGGGTTTGAAGAATATTGATTTAGATTTTTGTGAGAATTGTATTTATGGAAAATAGAAGAGAACGGTATTTCTTAAAGTTGGTAAAGAAAAGAAGAGTGAAAATTTAGAGCTTGTGCATACAAATGTATGGGGACCTTCTCACGTATCATCTCCCGATGGCTCTCGTTATTATGTTACTTTTATTGATGATGCAACTAGAAAAACTTGGATTTATTGTATTCAGAATAAATCTGATGTATTTGATACTTTCAAGGAATGGAAAGCTTTGGTTGAGATTGAGACAGGAAAGAAGTTAAAGTGTCTGAGATCAGATAATGGAGGTGAATATTGCAGCAAAGAGTTTGATAGGTACTTTTCAGAGCATTGAATTCCCAAAGAGAAGACAGCTCCAAGAAAACCACAAGAAAATGGTGTGCCAGAAAGGATGAATAGAACAATCATGGAGCATGCAAGGTGCATGAGATTGCATGCAAGATTGCCTTTAAAATTTTGGGCAGATGTTGTAGATATTGTTGTTTATATAATAAATAGAGGTTCTTCAATTTCCTTGGATGGTGGTATTCCACAGGAGGCATGGACAGGTAACAAGGTAAACTACTTGTTTTTAAATCCTTTTGGTTGTGACCCCTTTGTCCATATTAATAAAGAAAATAGAACAAATCTTGAAGCAGAATCAAAGAAATGTACCTTTATTGGATATGGTGTTAATTATTTTGGTTATCTCTGATATGATTATGAAAATCACAAAATCATTAGGAGCATAGATGTAATATTCAATGAAAAGGTATTGTATAAGAATCAGTTGCAGGAAAAGAAACAATAAAAAGAAAACAAAGAATACACAGTTCTTGATGAGATCACAGAAAAAGTAAAGGTACCTGAAAATAATAATAATAACCATACACAACAACAATAACCACCACAACAACAATAGGCACCTCAAACTGAAAGTGGTGTCAGAAGATCTACCAGGATAAGTAGACCTCCTGAACGATACTATCCTTCATTATATTATTTATTGTTGATTGATTCTAGTGAACCCGAATGTTATGAAGAAGCAATGCAAGTTGAAACCAGGAAGAAGTGGGAGCTAGCCATGAAAGAAGATATGGACTCCTTAATACATAACCAGACTTGAGACTTAGTCAAGTTTCCTGCAAGTAAAATAACATTGCGGAATAAATGGGTTTAGAAGATGAAGGAAGAAGATGGAGGAAAATAGAGGTACAAAGCTAGACTTGTGGTGAAGGGGTTTGAACAAAAGAAAGGTATTGACTTTGATGAAATATTTTCTCCTGTTGTTAAGATGACTTCAATCAGAACTATTTTAAGTCTTGTAGCAGCGGAATATTTGCATCTTGAACAGTTAGATGTAAAGACAACATTTCTCCATGGATATTTGGAGGAAGAGATCTATATGCAACAACCACAAGGATATGAGGTCAAAGGGAAGGAAAAAATACTGTGCAGGTTAAAGAAGAGCTTGCATGTCTTAAAACAGGCTCCAAGCCAGTGGTACCTAAAATTTGGCAGATTTATGTCTGAACAAGGTTATACTAGATGTCACTCTGATTATTGTGTTTATCTGAAAAAGAAAAATGATGGCAACTATATTATATTGTTATTGTATGTAGATGACATGCTTTTTGTAGGGTCTAACATATAGGAAATAAATGTACTCAAAAGAAAATTAGCAAATTCATTTGCAATGAAGGATTTGGAGCTGCAAAACAAATCCTTGGTATGAGAATAATTAGAGATAGGAAAAATGGCAAATTAACATTATCTCAGAATGAGTACATACAAAATGTGCTAGAAAGATTTAATATGTAGAATGAAAAACCAGTTAGTACACCTTTGGCTAGCCATTTCAAACTTAGTAAGGAGATATGCCCTAAGACCCAATAAGAAATGGATTATATGTCTAAATTTCCATAAGCATCAAGTTGGAAGCTTAATGTATGCAATGGTCTGCACAAGGTATGATATTGCACATGCAGTGGGAGTTGTAAGCAGGTACATGAAAAATCCAGGAAAAGAAAATTGGATGGTAGTAAAATGGATTCTCAAATATTTTAGAAGTACCACAAATCAAGCATTATTCTTTGGTGGTTAAAAATTTTCCCTATAGGGATATGTTGATGAAAATATGGCAGGTGATAGATATAATAGGAGGAGCACTATAGGGTATGTATTTACTATAGGTGGAACAATTTTCAATTGGATTTCAAAAATGCAAAGTGTTGTTGCACTTTCAACAACAGAAGTAGAGTATGTTGCTGCTATAGAGGCTAGTAAATAAATGATTTGGTTACAAAGGTTTATGGATGAATTGGGTAAGAAGCAGGAGATGGGAAATTTATATAGTGACAGCTAGAGTGCCATTCATATTGCAAAGAACTAAAAATTTCATTCCAGGACTAAACACATACAGCTCAAGTACCATTTCATACGGTCAGTTTTGGAAGATGGACACTTGAAGTTGGAAAAGATACACACCAGCCAGAATCATGCAGATACGCTAACAAAAGTTGTAACCAGGGAGAAATTGATATTATGATTAGTTTCAATTTGTCTTCAAGTATGATGATGAATATGAAAAACAACCAGGTCCAAAGAGGAGCAATTATCTAGCAAATGAAGCAACAGTGGAGTTGCTACAATTAGTATCCAAGTGGGAGATTGTTGGGTGTGGAGCCTGATTATGTTCTTTATTTAGATGTATCATTGTGTTGTACCCTTTTTCTTAAATGGGCAGTAACGCCACCTATCGTTTAATTTTTTCCAAGGGGCGGTGATGACCTTTTGGAGCCCCCCCTAGCCGGGGGTTTCTAAAAATGGATGTAAATTTTCCTTGTGAAATATTGTAATTTCGTAGTCAATATGGGTCGTTGATTAGGTGAATTATCTGACGATAGAATTTATGTTTAATTTTAGGGTTTCTTTCCCTAGAAGGAAACCCCATGTTTTGTATGAGCGTATTGTATTGTGGTTGTGTAAGGTATGAGAAAGAAACGGAAAGGGGAATTGTGAGAGAGAGTAGAGGATATTACAGCGGATCTGTTGTAGGTTGTGTCTCTTCATCTTGTTCGATAATATAAAGGAAGGACTGGTTGTTCGAGGTGGACGTAGGCCAAATTGGGTGAACCACGTATATATGTGTCTCTCTTGTTTTATATGTTTTTTGTGTTTGTGTTTCAGCAAATTTTATGTGTTCCATTGCTCTATAATATATAATTTTCTAACACTATTTGTTCACTATCTCAGTTTTCTCATCTTATTTAGGATGATAAGATCAGCTATGAGCTAATTGAGTACCAAGACCAGAAAATAAATTTTTCCAAATTTTTCCAGTAAAAATGGGATCTCTATCACTTACAATAATCTTTGGGTTTCCATGTAGATTTTGAATTGTTTCCACAAATTCAGTTGTTATCACAAATAAAATTTCAATGTTTGATTGATAGGGTCATTAACATAGTTTTCATTTGTCTCCTAAAATTGGTTCATGAAATTGATGAAAAATCATGAATTGGTCATTATCCTAAGTCTAGAATTTTCCATTGATCATGTTGGGTCTATTTACTGGGTAAACTAACACAAGTATTTTATTATCAATTCAGGTTTGTAAAACTTGGAAGCATCTCCAAAATAAATGGATTTCAACTACAATCAATTTTAGAAGATGAATTATTGAATTTAAAAGAAATGCATATTAAAAATATAAAACTCAACTAAATAATTACTAATTCAATATATATTAAGCAGAAGAAGAAGCCCTAATTTAGGAGAACTTGGTTTACCTTCTCTACAATACTACTTCATGAACAAAAATCAAAATCATTAATGAACAATAGCTCAAGATGCATAAAATAATAATATAAGAGGCTCCTAACTAAGGATATCCTTGTTGCCCTTTATAAATTCATTCATCATTAATTCCATTGTAAGAAAAATGCAAATTCATAAAATCATTTTAAACAAAAGAAAGAAAGATGTATTCTAGTTCCTATTCTCTGATCAGATAGAAGGAGAGTTTAACTTAAACAGTGATTTGACCCTTCATATGCATATTAGAATTTATATTAATATTCATCATCAATCATAACATATCATCATACATCAAATTAATTGATTAAACATGAAACAAAACTAGTTTAAGAAAATTCAGCTAAATTAACCAGAAAGTGCACTTAGCTCGGTGTAGGGGGCCTCCACCCTTGCCTCGCACACTGAAAGTACTTCTCATATACTGAAACTAAATCAATAATTCACCATATATAACAACAAAAAAGAAGATAGAACTAGTTCTTCAATTAGCTCCCAAAGTTTAGAAATATAAAAGTGAAATCATACAAATTCTACATATTCATGCCTTCAATGTTCTTGGATTAAATAGAAAATTATGAAAAAAACTTAACTAAAATGTCTCTAACAGACATTTCTATCCTTGTCCCATCTATTCTAGTCGATATCATCCATCAAATCACTCAAAATCTAGAAAATCCCATAAAATGCTAAATTTGGCCTATTTCCTAGGGATTTCCTGAATGACAGGTTTTTTTACCAGCTTTGACCAGGCATGTTTTAGCTCAGTTTGACTGAACCAATAGGTGCATGCCCATTATATACCTATATATTCATAAATTGGTAAAAATAGGGTGTATATGGATGGTATATGGATGGATATCATGGAAATTAAGTGTATTTAATTAAGAAAAATTGGATTAAAAACGAGGGCCAACATCTCCCCCTTGTTGATGTACATGCATGTCCTCATGCTTGCTTATTTCTCTTGGACCTTCTGAGCTCTGATATAGAAATTGTACCTAATCCTAATGCCTCTTATTTTGTTTCTTGCAAAATACAATCTATCTCTTTATATTGTTCTCCCTTATAGACTGAAGCCATGACCTATTGTCTTTCATACTTGTATTTCCATGTGTTTTTCTCATTAGGCCACCTATAAGCTTGTTTAGAAAGAAGGGTATTATCTGTTTCTAGTTTTCCAAATTTTTCATTTAGCTTTTCATTTTCCTTGATCAATTTTGCATTTTTTTCCTATATGTGTTGTTTTCTTTCTTCAAATGCCTTTCTATAATTTTGCTTACCTCCAATTGATCTGTTAACTCTTTTATTTAGTTAAGGTGCAACTCTTTCTCTTATTCCCTTGTGTCTTTGGAAAATGAGGTGGCTTCTACCTCAACATTATCAAAGTATGAATCTCTCACCAATGTCTTTTCATAAGCTCATTTTTGCAATCTCTCAATTATTTCATCAACTTTTTTCTGTGGGAGGTGTTTCCACAATTTGTAATTCAAGGTCTTTTTCTTTTGGAATTTTTCTCCTATGTCTCCTGGGAATGGATAGGAAAAATGCTTCTATCTCAACCATGATATTATCTTATTGCTTCTTGGACCTTGTCCTAGGATAAACAGGTGAGTTCATTATGATTCTTGTCCCATGAACTGGTTTAAACTTATCCTCTATGATTTGTTCCTAAAAATGATGTTGAGTTAAAAAATATTTCCACACTACACTCTTGGTTTTCATTTGATATTCTACAAGAATTTTGATAATTCCCTGGTGGTATATTTGTGCTTCCTTGGGTTTAGTTTCATTCCTCACATTCTCTATCATTTTAATCAAATTTTTAGAGAATAATTATGGAAATTTGACTTTCACTTCTCCCTTTATATGCGGGAGGAATCTGATATGATAAAGATGCACCACATTTTCCCTGATGTCACATGTGAAAAATATTTGAATAAATAACACCAACTCTGCCCGTGGCTCATTAAACGACTCCCTCGGGATACTCTTAGTTCTATCAAATGATCCCTTCCTATTTTTCTCCAAAAACAAAGTTTGTCCTTTATCTTTGAAGTGTAAGCCCTTAAGATATTGTTCCCCTGACAGTGGTAGATCTAAAGCCTGAGAAATGGATTCTGGACTTGATGGGATAGCTAGGGTCCCCACCATGTTTTTCTCCTGTGCTTAATTTTTTATGAACTCCTTTGAGATGCTTTCATTGTTTCCATTAAATTTTTGGAGGAAACCTATAAGTCCAACCTAATGAAGTTTTTCTACGGTCTCCTTTTCCCAATGCTCAATATGGAAATCATTTTGTTCTACCTTAGGAGCCATATGCTCTGAAAACTAATTTATGTAACCTTGCACTGTTAACATTCTCATATTTAAAATAAAATTTATGCACACATATATATCTTTGTTGACTTATTCATGCATTTTTTTGATGATGATAAGACTTACCTCTCCTCTGATGCTCCTATAAAAAAGAAATGAAATTAATCTTCTTCAACCTTTGTTATTCTACAAAAGTGTGCCCACTACTTCCAAAAACTAATAAAAACACAAATTTTTTATATAGAAATATCATAAAAACATTGTAAAAAATGTTTTTATTACTCTATCCCTCATTTTCTATTCTATGTTTTATCAAATTATATATATATATATATCCTCTGTTCTGGTGTAGAATTCTCTGCCTCTAAATTTACTTGGTAAAAATTTAAAAATAATCATGCCATAGTGTCCTTCTTCTCTTCTAATTCATATATAACCCTTCCTCTTCAGAGACAAATTCTTATTGTGCATTCAAACTGAAACAATTTAAGCTCACTGTTTGCATAACACAATCAAAAAATGGCTCACTGTGTATATAAAACAACATCAAATGGCTCACTGTGTTTTTCATAACTCACTCACTGTGTAAAACTCTATTTTTTTTATAACATGTGACAATTATGTGGCTGTGTGTGGAGGAATTCAATCTTGTTTTACTTGCTTTGGAACAATCCCAGGGATTTCTCTGAGTTCAGCTTCATCGTTCCTGCATTTTCACAATATCACTATTGTTAAAACTCTTCTTTGACATCTCAGGATCCTCAAGTTCTAATAGGTGGTAGAGTTAGGCTAAACGGTGGCAGAAACACGCACTTATAACTTGTAGTTTAACTCGTTTTCAAAAAAAAAATCAGGATTTTCATTTATTCTTAATATTCATTCATCAATGAGGAAAATCCAGAGTTAGTGCTTACATGTTCTCTCCACAATATTTCTGCAATTTTTTGGAGTGTTTGATCAACACAACAGAAATATATCTCGACTTCCAATCTCCGTTAACATCAATGTGCCCTCTTCTTATTTCTCTGCACCTCCTTTGTCATTTCTTATGCTTTCTCTCCTCGACTTAATTTTCTCTGTTTCTTTCACAACGTCTCTGTTTTTTCTCAATCAATTGCATTCTTCACAAGGTGTTTGAACGCGTGCCTATGGTATGCACAATGTCGACTTCCTTTCTCTGAGCCTAGTAATGGCTGTGATGGTGAAAGAATAATGCAAAACAGAGGTCTGTTGGTTTAAAAATGGAAGAAGCTTCAATATTTGCACATGGTTTGATTGATGTCATATCACTGTGTTTTTGAATCTCTGTTGGCCATTTTTCATGCCGACCCTTGACTCGAATGCCTTTGTGGCTTCATTCCTCTGACTTGCATGACATCCTTTCTCCACGGTGTCTGCATACGTCCTGTCACCATAACCCACGTTCTTTGATATTTCATTCTTCACTCATAGCCACCTCCATTGCTTTACATGTCCATACCTTAATCGATATGCATCATAATTTGTGTTCTTCATTGCATTGTTTTTTCATTTCAACTTGGGTTTTGTCATTTTTATTGTGCGTTCCATACCTTAGCTTTATCATATGATATATATTTTCATATTGGGCTTGTAGCTTAGGTTTTCAACTTTTTATTGTTTAATTTAATTTTTAAAATGACCCTAGAATGGTCATTTTTAAAATTAAATTTCTATTATGACACTAACCTTTGTTGTTTTGTAGGTCAACAAGAATTTTAATATTGAGCCTTTAATTTTTTATCCATATGCTTAAGAAAATGATTAGGATTGATTTGATGGTATATGGAATGATGGTCAATGTATGAGGGTAAATGTAGGAAAGGGGTAATGAATAGGGATAGGATTATAATGAATATGATTATGATGGGTAGGATAATGAAGGTAGTGTTTTGAAATGTAGGTAGGATATAGGTAAAATGTAATGGAATGCATATCAAACACTAAATTAGTCTTAACAATTTCTAGAAAAAGAATTTAAAAATCAAGTTTTTAAGAGCAAAAATTTTCACTTATTGTACTTGTACTCTCGTAAATAGATTGATTGTCAATACTATTCAATGATTTCCTCCTATCAGTTGATGGTTTACGATTTCTTTATTATCATAACGATGGTTCTTCCAAGATATATTGAAATGTAGAGACTTATTTCTGCTTCATGTTTTCGCATCTGATCTTTATTTAGGATCTTTGAATGTTGATGTTGTTCAAGTCCCTTCTGTAGTTTGTAATTGATGTTTCAGGTCCCTTCTAACATGTACTTCAGGCTTGAATGTTGATGTTATTCAGGTCCCTTCTGACATGTAATTTTCAACAATGTTTCAAGTTACTTTTGTCATATAATACAGGTCCCTTCTACATAATATTTTCAATGATATCTCATGTTCTTTTTGCACAATATTTTCAATGATGTCTCAGGTCCCTTCTGCATAATATTTTTCATGATGTATCAGGTCCCTTTTGTCATGTAATTCAAGTTCCTTCTGCAATACAGCTGCTCAAACTATTTGCATATTTTCATTACAAACTCCCCCCTTGCTGATGTTAATACTTGTCCTCAAGTCTGGCATGTCTTGGAGGATTAATTTTGCAAAATCATATGAGGTAAAAACAAAACAAAAATAGAGAATTAATATTGGCCAAACAAGTTGGTTTTCCGATATGAATTCGAATTTGTATTTTGCGAGTCTCCTGGATTTTCACAACCGAACTCTTTTATATTTTTATTTTTTTATTTGCTTCTAGAAGTAAGGAAGGCATATTATGTGGTTCCATTATTTCTGTATCAGTTTCTATTGATATTCTTTTCATAAAATCCTCTTTATTGGTAGGCTTATTGTAGACTTTAAGCCTATGTCGATTAACTAAAAATGAAATTGACGCTTCATCTATTGTTTTTATTTTGACTGCTCCATTTTCAAAGATCTCTTCTATCTCATATGGCCCAAGCTAATGAGTTGTAAACTTTTCTTTGAAATATTTAAACTTCGATTCAAACAATAGTGCCCAGTCTCCCTTTTGAAAAACTTTATTCTTGATGAATCAATCATGCCATTTTATTCTCTACTCTTGCACTAGAGATGTATGCTCCACTGCTTGTTGTATTATTTCATTTAGTTCATTTAATTGAAGCACTCATTATCATTGTGCTTCAGATAGTTATATTCCCAATTCTGCTGCAATTTTATATGTATGAATTTGAAATTCTATGAGTAACAGGACTTCCTTACCTTATACCAACTGGTATAGAATGAATCCAGTTGTGTTCTTCCATGTGATCCTGTATGCCCGTAGTGCATCTCTTAACTTTTCTGGCTAGCCTTTTCTATTCATTTGCATAGTTTTTGTCATGATATTCTTCAAAAATTTATTAGTGGACTCCACTTGTCCATTTTCTTGTGGATGGTACAAAGTAGATTTTCTGTGTTTGATCTTGTACTTTTCTGTAATATCCCTTACAAGCTTGGAGGTGAATTGTGCTCCCTGGTCTGTAACAATTTGTCTCAGAACTCCAAACCTTACAAATATTTCTTCAAATAGAAAAGAAGCCATTGTTTCTTCTGTTTCTCTTGCCACTTCCTTTACCTCCACCCACTTAATAACATAATTTGTACATATTAGGATGTACTTCTTTACGTTTGATGGCGGGTTTATTGGTCCCACAATGTATAGAGCCCATTGCTCAAATGGTTCTATGAGTACTTCTGGCTTTAATGGAATTTCATCTGATACCACAGGTCTTCCAGTTCTTTGGTAGATGTCACATCTCTTAACATGGCCTTTGGAATCCTTGAAGATTGCTCGCCAGTAGTAGCCAAGTTTGAGCACTTTTTATGTCTCTCGTTTGTCTAAAAAATGACCACCACATGGATCGTCATGACATGCTTTCAAAATATCTAGGATCTTGTCTTCTCTAACACATTTTCTTATTATTATATCAGAACTAGTATAAAAGAGGTCACCATTGACCCAACTATATCTAGCACTTTCTCTAATTATATTTCTTTTCTGTTTATTTGTGTAATGGGATGGTAGGATTACAGATGATAAATAGTTGGCTACATCTGCAAACCATGGATTTTTAACAGTTATAGAAAATAGATGTTCATCTGGGAAATTATCTGAAATGGGGTTTGGATCACCAGGTGAATGAAGGCTTGATAGAAAGTCTGCTACTTAATTATCTTTACCTGGTTGATCTTGTATAGTGATGTTAAATTCTTGCATCAATAACAGCCATCTAGTAATTCTGCCATTTGTAATTGTTATGTTCATTAAATATCTTATGGTTGAATGATCTGTGTGAATGAATACTTGATAACCTGTTATGTAATGCCTAAACTTGTTAACTGCATGCACTACAACTAAAATTTCTTTTTCTGTAACTATATAGTTCAATTTTGTCAGTGTTAAGTTTTTGCTTATAATTATATGGCATAATTAAACTAGTTCTCTTTATGTCCAAGTGATGCTCCTATAGCGGTGTCAGATGCATCAGTAGATATATGAAATGGAAATGACCAATTTGGTCCTCGAATAATAGGTGCAACTAACAATTTTTCTTTTAATATTTCAAATGCATTTTGAAAATTAATTGTCCATTGGAATTCAACATCTTTTGCAAGTAACTTGAATAGAGGTAGAGCTATTTTACTAAAATTTTCAATGAATCTTCTATAATATCCTGCATAACCCAAGAAACTTCTTACTTCCTTTTGTGTTGTGGGTGGCATTAAATCCACAATGACTTTTATTTTTGTTGGGTCCACCTTGATTCCTGAAGAAGAAATATGGTGTCCCAACACTATCCCCTCAGTTAACATCATAAAGCATTTTTCATTACTGAGAGATAGATTTGTCTCTATGCATCTTTTCAAAACTTTTTCAATATTTTTTAAACAATCATTGAAATTTTCCACCATATACAATGAAATCATCCATGTAGACCTCTACACATTCATGGATTAGATCAGCAAAGATTGCAAGGACTGCTCTCTGAAAAGTAGTAGGTGCATTACATAACCCAAAGGGCAAAACATTATATGCATATGTTCCCCATGGACAAGTAAATGTTGTTTTATCTTGCTCTTCCAATGCTATCTTAATCTAATTGCATCCACTAAATCCATCAAGAAAAGAAAAGAATTTCTTCCCAGCTAATGAATCTAGTACTTGATCAATAAATGGTAAAGTGAAATGATCTTTTAATGTGGCTTTATTGAGCTCCCTATAGTATACACATATTCTCCACTTTCCATTTTTATTAGTCACCACAACTAAGGGAGAAACTCATTGACTATCATAAATAGGATAGATGAATTCAACTTGTAACAATTTCTGCAATTTTTCTTTCACTATTTCCTTCATCATAGGATTCATTCTTATTTGTGGTTGTCTCACTAGTTTGATTTGATCATCAGTGTAAATGTTGTGAATACATGTCTTTGGATGAATCCCCTACATGTCTGTGTAATCCTAGGCAAAATCTTTTGAGTATTTATGTAATAGTGCTTTTACCTCTTGTTCTTGTGACGATTGTAAGTTATTACCAATATTCAAATTCCTTCCAGGACTGATTTCGATGATTTTACTCTGTGAATTAGTAATTGATTTAATAGGAAAAATACTTTCAAATGAATTTTTCAATGATTGAATAATACATTTTTCCTGGAAACCCTGATTTAAAAGATGACTTGCAACTTCATATTGTGTTATTCTAAGCTGCTCTAAAATATCCAGTTCTGAGATGAAAAGGTCTAATAGATCCTCATTTTCTTCCTCTTCTCTAAAACTATAAACTTGATTAATACTAAGAACATATTGAGTTTCGTGTTCTTCTTGTCCATCAAGCCATGATAATACAAGAAGGATATTGTGCTGGAGGATAGAGTGTAACATGTTTCCTTTCATCCCCAAGTGCAATAATCATACTTCCCAATCTACATCCAATGAAGGCATCTGCAATGGCTAACCATCATCTTCCTAAAATTAAAGAATGGCCTCCTAAATTTTTTTTTGGCTGCAAAATGAGGAACTCTATAGGGTACTACCATGAATCTAGAGAGACAATGATGTCTTCTAATATTCCTTCGATACAACTTTAGATCTGTCTGCAAGCTCTAAAATTGTAGTAGTAGGTGTAATTTTGTTCAAGTTCAAATGTTTCATAGTCTCTGTAGTCATAACATTTATAGTTGCTCCCAAATATATTAAATTGTTTGGAACTGAAAAACTATTGATCGAGATGGTAACCATAGGGATCCTAGGGTCAATATATTTTTCAATTGTTGTATTTGTAGACATGAGACTAGCTAATCTACGAATGACCTGGATTGTGAGTGGATCTCTTTTCTTCTATCATTTTTCTTGATGCATAACTCCTTTATTGTTTTTGCATAAATTGGAATATCTTTTATTGCTTGTAACAAAGGAATTTTGACATATGAATTCTTCAATTCATCTAGAATATCAAATTTAGGCAGAGACATTGGAATTTTCTATTGTACTAACCTCTCTGGATAGGGTGGTGTTTGAGTCATAATAGCTTTTCCTTTCTGAATTTGAGTTTCTGGTTGAGATTTTTGGGTTTTTTCTCCTTGTTCAATTCGATCTTCTATGATTGGAGGAGAATATTTGTGTAACACTTTTCCAGACCTTAAGTGCACATCTTGTATGGGAAGAATAGAATATGTAGGAAAGTATGTTGCTTCTTCCATATTGTATGCTAGTTTATCCACTTTGTTACTTGGATTAGCTATTGGCTAAGCTGGAAATTGTGTTGGTCTAGGATCTGGTTGGTTAGAAGGCAGTTGAAGCTATTGAGGTTGAGTTAACATTGGTGTAGGATTTTGTGGTGGAAATGGCACTGGTTGGGGATGTTGCTGGAATTTTTGGTATTGGAATAGTTGTTGAGGGTATGGTTGTTGATATGGTTTTTCATATTGATATTGTTGAGGGTACATTTTTTGAGGTGGCTAGTTTCCATAACTATATCCTCTCCAAACTTGTGTAGGTTTATTTTGATATTGTTGCGGAGGCCAAGCTTGCCATGGCATTGGAATGTTTCGTGAATTCTGAGGAAGATTCTGATAATTCTGGGGGTTTTTTTGAGGCATCCTTGGTTTCCAAGGTCTCCTTGGTGCCATATAGTAGAGAGAACCTATCCCTTGTACTTCTTCCATTTGAAACTCTTTCAATTTTGGACAGTTTTGGTTGCATGATTCTCTGTACAAAGTCCACATACTTGTATACCTTGCAAAGGACATTCTCTAAGTGGATGTTTCTGCCTGCACTTTGGATAAAAGATTGCTAAGATTTGATCTTGTTCTTCTTTCTTATTCTTTTCTTTTAAGACATCTACTTGTGTTCCCAGAGTGCTTAAGAGATCTATTTTAAAATTTTCTAGTAAACTTCCATTTCTGCTCTTTTTACTCTACTTGTTGTAGATTTGGACGCTCTTGATGTGACATCCTTTTTTCCACTTTTTAATATTCCCATAGAATAATTTCGACAAAGTTCAACAATTTCATCAAATGGTAGTTTTGAGATATCTAATTTTCCCATCACATTGAGAATGTCTAAGTATTCATCTCTAATACCCTTAAGAAAAATTTGTGGAAGTTTGCAACAAGAAATAGTGAAATTGGCATCCGAAAGCAACATGACAGCACCTACACTAGCATGGGACCAATAGGTCCAAGCAGCACCGACACTAGTGTGGGACCAATGGGTCTTAGCAGCACCTACATTGGTGTGGGATAAATTTGGTGCATGTATATTTTAGCTATCACTTAATTAATATGGAAAATAAAATGTAATCTAATCTCAAAATATCTTGTAATAGCTAACTAAGTGTGATAAACTCATTTAGCTCATGAATTTCGAGTTGAGGGTAGTTGGTGAGGCATGCAAAGTAATTCTAGTTGTAACAGAGTTTGAAGTGCAGTGGTGCAACATTTAATGCAGGTTGTAATCAGTTTAACTCGATTAAGTGAGTTAAACTCAGTTGTGCTAGTTGTAACTGTTTGATACACTAGTGAGAGATCAAGTGAATTAAATATTGTTTAATTCACAATCAGTGAGCTCACATGCAACTGAGGATTTACTAAAATTAGTTGCATGCATGTCAGTTCCAGTGGAGACCTAGTTGAGATTTAGATGAAAGGGAAGTGTGACTATCAGTTGTGATATTAGTTGACTGCCTAGATGCAGTTAAAACATCGTTGGATTTCCCATGATCCTTGTGTATTCGAGGAAGGCCAAAATTCATATTCTTTAGGGATTACATTCCACATGAATTGCACAAGAAAGGTAGGCTATCACAAGGTATAAAATTGGCTAAATATTGGTTAGTTTTATCCAGGACAGTGTGAGACAGTTAGTTGAGTACATGAGGGCTCTTGTGAGAAGAGTTGTATGTAATTGTTTCATGTATCCATGCTGAATATACAATAGAATATAGTAGGTTTTTGAGTAGCAAGCTTTCCCCGGGAAATTATCTTTGTTGTGGTTTGATTGATTCTTCTTTGTTTCATGTGATTGGCAATTGTGTTTTTATTTCCGCAATTGATTTGTAGAAGTGATTCAGTATCTAGCTTTAGCACATTGTTAGATCGGATTGAATCCATGATATACATGCTTGTTGTATAATTTCTACAAAATTGTGGAGATGGTATCGGGATTTAGAGAATGTTGTTTGGATTTTTGTAGATTGTAAAGAATTCTTTCTAAATACTCCTCCAAACTTTCATTTTCTTGTTGTGTCATTTTAAAAATATATTCTTCTAATTCTTTAGCCCTGCAGTAAGTTTGATAATTTTTAAGAAAAAATGTCTTCATATCATCCCAAGAATCAATTATATGTTCTCCTAAACCCATAAACCATTTTACTGTTGTTTCTTTCAAAGCAGAAGGAAAGAGACAAAGCTTGTGTGTGTCATTTTTGTATCCATAATTTCTACATAAGATATCAAATTCGAACATACATGAGTCAGGATCTTCTATTGACATTCCATAAAAGTTGGGAAATACAGAAGGTGGAATGTTTTTCATTTTCACTTCTTCTCCTAATATTGCTCTTGTGTCTAATATTGGAGAGCCAAAAATAGCTTCCTAATCATTATTATTTTCTTGTTCATTATCATGTAGTCTTTTGTTTTCATTTTCCATTTTTTCTTCTTCCTCTCTCCTTCTTTGTGCTTCTATTCTTTTGTCTTTCTCTCTCTTTCTCTCTACTTCTAATCTCCTTTCTTCCCCTCTTTTTCTTTTCCATTCTCTTTGTTGTCTCTCATATTCAATTCTCTGTTCAGGAGTCATAAGTGGCATAGTAGATCCCTCTCCTTCTTATGCCATTTCCTATTCAGAGATTTGTAATGTTTCAATATGAGGTTGATTTGGTGTTTCCTCAACTATCTTAAATTTTTCGAGGACAAGTTGTTCTAATTGTTCAACAATTGTTTTTCTTGTTTCCTTTTGTTTTCCTAGAAAAGGAGTTTCTTTTGGTGATTTCTTTATTTTCACCTCCAAGGCCAACACGGTATGTCTTTAAATTAGAGTTAATCTCTATCTTGATCTCTGTTTTTCCTCTAACTCCTCTAGAGTTGGTCTTCCAGCAACTGGTGTTGTTAGTCCTATGGATGGTTGAATTGTTGGGGATTTTTGCTTGATGAATCTACTCTTCTGATCTCTATCTCTGGGCATAAAGAAACATACTAAAAGAAAAACTATGTTTTTTATTGTTTTTGATGTGTTTTTGTTTTTTCTTTTATCTTCTTATTTGACTACTTTGAAATATTCTTCCCCAACAACGGCGCCAAAAATGTTGGGTCTATTTACTGGGTAAACTAACACAAGTATTTTATTATCAATCCGGGTTTGTAAAACTTGGAAGCATCTCCAAAATATGTGGATTTCAACTACAGTCAATTTTAGAAGATGAATTATTGAATTTAAAGGAAATGCATATTACAAATATAAAACTTAACTACATAATTTCTAATTCAATATGTAATAAGCAGAAGAAGAAGCTCCTAACTTAGGAGAACTTGGTTGACCTTCTCTACAATACTACTTCATGAACAGAAATCAAAATCACTAATGAACAATAGCTCAAGATGCATAAAAGAATAATAGAATAGGCTCCTAACTAAGGAGGTCGTTGTTGTCCTTTGTTATAAATTCATTCATCATTAATGTCATTGTAAGAAAACTGGAAATTTAGAAAATCACTTTAAACAAAAGCAAGAAAGATGAATTATAGTTTATATTCTCTGATCAGATAGAAGGAGAGTTTAACTGAAACACTAATTTGACCCTTCATATGCAGATTATAATTTATATTAAGATTCATCAGAAATCATAACATATCATCATACATCTAATTAACTGATTAAACATGAAACAAAAGTAGTTTAAGAAAATTCAACTAAATTAACCAAAAAGTGCACTTAGCTCGGTGTGGGGGCCCTCCGCCCTTGCCTCACACACTGAAAGTACTTCTCAGCTACTAAAACTCAATCAACCATTCACCATATAGAATATCAGAAAAGAAGATTAAACCGGTCCTTCAATTAGCTCCCAAAGTTCAGAAATATCAAAGTGAAATCATACAAATTCTACATATTCATGCCTTCAATGTTCTTGGCTTGAATAGAAAAATATCAAAAAAACTTAGCTAAAATGTCTCTAACAGCCATGTCTATCCTTGTTGAGCTCATCCATCCAATCACTCAAAATTTAGAAAATCCCACAAAATGCTAAATTTGGCCTATTTCCTAGGGATTTCCTGAATGACAAGTCCTTTTTGACCAGTTTTGACCGAGCCTATTTTATCTCGGCATGACCAAACCAATAGGTGCATTTCCATTCTTAGTTCCCAGTCTTTCTGGATATGTGCTCAGCTCGTGCCCAGGTTTCCTGCAAGTATGACTTCATTGAAGCCATTACGGGAATTTTTAGTATTGTCCAAAAATGCACTTAAAATCCAATTTTTGTAAAAACATCTAAAATTTGCAAAACATAGTTTATATACCTGGATATACATAAATGTTTCAAAATAGGGTGTATATGGATGGTATATCGATGGATATAATGGAAATTAAGTGTATTTAATTAAGAAAAATTGGATAAAAAACGAGGGCCAACAGGTCATGTCATTAGAGTCAAATCTATAAAGAGAGGTAACAAGTGGAAGAGATAGGTGAAATCAATTTGCTACAAAATTTTGCTACAAACTTGCCTTAAACTCCCCTGTTTCTGCAGCAGGAAAGTTTTTGTAGCATTTTTGGGTTTTGATGGTCTATTGAAGGCAAGTTAGCCACGTGGAAAGCTTAAATAGTATTAGAGGAATATTTTGGTGGAGGCATGGTCTTCGACAAGGTTGTTCAGCCCACTAACTCATGATGAAGACAATCAGCATTTATCATGACACCACCTCCTTAAAATTTGGAAGACTAGTCTCTTAACTTAGTGGGGGAAATTATGTTCTTGGTCATAGTAAGTGCCACCCAAGCACATGACTATCTTCGATGTAAATATGCTGTAATTTCAGTTGGTTGATGTAATAAATAGGTTGTAGAGTCCTAGTATGTCTCTAAGACCTAAATTTAGTAGCCATCGATTTTATTTCCATGTGTTTTTCTTATTGTTAAGACAGGTGTCACCAAAGGAGTTCGATGATCTAGCCATGTAGGCAGATCCAATGTAAAGTGACTGAAGCCTATTAATAGGTAGAACTTCGAAGAATATAGGGTTGAAGGATGTTATTTACACTACTACTATTGTAAACATTTTCTGATCAGTAATATACAATGGTTGTTGGCTCTTTCTTCACCTGAGATTCATCTAATGTTTTCATGAGTACTTGTCCTATGTATCTTGTTATTTTTCCTTCAGTACTTTGATGTTTGATTACTTAGAATTCATGTTAATCATGCTCTAACTTCCTTCAATAATTAAACTACTATGTATATATGTGTATTTCATTTTTCATAAAGACATCTATATGCCTCAGCTTTCACAAGAAGAACCATTGTCACTGAGTTTCTTAACACTGACTCCATAAGCCCAATGGTATTGAATTTTATACATTTTTCACATACAATTAAACACATTTAAAACAATTTTATCAGAGCTAGCCATTTGTGAGCTTGATTTACATAATATTATCAATATCTTTGAGAGAGCCCTCTTAGGTTGAAAAGGCTAATTTTCAGCTAGAAGTTGGTTTGAAAGAGTTACTATAGGTTTTCTGGTGGAGCATGTTGGAAATACTGAGGGGGGGTGAATCATTATTCCTTTCAATTAGTAATATTATTAATCTTTTAGATCATTAGTTAATCTTTAATTATTATCAGTTTTTGTAAAATAATAGTAGTAAACAAAAGGAACACAAATGCACACATCTTTTAAGGTGGAAACCCCCTCCAAGACAAAAACCACCTGAATTATTTTCTAATAATTCTTTAATATTCTACTCTGATTGAAAAGAAAACTCTAACTTCCTAGAATCTATAAAAGCATTCTTCTCCAGCTCCCACAGCATGGACGCTTCAATGCCCGAGATTCTTCAGTAGTCAACTGAACGGATGCCCCAACACCCAATGAGCTACAACTCACCCTATAACCACCCAACCCCCCGAAGTTTTCATAGAATTGAACCTGTTGGTGACTTCATACACTAGCCTAGCACCACCCTACCACCCTATAGAATAATAAAAGAAGAATGGACTCTCGTACCAGGGAAAATGGTTCACTTTACAGTGATATAGAATGATGTAGAAGAAGAAGACACACTAGACCATAACCCCAACTATGACACAATCACCTAATGATGATCCTAGACCTCCCTAAACTACCTCTTCAATTATTAGAAAATAGACACTTGTACAAATTTCACAATTATGTTTTTACAATGACTCAGTATAATGATACCTTTACAATTACTGTATGCTGTGCTGCCCACTTGAAGACTTCATGAGGTGAAATTATTGTTGTTGTTTTTCACCTTGATTGCTACTCTTGTCATGCTACGATTTCTCACTCTTCTAAACATTATATCATGCATTGAGTCTTATCTTGATGAATATATAATACCTGCAAAAAGTCTTCAAGGAAATACCCATGACATGATAATAGAAAAACTTACCTCATCCTGCAGAGCATATGTCAATGCTAAAAAAAAAAAAAACAAATTAGAATAAAAAGAACCTAATGCAATTAAGATATGAACATGCATATATAGAATATACTTACCTAGAGCTTACCTCTGTTGCATCATTTTGTTGCACCTTGATTTTTTTTGCTGCCCTAGAAATTCTAGTCCTTTGTAGCCATTGACAGCACATGATCTAGCTTTTTCTTGCCTTCTAGGAGCTCGATATTGAATATGATGTATATTTTTTATTTCGGATCACCAATATGTGATTTTTGGTCCTGTAGCATCCCTCTAAATCTTCTTTCCAATACCACAAGTCTGACCCAATTTGGATTCTTCAAGGCAAAGTTATTCCTAATCTCTCACAATGACCTAATTATGGACTAGTTCAGTATAGCGAACTTGTACGGAGTGCCACATGTCATTTTTCCCTCCTTAGGCTCTAAAATTTATACATAGAGAAATATAGTTTGTGCACTGTCCACCACTTTTTATAGAATTCCAATATGATGCTCAGAGAGAGAGTTATGACTATTTTCCCAAGGTCACCTCTTTGAAATGAAGTTCGGGAGCCTGCAAAACCCTAACTTCCATAGATCATATCTCTAAAAATATTGTTAAGCTTCGCATGATAAACATTTTAGCTTTTTAACCTTCATAGAAAAAAATGTTATAGTGAAAATTCCACGTTGACCTTGTTTTAATTAGCGAAATCCCTACATGACAAGGATATGAGGATCACAATTTATATAAATGCTTAGGTTGATAGGGTCTTCAATAAGTTAATGTGGGAGGGATTTTAGGAGCTTAAAAATTATTAATCATTTACTGTTCAATTACCACAACCAATTATTAGTGTCATGCCACAACCCAATGGGGTTTTAGCCCACTAACTGGGTAACTAACTTCAAACATGAATATCTCTCAAACTGTGAAGAGTTACGTGGCGAGCCATATATCAATGGAAACATCTCAACAAGTAGAAACCATAAAAAATATCCTTGACTTGGAATATATTAATTTGGTTGGTCAATATTCTCATGAAATATTGGGGTATCCCATGGTGCTGCTTGGGTTGACATAAATGACAAACATTGATCAACAATATCCCCCTTTTGCATTGATGGCAACAAAATTACTCCCCCTGTGATCATGACACCTCTTCCTACAAAATCTCTCCCCCTTTGACATCAATGGAAAAGGGTAACTCCCCCTAATACACAACCATCTTGCAAACCTGTACACACTTCCACTCCCCCTTTATTTTCTGAATAAGGAAAATATAATGAGAAATTGGGAGAATCCCAAGCCTCTGGCGAAGATATTCAAATGCTTCATGAGGTAAAGGTTTAGTTAAGATATCAATGATTTGTTATTTTGTACCCAAATATTCAAGTTTTATATTCTTTTCAGCTACTTGTTCTCTAACAAAATGATATTTGATCAGAATGTGCTTTGTTTTTTAATGCATGACAAGATTTTTGGAGATTCTTATGGCACTAGTGTTATCACAGAAGATTCAAATAGGCTCACTGAATTGTACTTGAATATATTGCAAAGTTTGTTTCATCCAAAGGACTTGAGTACAATAGGTTGCCACTACAATGTATTATTCTTCCACTGTAGATAACAAAATTGAGGTTTGCCTTTTGCTCAACCATGATACGTGACAAACACCTAGATAGAATGTTGCTCCGCTAGTGCTCTTACGATCATCAACGCTTCCTGCCCAATCTGCATCTGTAAAGGCTTGAATAATGAGATTTTTACCCTTAGGATACCACAATCCATATTCTAGTGGGCCCTTTAGATATCGAAAAATTCTTTTGACGACAATAATATTTTCTTCTTTTGGTGTTGCTTGGATTCTTGCTACTTGTCCAACTGCTTGCATAACCTCTGGCCGGGAGGTTGTTACATATAGAAGACTACCAATCATAGATCTGTAAAACCTATGATCCACATCCTTAGATGAGTCATCTATGCTCAATTTGCAACCTGTTACCATCAGAGTAAGGATGAGTTTGAAATCTTCCATTTTGAATTTCTTGAGAATTTCCTTGATGTACTTGGCTTGACATATAAATATTCCTTTCTCTTGCTGAGATATTTGAAGCCCTAAGAAGTATGTCAGCTCACCAAGTAAATACATCTTGAACTCACTTTGCATATTTGTAGCGAAGTTCTTAATTAGTCGATCATCATTACTACCAAATATTATATCATCCACATATACCTCAACGACTGTTAAATTATCTTTTTCTATTTGTACATAACGATTCTATTAGCAATACCTTTATTGAACCCTTGTTGATGTAGATATCCATCAAGATGAGCATACCATGCTCTGGGAGCATGCTTGAGACCATATAGAACCTTATTTAACCTGCAAACATAGTCTTATTTTTCTTATAATAGAAAACCTTCAGGTTGTTCGATGTAAAATTCTTCTAATTTTCCATTCAGGAATGCTGACTTAACATCCATTTGGTAGAATTTGATTTTTCTTGAACATGCATAGGCGAGAAACATCTGGATGGCTTCCATTCTGGAAACTGGGGCAAATGTTTCGTTGAAATAAATTCCTTCCACTTGTGCATATCATTTGAAAACCAATCTTGCTTTGTTTCTGGTAACCTGTCCATCTTCATTCAATTTGTCCCTGAATACCCATTTAGTCCCAAAGACATTTTTATCTTTTGGTCGTGGAAATAATTCCCAGGTGTTATTCTTCTCGATTTGATCCAATTCTTCATTCATAGCTGCTACCCAATGTTCATTCTCATTGGATTCCTCAAAACTACTAGGCTCAAAGGTTGCTAGAAAAGAAATGTGAGATTGTTGTGATGAACGAAGCTGTCGAACTTCATTTATGTCACCAATTATTTGATTTGATGGATGGTTCTTTTGAATCCATTCTTTTGTTCTCTTTGGAGGAGCTTCTTGTTGTTGTTCTGGTATATCTTGATGATCATTATTTACTTCTTCCTGGTTGATAGTTGCTTCTTGTTCTAGAATTTTCTTTGTGTCTTTTTCAGCCTCCGTCTCAAGTTTCAAAGATTCTAGATCCTCATCATTATTCGTTAGAACACCATCTTCGTCAAATGTAACATTTATGCTCTCCACTATCTGTTTTCGTCTTAGATTATAACATTTATAGGCCTTTCTTTTGCATGAGTAACCAACAAAGATACCTTCATCAACACATGATTCAAACTTACCCAAATTTTGATCTTCTCTTTTGATATAACATTTGCTTCCAAAGATTCTGAAATATTTTACATTAGCTGGTTTTCCTTTCCATAATTCATATGGAGTCTTGTTGCAATTATTTCTGAGAAGACTTCGGTTGATAATGAAGACTGTCATATCAATTGCTTGAACCCAGAATTTTTCATCCAATTTTGAGTCCTTCAACATTGTTCTACCCATTTCCTGTATGGTTCTATTCTTTCTTTCAGCAACTCCATTTTGCTGAGGTGTTCGTGCTGTTGAAAATTGTCTTTTTATTCCATTTTCGTCACAGTATTGCTGAAATAATTTGGAAGTGAATTCTCCGCCATTATCTAATCTTAGACACTTTATTTTCAAATCAGTTTCATTTTCGACCAACTCCTTGTAGATCTTAAAGCACTCAAATGCTTCAGATTTTTTCTTTAGGAAACTGACGGTTGTCATCCTGGTATAGTCATCTATCATTAACATGAAATATAATTCTCCATCTAAGCCTTTTGTTCTCACAGGACCACATAGATCAGTATGTATCAATTCCAATGGATGTGATGCAAAGTTTTCTTTTGTTTTAAATTCAAATTTTGTCTACTTGTCGTGCCGACAGGAGTCACATAGTGTGTTGGAAGGTTTTGAGATTTCTGGCATTACTTGTACTGCTTCCTTTTTGCTTATCTTGATAATATTGTCAAAGTTGATGTGACCCATTCGTTTGTGCCATAACCAACTTTCATATTCTTTAGCTATTAGACATGCTTAAGTTATTTCACCCATAACATATATGTTGTTTGGAGCTTGACTTGTTGTTGCCACAATTTTACCATACCTGCCTTTCCTGATTTCACATTTTGTGGAGTTGAATAGCATTGTTTGTTGATGATCACACAATTTTCCAACACTAAGAAGATTTTGATTCAAATTTTCAACCAATAGAACATTCTTGGCTAGAACATATTTTCTTTCGAGAGTGACGGTACCTGATCCTATAATGTTTGAAGATCCATCATTTCCAAAGGATATGGTTCCATGCTTATTCTCTTTCAAAGATACAAATTTCTTTCTATATCCAGTCATATGAGTTGAGAAACCGCTATCAACATACCACACATATTTGTTTTTTTGAGCCTTGAGAGAGAGAGCACAATTATCGGTCTTCTTCTTCTTCCATGTTTGTTCGTTATGTGGCTTCGAAGATTCTTCTGGAGGATTTTCAAGTCTGCAATCTCTGGCTATGTGTCCAAATTTTTGACATTTGTAACATTCCATATTATTTCTTAGATGTTCAAATCTATTGATGCTTCATTGAGCCCTGGGAGGTTCATATTTGACAGATCTCCCGATATTGTATTGGTTCCTAGGGTACGTGTGACATTCTACGACTTTATGACCAAATTTTCAACATGAATAACAATAGCCTTGAAAAATATGTTGGCACCTGGATGGAAATCTTCATCCGGGAAATGTCTTCCAAGGTTCTTCTTGTGAATCTTGTCCAATGAAGTCTACATGCATGTTAGATCTCATAGGTTCATTGTATTTTGTTGTAGAAGGTCTTACTTCTTCTTCTTTGTAACTGAGTCCAGTTCTGTCATTGTAAGACCATTGATTGTTGATGAGTTCTTCCAATGCCCTTGAGTTGTTGGCATAGTTTTTGACAGTTTTTCCCTTCTTCACTTCCTTACGCAACAAGACTACTTTTTCTTCTAATTCTTCCCTTTCTTGTTTGCTTTCTTCCAACTTATTTTGAAGTGACTCTTCAATACATTGGTGTTCTTCAAATTCAATTTTGAGACCTTGAACTTGTTCTTTAAGATTATTGGAACGTATCTTCTCAGCCTTGACCTCTTTTATAAGCCTGATTACCTCCTTAGAAAATTATTCTATGTTCAACCCTTCTTCTTCGTTGTTTGATCCCTCTTTTTTATTATGCTTGGACATAAACAATACTCTCTCATTGGCTTCTTCTTCACTACCACTATCTTTATCGGATGATGAGCTATCTTCTTTAGAGTGAAATTTCCTTTTGAATCCTTTCTTTTTTCCTTGCTTGTTTAATTTCTTAAAGCCTTTCTTTCCTTTTGAGTTGCCATCACATATGTTTGGACATTTTGCTGTGAAATGCCCAACCTTACCAGAGCTAAAACATATCAATGGAAGTTTACCTTTGAATTTTCCCTTACCAATTTTTAGTTTTCTTGTAAAGTAATCATATTCTTCATCTGAAATACCTTCTTCATCATCTTCCTTTCATTCACACTTGCAGGTGCAGGTATTTGCCTTTGAAGGTTGTTTCTCCTTATCAATTTTCTTAGATGTAGCGAACGCAGTTCTAGATGTGAAGTACCCTCTTCTTCATCAAGTCTCATTTCATATGCTATGAGAATTCCATGTAATTCCTCTTTGATGAGTTTGTCCAAATTTTCACTGTATTCTAAGACTGATACCTTTGGGTTGAATCACCCTGGTAACATTCTAAGAATATTTCGTATAATAGTCTTCTCATCAACAAGCTCTCCCAATCCTTCCAAAGTGTTGGTTATTTCATCAACATGTTGGAAGTACGCATCAATGTTGCCATCTTTTTTCATTCTGAGTTAATTAAATTTTGCTCTGTATATTTGAAGCTTTGCTTCTTTGACATTTGTGTCACCTGCATATATATTCTCAAGCTTGTCCCATACATTTTTAGTAGTTTTACAACCCAACACCTTATGATAAGAAGATTCAATAAGTCCATTGATAATAATATTATTATTTTTTGCATCATTTAACAAATTCTTCTTACCTTGTTCATCTGTAGTTGGTGTAAAGCCATTTTGAATAGTATCCCATACTTCGTAACCTTGTGCCAAGTGATAGACCTCCAATATTCCTTTCCAGAGTGCATAATTATTTTCATTGAACAGAGGTATACCATTCTTGGTATGCTCCATGACCTCCTTCCATTTGTTAAACTGTTATTGAAGCCTACCAAGCTCTGATACCAATTGTTGGAAATACTCAGAGGGGGGGTGAATTAGTATTCCTTTCAGTTAGTATTATTATTAATCTTTCAGAGCATCAATTAATATTCAATTATTATCAATGTTTGTACAATTATAGTATTAAACAAAAGGAACACAAATGCACACAGTTTTTAAGGTGGAAACCCCCTCGGGGACAAAAACCACCTGAATTTTTTTCTAATACTTTGTTAATATCCAACTCCAATTGAAAAGAAAACTCCAACTTCCTTGAATCTAGAAAAGCATTCTTATCCAGCTGCCACTGGATGGACGCTCCAACGCCAAAGATTCTTCAGTAGTCAATTGAACGGATACCCCAACACCCAATGAACTAGAACTCACCCTAGCATCACCCTACCACCCTGAAGTTTTCACAGGCTTGAACCTGTTGGTGGCTTCATTCACCAATATAGCACCACCCTACCACCCTATAGAAGAATAAAAGAAGAATGGAATCTTGTACCAGGGAAAATGGTCCTTTTTACAATGATACAAAATGTGTTGAGATTTAACAAGATGATGAGCTTAGTGAAAATTAAGCACCTTCACTAAGTTGGGCCCGTAGGCTATTTTTAGGTGTATGTCTATTTTTAGAATGGTGAGCATATTTTAAAGTTAGCAGGATGTTGATTCTAGATGGTTGAGAAAATTCTATCTTTGGAAGAATTTCTATTTTTAGAAGATTGGGCGAAGTCTATTTATAGATCGCTAATCTAAAAATATATGCATGTCGATTATTATTAGCCCTTAATAGTAATTAGACAATAAATAGTAACTTATTCTCTTGGAGCACTTTATTTCAGTGAACAGATGTGGCACATCAGTGGGCTGAAGGAATTAGGCAATTCCTAGGGTGGTTGGTGACTCATGCATGGAGAACTTCGTTATAACTGACAGTGGCAAGTTGTAACAGTGTTGGAAGAGTATTTATGTTATTTTTTATTTAGTTTAACTCATTTAAGTGAGTTAAACTCAGTTGTGCTAGTTGTAACTAAAGATACACTAGTGAAAGAAGAGTGAATTAATTATTTAATTAATTCACAAATAGTGTCTTACTTGGAACTAAACAAATACAACAGTTAACTACTTGCATGTCAGATCCAGTGGACACCCAGTGGAGAGATAGGTGAAAGGGTGAGATGGATTATCAGTTGTGACTATAGTGATGCATTCAATGCATATACACTGAAATTGGAGATGCCAATGAGTATTTCACAATGCAAGCAAGGCAAGATCAAATTCATTCATGGATCTTCTTCAGCAGGGATTGCGCAGTGGAGGCAGGCTGTCAGGAGGCAAGAAATTGGTGCATAGATATGAAAATTTCTGCATGACAATGTGTGACAATTGTATATTGTACTGAAATCTCTACGAGCTGAGCTCTGTATGATATTGTTACATGATCCATTGATATACCTAATATATTATAGTTGGGTTTTTTAGCTTTAGGCTTTCCCAGTAAAACATCTTGTTATGTGCAATTGATTTTGCTTCAGATGTGTTTTTCAATTGGCTATTTAATTTCTACAAAGAATTAAGTGGAAGGATTTTGTATTTAACATAAGATTAATTTGTTAGATTAGGAGGATCCGGAAATAAATTATTTTTTTTATAAATTTCTACATGGTATCAGAGTAGTGTTAATCACTCGAGATTGCAATATTGAAGCGGTGTTGAGTTTTGCGCTGGTGGACAATTCGAATTTGCTGTAAGAATTTCTTGGTGTGAAAGTTGAGTAAGCATTGAAATGGATTTCAATGGGTTTCATTTGGAGTATGAACTCGAGGGTAGCTCTAACTACATAGCCTGGAAGGATAGGATGGAGGCGATGCTTGAAGATAATGTCCTGAAGGAGTTCATCGATAGTGATGTTCCTAAGCCCACTTCGACGAATTTTGCATTACTTGATGCCTGGAAAAAGAAAGTATTAGACAAGAAGAATTCTGTTGGAAGGTGTGAAAGACCATATTGTGTGAAGCCTTCACGGGAAAGCCACTCCATTTACAATGTGGAAAGATTTGACAGATCTTTTCCAAAGTAGCAACAACCATAGGAATTTGGCGTTGAAAGATAAACTCATAAAAGTCAAAATGGAGAAGGGCGACAATATTCCAAAATATCTCACGAATTTCGTCCAATGTAGGGATGAGCTGGGGAGTGTGGTAATTACAGTTACGGATGATGACTTTGTGAGCTTGGCTCTCCTTGGGATTTCAAAGAGTTGGCACAGTTATCAAGACTATGTCAATGGGTGGGAGAAACTGCCGGATTGGGAGCAACTTTGGTCGGATCTAGTGTAGGAGGCGATAAGGCAGAGTACCAAGGATGGATCTTCATCAAAGTATGATGATGAAGAGAATTTTTCTTTGGCTTCCAAAGTAAGGAAAGGGAAGGGGAAGAAATCCCATCCAAAATCCGAGGCTAAAGGCAAGAAGCTGGATTTGTCCAAGGTGAAGTGTTTTCACTGTCACGAACATGGGAATCTCACCACTAACTGCCCACAGAAAAAGAAGAACAAGAAGGTTGTTGGAGCTGCAGCTAGTGAGGCCCTTGCCTCGCAATTTGAACTTGATTTCTCCATGATCGCATGCTTGGTTTCAAGCGCAATGGGATCGGTGTGGTATCTTGATAGTGGTGCTTCCTTCCACATGACAGGAGACAAGGAGTTTTTTAGTGACTTGGAGGAGAATTATCTCCAAATGCATATAGAGATGGGTGATGATGGTAGATACAGTGCAACCGGAATTGGTATCATTACCTTTGAGAGGGATATAGGTAAACCATTTCTGTTGAAATATGTTATGGATGTTCTAGGTCTGAAGAAGAACTTGGTCCCAGTCACGATGTTGGAGGTTTTTTTCAGCGAGGGAAAAGCCTTCTTGCGACATAAAACAACAAGTCAGACCAAGATGATAGGGATTCAATTTAAGAATCTCTACAAGCTGTAGGTAGATGGTTGTGCTGCAATGATGAGCAAAGCAGAAGAAGTGGTGAGCCAGGATGAGGGCAAATTATGGCACAGGAGATTGGGCCATCTTCACCATGGCGCCTTGAAGATTTTGTAGCAGATTTCTACTGGAATTCCCAAGGGTACTCTTGCGCAGTTAGATCAGTGCAAGGGATGTACAAGGGTAAGTTTGTGAAGACCAACTTTCATGAAAAGTATAATTGTGCTTCGGTGATCTTGGAGAGAATTCACATAGACGTGTGTGGACCATTCTTAGTTGCTTCAACAAAAAAACACAGGTATTATGTTATTTTTGTTGATGACTATTCTCGTAGATGCTGAATATTCTTCATGCAGAAGAAGGATCAAACATTCTCAAATTTCTGTGAGTTTAAAGAATTGGTGGAGAAGGAGTCGAGGAAGCAAGTGAAGGCTTTGTGGAGAAATAATGGTGGTGAATATATCTCGAATGAATTCAAAGACTTCTGTAGCAAAGAAGGAATTTGAAGAGAACTCATAGTGCCTCATAACCCACAGCAGAATGGGGTTGTGGAGAGGAAGAACAGAACTATCGTGGTTGTTGCACGAGCTATGCTACATGACTAGGGCCTACCAATGCACTTGTGGAAGGAAGCATGCAACACTGCAGTTTATGTGCAAAACCGTTGTCCTCATAGAGTACTTAGCATGAGTACACCTGAAGAAGCTGGTAAGAAGCTTGATATTTCTCATTTAAATATTTTTGGCTCATCTGTTTACATTCATGTGACCAAGGACGCCAGGAAAAAGCTGGAGTTGACTGCAAAAGTTGGGATATTTGTGGGGTACACAGAAACACCCCATAATTATCGTTTGTATTTTCCAAACAGTCGGATGACTATGGTGTGATGGGATATAAACTTCAATGAGGAGAAGGCCATGAATTTGTTGCTTGGGAGGGAGCTACACTTGCATGTAGAGGAGGAACTTCTAGTTCCCAAAGATGAGCCTCAAGATGTGGATCATCCACAGGAGGAGGATCATGGAGTGGAGGAGTCCACTCACGCAGAGCCAAACATTAGAACTGGCAGAAGGCGTACCACAGAAGCTGAGAGGCTGAAGCTTGATGCGGCATAGAATGTAGGAGTCCCTACTTCACAGTGCAGATAAAGACAGTCACCTGACCAATATACTAGATACATGGCTCTCATGAGCAAATGTATTGTGACAGATCCATATTCCTTTGAGGAAGTAGTGTAGGCACCAACATGGGTAGATGCCATGGTGGAGGAGTATGACTCCATTGTCAGAAACAGTGCTTGGAATATTGTTCCAAGGTCGATTGGTAAATCAGTGGTAGGTTCAAGATGGATCTACAAGGTAAAGAAAGCTACTTATGGGAGCATCGAGAAGTATAAGGGAAAGATTTGTTGCCCAGGGCTTCTCACAGATCGAGGGGATTGATTATAAAGAAACCTTTGCACCTATCACATAGTATTCTTCCATAAGGACCATCCTTTCTCTCTCAGTGCAGATGGGTTGGCACATTCATCAGATGGATGTGAAGACTGCGTTCCTTAATGGGATCATTGAGGAAGAAGTGTACATTGAGAAGCCTGAAGGATTTGAGATCTTCAGCAATGAGTCACATGTGTGCAGACTCAAAAGAGCATTATATGGGCTGAAGCAAGCACCCTGTGCTTGGTACACATGGATCGACAGCTATTTCACTGGACTTGGCTTCACCAAGAGTGAGGCGGATGCAAACCTATACCAAATTGTGGTGGAGGGTAAGCTTTTAATCATTGTTCTTTATGTTGATGATTTAATACTAACAGGTTATGAGTAGTTGATACACTCATGGAAGGAGGACCTTGCAAAGGAGTTTGAGATGAAGGATTTGGGCCTCCTTCATTATTTCCTTATATTGGAAATATGGCAGCGAGAAGGTGAACTATTTGTGTCTCAAGGAAAGTATGCTCGGGAGATACTTGGTAAGTTTCACATGGACGACTGCAAGCCCATGGATACTCCTCTTCCAGGAAATTGGAGGAAAGAGGATGCCACATCGACAAAGGTAGTGGATGCCACTGTTTATCGACAGTTTGTGGGTTCTCTCATGTATTTAGTTAATACAAGACCGAACATATGATATGTAGTGAACCAGATTATTCAAGCGATGGTTAAGCCTACTAAGCTCTTTTGGAAGGCAAGCAAGCATGTCCTGAGATATCTCAGGGGCACATCTGAGTATGTCTTATGTCCTTATATGGATGAGGTGAAGTTGCATGGCTTCACAGATGCAGATTGAGAAGGTAGCCCAACGGAGAGAAAGAGCACATCAAGAGGGGTTTTTAGTATCGGATCTACAATAGTTTCTTGGTACAGCAGGAAACAAAGATCCGTGTTACTCAGTTCAGCGGAAGCGGAATACATGGCAGCAAGTCAAGTTTCATGTAAGGCTATCTAGATGAGGAAGATCCTGGTTGGTTTGTTCGGTTCTCATTTAGATCCTACAGTGATTCATTGTGATAATCAGAGTTGCATTAAACTCTCAATTAATCTTGTGTTTCATGACAGATCTAAGCATATAAATATCTGGTATCATCATATCAGAGATTATGTGCAGTGGAAGATCATTTTTCTTCAGTACATTCCTACAGAAGATCAGGATGCAGATATTCTGATGAAGGTGCTCACAAGGAGCAAATTCGAATACCATAGAGATAGGATCGGGGTGAAGGATTATCCTATCTTGTTGAAAGGGAGTGTTGAGATTCAACAAGATGAGGAGCTTAGTGAAAATTAAGCACCTTCACTAAGTGGGACCTATAGGCTATTTTTAGGTGTATGTCTATTTTTCGAATGGTGAGCATATTCTAAAGTTAGCAGGATGTTGATTCTAGATGGTTGAGCAAATTCTATCTTTGGATGAATTTATATTTTTAGAATATTGGGTGAAGTCTATTTATAGATCACTAATCTAAAAATAGATGCATGCTGATTATTATTATCCCTTAATAATAATCAGAGAATAAATAGTAACTTATTCTCTTGGAGCACTTTATTTCAGTGAACAGATGTGGCACATCAGTGGGCTGAAGGAATTATGCAACTCCTAGGGTGGTTGGTGACTCATCCATGGAGGAATTCTTTATAACTGACAACGGTAAGTTGTAACAGAGTTGAAAGAGTAGTTATGTGAGTTGTTATTTAGTTTAACTCAGTTAAGTGAGTTAAACTCAGTTGTGATAGTTGTAACCAAAGATACACTAGTGAAAGATGAGTGAATTAATTGTTTAATTAATTCACAAGTTGTGTCTTACTTGCAACTGACCAAGTACAACAGTTAACTAATTGCATGTCAGATTCAGTGGAGACCTAGTGGACAGATAGGTGAAAGGGTCACTAGAAAATTTGGCAGAAATTCCAACGGCCAAATCGTTGCTATTCCGACACATTGTCGTCGCAAGAGCGACAGTTAGAGGGCGGGCAAAACGTGGTTTACCATACCGTCGCAGTTCCGACGCAACTAAAAAGTGTCGCACTATCGACACTTTTTCCGTCGCTTCCAAACAAGCGTCACTCTTCCGACGTTTCCCAATCCGTCGCACTTCCAACGAAATGTGGTCCGACGTTTAGAACGTCACTCTTCCGACGTCTGTAAACTGTCACAATTACGACGAAATGTGGTCCGACGTTTTGAACGTCGCTCTTTCGACGTCTGTAAATTGTCACAATTACGACGAAATGTGGTTTGACGTTTTGAACGTCGCTCTTCCGACGTCTTTAAACTGTCACAATTACAACGAAATGTGGTCCAATGTTTTGAATGTCGCTCTTCCGACGTTTCTAATATGTCGCAATTCCGACGCTTACAAGACGTCGGAATTGCGACGGCAGGTTCAATTTAAAAAAAAAAAAAAATGAAATTTTAAAAGAGGAAAAACGTTGTTTTGAATATATTATATGAAGTAAAACAATCCATGAGGTCATTACATTTTCACATCTGAATATTTGAACCCAAATATCCATCCAGAAAAGTGGAAGTCCCACCCCAGACAATGATAGAAAAATACCCCATGTCACATACAGGGACATGATATAAAACCCAGTAACGGTCCACATGGAGATTATCGACAATCTGAGAAAGCATCCAAATATGCACGAGGCATCTATAAGAAAGTGAAATAGCAGTATGTAGAATAGTAAAGCAACAGATAGAGTACCGACGTCCATTGTTCCAAATACAAATTAAAGTACCCAAAATCCTTGAACAGAGAAAAACACTAATCATGTGAGGAGTGTGATATGTCCAAAATATAAAAATACCATGAGACCATATCAATAAACCAGCAACATAGACCAGCATAGCTAGTTTTGAAGGCAGAGTGATAAACATTAATCATTTTTTTTCACAGGAGAAAAAACGTTGTTTTGAATATATTATATGAAGTAAAACAGTCCATGAAGTCATTACATTTTCACATATGAAGATTGGAACCCAAATATCCATCCAGAAAAGTGGAAGTCCCACCCTAGATAGTGATAGAAAAATACCCCATGTCACATACAGGGACTTGATATAAAACCCAGTAATGGTCCACATGGAGATTATTGACAAATCTAAGAAAGCATCCAAATAAGCCCAAGGCATCTATAAGAAAGTGAAATAGCAATATGTAGAATAGTAAAACAACAGATAGAGTACCAACGTCCATTGTTCCAAATACAAATTAAAGTACCCAAAATCCTTGAACAAAGAAAAATGCTAATCATGTGAGGAGTGTGATATGTCCAAAATATAAAAATACCATCAGACCATATCAATAAACCGGCAACATAGACCAGCATAGCTAGTTTTGAAGGCAGAGTGATAAACATTAATCATTTTTTTTTCACAAGAGAAAAAACGTTGTTTTGAATATATTATATGAAGTAAAACAGTCCATGAAGTCATTACATTTTCACATCTGAAGATTGGAACCCAAATATCCATCCGGAAAAGTGGAAGTCCCACCCCAGACAGTGATAGAAAAATACCCCATGTCACATACAGGGACTTGATATAAAACCCAGTAACGGTCCACATGGAGATTATCGACAATCTGATACTCTTTAACTACTACTCTTTGACCTCTTTAACTGATACTCTTTAACTGCTCTGATACTCTTTGACCTTTGTTCATCCTTTTATCCTTTTTATCATGATATACTATGGTAAATAGGCAAAAATTTATGTAAGGATATTTTTTTACAAAAGTTCCATCATTTCTTCCCACCATTGAACTTCTGGCACTCTGGTCCTTTGCAACTTTCTTAGTGTTTCATCAGCCTCAGTATATCTGAAGAAATCAGGCTGATTTGGGAACAAATGATTTACTTCATGCTCAAGATAAAATAAATTCTCCAATTTGTCATGAAGGTTTTTCCTAGTAGGCAATGCTACTGTTGATGAACTGGTTGAAGAACTAGCTTGATTATCAGCATATTTGTCCATTTTTTCAACATAACTATCAAGGTCCATTAGCTTATCTTATGCAACTATAGGACTGGGAAATCCTCTATTTAACAAAATATTCAATCTTTCTCTGAAGGCAATGATTTCTTCTTGCATATCTGAGCACCTTCGTTCTAAATTCTGTACCAGAGTTCTTTTAGTAAAAACTCTCTTTATTTCCAGAATTGTTCCAGTCCTGTTCTGAATACCAATTTCTGCAAGTTGATTCTTAGTCTGAGTATTCAAAAAATGTATAAGTCTATTGGCCTCTTCTGGCATATATCCCAACTCTTGTCTTAATCTCTCAATCTCATCCAGAGCCAATTTAACTAAGTTATTCTGTTCATCCATTATCTGAATTGAGGACCAAACATCCTTTATTGATTGAATGATATTATCCCAAAGAATTTCATTTATTTCTTTTAAAGGTTTCTCCAATGTGAGATCCTTTTCCAATGCTTTGACTGTTTTTCCTAATTTGTTCACTTCTCTTGTTTTATCAGCAACACTCATTTTTGAAAGATCATATTTATGTTCTAGAGTGGCCAATTGTTCCTTTGTTTTGTGAAGCTCTATGGCCTGAATGTTCATATCTTCCATTGAATTTGTTAATTCATCAGTGTTCAAATTTGCGGTGTTGCTCTGTGACAATTCTGCTGGCTGACCTGTTGTTGTTGTACCTGTCACTACTCCTGCTGTAGATACTAGAATATTTGCCTGCTTATCTTTTAATGCATTCTCAAGCTCTTTTTCAGTTGCAGTAAGTTGCTCATTCAATTTTAAGAGAAAATCCATTAGTTCTTCCTCAAAATTTTGTTTGATGATTTTTGCAGTTTGTGGATGTCTTGAGGCCGGTAACTTTAATTGTTTTCTCAGAGCTGCAATATCATCATATTTTCTCTTGATCAAAGCTTCAATACCATTCACATCTTTAGGATTATGACCCAAACCAATTATTATTTCCTCTAAAGTTTTGATTCTATTATCCTTAGCCTGGGAGGAGGCTTTTTCAAGCTGCAACTGTGTATTAGTATTATCCAAAGAATCCTGCAACTTATGGGTCATCATTGATTTATCCGTCAGAGTAGAATAAATCATCTCACCCGTTTTCTTGTGTAGCTCAATTTGATCTAAAGGATGGATATCCTTTGCTAAGACTTCAAAATTAGTCCTAATGTAATCTGCAGCTGTCTGAGGCTGCTGCACCTTGGGCTTCAAATGGCTCATTAACATCTTACCCTGTTGGATGTCATAAGCTGACATCAATCTTTCTTGATTTTTCGGAGCCATCTTCAAAAATTGGTTGTACACTTGAAGTCTAAGTGGATCATTCCTGGCCTTTATATTGATGAATGTTCTTTTGATGTCCCAGGAAGTTTTTACTAGAGGTTTGAAAGAAGATATTTCTGCACTTTTTTTCCTCTGTATTCCCTGTTTTTGAAAATTAGTGGATGTCCCACTACCTGTATCTGTTTGCTGACTGTCTTCTCTTCCCTGGCTATCAGGGATTTCCTGAAATGATTCATCTTCTGGAAGGGGAGTTAATTTCTTCCTTTTAACATCTTGCTGTTCAGAAGACCCACCAATAGGAGTAGTTGTTTCAGCCTCTCTCTTTTTGCCCTTTTCTATATTCAGAGGAGTTTGTAAAATAGAAATTTCTGGCTCACTGATCTGAGTAGGAGGAATTTTTCCTTGACCTTGTTCTTTAGAAGTCTCTGGTTGTGCTGTAATTATGAATTTTTCAATTATTTGTATATCAGGCTCCTTTTCTTTTCCCTTAGATTCTACTACTACTGTACTAATCTCCTACAAATTTTGTTGTAAAGTCCTGGCTGAAGAAGATCCCTGCACCTATCCAAAAGATTCTAGGTCAAGTATCTTTTCAAGATCTTTCATTACATTTTCAACATTGACCTACTCACTATAATTTTCAACCAATGTCCCTTCTGTCCATTCATCCATATTAGCATATTGTTCTATTTCTAGGATTCTTTGATGGATGTATGGTGACTGTTTATTTTTCATTCTTCTATCACAGATAAAGTTGTTTGGATCATAAGGCACCCAGTAGAAACTCTTTTGTAGTTTGAGATAGTCTTCTAAAATCCTTTCGGCTTCCTTTCCAGCTTCCCTAGAGTTACAAATGAAGGGACCTAATTGGCTCTTGATCCTGAGTTGAGCCTTTTTCTTTGCATTGCAAAAATGAATTATATCTTAATTATTCATCTGCCTGAAATATTCTAATGCAAAGAGCCTCATTGGGATATACTTGGGCAGTTTGAATGGGCATAATTCACATCCATATATCTTGATCTCTATGTAGTTTTGATATAGGTACCAGTCACCTATCTTGTAATTCTTTGAGAGCTGAAGGATTTTCTTGATTTCATTCTTAATTCTAGGAGGAGAGACTCCTATCAACAAGGTAGTTGCAGGATGAACAAAAAGGTCGAAAAACTCATTATAGGAATAAGGAGAATCAGAGGAATTGTGAGTAATGGCAGACCAAAAGATGACTGACCTAGGATTCCCTTTGGCATCAAGTTTCTTAACATAAAAGGGGAAATTTTCTGATTGAAAGTAAATCATGAGATGATATATGACAGAAGAATACTTAAATACTCTCTCATTCTCAAATCTCATGAACTGATCATGGATTTTGTCAGCAATATAAGATGCAAAATCGTACTTGACAGCAGGAGGCTGTCCAGGGGTAAAAACGGATAACAATACTAGGGTTAACTGATCAACATACTCACTAGTATTGAAGCCCATTATGGAAGATATCATGTTTAAAATAAGTCTACCCTCATCAGTAAAGAAAGTATAACCATAAGGGGGAGGGTTTTTAGGCTGATGCTCTGGTAACATGAAGGTTTGGCATAGGCGATTTAACTCTTCATGGGATAACTTAGTAGATTTCTCAAGTAATTCAACCATGGACAGGGGAGTGAGAGCTTGACCAGGTTGGAATTGTAGCATTTCATTTATGGACTGAGCAGTTATTGGGAAAAGGACATTTTGACTTGGGGATAAAACTGCTCGTTAGTTGGGATCATAATTTGCGTAGCAATAATGGATTAACTCAGGAAAAATATGGACTGAGGGGAGAAGGTACATTGGAAGATTTGATTCCCAAAGTCCAAAGATGTCAGAACCATTCAAATAATTGTCTCTGCAGCGGAAAAATATTCGAAGAGGATTCTCACTGAGACGCAAGTCCTTAATTTGAAAATCCATATCGGCTAAAGGCAAATAATCCAAGTCCTTGTGAGGGGCATTGATGGGCACGACATTCAGAGCTACGGGAACTTCCATTTCTGGTTCTTGTGGATTCAGAAATGGAATTTCGGGTTTTTTGTGGAAAAGGGGCACAATTACCAGTTTTGGGAATATAATTTCAATTCTGGGAATGAAAAAGACCAAACTGAACTTATTTTCAGACCTTAGTGTAGAATTAAAACTAAAACCAGGATTTTTTATAGAGTTTAGCGGGGAATTGGAATAAATACCTATTTACGGGATATGAAACGTGTTTAAACGGGCGCTGGTTATGACAGAAGAACCCTGAAATACTCGGCTTCAATTCTCTTCAGCAAGGTAACAGTCAGCAAGCGTTAACAGTTGGTTTTTGAATTTTGTTGCATGGAAGACTGGCTAGCGCACGGAACAATGAAAATGACACAGACGCAATTTGTTTTATTTACAAATTCAAAGGGGTGGCGGGTTTTGATTGATGACGTCAGCATGTACGATGGTTTCGTCACAGAGGGATATGAACAGATATTTGTTTGGGCCGCTCGCGCAGTGGAAATCCGGACCCGAAAAAGATCAGGGCGAATTTGATAAGAAATTTGCGTCACAACTCTCCCTCCGTACGCCAACCAACTTCGGACCCGAAAAATATTAGGGCGGAATTCATTTGGTTTTCGTGTCACAAAATTGGCCGACGTCAGCAGGCTATTTTGGAACGCGAATTTGGTTTGAATTATGGTTTATCGCCGTTTGAAGTCTGGCGGGCTCGACTTAAGAACAATTTTGTTTGATCCCATGTTATAAAATTTGTGTTGGTTTTCTTTGATAATACACATATTTATAATAAATCATGGGAATACCACACTAGTAAACATGTGGAAAAGTTATATAAATTATTGAGAACAATCATTGTTATGTGAAAATATCCAAATGTGCTTTTGGGAAATAAGAATTCGAGTATTTGGTTCATATTGTTTTAAAGGAAGGAGTGAAGTTGGAGCCTCAAAAGATGCAAGCTATTACAAAATGACCTATTCCTAAGAAAATCAAGGTTCTTAGAAGATTTTTTAGACTTACATGATATTATTGATCATTTGTTAAAAATTATGCATGCATTTCAAGTCCACTCACATATCTCTTGAAGAAAATATCATTTATATGGAATGATGAGGCTACTTTGGCATTCTCTCTTTTAATGGATGCCATGTCTTCTACACCAACATCGGTTGCACCTAATTTTGGTAAAAAATTCATAGTAGAGTGTGAGGCACTAGGACAAGGAATTTACGTAACATTAACACAATAAGGGATATCATTGGCTTTTAAAAGCAAGGAATTCAAAGAAAATATTTGGTGAAATCTACGTATGAAAAATAAATGGAAGAAATATTACATGCAATCAAAAATGGGGATAGTATATCACTGGGAGGTACTTTAAAGTCAACATTTACCATGATAGCATAAAGTATTTTTTGAAGCTATGGATTTCATTGGAAGATTAACAAAAATGAGGAGAAAAAATGAAAAGTTTTAATTTTGAGATAATCTGCAAAAATGGTAAGGAAAATTTAGTACATGATGCTCTTTCTAAAATAGAAGAGGCCTCAAATTTATATCCAATTACATTTTCTATTCCTAGGTGGCTAGAAGAAGCTTGCCATAATGGAAAAATGACAATAGTACTAAACAAAAACTAAAATTTATAAAGGATAGGATGAACTCTATGGAGCATTGGGAGTGAAAGAGAGATATACTTTGGTGCAAATGTAGAATATTTTTATGCATGCAAGCATATTTGAATAAACAAATATTAAGGGAGTCCCATGTCTCTCTGATGGTAGGACGCAAGGTTCCTTAAAACATCTCAAAGGATCAAAAAATATATTTTTGGAAGGAATGAAGAAAGATATTCAAATTTTGTAAGAGAAGGTCAGGTTTGCATAATAAATAAAAGAGAGATAGTAAAATCTCTAGGGTTACTTCAACCATTCCACATACATATTCAAAGACTAGAAGATATATCAATAGACTTTATTACGGGGTTACTGAAATATAAAGGTAAGTATTACATTTTTGTGGTCATTTATATAGACAAATTTTGTAGATTTTTTTTGTAGAGCTCAAAGTACATAAACAACAAGCCAAGTGGCAGAAGTGTCTGTGAAAGAAATTCATCGTCTTCATGGTTTTCCTAAAGTAATAGTAACAAGAAACTTTTGGAAATAATTATTTAATATGAGTGGAGAAACACTAGCTGCCATGAGTTCTACATATCAAACACAATCAAATGGTCGAACAAAAATAGTTAACAAATGTTTTTAAGGTTATCTACAATGTTACTCTTTAGAAAAGCAATCTTAATGGATGAAGTGGGTTCCTCAAGGAAGAATGGTAATATGATACTATCATACCACCTATCACACATCTACTAAAATACCATGATGATGTAAGTTTGGAATTTAACATTTTTACATGTTAAAGACAAATAGTCAAAATCACTGACAACTTAGTATGCCATAATTAATAATCATTCCCTGTTCACTTTTGTTAATAGTTTTATGTCACACGATGATGCAGGGGCATTAGGCACTAGCCAGCAATGTAGGAGGTTTTTTCCACATGTTGTGGCTAGGAGGGTTCGAAAACATTTGAGTTGTAATAGCTAGGTGTCAATACCTCAGCTGACTGTATTACTTAGACTAGTTAGAGTTGTAGGAGTCGAGTAGTTTTAGTTAGTTGAATTATTATAATTAGACCTTTTGATTTCTAGAACGGTCCTCTCAGAGGAACCGAAGAGCCATATGTTATGTATATAAATTTTAATTCCTCAAATGAATAAAAGTAGAGAGGGAAGAGGAGAGTAGAGGGGATTTCTGCAATAAACCTCTGTGTGTGAACAATTGTTTCCAGTTAAATGATTTCCAAGCATAGTTGCCATTGAATTATCTCGAACTGCTAATTGTGAAGAATTTTTTAACTGTGAGGTGATTGGGTACTGATAATTCCATTCTTTTGTCTTTGAATTCCCGTAAATTGTTGGATAACCCTGTGAACTCACCCCACCCGAAGGCGAGGTCTGTGTAGAGAACCGAGGTCGTGAACACTGTTCAAATATAAAAATCCCGCTTAATAAAGAGACAATATTGTTGTGCTTTCGGAACCTGACCCGAGGATTGGACATGAGTTAACAAACAAAAGGATAGCGGAACCAGACTTGCACCCGTGGTCAAGCCCTGTACCAAAACCACAAGCGGAATCACAAAAGCGGGTTGCCCATATCGCACCGCTTTTGCGGAGTAGGCGGTATTTCCTATTCGCGAGCGATTCCATAGGGAAAGCGACACGTGGCGAAGTGACCCCCGGAAAACCACCGTTTAACCCGCGCCATCGCACGTTAAAGTCCGACGTTGGAAGCCGAGCGAAATTGCCAAGAGTCGTTGATTTGGAGAAGGGCCATCAGACGGTGGTCGCACGTTGAACTTGCCCGGAGGTTAACTAAGGTGTGTGGAGGATAGCCAGGTACGATACGAGTGTTTGATTGGTTATTGATATATATAGGTGGGGCCGGAGTATAATGAAATTGTTTAATTAAACGATTAGCGGATAATTAGCATAAGTCTGGAGCGTGATTGTTGTAAGGCTGGGTGGTGAAATATAGAGCCGAAAGTTCATTATAAGTTATTTATTTAAAAAGAAACGTGGAGTATAAATACAAAGTGTTGAAAGTTAAACATTGGTTATAAGGCTTGGAGATAATATAAAGTCGAGAATATAAATTAAAGTCCAACCATTGTGGATGGTATTTATTTATCAAATTCTACGAATTTGATAAATAAACCCGAAGAAAGAAGAAGTCAATGAAGACCCAGGCTGGAGGAAAAGAACGGGGTAAACCGGGGGAAAATGCTGACAGAGCGATTGTAGACACACCAGCTCTCCTTAGGGGTCCAATTTCAGTTTTGTTGCGTCACACGATGATCTCTCTTCTCTGGCATTTACTTGTATTAAAGATCACTATTCTAGGAATAAGGAGTTATTTTCTCCAAAAATAACCCTAGCCAAACATTGACAATGCATCAAGGATATCTTTCTATGCTTCATAAGCACATTTGTTCTACTTCTAAATCATGTCTTGGAAGTGGTTGTTGTGCTGGAAATTATTCACCAGTTGGTTTCATACAAAAGTCTTTTTCACATTTTCAGCATCCAATACATGAAAAAGATAATGGTTTAAAACAACATAAATATTTGAAATTTTGCAAGAATTGTCTGGCACACTTTGAATATGAATTTTGAAGTCAAGTGCATGATTTTGTATAGGATCAAGTGTCATTTTGAATACCAAATGTTTCACAAGAAACTTCTCAACATGCTACCCTGCAGTAAGGATTAAATGACAATATTGCATCAACTATTTCCATAATAAAAGTGCACCTTGGCCATAAGACTAAACAGCTACAAATGTTGTAGATCTAAAAAGACCACACAATCAAATGTATTCCACAAGGCCAATACTGTATGAAAAATGAAAAGGATTTTGCAACCAAAAATACCTTAGGCAACTAATTCAATTAGATACACCAAACCATCAGCAAAAAGGAAAACTAGCCTACTTGGCCCCAATATTTTCAACTGGGTCCTCTAATTCAACCAATAAAAAGGCCAAAACCATAGAATTGAGATACATTTCATTACACTGTCAATAAAAATAAAATTTGACTCAGCCATAACCCTTTCCTTTTAGACCACTGGGTAACAAATATGTTTCCTTTCACCTTTGAGTTTTCAAATTATGCCTACCAAATCTAAGACATTTAAGAGGGGGAACTAATACAACGTTAAAAAAAAAACCAGAGCACACATATAAAATAACAACCCTCCATGAAAAATTAAAATAACACATTAAAATCGAATATAAGTGGACAAGGAAAGATCCACCGCAGTGAAGTTTCACGTGCAGGTGACCTTCCTTTAAACATAATTTTTTCTCTGACCTGCAATTTTTTGTCACTGAGCCATCCTTGTTGAAGTACAACTCCTTTTCCATAGCTCTTGTATTAACTACCTTCTCTCTGTCACGTAATCTCAGAGTCCCTCTTCTGCTTGAGCGATTAAAGGAAATGGGTGAAAAAATTGAAAGAGAAGACAATTGTCTACCATAATTATCAAACATTGCACCCAACTTCTTCCCCTTTCCATTGTTACCCAATGAGGTAGATGTGGCAATTGTTGTCATACTGCCCAAAGCAGAGGCCATCTTCTCTTATGCTGAATATAGAATTACAAGATCTTCATATTAGTATGAACCTTAAAAAACATGACTCCCATTGCTAAAAACCACTTTTAAGTTGTAACAGGCAAACTAAACAACCATCGCAACTTTTGGCAACTTCTGGAGCATTAAGAGAGAAACAACCAAAGATAAATACAACCACAATCCTCATTTTAATGAGACCAGACTATATATTTGCATTAAGATAATAGAAAGAAATCACGACTATATTAAGGCCACCACAAAACAATCTTTAACCAGTGTCTCTCGCAGCCTTCAGGTTGCCATGCTAGAGGTTGCATATTTTTAATTTAAATTCTTGACCTCTCATGCCCATCTATGAATGCATCCAATGGGATATCTACATCAAATGCTCCTTTATATCCCCAAAAACAAATTCCCTACTACAAGACCACCGGTATTGATGGATCACCCCACACCATCCCACCCACTAGAAACGGTGAAAAAGGAAACTCGAGAAAACTTCTGAAATATCTCAGGATGACTATATGGGTGGTTCTTATGAATCAGCCAACCATTCAGAACATGCTCATCAATCCAAACCATGAGTATTATGTGACAATATTCAAGCAGGCACTGAATCGGATTTTTGAAGCTATGTTAGAGAAACCCTAAACTCTCACTGAAAATAGGTGAAATGTGGCACCACTCGGGGATTGACATGTGCCAATTAGTACAAGTGGTAGAAAATTGGCATGCTCTAACAACGAGGTGATGCAGGAATGACATGAGGGAGAAAATATCAGAAAAGCCCCAAATCTAGATAACTAAAGCTCATCACCAACCTGAGATTGACAACTTTACATGATGTAACCTATGAAATCGTAAATGGAGAAATCATAGTAACAATAAAGTAACCTATGTAACAATAAAATCGGATTCATCCTGGGAGTGGTAATGGGAGAAATCATAGTGAACCACAGGAAACATGCAGAGTTGCTTACAATCAAATAGATGAAAAAACACATACAAAAAACCTAGATAATAATCATGAACAAACTTAATATTGAATTATGAACTGTAAAGGAACTTACAAAATGTGACATTACGAACCTGGTCAAGCGCACAAGCAAAAATATCCTGGACATGACCCTGGTTGACAAGTTGTATTGCTCATGATGCAAGAGGATTTGTACCTGCACTACCAAGTCAATCAAAATCCATCATTATCTATACAATAAATACAAGTAATTGATGTAGTATTTTTACTCTAAGATGCATTCTTATGATAATGTTAGAACATATGTTTAAAATGTCAAAACATACCTGAATAAGCTCCTCTTCGTTTCAAGAACAATTTATTGGAGTCGCATGAACTTGGAACAAGCCTCCCACGATCTAAAAGAGTAGCAACTAATTCAACAGTGACTTTTTTGTTGCTACGCTGGATCGAGGGAGGTTTGCTCCAAGATTAAATCGCTCCAATAAATTATTCTCTACTAAACAGGGCCAACCACGTGAAGGTGGAAGCTCTTATGGCCCCTCCCCCCCCCCCCTCACATCACTCTCAATTCCCCAATACCCAATCTATATTTCATTTTTTACTTTCATGAGCATAAAAAAATATATTCAATAACTAATAAAAAAACAATTCAAAAAAAAGTACGCAAGGAAACATTGCAATTAATGCTTGACATAAAAATAGTATGATAAATGAGTTTTTTATATAACGCAAAAAACGTTCCAAGTATGGTCATTGGTAACGTTTATCTTATAATAATACAATATTTTACATTATCGAAATTTCTTTTTCTTCTTCCTATTTTTAAAGCTCCTAATTACATCATCAATATCATCATGCTCTGCTCCTGTTTCGTGCCTTTCGACCCGCACTGCTGACCTAGTTGCGTAGTCACGATGTCTGGTCTCATCCAGTGATGAGGCATCGCCTACAAAAACAGATAATATTAAATTTTAATTGTCAGTTTTTAAATATCATTGAACTAGTTCGGTAATATTAATAAAAAAAATTGCAATGAGATTATTTACCTGGTGCACCGGTTGTCGCCGCTGACCTAGTTGCGTTGTCACGATGTCTGGTCTCATCCAGTGACGGGGCATCGCCTACAAAAACAGATAATATTAAATTTTAATTGTCAGTTTTTAAATATCATTGAACTATTTCGGTAATATTAATAAAAAAAATTGCAATGAGATTATTTACCTGGTGCACCAGTTGTCGCCGCTAACCTAGTTGCGTAGTCACGATGTCTGGTCTCATCCAGTGACGGGGCATCGCCTACAAAAACAGATAATATTAAATTTTAATTGTCGGTTTTTAAATATCATTGAACTAGTTCGGTAATATTAATAAAAAAATTGCAATGAGATTATTTACCTGGTGCACCAGTTGTCACCGCTGACCTAGTTGCGTAGTCACGATGTCTGGTCTCATCCAGTGACGGGGCATCGCCTACAAAAATAGATAATATTAAATTTTAATTGTCAGTTTTTAAATATCATTGAACTAGTTCGATAATATTAATAAAAAAAATTGCAATGAGATTATTTACCTGGTGCACCAGTTGTCGTCGTTGACCTAGTTGCGTAGTCACGATGTCTGGTCTCATCCAGTGACGGGGCATCACCTACAAAAACAGATAATATTAAATTTTAATTGTCAGTTTTTAAATATCATTGAACTAGTTCGGTAATATTAATAAAAAAAATTGCAATGAGATTATTTACCTGGTGCACCAGTTGTCGCCGTTGGGACTGTTGCCCTGTCTTCCTCTCTCGTGGTAAGATCCTCAAGGGAAACATTCTCTATCATTTAAACAAAAAACGTTATAAGGACAACCATCAAGGTATAATTAGAAAAAATTATAAGTGGAAATTAATTACCGTCACGGCCCTCACTGATAGTAGCATTGTCGACTTGGTCCCTACTACAATGATCAGGTTGCACGTGAAGATCATCTACATTTGGCTCTAAAATTGGGTTATTTGTGTCGTTGGTAGTGTTGCTCCCCTGATTTAAACAAAGTTTTTAGACATTAAATTTATGGATGAAAACAAACATATTGAAAGGTTAATGTTTTACCTTATCAGGCATTCTAGATCTTGGGACCTGCCCCAAGCTTATGTGACGTTCAACTACGGCTTGATAGCCGAAATGGAAAGCGATATTTTTATCTTCCTTTGTTGTTTCTGTTCCGAAGTCATCACCCTACATTACATATGTCAGTGTATTTTTAATCATATTTTATAGGATTACAAAAACGTTGGAAGGCGATACAATTAATTATAAGATGTTTAGCTACTTAATTACAATTCTTGCGGCCAATTTCAAGTAGCCGCCCTGGCCTAGCTTGTGATGGCCCTTTTTTTCAATCCTAGCTTTGGTTGCCTTTAAGGTGTCAGGCAGCCTAGCATCAAAATATTAAAGTCAGATATGACGTAGCACACTTTTATTTTAGACATAGAGAAAACTAAAGCTATTGAATTAAAGTTGTAATTTACCTTGCGGGTCCAGTTGGCATTTTTCCTTCTTTCTTTGCCCTTTTCTCTTTTCCGTCATGGATGAGTGCTCTCCACTCACTCTCTAGAACTGTGAGAGGACGCTCATATCTAGGGTTAAATTGCAATTTCATCCTATAGGTGTCCCTGGTATATTTCAAATATTTGCCGGCTACCCGAGCCACCGCTGTTCTGTCAAATATGCCGACCCCAAAAAGGGTTTCTAGATAATCTAGAAGTTCTTTTTTCAGGTTGGAACTCTGGGAATTCCACCCTGTGCATATGGTTGGGCCAAAAATTACCAACGCATGGCTCTCCATATACCTGTAGAACTCATTGTTTCCTACACAGAAAAAAAAAAGATATTATCATTAATTTAAAAATAAAAATCGTGATAAATATGTTTTAGATAAAGTACATGAAATAGTTAAAATATTAAAATTTACCTGGGAGTTGTACATGCTTTATAGGGACACCTTCATCTTTCACCAACAACATGCCATTAATGCTCCCTGTGGAGCTGACACGTGTAGCTCCAGGAAACGCAATAATGTAGTTGGCCATATCAGCCTCATCATTGCCAACACGTTCAGCGGCTGGCTGGGTGTCTGCTTGGGCAGGGTGTGTTTCTTGCCTGGCACCTAAAGGAGTAGAAGGTGTACAAGAGGGTTTTTGGGCAATCTCTTGCCCTTTTGTCCCACTACCACCAACACCGGATTCAGAAAGTGCCAGAAAACGCTACATACAAAAGAACTTTTTGTTAGTTTAGTCAATGTAAAAATTAAAAATCAAACTATCACAATTCATCTCATGCAGAACAAAAAAAATATCCTTTTGAATTTTTATTATTACCTGATATCTTTCTAGTTGGCTCATAAGTTGTTTTACCTTCTATTCTATTTCAGGTGTTTGAGGCGCGTCTATCAAAGTATTAAATTCCGACCTTGCATCTCGTGCCTTTTTTCGCAACAAGAACACTAGAGATAGGGATGAAGAAAGCTCTTCCTCAAAGAGGGAATCATCAGGCGTACCATGGCTAGGTGTCTGCATATTTGAACAAAATTAATATTATTTCAATTATGTAAATAACTAAAATACATGAAGATAGAGAAATGCTGGCACTTTACATGTTCTTCCGTTGGCCTCTTTCCGCGATCATCCCGTCTCTGGGTTGTTCCTGCACTTCTCTCATCAGTCTGCCACATTGCAATAAAATTATAAATGTAAAAACTTGAAAACAATATCTAACTTAAAAACACAAAATGAAAACTGAAATAATTTCTAATAAGACACCAGACGACAAAGTTAGAGTTTCAAATATGCCTTGCATTGAATTCAGTCCTGGAAACATGTCATTGCACATTAAGGCACCCAAACGAGAGACGAGTTGACAATGAAGACCTTATTGAATATATTGTTGGAGCAACTTCTAGTAAACTTGTTGTGAAGACCTTGAGGACATTTTTGGAGCAACATTGTTGAAGCTGATGGTATAACATTGTTGGAGACGATCTTGAAGGGCCTTGAAGTGAAGCTTTTGGAGCAACTATTGAAAAATCCTTAGAGAATTTAAGTAAGGCACTTTCTATCTTCCATCACCTTTTTCCTTTCAATATCCTTTAAACGATTTTGTTGATATTTAATGTTTGAAATCACGTTATAATTCCTTGATTATGTGTTTGGGGACTAGAATAATTTCACACTAAACCATGCAAACTTAAAAGTAACTTAACAGATCCATAAAGTAATAATAATCATAATTCCTAATTTCCTATTGTACGATATGATGCAAATTATTCAAACATGAAGCAATGAAGACATGCAATCTCTGAATTTCAAGATTGATGAACCAATACAAGAAGTTAGAAACTACAACTTTGATTCAATACTCTGTGTCCTAACTCCAGGAAGGAATCTAGTTTGTAGTACAGAACATGCATCGTGTATTATCAATTCTTAATTGACAACAACTAAAGGTCATCTAGCTCATCAATTCCTTCCCATTTTGTGTTTTTATGTTATATTCCTTATAAAAGTGTCAAATTTCTCTCAAAGTAAGCAACCACTGAATAAAATAAAAAATAGTTGAGATATGATTGAGAAATGGTCATTTATTTCTTAAAAGGATCTTCACGATTTCTTTGGTTGTTTTTCATCTCAAAAAACAAGAAATGACCTAAGAAACTATCGTGCTGTAATATAAGAAACAACACGGTGCAATGGCCATTTTCAAAGCCAAATGATGTCCATTGAGGACATGGCCTTTATTTGGTTCCTGTTTCATAGGAGTTTCAGGTAGAAATGGAACTTTGTTGTACCATTTCCAGTAGTAAAAAGGGAAAACCTTCTTTTTCCATGCGAAATAATTTACCTTTCCTTTTTCAAGATAATCTAAATCACAAAAAATATGAACTATACTGCACACATTCTTGGATAATGTGAAAGTGGAAAAGGAATACCCTACACAAGTGATGCACACATATACACTTGAACACTAATAGATTTTTGTAGTTGAAATGCAATGCTTGTTTTCATTTAAATGTAGGGTTTTTAAAGCAGGGAGAAATAATGGTTGCCAATTTAATAGGCGTTTCTTTGGGAAAAATTTAAATCTTGTATTGGGTGATGAAGATAATAGAGGGTATTGAATCTTGATTCTTGACATTGTGTTTAACTTGAATAACTCAAATGATTATAAATATCAGTCGATGAGTTCTTTTTTCAAGTATGTCACTCAAAAATCTTATGTCAAAGCATTGTATGATGGCTAGAATTTGCTTGTTTCCCTTTCTCCAGTTCAATGTAAAAAGTATATTAATATATTGGAGCACGAATGATAACTACAATTGTTTGCTCTGCAGTATATCCAGCCCCAAGATTATGAAAATTTTTCTCAAGTGGAGCTATTTGGTTAGGATGTAGGGTCAACCCTCTGTAGGAGGAAGGGCCTGCAGTAAGAAATTACCATTTTGCAAGAGCTGAGGGCCAATGCTGTTCTGCAAGAGCTGAGGGCGAATGTTGTTCTGCAAGAGCTCAGGGCGAATGTAGGGCGAATGCTGTTCTGCAAGAGCTTAGGGTGAATGCTGAGGGCGAATGATGTTCTGCAAGAGCTGAGGGCGAATGCTGAGGGCGAATGCTGTTCTGCAAGAGCGGAGGGCGAATGTGCACGTGATATCAGACGTTAATGTAGCACACATGTACATTTGAACACTAATAGATTTTTGTAGTTGAAATGCAATGCTTGTTTTCATTTAAATGTAGGGTTTTTAAAGCAGGGAGAAATAATGGCTGCCAAATTATTAAGTGTTTCTTTGGGAAAAAATTAAATCTTGTATTGGGTGATGAAGATAATAGAGGGTATTGAATCTTGATTCTTTACATCTAGAGAGAACCCTACAGCCTAACACAATCCAATGGAATTGACCAAAAAAACCCAAATAGAGTCAACCCTACTATAGGAGGAAGGGCCTGCAGTAAGAACTTACCATTTTGCAAGAGCTGAGGGTGAATGATGTTTTGCAAGAGCTGAGGGTGAACGCTGAGGGCGAATTCTGAGGGAAAATTTTGTTCTGCAAGAGTTGAGGGCGAATTTTTTTCTGCAAGAGCGGAGGGCGAATGCGCACGTGATATCAGACGTTAATGTAGCTATTGCAACGGATACGAAACAATAAAATCATTTTTATGTATCGTGCATATAAGTTTCGTATTTGTATTTAGCGCACATATAAGTGTTGTTATACCGACAGCAGAAAAGGAGTCGCTATTGCAACGAAGGCCTCCAAACGTCGCAACTACGACACTTAGACATTGTGTCGCACTTGCAATCGTCGCAATAACGACGCGTTGGGCCATAGTGTCACCAGTGCGACGTCTTCCTCCAAACGTCGCAATGGTGACACTTTTCTAAGTGTCAGTATTGCGACACTTTTCTATAAACGTCGGTATAGCGACGGTTTCAGGCGGGATGGAAAAAAATTGGGGAAATTTCCGACATTTGGTCAAAAGCATCGAAACCAAGTGTCAGAATTTCCGCCAAATGTAGTAGTGGGTGAGATGGATTATCAGTTGTGACTATAGTGATGCATTCAATGCATCTACACTGATATGGGAGATGCCAATGAGGATTGCTTAGTGCAAGCAAGGCAATATCAAATTCATTTAGGGATCTTCTTCAGCAAGGATTGCGCAGTGGAGGAAGGTTGTCAGGAGGCAAGAAATTGGTGCATAGATATGCAAATTTCTGCATGACAGTGTGTGACGATTGTATATTTTCCTAAGAGCTATATGACCTGAGCTTTGTATGAGATTGTTACATGATCCATTGATATACATAATATATGATAGTTGGGTTTTTTAGCTTTAAGCTTTCCCAGAAAAACATCTTGTTATGTGCGATTGATTTTTCTTCATATGTGTTTTGCAATTGGCGATTTAATTTCCGCAAAGAATTAAGTGGAAGGATTATGTATTTAACATAAGATTAATTTTTTAGATAAGGAGGATCCGGAAATAAATTATTGTGTTTATAAATTTCTATAGAATGATGTAGAAAAAGAAGACACACTAGACCATAACACCAACTATGACACAACCACCTAATGATGATCCTAGACCTCCTGACACTGCCTCTTCAATTCTTGGAAGACAGACACTTGTACAAATTTTACAATGATGCTTATACAATGACTCAGTACAATGATACCTTTACAATGACTGTATGCAGTGCTGCCCACTTGAAGACTTCATGTGGTGAAATTCTTGTTTTTGTTTTGCACCTTAATTGTTGCTCTTGTCATGCTACTCTTTCTCACTCTTCGGAACATTATATCATGCATTGAGTCTTATCTTGATGAATATATAATACCTACAAAAATCCTTCAAGGAAATACCCATGACATGATAATAGCAAAACTTACCTCATCCTACAGAGCATATGTCAGTGCTAAACAAAAGAAAACAAATTAGAATACAAAGACCCTAATGCAATTAAGAGATGAACATGCATATACAGAATATATTTACCTAGAGGTTACCTCTACTACATCAATTTTTTGCACCTTGATTTGCTTTGCTACCCTAGAAGGTTTGGTCCTTTGCAGCCCTTGACAACACATGATCTATATTTTTCTTTCCTTCTAGGAGCTCGACATTGAATCTGATGTATCTCTCTTATTTCAGATCTCCAATATGTGAATTTCAATCTCATAGTTTCCCTCCAAGTCTTCTTTCTAATGCCACAGGTCTGACCTAATTTGGATTCTTCAATACAAAGTTATGCCCAATATCTCACAATGACCTAATTATAGTCTAGTTCAGTAGAGCGAACTTGTACGGCGTGACATGTGTCACTGTTTCCTCTTTCAGCTATGAAATTTATACACAAAAAAACTAAAAATAGTGCACTATCCTCCACTTTTTATAGAATTCCAATCTGATTCTCACAAAGAGAGTTAAGACGATTTTCCCAATGTCACCTCTTTGAGATGAAGTTTGAGAACCTACAAAAACCCTAACTTCCATATATCATATCTCCCAAAATATTGCAAACAATGATATGAAATATTTACACAAGCTTCCTCAAGATTTCGTATTTGTGTGATAAAAATTTCAGCTTCTGAACCTTCGTAGAAAAAAATTTATAGTGAAAATTCCACAATGACCTGTTTCAAGTAGCGAAATCCCTACATGAGGAGGATATGAGGATCACAATTTATATAAATTCTTAGGTTGAGAGGGTCTTCAACAAGTGAATGTGGGAGGTATTTTAGGAGCTTAAAAATTATTAATTATTGATTGTTCAATGACCAGAACCAATGATTATTTTCATGCCACAACCCCATGGGGTTTTATCCCACTAACTGGGGTTACTAACTTCAAACATGAATATCTCTCAAACCGTGAAGAGTTACAAGGTGAGCCATATATCAAGGGAAACATCTCGACAAGTAGAAACCATCAAAAATATCCTTGACTCGGAATATAGTAATTTTTTAGGTCAAATTTCTCACGCAAACTTGGGGTAGCCCCTGATGCTGCTTGGGTTGACATCAATGACAACAATTGATCAAAAAATCATCCCATTTGTACCAACTTAGTGATAAAAACATAAATGACTATAATGGATTTGAAAGGATGAGATAGTGCATAAAATTGTGTGTACTTGGTGCTAATTCTATCAACTACCACCATGATGAAATTTTTTCCTTCAGACTTGGGAAAACCTATCATAAAATCCATTGAGACCTATTCCCAATGTTGACTTGGAATGTGTAATGGTTGTAAAAGACCTAGGATCTTAACTATCTCAACTTTATTTTGTTGGAAAATCAAACATTCTTCCACAAACGTCTGAATATAAAATTTAAGGTCATCCCAAAAAAATTCCTTCTTGACCCTATGGTAAGTTTTTAAAATCCTGAGTGCCCTCCTATAGGAGAGGTGTTTAATTCCAAAATAAAATTTTGTTTAAGTTGGGATTTCTTACATAGGTATAAGTGATCTTTGTACCACATTGAATCATTTTTCCAAATAATTGAATCAGATGTTTTGGGATTCTTGTTGCAACTTTTGAATGAGTGCTATACCTCTTCGTCATTCTTCCATTCCTAACTTGCTTCATTTATCCAATCAGGTTGGATAATAAAAATGGCACAGAAAAATGCTTCCATATCCTCATCTCTTCTTGAGAGTTCATATGAAACAAAATTTTGCTTCCCCTTTTTGTAGATGATTTCAAATTCATATCCCAACATCTTTAAGACCCATTTTTATGCTCTTTTGAAGATAATATTTGTTTCAAGAAGTATTTAAGACTATTATGATATGTTTTTACCTTGAAGTGTATTCATGTTTGGTAAGGGCATAATTTCTTCAGTGCATGTAGGATTGCCAACAATTCCTTCTCATAAATAGGTTTATATAAATGCTTTCCCTTTATTGGAAGAATTTCAAAAGCAATGGGTCTTCTTTCTTTCATTAAAAGAACACCAATAATGTTTCCTGAGGCATCACATTCCACAATAAAGTATTTTTTAAGTCAGGTGTAGCTAATACTAGAGCTCGACACATTGCCACTTTAAGATGTTCAAAGGCATTAGTTTCTTTTGGAGTCCAAAAAAAATGCATCTTTCTTCAGTAATATTGTTAGGGGTGATGTTATCTACCCATATTAATTCCTACCAAAGTTGAAATAATACCCTGCCAACCCGAGAAATCCCCAAAGATGCCTTAAGTTTGTGGGGATTTTCCATTCCTTGATGGCTTTAATTTTGTTAGGGTCCACCTTAACACCCTCATGGGATACAATATGACCGAAACATTCCACTTCTTGTACACCAAAGAAACATTTGGATATTTTTTCAGGCAATTGTTTCTCCTGCAATAGTTTGAGCACCCTGTCAACATGTTGAACACGGTCGTTCCAAGACTTATTATAGATTATTATATCATCAAAAAATAATAAAACAAAATTTCTAAGGAAGGGTTTGAAAATGAAATTCATCAAAACTTGAAATGTGGAAGGTGCATTAGTAAGTCCAAAAGTCATGATGAAAAATTCATAATGACCTTCATGAGTTCTAAATGTTGTTTTCAAAATGTCTTTTTTATCCATTCTAATTTGACTATATCTTGAACAAAGATCCAACTTGGTGAAGTAAATTTCTCCATGTAGTTCATCCAACAATTCATAAATGACAGTAATGGGAAACTTATCTTTAATAGTGAGTTTTTTTAGCTCTCTATAATCCAAAAACATACTCCATGATCCATCATTCTTGTGCATCAATACTACTTGAGAAGAAAAAGAACTTTTACTGGGTTGAATTATTCTTTCCTCTAGCATTTTTGCAACCATACATTTAATTTCACTCTTCTAGTCATAGGGATATGTGTAATGTCTAATGTTTTGAGGATCACTTCCTAGAATCAAGTTAATAGCATGATCATGATTGCGAATAGGTGGGATAAATTTTTGGGTGTCAAATACCTTGGAATTATTGTCGAGGGCTCTTTGGAGATATTGAGAAATGGATGACTTAGATGGTTGAACATCTAGAAAACATAATTATGAAATTACCCCTCATTGTTCCTTCTTCAAAATATTTTTCTTGACATTAGAGCTTATTATCTTCCCAGGTTTCCCATTGATACCCCTTAATTCGATTTCCTTTCCTTTTGAGAAAACATTCAAGAAAATTTCTTGAAAATTAAAATCTATCATCCCCAAACATTGTAACCATTGGAATCCTATGTAATATTCCCAATTTTCCACTACTACTTGGAATATTATAACTGCTCCATTTTTTAAATTAAGAGTAGAGAGGACAATAAAACATATCCCAGTGTGAAAGGGGATTGGATTAGGAGGAAAAAATAAAGCCACTTTGGTGTGAAAGAGGGGCAAAGCAATGAGATATATCTAGTTGACCAAGTCAACAACATTGTTACAAGAGGAGGGAAACTAACAAGGGCAACGCAGTTTTGAAAGAGGAATCTTCTCAAGGAAATCACTTCATCAATGAGTGGGGTCCGGGGTGAGGAAGCTCACCAAGGATAAGAAGGAGGAGATAGCAGCAAGAAAGGCATTCAGTATTCATATTTTTTTGGTCTTTTGACTGATTTCAAGCTTCAACTGTTTAGCCGGAGCTGTAGCACTGTTTAGTGCAAAGAATTCTCATGCGGGAATTCCATCTTCACCTTTGGTCTAGCTAATTGGGAGATCTAAGGAGAAGTTATTGAGCTTAATTTTCATCATTTATCTTGTGTATATCCATTCTGCATCACATACAGTGCAATCACTTCCAGTAACTGCGTCATTTCTATAGTAGCAGTAGCTGCTGGCTGAAACCCTCCTATTTTGTGCTTGTTTCAGAGGAGGAGGTGTCCATTTCACTCTGGGAGGCCTATTGAAGGAGGCCTTGGGCCAATTTATATACCATTCATCTAATTCAAATCATATTAAGCATTTTCTAATACTTATTTTTTGTGTACAATGTTATTTTATGCAGTGCTTCCTTTTATATTGTTATTTTGCCGGAAACCCTTGCCGGGATGTTCTGATGTGCTTGTAAAAGGGATCTAACCTCTTATTTCTAATCTCATGATTAATGAAATTTCTAGATATGTACTAAATAATATTTTTTTGTAGATACCCTAATGAAAATTACGTTTTTGCAGTCTTCAATAGTTCTATTTTGTGAAGTTGTGGGATTGGGGTGTTTTTGAGCATATATGAGCTGGGGAGATCTGTTTAATGTAGCTAGGATGATTTTTTTCTGATTCCATTTCATATTTAAGCTAAATAAAGCATATATAAGAGGATCCAATTCATGTTCTGTGTTTTTACTGCAATTTTTTCCTTATACAACGTCCTCATTGAAGAAATTGCATAAATTCTTGAAAAGGAATATTACGATGGTATCAGAGCTCTGCTCTTGGCTCAACTTGTGGGGGAAATTTATCTTCAACATGGAGGAGGAATACATTTCAAAACTCCTACTTCAAACCATGTAGAAAATTGCAAGGGACCTCAAGGAGATGAGACATGAAGGGGATTCTATAGGGTTTTGTCATGAGGCAAGCACTAGCACTGCAAATGGCATGGGGCATTCATCTGCATCACAACACTCTACCATGCCTTCATTTCTAACTAGGGGAGATAAGGAGGGAACCCTGGGAGAATATTTTTAAGAATATGAACTCCAATCTCAAGAGTTCAAGGAGCACTTAAGCTTTCAAGAGTTTTGTCGGATCAAGGATGGGAGGAGGATTAATCCTCATCAAAAGGAGGAGAACTTGATGAAGGGATCAGCCCTATAGTGCAGTATGGTAGGGTTATTCTTGCCCACATTTGATGGGACACCTAAGTGCACAGCCAAGGCTTGGGTGGAGAAGCTGGACACATACTTCTAGCTCAACAAGGTTTCTATGATAGAAGCCATCAAGATAGTTGCGCTGCACCTAGAAGGGGAAGCTCAAGAATGGTGGTTTCATGGACTGACCACACTTGGGCATCATCATATCACTTCATACTCAGCTTTCACCATGAAACTAGTGGAGAGGTTTGATCCAAGAGATCTGGAAGCCCACTTTTCCAAGTTAACCAAGCTCAAACAAGAGGGAGATCTTGAGGATTATATTGATGAGTATTTGTAGCTTTCAGTATGGTATCCAACCTCACTATGAGCAAGAAGGTATGCATGTTTATTAATTGGATGGATGAACCATTGCAAGGGTTGGTCAAATCCACTAAACCAACCACACTCCTTGAAGCTGTGGAGAAAGCTAGAGATCTGCAACACATCTTGCCCAGGGCAAGAACATTTTTGCAGCAAGAGACTCACTCAAGACCAAGGAAGACAATCCATGTTCAGGATTTGGAGGGAGAATGTGTTGCAAGAAGGACACATCATGTCAAGGTCTTCTCCAAGAAGGATGTTAGCGTTGTACCATCCATAGAAGATTTTGCTCCAAGAGGGGGAGTTATTGCAGCGTTAAGAGGGGTCCCAAAGTATCTAACCTTGAGGGTGAGAGGTACTATTATGGGGAAAAGATTATTTGTGTTGATAGATAGTAGGGATACTCATAATTTTATGGATGCATACCTGGTAAAAAGGAGAGGAATCCACATGGAGAAGTTTGAGGGATTCTCAGTTTTGGTCCTAGGAGCTATGACCCTTCAATGTGCCAAGTATGTTCTGGCACTAACCATTACCATGGGGACCTACACCTTGACAAACCACTTCTTTATGGTAGACATTCCAGAAACCAATGTCATATTGGGAGTCCAGTGGTTAATCACTCTTGGGAGAGTTACCACTAATTGGAGAACTTTGGAGATGGAATGGACAACAGGGAAGGATGGCCAGCATCAGAAGATCAAGGGTATAAACACATACCCCCCTCAGGTTGTTTCAACACACAGGATGGAGGAAGATATGTGCAGAGGGTATGTTGAATGGTAAATGGAGCTTCATATATCAAAGGTGAAGGGCCAGGATTCACCAGTGCATCCAGATGTTCAGTCTCTCTTGGACCGGTATTCTACAGTATTTGGAGATATCCCACCAGGGAGACCTCATGACCAAGGGTTTGAACACACAATTGAGTTGGAACAAGAGATCCAAGTAGTAATCACCACTCCTTATAGGCACCCCAAGGCTTATAGGGATGAGATTGAGAGGGCCATCCAAGAGCTGCTAACTCTAGGACACATCCGGCCTAGTACTATTCCTTTTGCTTCTTTAGTGGTCTCGGTAAAGAAGAAAGATGGCACATTGAGGATGTGCATTGATTATAGGGCCTTGAACAAGAAAACCATGAATAATAGGTACCCTATACCCAGGATCGAGGAACTCATGGATGAGCTGAGGGGATATAAATTCTTCTCCAAGATTGATTTGAGATCTGGGTATCATCAAATCAAGGTGAGGGAGCAAGATATCCCCAAGACAACATTCATATGTCATTATGGGCATTTTGAGTTTCTAGTAATTCCCTTTGGATTGACCAATGCCCCAGCAACTTTCCAGTCCTGCATGAACCACATCTTCCGTGGTCATTTGAGGAAGTCTGTATTGGTCTTCTTTGATGATATTTTTATCTACAGTCGCACTTGGGAGGAGCACTTGCAGCATATTGAGACAGTTTTACATATCCTCAAGGAGCAGCAATTCTATGCCAAGCTCTCCAAATGTGAATTTGGCCTCACAAAGATGTTGTATCTGGGGCACATCATAGGAGTAGATGGAGTGAGGGTACATGAGGAGAAGATCCAGGCTATCATAGATTAGCCTGAGCCCAGGAATGTTACAGAACTCAGAGGGTTTGTGGGCATATGCACTTATTATCGAAAGTTTGTGAAAGGGTTTTCACAATGAGCAGCACCACTAACAGACTTGACAAAGAAAGGAGCTTTCCATTGGACACCTACAGTGGAGAGGGCTTTTGATAAGCTCAAAGAGGTAATAAGTAGTTGTCCTATTTTGGTTTTTCCTGACTTTTCTCAACCTTTTGTTCTAGAATGTGATGCATCAGGTGAAGGTATTGGGGTTGTCTTGATGCAAGGCGGGAATCCTATAGCCTTTGAGAGTAGGAATCTGCTCCCTCATGAGAGGTTGTACCCCATCTATGATAAAGAAATGTTGGGAATCATGCATGCATTAGCCAAATTCCGGAAATACTTGGTGGGGAATAAGTTCAAGGTGAAGACTGACCATAACAATCTTAGATTCTTCCTTGAACAAAAATAACTCCAGGAGAGACAACAGAAGTGGGTGAGTAAAATCCAAGCTTATGATTTTGACATAGAGTATGTCAAGGGGAAGAGAAATGTAGTAGCTGATGCACTATCCAGGAGGCCTACAGCGCTGTCTTTGAAGGGCATGGACACAGATTGGAAAGCTCAACTTTTAGTTGAGTATTCCAAAGATGACTTTGCATGTGAGATACTTGATGGGGTGGTATCAGATGAGAGGTTTAAAGTAATGGATGAGGTCATCTATTACCACAAACGAATCTTCTTGGCTAAGAACTCCAAGCTCAATGAGAAGATCGTATTGGCATCACATGATTCCCCACTTGCCGGGCATCAAGGTTTCACAAAGACTTATAGGGCCATAAGGGAGAAATTCTCATGGAAGGGTCTCAAGGAGGGTGTGCTCCAACATGTCATAGAGTGCACCATTTGTCAGCAAAATAAGGGAGAACACACCCACCCTGTCAGGTTATTGCAACCACTACCTATTTTGAATGGGAAGTGTGAAAGTATCTCTATGGACTTCATCACCGGCTTACCGATAGTAAAGGGTAAGGATTGTACCTTTGTTGTTGTTGATAGACTAACAAAGTACTCTCATTTCTTTTCCATTTCTACACATTATACTGCTTCACAGGTAGCTGAGCTCTTCTTCAGAGATGTATTTATACTCCATGGTATCCCAAGGACCATAGTGACTGATTGGGATAGCCACTTCATGGGTGGCTTTTGGCAGGAACTTTTCCAGTTAGTGGGGACTGATTTGACTCCAAGCACTAGCTATCACCCCCAAAATGATGGACAGACTGAGATAGTGAACAAGTGGCTAGAAGGCTACTTGAGGAACTATGTAGAAGGGTAGGAGAGAGCCTGGTTGTGTTGGCTCCACTTGGGAGAGTATTGTTACAACACTACTCACCATATTTCTATTGACATGACTCCATTCTGGGCCTTATATGGGTATGATGCACTCTCATTTGCTGATGTTATGTTTGGGGCAAGTAAGGCTCCAAAGGCAAAGGAATGGATTCAGGAGAACTAGGACATACTTAGGGCACTCAAGGTTAACATTTCTACTACCCAGGACCAGCAGAAGATGTACACAGACCGAGGTCAGATAGGAAGATAGTTTGAGGTGGGAGATCTTGTCTATCTGCGTCTTCAACCTTACAAACAATCCACACTCAAGGATAAGGGAGCTGAGAAGCTCAAACCCCGTTTCTATGGGCCATACAGGGTGATCAAATGTATCATTAAGGTAGCATATGAGTTGGATCTTCCTAAGGGGAGCAAGATCCACAATATCTTCCATGTTTCTTGTCTCAAGAAGGCCATTGGGAGGAATTTAGTTGCCAACATGGATCTCCCCCATATTGATGATGAGGGCCACCTAATTTTGTAGCCAGAAGCAATCTTAGACACAAGGGAGAGGCAGCTAAGAAATAGAGTCATCAAGGAATATCTGATTCGATGGAGGAATCTACTGGATGAGGATGCCACTTGGGAGGGACAGAAAATATTGCAGCATCCTTCTTTAATGTTGCTTGTGGGCAAGCAACTTTTGAGCGGGGAGGACTGTAATATTCCCAATTAGCCACTTCTACTTGGAATATTATAACTGCTCCATTTTTTAAATTAATAGTAGAGAGGACAATAAAACATATCCCAGTGTGAAAGGGGATTGGATTAGGAGGAAAAAATAAAGCCACTTTGGTGTGAAAGAGGGGAAAAACAATGAGATAGATCTAGTTGACCAAGTCAACAGCGTTGTTACAAGAGGAGGGAAACTAACTAGGGAAGTTCAGTTTTGAAAGAGGAATCTTCTCAAGGAAATCACTTCATCAATGAGTGGGGTCTGGGGTGAGGAAACTCACCAAGGATAAGAAGGAGGAGATAGCAACAAGAAAGGCATTCAGTATTCATCTTTGTTTGGTCTTTTGACTAATTGCAAGCTTCAGCTGTTTAGCCGGAGTTGCAGCACTGTTTAGTGCAAATAATTCTCATGCGGGAATTCCATCTTCACCTTTGGTATAGCTGATTGGGAGATCTAAGGAGAAGGTCTTGAGCTTACTTTTCATCATTTATCTTGTGGAGATCCATTGTGCATCACATAAAGTACAGTCACTTCCAGTAACTACGTCATTTCTGTAATAGCAGTAGCTACTGGGTGAAACCCTCCTATTTTGTGCTTGTTTCAAAGGAGGATGTGTCTATTAAATACATATTCCCCCATGGTTAGATTGATATTATGGAAATTCCTTGAGAAATTTATAGTTCCTCCATTTGCAAACATCACTTGACACTCTAGTGCTATATATAGAAAGCAATTTGATTTCTTGCCCATCTTACAATGAATAAAATTATGAGTACTACCTGAATCAATCAGGACTATTACCTTTTTCTTCTCGATATATCCTTCTATATTGAGAGTTTGAGGAGTGGTAATTACCACCAATGCATTAGAAGATATGATTAGATTCATTTTGTTTTTTCAATTGTTGGGTTGCTTCTTGGTATATATCTTCTTCTTTTTATGTTTCTTTTTTTTTTCTTCCTCCTCTTCACAAGCTATGTAAAATAATTTATTATTGGCACACTAATGACCTTACTATATTTTTTATCACAATTTTAACATAACCTTGTTTCTCTTTTTTTTCCTCTACTTGTTGTAGTTACAACCTTGTAGGTTGTGGGAAGTTAGGAGAACCAATACTTCCATTTATCTCATGTTGGAGGTTATCTTTTAAATCCATTTATGAATCTCATGTTGCATGTTATCTTTTAGATGTTCCTATGGAATACCAATTACCTTGATATTCAATCTTTGGAATTCCTCAATGTGCTCTCCAACTGAACCCTTTTGTTTCAGATTTATCATTTGATTGAATAAGGAATTTCTCTTTGTATCCTCATAATGTGTTATCAATTTGCTCATAAAAATTATCCAAGTGACTAATTCGTTAGGATAAGAAAGCCATCATTACCATACAAATTTATTAGGTTGTAAATATAAATATGCAATGTTTACCTTTTGTTTTTGGGTCACATAGTGTAGATCAAATAATTGATCTATCTGTAGTGTCCATGTTACCAAATTTTCTTCCATCAAACTTCTTAATATCGATATTTATAATGTGGTTGGTCTTAAACCAAAAGTTAGAGTCTCTAAAATCATGATTCACATTCATTTTGTTATCATTATGATTTTCATGGAATACCTTGTCACCATTAGGAAGCATTTCTTGTCGCACCTTTTTCAAACCTTCCATTTATGCTTTTAATCCATCCTTCAAACTTTCTATGCCGCTTTTAAAATTTTATTCTAACCCATCCATGTCCCCTTTTAAACCATCCATCTTAACATTCATTATTGCTTCCAATTAATTTTTTGTGACTCTTTGTGAGTGCAAAAATTGTTGCACTTGGTCTTGTAATTTTGATATATCATGTTCCATTTCTCTCTCTTATTCATGCATTATAGAAGAGATTTATGTTGGCTTATTGGGTGTATCCAATTTTTTGTTTCAATTCATTTTAGAACGAAATTCAGATATTTATTCTTTAATATTCCCTTTGAATCACTTCAAACTTATTTTTCAAACAAATTTTATGCAAATTTTAAAAAATACACACCTTTTTCTTGATTTTATGAGGTTAATCTTGAAACTATTGCATCTCTGTAATATTGGCCTTCGAAGGCCTAAAATTTGAGGCATATTTATGTGTCCTCTTTACATCCCCACAAGTTAAACCAAAATTGGATTCTTCAAGATAAATTTATACCAAATCTCCCATGATGACCTGATTATGGACTTGTTCATTATAACGAAATTTTACAGACTACCACATGTCACTGTTTAGATCTTCAGCCTTGAATTTCCTCTTCAAGAAACTACAGTTCATCCATTTTTAGGAACTTTTTGTGAAATTAAAATCGATGCTCGAAGATAAAGTTATGACGATTTTCCATAGGTCATATGTTTGATGCTAAATTATGGAGCATGATGAAACCCTAACTTCTTTGGACCATATCTCATAAAATATAGCAAACCAAGTTATGAAATTTTTACAAGAAGTGCACCAATATTTCAACTCCACATGGTCTAAATTTCATCTTTTGAAGTACTGTATAAAAAATAAAAAAATTATAGCCAAAATTCCAAGATGACATGTTTGAAGTAGCGAAACCCTAGGATCCAGAGCTCTAATACTAGATTTTATGTAACCAAATCACAAAACAGAAGAAAAGATAAATCAACAACTTGAAAATAAGCCTTCTCTAAGGGTAAACCTCCTTTACATTACATAAATGAACAATTCTTGGATGATTCAAATGACAATACCTCCTTGGTATATATAGGAATTTAAGGGGTCATAATATAACTAGGGCCTACAAAAAAATAATAATGTAAGGGTACACCAATAACAATAGTGGGCTTTTATGTGGCACATAAATAACAATATGACACTAGTATTATAGGGACCTAACATTTTGATACCCTTTTTTTTCAGGTGGAGGAACACCTTAATTACAGATAGTAGGCTTGTACAGATGCGAATAGGCAGCAAAAGGCTGTGTAAACTATGCAAGTTTTGAAGGTTTCCAGTTGTATGAATAGTGGCATGAACTAATTATTGCTTAATTTAATCATTATTTATGATTAATATTATTTATATAATTATATTATTTTTATTCATAACATAGGCCATACGCGTGATTATTTGATTTATGTATTATATGCGTTAAGTTTCTGTTGTGGTGATTCTTATAGAGTTTCATTTATTTACATAAGTCATGGTCATGATGATTATTAAAATTAAATAAAACTAAACTTTATAAAAATATCAAAATCGCTTAGAAACTTAGGGATTTTGAATTTTTTTGGATTTTTAGGTTTTACTTTATTTTTAATTTGTTTTTATATAAAATGTGAATTTTATTATAAATACAAAGCGTCCCCCATTCTTATTATAGTTTTAATAGCAAAAAATGGGGGATGTTGTTTTTCACCACAATAGAACCACAATTATCATAAGAGAGCCAATGTCGATTGTGAGGTGGTAGAAATAAAAAAGAATGAAATGACATAATTTGGAAAGCTATGTAGCTATTAAAAATCCTCAGAGCATCCAATCTAAATTCAAATTGAGTCTCATCAATGCCACAATGTCCTTTCCATATCATACATATGTCCTTATTGTGTTGGGATGAAAATGCCAAATGGACTAAATCCACAACGAATGAGAAACCCCACCACAAAATTTTACGAGATGTGTGCAAGAAATATTAGCGTATGGTTGGAGAATGTGATATTAGCACATTGGTGGAAAGGTTGGGTCAAACGCCTAATTTTATGGATTTGAATGCTTGCCACTTGTTTTTCATTTTAGTGTGCGTTGATCAATATGTTGGACATTATGGGATCAGTTGGAAATTATGTTTGGAATCAAACTAAAATTTCACCCATTTTACCTTGTATAACCTTGTTCACATAGGAGAATGCCTTAACATTGTTGCTTTTGATCAAGGAGCTAGAGGAAGGTTAAAAATTTTGATGATAGTTCCTCTTTGATACTTGATGCTAGATGGGCTTTGAGTTAAGCTTTCCATGCTTGGATTTTATATCATAAGCTCATTTAACACTAACATTTATATGACCTTGGGAGCCCCATTTGAGAATATTCTTTCCTTCTTGTTTGTGAACTTTCTTGTCCTTGAAAGTGGAATCCAAGAGGGTTTTTCCTAGTTGGAGAATAACGAAGGTCAGACTGAACAATAAAACCATTAAGTCTATGAGTTCCTGTACAATATTTGTGTGAATATAAGTAGTAGTTCTTAACCTTGTGTCATCCTAAATTGAGCAACTTGTTAGTCATGTGAAGGGATTGTTCTCTAGTTTTGGCTCTTGATACCAAGTATCTTTCTAGAACCATGCTTTCTCACTTGATCAAATTTCCTTGAAGGAATGTTGCTACACCAAGCCTCTATTTTCTAAACATTATTCCATGTTGATGACCCTGAGACAATTCCATCTATTCTAATCCATTCCTAGCCTAGAGTTTGATAAGAATATTTGGATTTCAAGATCTTACTCCCCAAATCATCTTGATTTTTGTTCCAATGCGACAATTGTTTCATACCTAGGGATTTTCTCATAACTAAAGGATATTTGAAGCCCAACTCACTATATTTATTGGACCTATAAATGGTATCCCCAATGACTAAGGGCCATTTTTTCTCCTTGCTAGTTCCCCACCCCAAAAACGAAAGGCTCATTAAAGGGGCTATATAGATTTTAAGATCTTGGGAGGGGTACCCAAAATATAGAAGAGATAAAGGGGAATAGATTGGAAGAAATATTTAATAAGAGAGGTTTTACCTAAAAAATCTTAGTATTAGAAGTAAAATATATAAATATTATCCTCCAACTTAGACAAAAGTTCTTACCAAGAACCATTGTGAATAGAATCTTCTAACGAAAGGGCACAAGATACTTCGAAGGGAGGGAACTCCTTTGGAACCCAATAATCTAGCTTTTTGATGTTAAATAGTCAAAGTGGTGTTGAAGAAAAATATCTAAAAATTGTCTTGGTTTAAAAGAGCTCCAAATGCTAGCATAGAGAGGTTAAAAAACTTTTTGAAGGAACATGATTCTTTGATAATGGGGAAACTACAAAGAATAATGTCATCCACAAAGTGAAGGTGGGAAATGGGTTTGGGACCAAGATAGAGCCAAATACCTTTTAGAGAGCCTTATTTGATCACTAATTTGAAGGATTGACCTAAACCTCCAATGAATAGAATAAAAAGGAAAGTTTAGAGAGGATCCCCTTGCCAGATTCTTGTACAAGCATTAAATGTGTTGGAGGGATAACCATTGACTAGTATGGAAAATAATGTAGAAAAGATTGGATTTTCACCCAGGGAATCTGTTGGTTTAAGGGGTCTTGACCCAGGTTCACATTTGAGGTTAACCAACAAACCCCTGTACTATTGGCCCTTTCGGCAATGACCTACTTGTGCAAGTCAAGGTCTCACCTAAAGTAGTATGGGAGGGTGTTGGAACCAGGTTTTCGCACCCTAGGAGAGAGAGTTTGATGATGTGGGTACCTTTAGATCTTGAACAGGTTTATGCAGGGAAAACCCTAACTAGAACCCTTAACAATATAACTTAACAGAAAACCTTTTTTGAAGCCTCTAACTTATAATATAATCAATTAACAAAGAGAAATATAACCCTATAGTACCAGATCTATGCATTCATGGTTATTTTAAGCATCTATTACATGTACACAGTCGATCTACTAACAGCATTCAATAGTGTTAGTATGAATCCTTTGTCGAAGTGTACGAAAAAGGACCACCTTAGCTATGCATAACTAATAGCCCTAACAACAAAAGTGGCTACCAATATCTTCAGATCTGCGGTTAGTTGATCAAGAAAAGAGCTGCAAAAAACCAGATCTATGCATGGAAAGACATGTTAGGTATGTCATGTTTTCTCCATATACCAATAGACAAGACAAGAATAATTTTGAAAGAATTTTCATTAAGGAATTTCAGAGGAAAATGAAGAAGGTGTATCCAATTCTCTCAAAGGATGTGTTCTTGGAAGTCCTCAAAGATTTCAGATCTTTAAGATCTTCTTCTCTTGTTGTAGGAAAACCTAATGTGAAAGAATAGAGTCAAAGGAGCCTAATACAAGAATAATGGAAAATGTGACTATGTATAGATTCAAGAGGATCTAATAGGTAACAAAGGTGAAGAGTGATAGGAAAAACTCCTCCATTTATAACAAAATATCGTCATTTAGATCTTGAAAGACAAAATAATATAATCCACCCAGATCCACATTTTATGGAATATTTTATTATATTTGTTGGAGGGAAAAGGTATTTGACTTGGGTCAAATCCCTTTATTTGTTAATAATAAATAAATAAATGATTTATTTATCTTTTTAAGGAAGTGGTTGAAGGATAATTAAATAAATAATGATTTATTTAATTACTTGTGGGTGATTTGGTCATATTTAACAAGGAATATTATCTAAATAAGATTTAAATAATTATTCCTAGAAAATACTAAGATAAATAAAGGTTTATCTAATTAATTTCTTTGTTTTTGGGTTAAACATGACTGGGAATAATAATTAAATTATGGTTTAATTAATTATTCCATGAGGAAAATCAAACAAATATAGGTTTGTTTAATATTTCCTTTTGGGTTTCCTGTTTGGACCATAAACAACCTAATAAATGTGGTTTATTAAGTTATTTAACATAGTGAAGGCAATTTTACTTAGGGTAAAATTGGTCTTACATGGTGTACTTGGGTCCATCTAATGATAATAGGTTAGATGACCAAAAAATGATGTAACAAATAGCACAGAGATACCATGGAAATAACATATAGTGCAACTCATAGAATATCACAGAGGCATTTAATATCAACAAAACGTCCTTATATTCATCAAATATTTTTGGTTCCTCTTACAGTCTCTTTCACATACCCATGCACACAGCCAACGGGGCCCGCACACAGCAGGACTTAAGGTCTCCACGCACAGAGCCAACTGGAGCCTTTACCCAAAAAAATCCGCACAAAACCTCAAAGCAAATATATCGTGAATAGACGTACCATAATTACTAGAACTAACTTCTTCGACTCATCCTAGACTCTTATTTATACTTTTAGCCTGCGCTATACTAGGGTCCAAAGACTATGGTTTGCGACCCCTAGATCTACCATTTTTTCCCATTACAATGTATGAGGGACTTTGACCTGCCCCAATGTCCCTTAAATTGTGTTGCTCATGACTAAACTACTCAAAAAATTCCAAAAATATATCCCAAAATTGCATTCAGGGGGCCCCACTCCAATAGGACCCCAACACAATGTTGTGACTCGTTCCGAGTCACAGTGGCGGTGGGGTCTTCATCTTGCTCTGAATTTGTGCGAGGGCAAGGAAAAATGGTATTAGGATGCCCTCGCTCTGCATAGCTACATTTTGTGCGATCTCAACCAAATTGTGTGAAGTCAACCCCTCAATAGCCAAAGTGACGCTATCCAATGTCTGATTCAATGTTTTAACCGTAGCATCCAGGTCTTGCAATAGTTTCATCGCTTCATCTGCCCAGGGCTTCCGATGATCACTGAGAACTTTATTTTTATGGAAAAGCCCCTCAATTTTGTCTCTTAGAGCATGACTGGTGTGAAGGCACGCCAGTCACTGGGCTGCAACAAGGGTGGGCATTGCTACCTCCAACTGATCGAATTCCTACTCTTTTTGGCATAACTCCTAAGTGAATTTTCAAAGAAGTGGGTCTCGCTGCACTGATGACCATAGCTCCATAGCAATGTCTAGCAATTCATAGCCTTTGGTGATGTTAGCAGAAATATTTTCGGTGGATTCCTTAACCAGTGCAACTCGATGAGCTTGTAACTCCGAAGAAGTCTCAAGCTGCAGCTTCGCCTGCAGTGCAGCAATCTGTTGCTCGAAGTCATCTTTGATTTTCTAGACCTCAGACCTGAATGCCTTCAATGCAGCAACCAATCTCTCAATTTTTTCATGGGGCGTAGGAGAGGTAGGAATGATAACTTTGGGTACCTCTTTGCACAGCCAGTCGATTAATCTTTCTAGCTCAACTCGTTATGTGATTGTTTCTTGCTGCATTGCATTCGCTCGTATGGATTCCGTTGCCTTAGTTGCGATTGCCTGCTCCGCCTCCCTCAGTTTTTGTTGCACATGCGCCTCTCTTCCTTGTATATCAACAGAGATGAAGAATTGGAGAGCATGTAGCTACCCACTTGTTATCCTTGCAAGATCAAGGTTAACCTCCATGCATGCTTGGACCTGTGCGCACAAGGTTGGTTGCTCTATGGTCATGGTTGCACCCGGGAAGGGGAAAATTTTGTTTTATGCTGCGGCAATCAGGGTTGTTGCTGGAAGGCTCACTTGAATCAGCCTCACCTAATTCACGCTCGCTTGCAATGTGTCTCCCTTCATCTGCAACACATGTAATCCGAGCTGCAAGGCCTCCATCGCGGCCTTGTGTTTCTATTCCATGGTTGTCCTTTTTTTCCTTTGAAAAGGTGGTGACTGTGTTTGAGATATTCTCCAGGTCTTTGTCGGTTAAGGTAACCTCTGCATCACCTCCGAACTTATCTCCCTTTCGTTTCTTGCATTGACCTTTTGCAGACTCACTAGTGCGCTTTGTACATCGAGGAGAATCTGCACCCTCTCCACCAACTCCTCCAGTCACTACGTCTTGCTCTGGCTCCTGCTCAGTCTCCTTGGTGATGTATTTGGGGGTCTCTTTAGGGTTCTCTTTACCGCTGGAGTGTATCTTAGTGTCCTTTGTCATACTCGTCGGAGTGGTACTTTTTGGGGCTGTGTCTTTTTCGATGTGCCTACTGTAATCGGGATGGTGGATTTAAGTCCAATCTTCCATGTTGAAGGCCAAGTTGCTATGACTTGGTTCACTTCCGCCTCTGTGACCAAGTAGGGTAGACTATACCATGTTGGATCATTGTGCGCTATGATTTGCATGTTATGCATAGTGACGTGGAAGTTAGAAATGTGTTTGTATTTATCATAAACTGCAGGCGAAAGTCTTGGCCTGGAGTGTATTGCTACCTCTAGAGCACCTTCAAACAACACCCAAAATACCTTATTTTCCTTTATTCATTTCAGGTCCTTGGAATCCCACATATTGGCATAGCACACCCCCTCGCATACTCCTAGCTCAAGCTCAGGGAGTGTCACATCCTCGAGCATCTCCCAAGTGACTAGGAAAATCAACAACAACAACCATGAATAGCAGAAGGGCTTGCCCAGGTCCTACACTTCGCGCACGTTGTAAAGAAAGTCCTCGAAGAGGTATTGGGACTAGTTATAGCTGACCCCCTTATCACATTGTCCCGTTGGTTGGATGGCATGCACAAGGATAGCTGAAGAATGACATTTCCGCATCATCTTACATCCGGAAAGAGAGTTCCCATGCGCACTCTATGTTCAGCGATGCTATTTACCAAGAATCCTATTTTTTCATGTTCCACCTTATATTTCTCTCGAACACCAATGGCCACCTTCAGCTCATTACTCTTTCCCATCCCTTTCATGGGATGGGGTCCCTTCATGGGTAGGGAAGTAATCATGTGGATCAGTGCAGCGTCAATAGGAATGTGGCCTTGAATCCATAAACAACCATCATGGATCAAGGTGAGTAGCTGCCGCATGACCATACTAGTGATAGGGTACCTCCAAAATATGGAATTCGCGGTAAGTTCAAGATCCCTGATACATGCAATCCACGTGCCCAAGGCATCAGCTCGACCTTTAGCACGTCGTCATATAGCACCCACTCCATATAGCTATGGGATGAGATCTGGAAACATTTCTTCATTAGCCAAATCATGATCGTCAAATTTGACAAGGAGTATGTTGCCAAATATCTCTCCAATTATAGGGACTTCCTACGGGACTAATGGCATCTAGAGATAGTCCCAGACCACATCAATGTTCTTAGAGGTACACACCGTCAGCTTGCGCGGCTTAACGTAGGGCGGTAGCCATGAGAGTAGGGCTACCAGCAGAGCCTCCTCTTGATCAGTCATGGGGCACTTAGATGGATTTCCCATAGGCAAGCCTGGTTGGGGCACCTTCCGGGGAGAGTGGAAAATCCTTGGGGAGGTGCGCCACTTAGATGAAGCCCACTTTGTGGCTTTTCCTTTCCATTTTCCTTTTCCTTATCCTTTGGTTGGTATGGACACAACCTGTTTGACTTTCAGGGTGACTTCGAAGACATCTTTGGACCCTGGCTCAGTGGAAGCAGTGAGTGGCAGTGACTCTGTGAGGTTAGTGGCTATCATCCTCGCTCAAAACAAAAATTCGGGATTTCTACTGTCAGAAGGAGTACCTCACCTAAACATACATATTGTGTGGACAAAGTGAACATAGAAATTGCAGCAAAGCACAAAGCATGAAATCTTTAGAGAATAAAGGAATTGATTATGACCTACACCCTTCCTTTTATAGGCCACCATGGCTAAAAGCGGTCGGATTACAATTAAATGTGACTTACCATGGAAAAAATGGTAAAAAAACCTCCAAGATCGCTGCATTAAAGGAAAAACTCCCACTCCATGCAATGGTAAAATTTATTTTTTTCCCAACTTTATTTTCCAATGGCTATTTTTCTTTGCTGCGCACTACCCTTGTGCCTCAGTCGCACCTGCCCGCACCTCGGCACCTGTGCACTACTGTTGCACTTTCGTCGCACCTGTCTGCGTGTTCCCTTCATAGTGCGCGTAGAGCCTCCAATGCTGATGCTCCAACCATATAGTCATTTGTTAGGCACCAGATTGTCCCTATAGGGCTTCAGACAACTTCCATTAATATACCCAGGAACGTAGTCTCCTCGCAGCGTGGCCAAGCACTGCACCTCCATCAGTAATCTCTTTTACTATATACGGTCCCAACCAGTGCTTACGTAAATTCTCTGGGTGGTGCACAAATTGAATATCATAGAGAAAAACCAAATCCTCTTCCTTAAATACCTTCTGTCGGATGTGTCGGTCATGCCAATATTTTTCACGTGCCTTTTATACTTGTTGAGGAAAGTTAGCGATAAACCGATATTCTTCCAAGGCAACCAGTTGTGCCAGGCGTTCCTACATGATGTCAGGTTCCGCTATATTTTTGAAAGCCACAATTCACAGGCTGGGGACAATATATTCCATAGGCATGATGGCCCCCTAGCAATAGACCTTCCTAAAAGGATTTTTCCTGGTCAGCTTCTTGCAGGTAGTCCTATAGGCCCATAGCATTGAAGGGATGCGCACTTCCCAGTCATTCTGATTGGCATTATAGATCTTGGTAAGTGCATTCTCCAAAATTTTGTTGAAAGCTTCTACTGCGCCATTAGCTTGTGGGTGATACGGGGTGATTTTCGTGTGATGGATCTGAAATTCTTTCATCTAAGCTTCAATAGTTTCATTAACGAAATGTGTACCTCTATCGCTCATCAATATCTTCGGATAGCCAAACCTGGTCAGAATATGCTCAAATATGAAATGTGCAGTAGTATCTGCAGTACAATCCTTAATACCCTTTGCTTCTACCAATTTGGTCACATAATCAGTGGCAGTAATGATGTAACATGCACCAGTCTTTTTTCAGGGGATTGATTGGTCCCACAAATTATATAGCGCATTTATCAAATGCCTGCAAGGCCATCTATGGTTGCAGGGTAATCTCATCTCGACATGAGGGCTTCCCAATTTGCTAACATGCACTATGCATGTGCATTGCTATGCAATGTGGGCCACCATAACCTAGCACACAAAACCTTCTACGCAGTGGCTTTCCCTGCGTAGTGGCCTCCTGCCACCCCTCCATGAGCCTCAGCCAGGATATCCTGTCTCTAATGTTCTAATAAATACCTCCGCAATACCTCATCTGCTCCCAACTTATATAATTAACCTACAAGCACAGTCAAATCATTTGTGCAGCCACCAGCTCTTTCTTTTGTTCTACTGAATATTCTGTAGGTGTCGTTCCAGTTGTAAGGAAGTGAATAATGTTCGCAAAGTGCTCATCAACCACCTTGATAGCGAAAATTTGCGCGTTGGGTAATCCTTCTTCCAGACTAGTTGGCTCTTCTCCATTCTCAATTCAAGACAAGTGATCAAGTACCACATTTAGTCTCCCAGGCTTCACAATAATCTCAAATTCATACTCTTGAAATAGTAGCAACCATCTACATATCTTCCCCCCCAAAACAAGCTTATTGACGAGGTATTTTAAAGCTGAGTGGCCAGTGAACATTTTAAAATGTCCAACCAATAGATAGTGCATGTATTTCTGCAGGGCATACACCATTTCTAGTCCTTCTCGTTCAGTAGTAGAATAGTTGTGCTCTGTGCTAGAGAGCTTCCTCCTAGCAAAAGAAACCAGATGATCAATGTATCCTTCTCTCGGTTGCACTAAGATAGCCCCAAGATCTATTCCTGACGCATCCACATGCACATGAAAGACCTTAGCCCAATCTAGAAATATTAGAATAGGTGCAGTGACCATCCTTTCCTTCAACAACTCAAAAATTTTATGACCATCCTTCTTTAGCAGCTTTTCCATTGGCGCAATGATCAAGGCGTACCCCTGAATAAAATTTCTGTAGTAACTTGTATGTATTAAGATGGAGCGCAACTGTTTCTCATTGGTGGGTACTGCTAAATTGATGATAACCGCAATCTTAGATGGATCAACCATCAATCCCTGCTAACATACGATATGCCCCAAAAAATTTCCAAAAGGTACGCAAAATATACACTTCTTCAAATTCAACAAAATCTAGTGGTTCCTGGAGGTATCCAACATCATGCATAAGTTTGAGACATGTTTCTTTACTAATCTGAATACTATCTAGTCATCAAAATAGACCTCCATAAACTTATGTATAAATTATTTGAATACTGCTACAACCACGCATGAGAAAATGGGAGGGGCATTCTTCAATCTGAATGGCATGACAGTGTACTGGAAGGAGCCCCATTCAGTTGCAAAGGTTTTCTTGTTGTGGTCTTTAGTTGCAATTTTGATCTGATGGTACCTCGAAAATCCATCAGTGAATTAATACACTTCTTGACCTCCCGTGTTATTTAAGATTTCATCATAGAATGGTGTAAGGAAGGGATCATGTATGCAGCCATCGTTCAGCTTACGCAGGTCTATGCAGATCCTTATCTCTCCTTTGGTTTTCTTTTCTTAGACTACCATTGGGCTTACCCAATCAGACTGTTCCATGGGTTCAATGATACCTACGGTCGCCATCTTATCTAACTCCTCCTTGACTTTTTGCTTATATTTAGGGTTCATTTGATAAGGTCATTGTTTGACAGGATATGCATCCGGATTTAAAGTGATCTTCATAACATCCGGATCTCCTACAATTCCCTTGAGCTCAGAGAAATTCATAGGAAAGGATCCTGATATTCAATCAGCAGCTCCACAATCTTTCCAACAATATCATCATCCCAGTAATCCCCAATTTTGGCCAACTTGGGCTGCTCCTCCGTCCCAATGTTGACTTCCTTCAACTTCAATGGTTTGGTAACGTCCACTATTTGTAATGAGGGTCCTGCGACTGTGTGTTCTCCTTCCGATTCTAGGATTGTAATATTCCTGGGGTCTTCATCACTGTCCTCTACTAAAAAATTTCTACATTTGACAATATCTTGCATCTACGCATCCCAAACTGGCACAACACATTCCTTCTGAAGCAGACACTCATCAAAGACAAGAGCATCTATATCCTATAGGGCTTCATCCAATTTCTCCGTCCCTCCAACTAAGTCAAACATCGCCATGAAATCCTTTGTCATTGTATCCCAATGGCGAGTGTGTTGGTGAAGCTCCACATCTAAGTACCAAGTGGTGGGGACTGGCCCTAATGAATGAATAAACGTATGGACCCACTCATTCCAGAGCCGTTCATTCCATACCTCCATCCACATAGCCAAGTGCTTGCATGGATCCCCACTGCCATAAAAGAGCTCTATAGGTGGGTTGAATAGAGGTCCAAGGTGCAAGATCATCATTTTTTGACATTCCCCCCATTCCTGGAAATACCCCTTGTGTGTTTCCCACCAAAGCGCAGGGGTTGCACGCATATCCAAGTCAAGTGCCCAGAATCTCAGTTCCTCAGGGACATATTTTTCCAATGCTTTAAGACATTCCTTAACACTAATAGAACCATGAAAGTAAGACAACTCTCTTACCTTTGAGGAGATGCACCAGAAGTTATTTTTGATCCTAAGGCAGTGCAGCACAGATACATCATGCAACCGCTTCTGCCAATTTTCTATCTCGCCATCCGAATCTGAGAAAAACAAGTTGTATTTTTCCCAATTTAACATGCCATCAGCTGTAGGGTTGATCCAATCATCACCCCACGCAATCAGTTTGTAAATATGGTCAACATCCTCCTCATCACGCACCAACTCTGTATGTCATTCGCCTTCTATTGGGTCCAGAGGGACTATTACCCATGTACCATCATTCTCAAATACCATGATCCTCCATTTCAAGTTGATGATACCTCCCATGTCAATAGCCCAATCCAGTCCTAATAGTGCAGGGTAAGGGTCTGCATCATCCACAATCTAGATTACTTTGAAATATACACATACTTTATCCCCTGCAATTTCTACCACAACCTTAGGCAGCCTTCCCAGTGGAATGATATTTTTCTAGTTAGCCATATGTAGTTGAATGGTGGACCACTCCAATTTGGATTCTCCCATCCTTTGCCAGGTTTGTTTGGGCAAGACATTGGCATCAGATCTCAGATCCAAAATGACTTCATCCATTTCGTACTCCCCAATCTGTGTAGTCATGTGCATCTCCCGACCAATCCTCTTCTTGTTCTTATAAATCTTGTTCATAGCCTTAATCTCCATTCGAGGGGCTTCTTTTTTTATGCAGTTTTCTATCAATGCTTGGAAATTCTCTACCGCCTTCTGGTTGCATAGTAACTTCATATAGGCTTGAAGTAATGTTTTGACTACTTTGTCGACTTTTGGATCCATGGCATATTTTGATGTTGACACCCCTGCCGTAACAATATCTCTTCTGGCCTCTATAAAAATATCTTTCTCTTTGTTCAATTCTAGGCCCTCCCTCTTGCCAAATGCCTTTCTGATCCATGACTCTGCAATAGCTTGCTCCGAAGGTACTTCAGTGGTCATACCACTTCGCATTATTGCATTTACACTATGGCCATCATCGCATGGCTCATCTTTGACCATTTTCATGTTCTGTGTGGGTTTCTGCTGCTTTTCCTGCATCTTAGCTATCAGAATGGGACACTCCTCAATTATGTGATCAAATTTCCTACAGTACCTGCAAGACTTCCACACGGGGTTAGGGAAATTGCATGTGTAATGTCCTAGATCTCCGTAGTTATAGGAGATTAATTTCCCTTTTCCTCAACCTATGCCTCCACTTGTCCCCCCTACCCTTCCTCTTGTCGAGGATCCTCCACATCCAGAGGGATATGTCGGTGAAGAGGTTTTGACCTGTAGTCTTACAGGTTTGCATTGTCTATCATCAGCTCATATGTTTGGCAGTGGTGCTCATCATGACCAACCAAGGCACAGAATCTGCAATATTGTTTCTTCAATTCTGGCACATTAGCTCCCAGCCGCAGGAAGTGGTCAGTAGCATGCTGGCTAGCTACCCAGAAATCAGCGCACCATAGGGTGGGGTATCTAGGCCCCGCGACCTCCCTAGGGCGCAATGGATTTGGTCCTCTAGCTCGCAGGTAATACGTAAACACAAGGCACTGATCTTTGGTGTGGCCTACTCCTTTGCAACGAATGCACCAGACAGCTGCGCCAACCTCTTTACCCTTGTCTCTTCATAGGTTCTATATCTCTAAGTGCATAGCTTCCAACTGACTTTGGATTTGTAGAGCCCCAAGGGGGATATCTTCTCTAGGTGCAACCTCTAACTTCATAGTGATCTCCAGGGCTTCAGCATGAGTGGAAATATTCTGTTGTCCCATAAGACCATGTAGATGGGGTAACAACATGGTGATGAACCATTCCTTATGTTGGTCATCATCGTAAACAAATCCTCCATAACTAATAGTTTTCTTCAGTCACTGATCGGCTTTCCAAACTGATTCTTTTGCTCCTTGCTTGAGATCTTTTACCTCTACAACTAATTGTGCGTAGGACTTTAGCTTTGTGAACTGCTGCTTTAGTTCCTTCTTGATATCAGTGATAGTAGGAGAGGTGTTTTGTTTCATATATCCCATAAACCAGTCTAGCGCGCAACCTTCAAAATCCATGTCCAGCTACACTCTTTTCACAGCATCCATATTAACGTTTTACGTAGTCCATATTGCATCATCTGTGAATCAGAATCTGTCCATGTCCTCATCCCCCGCACCCCTAAAGGTGGGTAGCTTCACGTGCACAAACATATTGTCTGCAGGTGGGGGTGGTGGTGGGGTAGGAGATGTATGAGTCCTACGTGAGCTCGAGTATGGCATAGTAGGAGGGCTACCTGCAGCGTGCGTAGCTTCAGTTTCTTCTAGATTTGACGAATCCCTGAGAGGGTTGTATGTAGATCTTTCCCCTCTCTGATTGATCTGATAATACTTCCCGCTGTGCATGGTGCTTTTAATATGTTCATATTTCATTCACTCAATGTTGGCTTGAGGGGTCTTGACTCAGGTTCGGGGGTTAAGGTTTTCCAACAAACCCCTATAGTACTGGCCCTTTCGGCAATGACCTACTTGCGTAAGCCAAGGTCTCACTCGAAGCAGTATGGGAGGGTGATGGAACCAAGTTTCTGCACCCAGAGAGACAGTAGGTAAGTTGAGGTAGATCTGTGTTATAACTTACTAGGTTCACACAAAATGAGTCTATTCGCAGCTCTTTTAACAGTGTAATCAACATATAACCATAAAAAGCTATCAGATCTAATCAGTTACAGTCGCATCCACGTGCGAGTTACAAAATATCGTAGCAGATTACTATAATCACAGTCGATATCATATCACAGATATACTTATGCCAATTCCATAACACAGATACATCTGCATCTTAAAGAGGCTTCATAGATGCGCTTCAATATTAAACATGACCAATTCAGATAACACACAGATATTTTAAAGATACTTCACATTCATTAACATTTAGATCCACTTACAACCAAAACACAGCCCGCGGACACAGCCTAGTGGGGTCTACACACAGCAGGACTGAGGATCTCAACACACATAGCCAGCAGGAGTAATTACCTAAAACAACCCAAACAGATCTAACAATTCGCACGTAGAATCAATCTATCAACTTTTTTCTCTACTAGACCCAACTATCTATTTATTTATAACAACTTATCCTTTGCTATCCAATGGTGCAAAAACTGTGGTTTGCGAACCCTAGAGCTACCCTTTTACCCATTACAAACACTAGGGGATTTGACCTACCCCAAAACCGCTATGCATGACCAAATTTAACAAAATTGTACCAAAAACGTAGGTTAGGGAACCCCGTTCCAATAGGCCCCCAACACAATCTTGTGACTCATCCCAAGTCACTACGGTCGTGGGTTCTCCATCTTTGCCTGCATCTACTTGATTGCCTCAACCAACAGGGCCAGCACTACTTCGCTCTATGCAATAGCATTCTGAGAAATCTCCACCAACTTTTGCAACGTTGGACCTTCTATAGCAGCAGTGATGCTCTCCAAAGTTTGTTCCAGATGCTTTACTATGATATCGACGTCCTAAGAGAGCTTGAGGGCTTCATCAGCCCAAGGCTTAAGGTGGTCGCTGAGGACCTTCTTTTTCTGGCGAAGCTCTTTAATGTCATCTCTCAGCGTGTGGTTGGTATGCAGTCATGCCAAGCGTTGAGCAAGGTTCAGAGTAGGCATAGTGGCTTCCAGCTACTCAAACTCTTCTTCCTTCTGGCGCAGCGTTTGAGTCAATTCTCTAAGGAGAGGATCCATTACACCTTAGTCCACAGCTGCATAGCTGTCACCAACAGTCTTGCGTCCTGAGTAATCTGATCTATGCTGACATTAGTGGCCTCTGTGACCAACACGGCTCATTGGGCCCTTACCTCTTATGGCATTTCTGGCTGTAATTTGGCCTGCAAGGCCATAATTTTTTTGTTCCATATCTGATATGACTGCCTGGATCTCGGTCCTCGAAGCCTTGAGTGCTGCAACAAGCCCCTCAATATTGGCCTGGGGGGTGGCAGAAGTCGGGATGTCTTTAGTGACATCTATGCAGAGCCTACTGATTAGGCATTCCAACTCTGTTTCCTGCGCAGTGGCGAGGGTACATGCAGCCTGTGCTTGGGATTCTTCAGTGGTATTTTCTTCTATCATCTACTCCGTTGTACTGAGCTGTTGGTGTACTCGGCTGTCCCTTTGTTGAATCTCTTCGAACAGTGATGTGTGGAGGACATGTAATGGTTCATGTGGCAGGAAGGCTAGGTCCAATTGTACCTCTACGCAGGCCTAGATTTGCGCTCCTAATTTGGGTGGACTCTGCATGAGGGTTGCGCCTGGCAGAGAGAAAAGGCGGCTTTCCGTTGTAGTGATCAATGTGCTGCTTGTTATTGGGGCTAACCTTGCCTCAATCATACTTGTTTGCAAGGTGTCAGTCTTTAGCTGCAGAGCCCAGAGCTCAACCTGGAGGGTGTCGACTGTGGCCTTCTACTGCTCTTCCAGAGCTAGCCATTTATCTTCGGCGGCAAGGGTGACTGCGTCCGCGATCTGCTCAAGGTCCTCCTCTGTAAAAGAAACACCTGCATCTTGTTATGTTCATTGAGCATATTGCTTCTTCCGTGGTCCCTTAGCAGAGTCACCAGTCTGTTTCGTTCCTCGAGGGGAGTCAGCACCTCCCGCATCCAAACCTTTTGCGCCCAAATCTTGCTGTGAACCCTTTTGTGCTTCTGAGTCCACTCCCTTCCCAGTACTCTTATCCTAACCTTCCTTTTGTGGTTCCAGATCCACCCCCTTCCTAGTACTCTTACCCTATCCTCTGGTCTCTTTAGTGGCGGTGGGCAAGGTGACCTTTGTGGTACTCATTCCTGTAGTGTCCTTTGCTCCTGACTTGAAGCCAATCTTCTAGTGCGGAGGCCAACCAGTAATAAGGCGCTCAATCTCCTCATTCGCAACCATGTATGGAAGTGATACCCATGCTAGATCCTTATGGCCCCTGACCTGTAAATTATGAATTGTCACCTAAAACACTGTGATGCTCTTGTACTTGTCATAAATTGCTGGTGACAAGCGCAGCTGGGAATTGATAGCAACTACGAGTCCGCTCTGAAATAGGACCCAAAAGACTTGATTATCTTCAATACGTTGTGCATCCTTTGAAGCCCACAAGTTTTCGTATCGCGCTCCCTCGCACATACGTGGCTCGAACTCGGGGAGAACTGAGTCTTCAAGGGCTTCCCACGTGACCAACGCGATGAGGAGTAGTAGCCATGAGTAGCAAAATGCTTTTCCCTGATCCTGGGCCTCGCGCACATTCTCCAGAAATTCGTTGCACAAGAACTGGGACCAATTGTAGCAGACCCCCTTTTCATAGTGTCCAGCCAACTGAATTAGATATGTAGGGACAATTGCAACTTTACATTTGCGCATCATTTTGTAGGCTAACAACAAGGTGCCCATGCGCGCACTAGGGTCACTGATAGTGTTGATCATGAACCCCCTAGTGTTTCTTTCCAAATGATAATCCTCATGCACTTTATCAGTGATCTGTTGTTCATATTTCTTCTCGACACGTTCCATGGGATTCATCCCTTTCATGGGCAAGCTAGTGATACGGTGAATGAGCTTTGTGTCTATGGGAATTTTATCCTGTATCCATAAGCTACCATTATGGACCAGGGCAAACAACTAGCGCACAAGTCAGTTTGTGACGTTGTAGTGGCTAAAATGAGGTATCTGCAGTAGGTTTAATAGCTTGGAACCAGCCAATATGCTTGTTGAGTCTCAAAATTGTTCTCCATATTCATACATATTTCCATTATGGCATAACCATTTAGCTCTTATTTCATAGCCATTTGACATAAAACCCTACATCAAGTAACCATTTTCATAAATATATGGGTTAGGATCCTTGTTTTCCAAAGTTATTTATTTTATGTATTTTAAGTGAATTTATTATTAGAAACTAGAAAATTAACATAGTTTCATATATTTATATATGTGTTATGAGTTTTGTGACATGTATAGGTCAAAAGGAGACTTCTAGAAGACCCTTATGTGGCACTCTAAAGCCAAATTCGAATTTGGTTGGAGAAGATTATGGGATCAAGAGGATATGTGTCTCACTTCCTTGTTGTATTGAAATTCTAAGAGGATGTGTCTCATTCCTCAAGTTGTGTTGAAACTCTAGAAAGACATGTGTCTTATCATTTCCTATTTTGATTGTAACTCTAGAGATGGAGGGAGAGATTCATGGACTCCCATTAATGAGATGACTCCTCATATTTTGTATAAATAGGAAAAGTTTTCTCCTATCATAGGTAATGAGGAAGTAATGGCGTAGTAGAGAAGTCTTTTGTAACAAAGTTCAAGATGGAATGGGATGTAGATTTGTGAGTTCTTTTTAATAGAGAAATTCGGTTCTTTGATGCTGTTTTGATTACAACTTTAAGGAGCTGAAGGACTTCACCAAATTGGTAGCAGAGGGCCCCTGCTATCCAAGGAGGCTTTTACATGTTTTCTAGATAAGTTGCTTTCAATTCTGTTTTGTCATATTTCTTTACTTAGATTGCTTTCTGAAATCATAGCTTTTAGCATAATTTTTCATGGCAGCCCGGGCATTTGCACATCTTTTTATGACTAATGACATGGAATCAATATTGTTCTGCTGCTAATTTACTTTTTGTTTAATTCCAGCACTGCTTTGTTTATTTCAGTCTTGCACATTTGTTTCAATAGTTAGATTTAGATATATTAAATTGCTCATGTCATTTTCAGTTACCTCCGAAAGCCACAGCTGGACTGATGGTGAGGGATTGAAGTATGAGTGTGTAGTTTGATATTAGTTTACTTTCTGCAAGTTAGATATATTAAATTGCTCATGTCATTTTCAGTTACCTCCGAAAGCCACAGCTGGACTGATGGTGAGGGATTGAAATATGAGTGTGTAGTTTGATATTAGTTTACTTTCTGCAAGTTAGATATATTAAATTGCTCATGTCATTTTCAGTTACCTCCGAAAGCCACAGCTGGACTGATGGTGAGGGATTGAAGTATGAGTGTGTAGTTTGATATTAGTTTACTTTCCGCAAGTTAGATATATTAAATTGCTCATGTCATTTTCAGTTACCTCCGAAAGCCACAGCTGGACTGATGGTGAGGGATTGAAGTATGAGTGTGTAGTTTGATATTAGTTTTTTTTTTTACAAATTAGATATCAGATTGCTCAAGTTGTTTATGGTTACCTCCGAAAGCCATAGCTGGACTAATGGTGAGGGATCAGGATATAAGTTGATGTAATTTGATTTAGATTTACTTTGTTGCAATTCTTGGATTTCTTTAAGCATAGTTTCTTTTGTGTTTAGACAGCAGCAAGGATGATTTGGTTTTCATGCTCAATAGTTCAATGTTTGATTTATTAGGCTAGCAGCACATTTTCATTTCCTTTCAAGTTTTGTCATTGAATGTTTCAAATTCCTTTTGAAGTTTGAAGTTTGGTAAATCATTATAAAGGACATCATTGCCTTGAATATTCATAACCATACTTGTCTTTTAGAATTTCCATCTCACATTAGGAAACCAACCAAGATCAATAAAAATCAAAAGCAATAGTAGAATGGGTATCTTGCACATATGATCGTCACACTATACGTCGATTTCACGAATCGGTTGATAATGATATAATTTATGTTAGCAATTTAGGACACACTAAATTGACCAAACATTTTGGCGCCGTTGCCGGGGAAGTGTAACTAGGTAGCCTTATTTCTTACATCTAAAAAAATTAATAATTCTTGAGTATGCTCTCCTCCTGCACTTTGTGTGATCTGGAGGATCAGAAAAAGGATTGTTATGTAAAAAAAAATTTAATAATTCTTGAGTATGCTCTCCTCTTGCACTTTGTGTGATCTGGAGGATCAGAAAAAGAATTGTTATGTGAAAAAAAAAAAAGAGGAGACAAAATAAAACTTCATCATTTCAATTGATTCAACAATTTAAAAAAAAAAAGAAGTTGTTTTCATGAAAAACTTTTGATTTCAATAAATTGTTTTGTTTAATGAATATATATGTGTATTTTTAAATTTTTGAAAATATACATACATAATTTTATTAAACAAATCAATTAAAAAAATAATAAAAAAATTAAATTGTTTTGTTACTAAGATATATATGTATATTTTTATTTTTGAAAATATATATATAATTTTAATAACAAATCATTTAAAAAATAAATAAATAAATAAATAAATTGTTTTGTTTAGTAAATTACATATGTATATTTTTAATTTTTCAAAATACAACATGTGTAATTTTATTAACAAAACAAATATAAAAAAAAAAATCATTTTGTTTAGTAAAATATACATGTGTATTATTAATTTAAAAAAAAAAAAAATATATATATATATATATATATATATATATATATATAACATGTAATTTTATTAACAAAACAAATAAAATAAATCAAAATAAATCAACAGATGCCATAACATGGCCCATGACAAAACAGAGAGGACGAACTAGACGCTAACTCCGAGCCTGGGCTCAAAGCAAAATCCTGTGAAGAGCGATAGAATATTTCAAATAAAAAAAAAAAAATTCAATGGCATGACAATCATTTTGGTGCAGTGAATTGGCTTTTGCAAGCGTCATACCGACTACAGGATTTTAGCAAGGATTAGAGCGACAGGTGATGCTGCCAAGAGATTGTCATGCGAGTCCAACGCTGTTTCAATAACATATCTCAGTACCTTGGTGTATCTCCACTTTACTTTGCTGTAGACATCTACATTCATAGTTTTAAAATGATAACAAAAACTTATGCTTTGTACGAGTCAATGTGAATCAAACTCTTTAGTGAATGAGATATCGGGGGCCGCCTTCACACCAAAATTAATGTACATTGCAAGTCTAGCTGCATCCTACTGGCTACTAATCGTTTATGGTTATGCAAATTTCCCAGTGGAGCATACCATCCCACGATGATCAGCCACCTCGCTGTATATGTGAAGATAGCTTCTGAGAAACAAGTGAGACTTACCAGGACTAGACAATGTGTTATTAAAGTTCAGATCTGATTTAGAAATCCATCTACAGCACAGACAACAATCAAATTCGAAATTGATTTTTGTTGCTGAAGCAGAAGCCAGAAAAACGCAACTATTTTTGACACGTCATTTTGAAACGCATTTTATGAACGATTGAGGATGAATTTTGAAAAAATAAAACATGGGTTTTTTCGCCAACGTGGTCAATTAGATAACCCAAAAATCATTTTACGAAATTCGTGGCGGTCTGGGAGAATTTCTCGGTTCTTTGAAGGCCATTTTTGCCTGCCGCGTGAGGAAAAACGGTTTTTTCTGAGTGAAGAATTTGAAAACGGCACTCTGCATTGATAATTCGGTTTCCTGATTTCTAGGAAGAAGAAACCAAGTTGAAATCAAATTCTTAACGTGGCATTTAATCCACATTCCACTCATTTTTGAATTCAAATTGACTTCGTCTACTTTCTGAATGTTGGATTTCATTAATTCTTCTTTCTTGCATTGTCTGAACGGCTGACACTTCTGACTTTAGAAAATCAAGCTATCAAGAAGCGTATCACTGGTTTTTGGTCTAGAGCAGTTCATTGGCAAGTGGTGGTTTACATTGGAATTCATTTTTTTCATTTATTTAATAAATTGTTTTGTTTAAATTTTATATATATATATATATGTATATATATATTAAATGTAACATATATAATATGAAAAAAAAAAAATTACATTTTTCTTTTTCAATTTTGTTATTAAAAAAAAAAAAAAAAATTGCATTTCTCTTTTGTTGTTTAAAAAAAAAAAAAAAAAATTTGATTCAATGAAATGAATAAATTATTTGCTCGTTTTTCTGAAGGTATTGATTAATTTTGGACTGATGATGAAGGATGAATGGCTAACTTTTTTATTCAAGATTTTTAGCTACAGAAACCGTCGACATTCTGCAGCTAAAGTCCAATTCCGCAGCTGTTCTCCAATTCCGCAGCTAAAGTCCAATTCCGCAGCTGTTCTCCAATTCCGCAGCTGAAAAACCTCATTGTTCAAATCAGCGTAACTTTCTCATACAAAATCAGATTTTGATGATTTAAGTATCGTTGGAAAGGTCTCAACAAGATCTATACAATGAGAAATCCATCATTAGAGTTTGAAATGGTAAATAATGAAATAAATTGCTGAAAATAAGCAACATTCAACTTGAGGCACTAATTCCAAAATAGGTATAAATTCTTTTGATTTTTCCTTTGAGAACTTGTTTCATTAATACAAATTCTTAGTTTTGTGTGTAAATATCATAACTAGAGAGATTGATCACCTCTCTCCTTTGATAATCTTACATTCCATTGCAGAAGAAGTATTAGTTTTTTTTGCAGGTTCCAGGAGGAAGGACAAATGACTACAAAAGAATGGTGTCTCTCTAAGAGACCAATTTGTTTCATAAGAGGATGATCAACAACAAAGAGGAAATATGCTGATGCAAAATCAAATCTAAACACTTGAAAAACTTTCAGATACTATTGTCTCCATTACATCCATACCTCATAATAAACCATTCACCTCATTTCACTTCATGTTTTCCATTTACATTCACATCCACTTTCCATTTCTTTTTGTCCATTCATAACCACAAATAAAAGCAAGAAGCTCATTCACATGCTTATTGCCCATTTCCATTTCTACTTTCCATTTTCATCTTCCATTTCCATCTTTCATTTCTTGTCATTTTCATTCCGCAAATAAGCCCTGCTTCAATGCAAACTATTGAGTTCATAGTCCTTTGAGTCTAAGTTCTTTGTAAAAACACCTTGAGGCTTGCATGTTTTAATGGCAAGTTCTCATGCTGATAAACAATGGGAATACACTAATGTCCCTTGTTCGTCAGATCTTCTAGGTGACTCGACATCAGCAAATTCATTCGTACCTAGCAAGATGTGTTTGGGCATCTTGACTCTCATTGTCATCAGTGGTGAGAGTTCTCGTGTTGACTAGTGGCATCCATTAATGGCCACTAAGCCAACAATTTCCTACTATGTTCGACATCAGAACATCTTTTCACATAGTAGGAATTGTGCCAATGAGTTTTGAAGACATGAAGACTATTATTTTCAGCATTTTGGAGCAGATTCAACAAGTTTTAGTAGAAGCAATAAAAAGTCATCTTATCTCTTTATCCATGAATCCTCTTGTTCAGCCACTTGAAGAAGAATATGATCAGAATTTTGCAGCCACCACACATACACAACTCATCCACATTTAAGGTAAGTGAAGGTATGTTGTGTTCTAATTTTTAGTCATGTAATTCATTAGAATGCTAAAATTGTAACTTTGGAAAAATTTCTCACTCCCTTTTTCACATTGTCATATCTTTAGTTGGGGGGAAGGGACATCATTTCATATCCACATGTCATACACTATCACACATTTTCATTTCATTTCCATACACATATACTTTCCAACCAACTATTGTTGCAACATGATCCAAAAGATTATATGCCTTGCAAATGATCAATTCATTGATGAAGTAATTGATTCTAAATGTTTTCATGAACTTTGATGCAACAAAAAAAATAAAGCATTGTTACACAAGAACCAATGCTTCAAAAAAAAAAAAAATGGTTGTCACACAAGAACCAACCATTGAAAAAAAAAAAAATGTTGCAATCAAATGTATTATACTTTGCCAAAAAGGAAAATATCAAGAAGCAAAGTTTGGAATGAATCTATATGAGTCCAAACTCATAAAAGATCAACTCATGGACAAATGAATCATTGCAATAGTTGCATGAGGACATGCAACAACTTCAGTTGGGGGGTATGTTGAGTCTCAAAATTGTTCTCCATATTCATACATATTTCCATTATGTCATAACCATTTAGCTCTTATTTCATAGCCATTTGACCTAAAACCCTACATCAGGTAACCATTTTCATAAATATATGGGTTAGGATCCTTGTTTTCCAAAGTTATTTATTTTATGTATTTTAAGTGAATTTATGATTAGAAACTAGAAAATTAACATAATTTCATATATCTATATATGTGTTGAGTTTTGTGACTTGTGTAGGTCAAAAAGGAGACTTCTAGAAGACCCTTATGTGGCACTCTAAGGCCAAATTCGAATTTGGTTGGAGAAGATTATGGGATCAAGAGGATATGTGTCTCACTTCCTTGTTGTATTGAAACTCTAAGAGGATATGTGTCTCATTCCTTAAGTTGTGTTGAAACTCTAGAAAGACATGTGTCTTATCATTTCCTATTTTGATTGTAACTCTAGAGATGGAGGGAGAGATTCATGGACTCCCATTAATGAGATGAATCCTCATATTTTGTATAAATAGGAGAAGCTTTCTCCTATCATAAGTAATGAGGAAGTAATGAAAAAGTAGTAGAGAAGTCTTTTGTAACAAAGTTCAAGATGGAATGGGATATAGATTTGTGAGTTCTTTTTAATAGAGAAATTCAGTTCTTTGATGCTGTTTTGATTACAAATTTAAGGAGCTGAAGGACTTCACCAAATTGGTAGCAGAGGGCCCCTGCTATCCAAGGAGGCTTTTACATGTTTTCTAGATAAGTTGCTTTCAATTCTGTTTTTTCATATTTCCTTACTTAGATTGCTTTCTGAAATCATAGCTTTTAGCATAATTTTTCATGGCAGCCCGGGCATTTGCATATCTTTTGACTAATGACATGGAATCAATATTGTTTTGCTGTTAATTTATTTTTTCTTAGTTTTTGTTTAATTCCAGTATTGCTTTGTTTATTCAGTCTTGCACATTTGCTTCAGTAGTTAGATTTAGATATATTAAATTGCTCATGTCATTTTCAGTTACCTCCGAAAGCCACAGCTGGACTGATTGTGAGGGATTGAAGTATGAGTGTGTAGTTTGATATTAGTTTACTTTCTACAAGTTAGATATATTAAATTGCTCATGTCATTTTCAGTTACCTCCGAAAACCATAGCTGGACTAATGGTGAGGGATTGAAGTATGAGTGTGTAGTTTGATATTAGTTTACTTTCTGCAAGTTATATATATTAAATTGCTCATGTCATTTTCAGTTACCTCCGAAAACCATAGCTGGACTAATGGTGAGGGATTGAAGTATGAGTGTGTAGTTTGATATTAGTTTACTTTCTGAAAGTTAGATATATTAAATTGCTCATGTCATTTTCAGTTACCTCCGAAAACCATAGCTGGACTAATGGTGAGGGATTGAAGTATGAGTGTGTAGTTTGATATTAGTTTCTTTTTCTGCAAATTAGATATCAGATTGCTCAAGTTGTTTATGGTTACCTCCGAAAGCCATAGCTGGACTAATGGTGAGGGATCAGAATATAAGTTTATGTAATTTGATTTAGATTTACTTTGTTGCAATTCTTGGATTTCTTTAAGCATAGTTTCTTTTGTGTTTAGACAGCAGCAAGGATAGTTTGGTTTTCATGCTCAATAGTTCACTGTTTGATTTATTAGGCTAGCAGCACATTTTCATTTCCTTTCAAGTTTTGTCATTGTATGTTTCAAATTCCTTTTTAAGTTTGAAGTTTGGTAAATCATTATAAATGACATCATTGCCTTGAATATTCATAACCATACTTGTCTTTTAGAATTTCCATCTCACATTAGGAAACCAACCAAGATCAATAAAAATCCAAAAACGACAAAAAGTAAGAGATAGGTTATCTTGCACATATAGTGCGTCACACTTCGTCAGCTTACGAATCCCTGGTTGATAATTTATGTTAGCAATTTAGGACACACTAAATTGACCAAACAATGCTTGCCCATGGCATTAGGACCACCTTCAACACGTCATCCTTCAATACCCGTTCAAGATAAAGCTCAGGTGCCTGTTCTGGGAAGGCATCCAAATTGGCCAAGTCGTAGTCGTCGAATTTGACTGAGTGGAGCTTGCCAAAGGAGTCTCCAATTATGGGGACCTCTCTTGGAATCAGCATCATTTTCATATAGGTGCGTAGGCCATCGATATTCTTAGGTGTGCGCGTCGAGGGCCTATGAGGCCAGACATAGGGCGGCAACCATTTTATCGGTTCAGGGATCCGTGCCTCTTCCTGAGCAGAAAGAGGCTACTTCAAAGGGTTAGGAAACCATGCTAGGGGCACCGTTTGGGGGGATTTCACATTCTGAGGGGAGGTGCAGGGCTTCCCTCCATCCCACTTCGCAGGTTTCCCCAACCCTTGGCCTTTTTCCTTCCCTTTCTACTTTCTATTGCTTGGCGTGGACATAACCTCCTCAACTTCAGGGTTAACTTCTAGTACTTCATCCGACTCTTTCTCCTTCGAGGCCACGATCTGGGAAGATTCGGTGAGATTATATGCAATAATTCTGGCGTGAAAGATAAACTCAGGGTGGCTACTATCTGAGGGGGAAGCACGCTTAGACATGAACAAGGCACAATAGTCATAGACTCGTACAAAACATAAACTTCTCAAGATACATGGAACCCTCTTTTAAGCTATCCTGTTGCATTTGTAGCCTTGGAGATCAACCAATGGTTGGTTGAAACTGATCAGGAACCTACCATCAAGTAAACAGTAACAAATCTTTAGAAATCGCCTCATTAATTGTTGGTCACCTGCTCCTTTCAACGGTAAAAATTTCTTTTTACCCAGTTTTACTGTTCCAATGGCTAGTTTTCGTAGTTGTAGATTACCCCTGCGCTTCCAGCGTACCTTCTATGCTCTGAGCACACCCCTGCACTCCCAGTGCACCTCCTGCGTTCTAAGCACACCCCTGCGTTCCCAGAACACCTCTCTGGGCCTCCAAACCTGTGATCGATCCCTACGCATACCACAGTTTAGCCTGCATTTATCCCCTTTTCTACATGTATCCTGCCCTATACAGCTACTCCAGCCATATAGTCATTTGATCTGGTATGGTTTGAGCCAAATTCCATTTACATAGCCTGGTACCATATCACCACATAGCGTAATTAACTGGATCGCCCCTCCGTCAGTAATTTCCTTTACCATATAGGGACCAAGCCAGTGCTGACAGAACTTCCCTGGATGTTTCACAAACTGGCTATCGTATAGCAGGACCAATTCTCCCTCCGTAAATGTCTTTTGCCAAATATTTCAATTGTGCCATGCCTTATCCCGAGCCTTTTGAACTTGTTGATGGAAGTTAGCAATGAAACAATCTTCCTCCAAGGCCACAAGCTGTGCTAACCGTTCCTCCATGATATCAGGTTCCACCATATTGGTAACAGCTGCGATGTGCAGGCTAGGAACAATATACTCCATGGGCATAATGGCCTCCTTTCCATAGACCATCCTAAACGGTGTCCTCCCAGTCAACTTCTTGCAGGTGTTTCGATAGGCCCAAAGGACTAATAGGATGCGCACGTCCCAGTCGCTGCGGTCGGCATTACAGACCTTGGTCAATGCCTGCTCTAATATCTTATTAAAATTTTCTACAGCTCCATTTTCCTCTGGATGATATGGGGTGCTTTTTGCGTGGTGGATCCGAAATTCTTCAGTCAAGGCCTGTATCGTTTAATTAACAAAATGTGTACCTCTATCGCTCATTAATATCTTCGGACAACCAAACATGATCAGAATCTACTCAAAAATGAAGTGCACAGTAGTATCTGCAATGCAATCCTTCATAGCTTGTGCTTCGGCCCACTTGGTTACATAATCAGTTGCAGTGATGATGTAGCGCACACCTGTCTTCTTTCTTGGCAGGTTGATGGGCCCAAAAAAGTCGATGGCCCATTTTTCAAACGCTTGTAGGGCCATTTGTGGTTTCAAGGGCATTTCGTCTCTACACGATGGCCTTCCTGTCATTTGGCATGTATCACAGGCTTTTCAATAATCGTGAGAGTCACTATGAAGTGTGGGCCACCATAGCCCAGCTCTCAAGATCTTTTGCGTCGTTCCATTCCCTGCGTAGTGACCTCCTACTATGTCCCCATGAGCTTCTGCTAAGATGGCATGCCTTTCATGCTCCAACACATATCTTTGCAGCACCTCGTCATCTCCCAGCTTATACTGATGGCCTGCGATGATGGTAAAATCTGTTGCATGGGTTACCAACTCTTTCTTTTTTTGTACCGAATACTCTGCAGGTGCCATCCCCGTACTCAAGAAGTGAATGATGTCGGTGAAGTGCGCATCAACTACCTTAATAGCGAATAGTTGCGCGTCAGGAAATCCTTCTTCTAGATTGGTCAGCTCTTTACCACTTTGGATTTGGGATAAGTGGTCCAGCCCATCATTCAACTTTCCCGGCTTGATGTTGATCTCAAAGTCATATTCTTGGAACAGCAGTAGCCATCGGTAGATTTCCCCCCCACAACATAGGCTTATTCACTAGGTACTTCAACGTTGAGTGATTTTAAACATCTTGAAGTGCCCTCCTAAAAAATAATGCTGGTATTTTTGAAAGGTGTATACCATGGCCAACGCCTCTTGCTTAGTATTGGAGTAGTTGTGCTCCGCACCAGAAAGTTTCCTACTAGCAAATGCAACCGGATGGTCAATGACTCCATCGCCAGGCTGCATAGGGACATCTCCTAGGGCGATTCCTGACGCATCTACGTGAACATGGAAAACCTTCGCCAAACCAGGAAAGATGAGAATAGGCACAAAGACCATCCTCTCCTTGAGTAGCTCGAAGCTCTTCTAATACTCCCTGTCCCAAAAAAAATGAAATGTCCTTCTTTAGCAATTTTTCCATAGGTGTTGTGATTAGCGCATACCCTTGAATGAACTTTCTGTAGTAGCCTGTGTGTCCAAGGATAGAGCGTAGCTATTTCTCAGTTGTAGGTACTACCAAATTGATGATAACTACTACTTTGGTGGGATCAACCATCAATCATTGTCGACAAACTATGTGACCGAGCAAGATCCCGAAGGGTGTGCAAAATATGCACTTCTTGATATTCAGGGAAATATGGTGCTTTCTACAAGAATCCAACATCATGCATAGGTTTGAGACGTGCTTATTTACCAACCCGAAGACAGTCCAGTCATCAAAATATACCTCCAAAAACTTGTGGATGAATTCCTTGAATACTGTGACCACCACCTGCGAAAAGATGGCAGGGGCGTTCTTGAGTCCAAATGGCATGACAATGTATTGAAAAGATCCCCATTCAGTGGCGAACGTGGTTTTGCTACGATCTTCAGGTGCAATCCTGATATGATGGCAGCCCAAGGACCCATCCGTAAACGAGTATGCTTTCTGCCCTCCCACACTATCCATGATTTCATCTGAGAATGGCGTAGGAAAAGTATCATGCACGCAAGCTTCATTTAATTTGTGCAAGTCAACACAGATCCGTATTTCTCCCTTAGTCTTTTTCTCCTGAACCACCATAGGACTTACCCAATCTGACTATTCGACCTGTTCGATGATACCTGTGGCTATCATTTTGTTTATTTCTTCCTTGACTTTTTGTTTGTACTTAGGGTTCAACCAATAAGGGCACTGCTTCACAAGGCACGCATCTGGCTTTAAAGTGATGTGCATGACCCCGAGGTCCCCTGTAATTCCTTTGAATTTTGAAAATTTTGTTGGGAATAAGTCCTGGTATTCCATGAGGATTTCTGCAACTTTTCCCACAACATCATCATCCCGGTAGTCCCCAATTTTAGCTAGCTTAGGCTACTCCTTCGTTTCAATGTTGACTTCTCGCAGCTTCAGAGGCTTAGTGACATTGACGGTCTGTAGTGGGGGTCCAGCAACTGCATGCTCTCCCTCCGACTCTGGGATAGAGACATTTCGTGGGTCTTCATCACACTCCTCCATTGATAAATTGTGGCAGTTGAAAATATCCTACATCTGTGTTTCCCATGGTGGTGCCCCATGTGCTGCGCAAGGGTGTGAGTCATCAAATACTAAGGCATATATATCTTATAGAGCTTCGTCGAGTGCCTCCATTCCACCTACCAATCCAAATTTCCCTACAAACTCATCCTTCAAATTTTCCTAGTGGTGGGTCCACTGGTGTAGTTATACATATAAATAGCATGCAGTGGGGATTGGCCCCAAGGCATGAATGAACATGTGAACCCATTCCTCTGCAGTTTGTTCACACCATTTCCCCATCCATATGGACAACTGCTCACACAAGTCTCCTGGGCCAAGGAAAGTTTTTACACATAGGTGAGCCGGGGGTTCAAACCATAGGACCATCATTTCACGACACTCCTTCAAATCCTAGAACGTCCCCTTATGTGTGTCCCACCACCTCACAGGGGTTGCGCGCATGGCTAGATTAAGGGCCCATATCCTTCATTCCCTTGGGATTTCAGCTTCAAATGCTCACAAAAATTCTCTAATACTACCAGAACCATCAAAGTAGGGAAGTTCTCTTATCTCTAAGGATATACACTGGAATTTCTTTGTGATTCTAAGGCATTGCAGCGCAGATACATCATGTAACCGATTCTTCCAATTTTCTATCTCCCCGTCAGAGTCAAAGAATCATTTGTTTTCATTCTCCTAGTAAAGCACACCATCAGCTATAGGAATGATCCAATCCTTGTCTTGAGCAGTTAATTTGTAGATGTGATCCACATCCTCTTCTTCGTGCATAGGTTCTGTATACCACTCTCCTTCCATAGGGTCCAGTGGGACTATCACCCTCGTGCCCTCATTCTCAAACACCATGATCCTTTTCTTCAGGTTGATGATGCCTCCCATATCTATTGCCCAATCCAATCCTAGGAGCGCAGATAGGGGTCTGCATCTTCCACAACCTCAATTACCTCAAAGTCGGCGTAGACCTTAACTCCTGCAATATCTACCATAATCTTTGACAGCCTCCCCAGTGGTATGATCTTCTGTTGTTTGGTCATGCGCAGCTGGATAGTAGACCATTCTAACTTAGGCTCTCCCATCTGCTGCCAAGTTTGCTTGGGAAGTACATTCGCATCTTATCCCAGGTCCAAAATAACCTAATCCATCTCATAGTCACCAATCTGCGTTGTTAGCCGCATTTCCCGACTAGTGTGCTTCTTATGCTTGTAAATTTTTTGCACATCCTTAACTTCTAGGGGAGGGTTAGTTCTCTCTATGTAGCTATGTATTAGGGTTTGCAAATTTTCTGCTGCCTTCTGGTTGGATAGCAGCTTCATACATGCCTGTAGAAATGTTTTAACTTTGTCATATGTTCTTAGGTTTGCTGGAGCTTTTGAAATAGGTGCCTCATCCTTAGTAAAGTCTTTGTGAGCTGCGACGAAGGTTTCCTTTTCCTTCTGTAGGTCCAATCTTTTCTGTTTGACATCTGCTTCTCAGATAAGAGGTTCAGTTTCGGCTTTTTCCTCAACTCCCCCAGTAGCCATGCCACTGCGCGTTATGACATTAATACTTGGTCCTTCATCACGTGGTTCTGCCTTAACCCTCTACACGTTCTATGTAGGCGTCCGTTGTTTTTCCTGCATTTTTGCTATCAGAATTGGACAATCTTCAATCACATGGTCTGGTTGACTACAATACCAGCAATATTGTCTCATAGGGTTCGGACATTCCCTCACAAAGTGCCTACCTCCCCACAGTTGTAATAGATCAATTTTCCTCTTCCTCAACCTGCGTCTCCACCCCTTCCCCCTCCCCTGCCCCTATCTAGGGAGCCTCCTCTGCTTGAGGGAGATAGTGGTGAAGAAGGGTCAGCTTATACCCTGTATAGGTTTCCTTGATCTATCATCAAGTCATAGGTCCAGCATTTATGCTCTTCATGCCCCACAGAGGAGAAGAATCGACACCATTGTTGCTTCAATTCTAGAACGTAAGCACCAAGACAGGGATAGTGGTTAGTATTATGTAGCCCGGCAACACGACAATCAGCACACCATAACGTCGGACCACTTGGTCCCGTAGCCTCCTTAGGACACAATGGGCTAGGTCCCCCAGCCTACATGTAATCTTCCAGCAGAGGACACTGATCCTTGGTATGGTAATACACCTTGCATCTTATGCACCATATGTCTAGACTAGCCTCTTACCCTTGTTCTTTCCGCAAGTTTTGTATTTCAAGGTGCATTGCCTCCAACTTTCCCTGGATCTGTTGTACCCCAAATTGAGCATCTTCCCTCGGTGTAGCCTCTAGTTTCATAGCAATATCCAAGGCCTTTTCTTGCATTGAAATCGACTGTTGACCCATAGGTCCGCGCAGGTAAGGCAGCAGCATAGTGATAAAACATTCCTTGTGCTACCTATCATCATAATGAAATTCCCCATCTCTAACAACCTTTTTTAACCATTGATCAGCTTCCCATATCGACTCAGTGGGTCCTTATCTAAAGTCTTTCAAGTCGACCACTATTTGAGAGTAGGACTTAGGCTTCCAGAACTATTGTTTTAACGTTGTCTTAATCTCTTGAATAGATGGATCCGCGTGTTGTCCTATGTACCCCATATACTAATCCAAGGCCCTACCTTCAAAGGCGAGTGATAGCTACGATCTCTTTAAAACATCGGTAGCCACATTCTGCGCAGTCCATACGGATTATGCGACAAACCAAAATTGGTACATATCTTCATCCCCTACACCCTTGAAGGTAGGTAGCTTCATGTGCATGGCCATATCATCTTCTAGTGGCAGCAGAGGTATTGGTGAGTTCTTACCCTTATGTTGACTTGAAGGTGGTGTAGCTAGAGGACTATGTGCAGCCGACCCTCTTAATGGACTGTAGACAAATCTATCTCCTTCTTGATTAGTTCGGTAGTACTTACCACTTCGTGTTGTGCTCTCACTTAAATTAGAGGTCATTCACTCGGTGTGGCTGCACATAACGCCCTTTTTGCACAATAATATTTTGATTAATAATGGCAATGTTTTCAAGAACTTACCCCAGAAACCTTTGAAGAACCTCTGCTCTGCTTCATAATAGGATACGAATTGATCGACTGCGAATTCTATTATGAATCCTCCTAGCATGCTATCTACCCAGTGATCTACTGTATGGGTTATTGTATTGTCAGCCCCTTCCAGCTGTTGAATCAATTATGGTGTCCACTTCATAACCTAATCTTCCTTCCAGCATGTCTGGAATTCTACAAGCCTTGCCAACCACTCCTTAAGCTCGTGCGCAAAGGTTACAAAGAAAATTTCATAAACTTCAGTGAAGATGTACGTGTTCTTCCACTTCTCAGCCGTCAATTTTGTGTTGCAATTCTCCTTCACAGCAAATTCCCGAATCTGTCTTTCAAACCAATCTTCAATTTCCACCCTCTTAGGTCTCCAAGGACCTCACGGCATTACCCAATCTCTCTCTCAAAATGCTCCTGGTCCTGGAAACGCAACCATTTTTTGGCTTGAGGGGTCCTGACCCAGGTTTGGGGGTTAACGTTTGCCAGGAAACACCTATACTACTGGCCCTTTCGGCAATGACATGCTTGCGTAGGCCAAGGTCTCACTCGAAGTAGTATGGGAGGGTGTTAGAACCAAGTTTCTACAGCCAGAGAGAGAGTAGGTAAGTCGAGGCAGATCTGTGTTATAACTTACTAGGTTCTCACAGAATGAGTCTATTCACAACTCTTTTAATAGTGTAATCAGCATATAACCATACAAATCTATCAGATCTAATCAGTTACAGTCGCATCCACATGTGCATTACCAAATATCATAGTATATTACTATAACCACAGCCAATATCAGATCACAGATATACTTATGCCAATTCCATAACATAGATACATTCGCAGCTTAAAGAGGCGTCACAGATGCACTTCAATAGTAAACATGACCAATTCAGATAACACAAAGATATTTTAATGATACTTCGCATTCATTAACATTCAGATCCACTTACAACCAAAACACAACCCACGCACACAGCCTAGCAAGGTCTGCACACAACAAAACTGAGGATCTCTGTGCACACAGCCAGCAAGATTCCTTACCTAAAACAACCCAAATAGATCTAATAGTTCACACGTAACATCAATCTATCAACTTTTTTCTCTACTAGACCCAACTATCTATCTATTTATAACAACTTATCCTTTGTTATCTGATGGTCCGCAAACTATGGTTTGCGAACCCTAGAGCTACCCTTTAACCCATTACAAACATTAGGGGCTTTGACCTACCCCAAAACCCCTACATAGGACCGACTTTAACAAAATTCTACCAAAAACGCAGGTTAGGGAACCTCGTTCCAACACTCGGTGTGGCTGCACATAACACCTTTTTTGCTCAATAGCATCTTAATTAGCAAGGGAAATATTCGCAAGAATTTACCTCTCAAACCCTTCAAAAATATTCTCTCAGATTCAGAGTATGACACAATCTGATCTACTGCAAACTCTGTCAAAAATCCACCCAAGATACTATCAACCCAGTGATCTACAGTCCGGGTGATTTTTTTATCAGTATTTTCCAATTTCTGGATCAATTCAGGGGTCCACTGCGTAACCCTATCATCCTTTCCACAGGTCTGGAACTCTGCTAATCTCAACAACCACTCTTGCAACTTGTGCGCAAAGGTCACAAAGAAGATCTCATGCACCTCTGTGAAGATATACTTATTTTTCCACTTTTCAGTAAAAAACTTCTTGCTTCTGTTTTCTTTTAGGGAAAACTCCTGGATCTGCTTTTCCAACCACTCGTCAATTTCAGACTTTTTTGGGTTCCAAAAACCCTAACTCATCACCTGGTCTCTCTCTCAAAGTGCTCCCAGTCCCGGTAATAGAACCATTTGTTGGTTTGAGGGGTCTTGACCCAGGTTCATATTTTAGGTTAACCAACAAAGCCTTGTACTATTGGCCCTTTCCGCAATGACCTGCTTGCGCAAGTCAAGGTCTCACCCAAAGTAGTATGGGAGGGTGCTGGAACTAGGTTTTCGCACCATGGAGAGAGATTTTGATGATGTGGATACCTTTAGATCTTGAACAAGTTTGTGCAGGGAAAGCCCTAACAAGAACCCTTAACAATATACCTTAACAAAATACCTTGTGCACAACCTGTAACTCATAATATAATCAATTAACAAATAGAGATATAACCCTATAGTACCAGATCTATGCATTCATGGTTCTTTTAAGCATCTATTACATGTACACAGTCGATCTACTAACAACATTCAATAGCACAGAGATACCAGGGAAATAACATACAGTGTAGCTCATAGCATATCATAGAGGCATTTAATATCATCAAAACGTCCTTATATTCATCAAATAGTTCAGGTTCCTCTTATAGACTCTTTCACATACCTGCGCACACAGCGAGCGGGGTCCGCACATAGCAAGACTTAAGGTCTTCATGCACATAGCTAGTAGGAGCCTTTACCCACACAAAACCTCAAAGAATATCTATCATGAATAGACGTACCATAACGCTTACTAGAACTGACTTCTTCAACTCATCCTAGACTCGTATTTATACCTTTAGCATGTGCTATACTAGGGTCCGCAAACCGTGGTTTATGACCCCTAGATCTACCCATTTTCCCATTACAATGCATGAGGGACTTTTACTCGCCCAAAATTCCCTTCACTTGTGTTTCACACGACCAAACTACGCAAAATATTCCAAAAATATATCCCAAAATTGCATTCACGGAACCACGCTCCAACAGAATCTAAGTTGGAAAAAATCCAAAAGCTCCTAAAATTTGTTCGATGAAACTCCAACTGCATTGATCATATGATTTCGATGTCACTAATTTCATAAGCATGCCAATAATTTTTTTGACCTTGAGGGAGTGAATGGTTTCATGCATGGAAATAATACCATCCAAAATTGGGCACCATTCAACATAGTCTCCTTGTTCTAACAAAGTAATCTCGTGGAGCGTAGGCTTGAGTTGAATAACAATGGTTTTAGAGATGATATTATAGATAACATTTCTTGTTGATATGTGTTTGAATTTATCAACATATTGACAGTTATGCTCTTTCTATATTAAAGTAATAAAGGAGGATTTAAAAGTATAGATAATTTTACCTGAATTCCAGTATTCTTCTATGGCCATCCAAATATTGTCTCCTACAAATGGAAAATAAGCTTGGAAAAATTAAATCATAAAACCATCAGGTCAAGGGACTTCTCGAACCCATGGACTTGATAGTGGTCGTAACCCCATCATAAGAGATTGAATTAAGGAGGTTTTAATTTTTCTTAGAAGTAAATAGAGGAGTAATATCAATAATAATGATAGCAATTGCTTCTCATATATCCTCCATTAGTTCTTACAAGTCATGGTTGGAGTACTGCTCCTTGATTTATTGTGTTATATATTCATATTTCTCTATTCATTTTCCATTGGTTGATTTCAAGTAGGAGATGAAATCGAGATTCTTATATTTATTATTATTTTTTGAAAAAATAAGTTCCAGTCACCTTCCTTTAGCCAATGAATCTTGGATTTTTTTCACAATTATGTTTCCTCCTGCTTATCCCTTATCCTTATTTCTCATTTAAGAGTGCCCTTTTGTATCTTCTATTATTCGAAAACTCCGTAAAGAATTATGTTGGATTTTATTTATTTTATTTCTCTCTCAAGCTTTACATTCTCAAAGAAAATGTTGTTGAAAACATCCTTGCTCCAGGTTTTGATTAGATGCTTAACCTCACTAGGTTTATTTTAAAAGTTTATCATAAAAGTACCATGGGTGGGACCTACCTCTAACCATCGTTTTTTCACATTTATCATAAATTTATGATGGTATAAATATAAATTTTCACATCTAAACAACCAAACTTTAAGAAATAGGGAGTATGCCTCAAAGAGTTGAATCAACCAATGAAAAAATGTAGCACACCCAACCCCATGCTATCATATTAGGGTTCTGGTGTGTAACTAGGCCCAACCTTCAAGGTTTACTATGATATGGGGTTATCAAATATCATATTTCTTTTTTCATTTCAAATCAAATCACAATTATGATACTTACATCGTCCTCATTTAGAGCTTTCCAATGATATAAGTTTCATCTCCTTTTGGTCTCTAGGCACAAAGTTGTGCCCATTTTGAAGATCTTACCATTTTTAAAGCCACATCAACATCTATATAAGCCACATGGATCACATGTGGTATCCCTTGGCCACATTTCACTCCCACAATAATCCACATAAGATGACAACTCGATGTACCGAATATCTTCCATATGAGTGTTTTCTTTGTAAAAAAGGTGTTTTATAACCCTCCCAATATTTTGGTATCCCAATATAGTTATGCTCATTACTATAAAATCTCAATATGTTGATATGGATATTGCTACAAAACTCTGGTATGTTGGCACAATTATATCCTTTGATATGTTGATATGGTGATATCCTCCAATATGTCGATATGTTGATATGTGTATATGTTGATATCCTAATATCCTCTTGTTGACAGACTAGAATGTACCGCTAACAACTAAGGGGATCTCCCAAGTGTAGGGTTCCAATATGACTATACATCGTTTAGTCTAGGAGCCCCATATGGTATGTGGGCTTGGTTTCCATCTCGTTCATTAATATTTTTCTTCCAACAATACAAGTGTCAACTTAAGAGAAAAATAAAACTTCAACAAATGCAACTAAGTTACCTATGGAAATCCAACATAATCGATACCATGAATAGCAACAACATAACTTCAAAGAATGAATCTTAAGAAAAGAAGTGTTAGAAAAGCTTCAAATAAGATCCACACATACATATAATATACTTTTATCAACCATGAATAAGTTAGTGATTAGTAACCATGTAAAATCATAGTCAAGCGTACAGTCATATAATAATACAATTCTAACGTCAATAAAGTATTTTTCCAATGCAAGCATTAGGTAAGGACGTCATATACCATCCATAATTTTCTTGAGGAATCCCATAAGACATCAAGACACACGAGGAAACAGTACACCAAAATTTCCACAAACATTAAATCATTAAGCTGAGAATATCCATGGTACCATCATATAAGACTTCCATCAAATCCATAAGTGAAAATCGAAAATTTCTTCTTGCATTTAACTAAAAATATCTCTTAGTTCTCAAAAAATATGCACAAAATATAAGTCTAAAGCCAAAAGTCCATTACAATGTGTCATGAGGACATATTTGATAGATCTCTTGGAGTTGAATTGGTTCCTAGGATACGTGCAACATTCTACAATGTTATGACCAAATTTTCCACATGAATAACAATAGCCTTGAAAAATATGTTGGTACCTGGATGGAAATATTCATAGAGGGATTTTCTTCTGAGGTTGTTCTTGTGAATCTTGTCCAATGAAGTCTACATGCATGTCAGATCTCATAGGTTCATTGTATTTTGTTGTAGAAGGTCCTGCTTCTTCTTCTTTGTAACTGATGCTAGTTCTATCATTGTAAGACCATTGATTGGTGATGAGTTCTTCCAATTCCCTTGAGTTGTTGGAATATTTTTGGACATTTTTTCCCTTCTTCACTTCCTTATGCAGCGAGACTACTTCGGCTTCTAATGCTTCCCTTTCTTGGTTGCTTTCTTCCAACTTCTTTTGAAGTGACTCTTCAATACATTTATGTTCTTCAACTTCAATTTTGAGACCTTGAACTTGTTCTTCAAGATTATTGGAACGTATCTTCTCAGCCTTGACCTCTTTTATAAGCTTTATTGCCTCCTTAGAAAATTCTTCTATTGTCAACCCTTCTTCTTCGTTGTTTGATCCCTCTTGTTTATTGTGCTTGGCCATAAACATTACTCTCTCATTGCCTTCTATTTCACTATCACTGTCTTCATCGGATGATGAGCTATCTTCTTTAGAGAGAAAGTTCCTTTTGAATCCTTTCTTTTTTCCTTTCTTGTTGAATTTCTTAAATCCTTTATTTCCTTTTGAGTTGCCATCACTTATGTTCGGACATTTTGCTGCGAAATGCCCAACCTCGCCACAGCCGAAACATATCAATGGAATTTTACCTTTGAATTTTCCCTTACCAATTTTTAGTTTTCTCGTAAATTAATCATATTCTCCATCTAAAAGACCTTCTTCAACATCTTCGTTTTCTTCACACTTGCAGGTGCAGGTCTTTGCCTTTGAAGGTTATTTTTCCTTATTGGTTTTCTTAGATGCAGCGAACGCAGTTTCTAGATGTGAAGTACTCTCTTCTTCATCAAGTCTCATTTCATATGCTATGAGAACTCCATGTAATTCCTCTTTGATGAGTTTGTCCAGATTTTCACTGTATTCTAAGACTGAAACCTTTGGGTTGAATCACCTTGGTAACGTTCTAAGAATATTTCGTATAATAGTCTTCTTATCAACAGGCTCTCCCAATCCTTATAGAGTGTTGGTTATTTCATCAACGTGTTGGAAGTATGCAGCAATGTTAACATTTTTTTTCATTCCAAGTAGCTCAAATTTTGCTATGTATATTTGAAGCTTTCCTTCTTTGACATTTTCGTCACCTGCATATATATTCTCAAGCTTGTCCCATACATTTTTAGCGGTTTTACAAACCAACACCTTATGATAAGAAGATTCAATAAGTCCATTCATAATAATATTCTTTGTTTTTGCATCATTTACCAAATTCTTCTTACCTTGTTCATCTGCGGTTGGTGTAAATCCATTTTGAACAGTATCCCATACTTCGTAACCTTGCGCCAAGAGATAGACCTCCAGTCTTCCTTTCCAAAGTGCATAATTATTTTCATTGAACAGAGGTACACCATTATTGGTATGCTCCATGACCTCCTTCCAGTTGTTAAACTACTATTGAAGCCTACCAAGCTCTGATACCAATTGTTGGAAATACCCAGAGTGGGGGTGAATCAGTTCTCCTTCCAATTAGTATTATTATTAATATTTCATAGCATTAGTTAATCTTCAATTATTATCAGTGTTTGTACAATTATATCAGTAAACAAAAAGAACACAAATGCACACATTTTTTAAGGTGGAAACCCCCTCCAGGACAAAAACCACCTGAATTCGTTTCTAATAATTTGTTAATATTCAACTCCAATTGAAATGAAAACTCCAACTTCCTTGAATCTAGAAAAGCATTCTTCTCCAGCTACCACTAGATGGATGCTCCAATGCCGAAGATTCTTCAGTAGTCAACTGAACGGATGCCCCAACACCCAATGAACTAGAACTCACCCTACCACCACCCTACCACCCTGAATTTTTCACAGGCTTGAACATGTTGGTGGCTTCATGCACCAACCTGGCACCACCCTACCAACCTATAGAAGAATAAAATAAGAATGGACTCTCGTACCAGGTAAAATGGTCCACTTTACAATGATATAGAATGATGTATAAGAAGAAGACACACTAGACCATAACCCCAACTATGACACAACCACATAATGATGTTCCTAGACCTCCTGACACTACCTCTTCAATTCTTGGCAGATAGACACTTTTAAAATTTTTACAATGACTCAGTACAATGATACCTTTACAATGACTGTATGCAGTGCTGCCCACTTGAAGACTTCATGTGGTGAACTTCTTGTTGTTGTTCTGCACCTTGATTATTGCTCTTGTCATGCTACTCTTTCTCACTCTTTAGAACATTATATCATGCATTGAGTCTTATCTTGATGAATATATAATACCTACAAAAATTCTTCAAGGAAATACCCATGACATGATAATAGCAAAACTTACCTCATCTTGTAGAGCATATGTCAGTGCTAAACAAAAAAAACAAATTAGAATACAAAGAACCTAATGCAATTAAGAGATGAACATGCATATACAGAATATTTTTACCTGGAGCTTACCTCTTCCACATCATTTTTTTCCACCTTGCTTTGCTTTGCTGCCCTATAAATTTTGGTCCTTTGCGGCCCTTAACTGCACATGGTCGAGCTTTTTCTTGCCTTCTAGAAGCTTGATATTGAATCTAATGTATCTCTCTTATTTCAGATCCCCAATATGTGATATTCAGTCCCATAGTTTCCTTCTAAGTCTTCTTTATAATGCCATGAGTCTAACCCAATTTGGATTCTTCAAGACAAATTTATGCCCAATCTCTCACAATATCCTAATTATAGTCTCGTTCAGTAGATCAAACTTGTACAGCGTGACACGTGTCACTGTTTCCTCTTTCGGCTATGAACTTTATACATAGAAACCTAACATTCATGCACTATCCTCGAATTTTTACATAATTCCAATCCAATTCTCACAAAGATATTTATGATGATTTTCCCAAGGTCACCTCTTTGAGATGAAGTTCGTGAGCCTACAAAAACCCTAACTTCCACAGATCATATCTCCGAAAATATTGCAAACCATGATCTGAAATATTTACACAAGCTTCCTTAGGATTTCAACTTCGTGTGATAAAAATTTCAGCTTTTGAACCTTCGTAGAAAAACATTTATAGCGAAAATTCCACGATGACCTGTTTCAAGTACGGAAATCACTACATGAGGAGGATATGAGGATCACAATTTATATAAATTCTTAGGTTGAGAGAGTCTTCAACAAGTGAACGTGGGAGGTATTTTAGGAGCTTAAAAATTATTAATTATTGATTTTTCAATGACCAAAACCGATGATTAGTGTCATGCCACAATCCCATGGGGTTTTAGCCCACTAACTAGGGTTACGAACTTCAAACATGAATATCTCTCAAACCGTGAAGAGTTACGTGGCGAGCCATATATCAATGGAAACATCTCGACAAGTAGAAACCATCAAAAATATCCTTGAATCGGAATATAGTAATTTTGTAGGTCAAATTTCTCATGCAAGATTGGGGTAGCCCTGGTGCTACTTGGGCTGACATCAATGCCAACTAGTGATCAACAGAGCAGCCCATTTGTACCAACTTAGTGATAAAAACATAAATGACTATAATGGATTTGAAATTTTGCGATAGTGCATAAAATTGTGTGTACTTGGTGCTAATTCTATCAACTACCACCATGATGACATTTTTTCCTTAAAACTTGGGAAAACCTATGATAAAATCCATTGAGACCTATTCCCAATGTTTACTTGGAATGTGTAATGGCTGTAAAAGACCTAGGGTCTTAACTTTCTCAACTTTATTTTGTTGGAAAATCAAACATTCTTCCACAAACTTCTGAATATCAAATTTAAGGTCATCCCAAAAAAAATCCTTCTTGAACCTATGGTAAGTTTTTAAAAATCCTGAGTGCCCTCCTATAGGAGAGGTGTTCAATTCCAAAAGAGCACTTTGTTTAAGTTGGGATTTCTTACATAGGTATAAGTGATATTTGTACCACATTGAATCATTTTTCCAAATAAATGAATCAGATTCATTGGGATTCTTGTTGCAACTTTTGAATGAGTGTTATACCTCTTTGCCATTCTTCCATTCCTAACTTGCTTCATTTAGCCGATTAGTTTGGATAATAAAAATGGCACAGAACAATGCTTCCATATCCTCATCTCTTCTTGAAATTTCATATGAAACAAAAATTTTCTTCCCCTTTTTGTAGATGATTTCAAATTGATATCCCAACATCTTTGTGACCCATTTTTTATGCTCTTTTGAAGATAATATTTGTTTCAAGAAGTATTTAAGACTATTATGATATTTTGTTACCTTGAAGTGTATTCATGTTAGGTAAGGGCATAATTTCTTCAGTGCATGTAGGATTTCCAACAATTCCTTCTCATAAATAGGTTTATATAAATACTTTCCCTTTATTGGAAGAATTTCAAAAGTAATGGGTCTTCCTTCTTTCATTAAAAGAACACCAATCATGTTTCCTGAGGCATCGCATTCCATAATAAAGTTTTTTTTAAGTCAGGTTTAGCTAATACTAGAGCTCGATACATTGCCTCTTTAAGATGTTCAAAGGCCTTAGTTTCTTTTGGAGTCCAAAAAAATGTGTCTTTCTTCAATAATATTGTTAGGGGTGATGTTATCTTCCCATATTAATTCTTAACAAAGTTGCAATAATACCTTGTCAACCCGAGAAATCCCCAAAGATGCCTTAAGTTTGTGGGGATTTTTCATTCCTTGATTGCTTTAATTTTGTTAGGGTCCACCTTAACACCCTCATGGGATAAAATATGACCGAAACATTCCACTTCCTGTATCCAAAAGAAACCTTTGGATATTTTTGCATGCAATTGTTTCTCCTCCAATAGTTTGAGCACCGTGTCAACATGTTGAACACGGTCATTCCAAGACTTATTATAGATTAGTATATCATCAAAAAATAATAACACAAAATTTTTAAGGAAGGGTTTGAAAATGGAATTCATCAAAACTTGAAATGTGGAAGGTGCATTAGTAAGTCCAAAAGTCATGACCAAAAATTCATAATGACCTTCATGAGTTCTAAATGTTGTTTTCAAAATGTCTTTTTTATCCATTCTAATTTGACTATATCTTGAAGGAAGATCCAACTTGGTGAAGTAAATTTCTCCATGTAGTTCATCCAACAATTCATAAATGACATTAATGGGAAACTTATCTTTAATAGTGAGTTTTTTGAGCTCTATATAATCCAAAAACATACACCATGCTCCATCATTCTTGTGCATCAATACTACTTGAGAAGAAAAAGAACTTTTACTAGGTTGAATTATTCTTTCCTCTAGCATTTTTGCAACCATAAATTCAAATTCACTCTTCTAGTCATAGGGATATGTGTAATGTCTAATGTTTGGAGGAACACTTACTAGAGTCAAGTTAATAGCATGATCATGATTGCGAATAGGTGGGAGAACTTTTTGGGTATCAAATACCTTGGAATTATTGTCGAGGACTCTTTGGAGATATCGAGAAATGGATGACTTAGATGTTTGAACATCTAGCAAACATAATTGTGAAATTACCCCTCATTGTTCCTTCTTCAAAATATTTTTCATGGCATTAGAGATTATTATCTTCCCAGGTTTCCCATTGATACCCCTTAATTCGATTTCCTTTCCTTTTGAGAAAACATTCAAGAAAATTTCTTGAAAATTAAAATCTATCGTCCCCAAACGTTGTAACCGTTGGACTCCTAATACAACATTTGTACCACCCATTGGAATGGAAAGCATTGGAATATTCAATACATATTCCCCCATGGTTAGATTGATATTATGGCACTTCCTTGAGAAATTTATAGTTCCTCCATTTTCAAACATCACTTGACACTCTAGTGCTATATATAGAAAGAAATTTGATTCCTTGGCCATCTTACAATGAATAAAATTATGAGTACTACCTGAATCAATCAGGACTATTACCTTTTACTTCTTTATATATCCTTCTATCTTGAGAGTTTGAGGAGTGTTAATTACCACCAATGCATTAGAAGATATGATTAGATTCATTTGTTTCTTTTCAATTGTTGGGGTTGGTTCCTGGTGTATATCTTCTTCTTTTTATGTTTCTTGTTATTTTTCTTCCTCCTCTTCACAAGCTATGTAAAATAATTTATTATTGGCACACTTATGACCTTTACTATATTTTTTATCACAATTTTAACATAACCCTTTTTCTCTTTTTTTCCTCCAGTTGTTGTGGTGTCAACCTTGTAGGTTGTGGTAAGTTAGGAGAAACAATACTTCCATTTATCTCATGTTGGAGGTTATCTTTTAAATCCGTTATGAATCTCATGTTGGATGTTATATTTTAAATTCCCTAAGAAGGAATTAATTAGATGTTCCTATGGAATACCAATTACCTTGATATTCAATCTTTGGAATTCCTCAATGTGCTCCCCAACTAAACCCTTTTGTTTGAGATTTATCATTTGGTTGAATAAGAAATTTCTCTTTGTGTCCTCATAATGTGTTATCAATTTGTTCATAAAAATTGTCCAAGTGAATAATTCTTTAGGATAAGAAATCCATCGCTACCATACAAATTTATTAGGTTGTAAATATAAATATTAAATGTGTACCTTTTGTTTGTGGGTCACATAGTGTAGATCAAATAACTACTCTATCTGTGGTGTCCATGTTACCAAATTTGTTTCCATCAAAATTCTTCATATCGATATTTACAATGTGGTTGGTCTTAAACCAAAAGTTAGAGTCTCTAAAATTTTGATTCACATTCATTTTTTTCTCATTATGAGTTTCATGGAATACCTTGTCGCCATTAGGAAGAATTTCTTGTCACAAATTTGTCAAACCTTCCGTTTATGCTTTTAAACCATCCTTCAAACCTTCTATGTCCCTTTTAAAATTTTATTCTAACCCATCCATGTCCCATTTTAAACCATCCATATTAACATTCATTATTGCTTCCAATTCATTTTTTGTGACTCTTTGTGAGTGCAAAATTTTTTGCACTTGGTCTTGTAATTTTGATATATCATCTTCCATTTCTTTCGCTTATTCATGCATTATAGAAGAGATTTATGTTGGCATACTGGGTATATCCATTTTTTTGCTTCAATTCCTTTTAGAATGAAATGCTGATATTTATTCTTTAACATACCCTTTGAATCACTTCAAACTTATTTTTCAAACAAAATTTATGCAAATTTTAAAAAATACACACCTTTTTCTTGCTTTTATCAGGTTAATCTTGAAACTATTGCATATATGTAATATTGGCCTTCCAAGGCCTAAAATTTGAGGTATATTTATGTGTCCTCTTTACATCCCTACAAGTTAAACCAAAATTGGATTCTTCAAGATAAATTTATACCAAATCTCCCATGATGACCTGATTATGGACTTGTTCATTATAATGAAATTTTATAGACTGCCACATGTCACTGTTTAGATCTTTGGCCTTGAATTTCCTCTTCAAGAAACTACAGTTCGTGCATTTTTAGGAACTTTTTGTGAAATTCAAATTGATGCTCGAAGAGAAAGTTATGATTATTTTCCATAGTTCATATGTTTGATACTGAATTCTAGAGCATGATGAAACCCTAACTTCTTTGGACCATATCTCAGAAAATATAGCGAACCAAGTTCTGAAATTTGTACATGAAATGCACCAGGATTTCAACTCCACATGGTCTAAATTTCATCTTTTGAAGTATTGTATAAAAAAAAAAATTATAGCCAAATTTCCAAGATGACCTCTTTGAAGTAGCGAAACCCTAGGATCCAGAGCTCTAATACTAGATTTTATGTAACCAAATCACAAAACAGAAGAAAAAATAAATCAACAACTTGAAAATAAGCCTCTTCTAAGGGTAAACCTCCTTTACATTACATAAATGAACAATTCTTGGATGATTCAAATGACAATACCTCCTTGGTATATATAGGAGTTTAAGGGGTCATAATATAACTAGGGCCTACAAAAAAATAATAATGTAAGGGTACACCAATAACAATAGTGGGCTTCTATGTGGAACATCAATAACAATATGGGGGATTTTATTTTTTTATTTTACTTTATTTTTAATTTTTTTTAATTTAAAAAGTCAATTTTATTATAAATTCAAACCGTCCCCTATTCTTATTATAGTTTTAATAGCAAAAAATGGGGGATGTTGTTTTTTACCACAACAGAACCACAATTATCATGAGAGAGCCAATGTCGATTGTGAGGTAGTAGAAATAAAAAAGAATGAAATGACATAATTTGGAAATCTATGTAGCTATTAAAAACCCTCAGAGGGTCCAATCTAAATTCAAATTGAGTCTCATCAATGCCACAATGTCCTTTCCATATCATACATTTGTCCTTATTGTGTTGGGATGAAAATGCCAAATGGACTAAATCCACACCGAATGAGAAATCCCACCACAAAATTTTACGAGATGTGTGCAAGAAATATTAGCATATGGTTGGAGAATGTGATATTATCACATTGGTGGAAAGGTTGGGTCAAACACCTAATGTTATGGATTTGAATGCTTGCCACTTGTTTTTCATTTTAGTGTGCGTTGATCAATATGTTGGAAATTAAGGGATCAGTTGGAAATTATGTTTGGAATCAAACTAAAATTTCACCCATTCTAACTTATATAACCTTGTTCACATAGGAGTATGCTTTAACATTGTTTCTTTTGATCGAGCAACTAGAGGAAGGTTAAACATTTTGACAATAGTTCCTCTTTGATACTTGATGCTAGATGGGCTTTGACGTAAGCTTTCCATGCTTGGATTTTATATCATAAGCTCATTTAACACTAACATTTCTATGACCTTGGGAGCCCCATCTAAGAATATCCTTTCCTTCTTGTTTGTGAATTTTCTTGTCCTTGAAAGTAGAATCCAAGAAGGTTTTTCCTAGATGGAGAATAACGAAGGTCAGACTGAACAATAAACCCATAATCTATGAGTTCCTAGACAATATTTGCGTGAATATAACTAGTAGTTATTAACCATGTGTCATCCTAAATTGAGCAACTTGTTAGTCATGTGAAGGGATTGTTCTCTAGTTTTGGCTCTTGCTACCAAAGATATTTCTAGAACCATGCTTTCTCACTTGATCCAATTTCCTGGAAGTAGTGTCGCTACACCAAGCCTCTATTTTCCAAACATTATTCCATGTTGATGACCCTGAGACAATTCCATCTATTCTAATCCATTCCTCGCCTGGAGTTTGATAAGAATATTTGGATTTCAAGATCTTACTCCCCAAATCATCTTGATTTTTGTTCCAATGTGACAATTTTTTCATACCTAGGGATTTTCTCATAACTGAAGGATATTTGAAGCCCAACTCACTATATTTATTGGACCTATAAATGGTATCCCTAGTGACTAAGGGCCATTTTTTCTCCTTTCCAGCTCCCCATCCCAAAAATGAAAGGCTCATTAAAGGGGCTATATAGATTTTAAGATCTTGGGAGGGGTACCCAAAATAGAGAAGAGAAAAAATGGAATAGATTGGAAGACATATTTAATAAGAGAGGTTTTACCTAACAAATCTTAGTATTAGAAGTAAAATATATAAAGCTTATCCTCCAACTTAGACAAAAGGTCTTACCAAGAATCATTGTGAATAGCATCTTCTAACGAAAGGGCACAAAATACTTCAAAGGGAGGGAACTCCTTTGGAACCCAATAATCTAGCTTTGTGATGTTAAATAGTCAAAGTGGTGTTGAAGAAAAATATCTAAGAATTTTCTTGGTTTAAATGAAATCCAAATGCTAGCATAGAAATGTTAAAAAAAAATTGAAGGAATGGGATTCTTTGATAATGGGGAAACTACAAAGCATAATGTCATCCACAAAGTGAAGGTGAGAAATGGGTTTGGGACCAAGATAGAGCCAAATACCTTTTAGAGAGCCTTAGTTGATCACTAATTTGAAGGATTGACCTAAACCTCTGATGAATAGAATAAAAAGGAAAGTTGAGAGAGGATCCCCTTGCCAGATTCTTGTACAAGGACTAAATGTGTTGGAGGGATAACCATTGACTAGTATTGAAACTAATGTAGAAAATATTGGATTTTTCACCCAGGGAATATATTGGTTTAAGGGGTCTTGACCCAGGTTCACATTTGAGGTTAACCAACAAACCCCTGTACTATTGGCCCTTTCAGAAATGACCTACTTGTGCAAGTCAAGCTCTCACCTGAAGTAGTATGGGAGGGTGTTGGAACTAGGTTTCCACACTCTGGGAGAGAGATTTTGATGATGTGGGTACCTTTATATCTTGAACAGGTTTGTGCAGGGAAACCCCTAAGCAGAACCCTTAACAATATAACTTGAAAAAATACCTTTTGTGCAGCCCATAACTCATAATATAATCAATTAACAAAGAGAAATATTACCCTATAGTACTAGATCTATGCATTCATGGTTATTTTAAGCATCTATTACATGTACATAGTCGATCTACTAGCAACATTCAATAACATAGAGATACCATGGAAATAACATACAGCGCAACTCATAGCATATCACAGAGGAATTTAATATTAGAAAAACATCCTTATATTCATCAAATATTTTTGGTTCCTCTTATAGACTCTTTCACATACACGCGCACACAGCTAGCGGGGTCCTCACACAGCAAGACTTAAGGTCTCCGCGCACACAACCTGTAGGAGTCTTTACCCAGGAAAAAAAGCACAAAACCTCAGAGAAAATCTATCGTGAAAAAACGTACCATAATTACTAGAACTGACTTCTTCGACTCATCCTAGACACTTATTTATACTTTTAGCCTGCGCTATCAAAAACTATGGTTTGTGACCCCTATGTCTACCATTTTTTTCCATTAAAATGCATGAGGGACTTTGAACTACCCCAAAGTCCCTTAAATTGTGTTGTGCATGACTAAACTACTCAAAATATTCCAAAAATATATCTCAAAATTGCATTCAGGGGGGCCCGCTCCAACAGGCCCCCAATAGTCGATGAGCTGCAACAAGGGTGGGAATTACTACCTCCAACTGATAGAATTCCTGCTCTTTGTAGCACAGCTCCTAAGTGAATTTTCAGAGAAGTGGGTCTCACTGCACTGATGACCATAGCTCCATAGAGGTGTCTAGTAATTCATAGCCTTCGATGATGTTAGCAGAAATATTGTCGGTGGCTTCTGTTAAGTCCCTATATTAATAGTGTAGTCCCTTATTATGTTAGTGTAGCCCCCCTTATTGTTATTGTTGTACCCTTTTAACCCCCATATTTTTATTACTATGCCCCTACATTATTATTGTTAGGTTGGCTAGGATTACATTGTGGCCCCACTAGGATTATATTGTGGCCCCATGGACTCCTATATATAAAAGGAGGTTTAGGTAATTTGTATCATCCAAGAATTGTTCATTCATGTAATGTATTGGAGGCTTCCCCCTTGAAGTGGCTTATTTCTTAGGCGTTGATATCTCTTTTCTTCTATTTTTGGAGCTGGTTTCCCAACATTTGGTATCAGAGCTTTGGATTCTAGGGTTTCGCTACTCCAAACAAGTCATCGTGGAATTTTCGCGATAACTTTTTTTCTACGAAGGTTTAGAAGCTGAAATTTTTAGAGTAAGAAATCAACATCCTGAGGAACATCGGTGCAAAATTTCAGCATTTGGTTCGTAATATTTTCAGAGATATGATTTGTGGAAGTTAGGGATTTTTGTAGGCTCCTGAATTTCACTTAAAAAGGTCATCACCGAATATTCGCTATAACTTTTGTTCTACGAAGGCTCAGAAGTTGAAATTTTTATAATGCAAAGCCAAAATCCAGAGGAACATCCTCGATTAATTTCATAGCTTGGTTCATAATATTTTCGGAGATATGATCTGTGGAAGTTAGGGATTTTTCAGTCTCCCAAATTTCATCTCAAAGAGGTGATTGTGGGAAAATCTTCATAACTCTCTTTCTGTGCATCAGATTGGAATTATGTAAAATGTGGCTAAAATCACACGGATTTTAGTTTCTTTTCTATCAATTTCAGAGACGAAGGAGAAATCAGTGACACGTGGCAAGTCGTACAAGTTCGCTCTACTGAACCAGTCCATAATTAGGTCATTGTGGGAGATTGGACATAAATTTGTCTTGAAGAATCCAAATTAGGTCAGACCTGTGGCATTCGAAAGATAATTAAGAGGGCTACCTCAGTGCCAAATTTTAGATATTGAAGATCCAAAATCATAGAGATAATTTATTTTCAATATCTAGCTCCTCAAAAGCAAGAAAAATGTGTGTATTTGTTTTCGAATTGCATAATTTTTGTGTAAAAAAAAAATAAGTTTGAAGTGATTCCAAAGGCCTATTGAGCATATATTTCAGTATTGGGTTCTGAAATGTCTCCTAAAAAGAATTCAACACCCATTAAGCCCTCAGAAAACTATACTATGACGCATGAAGAGGAAGAATTGCAGTATGAGATATCAAAATTATGGTACCAAGTGCAACAAATTTCAATCTTATGAAGAGCAACCGAAGATGACATAGATGGTTTAAAAGCAGAAATGGAGGCTAAGTTGGATGGTTTGAAGGATCAAATAATAGCTAATATGGATGATAAATTAGTGGAAGATCACATCGAGCATCAACAACAGGTTCTCCAACTCTCAAAGGATAACCTAACTTTGGTGCAGAATCTAATGAAACAATAGGAAGATCAACATCACATCGAAAGAAGTTTTGAAGCAGTCATAGAAACAAGAACTCGACAAGTACAATCAATTTCAAAGTATCTCAGCAATTGGAAGAACTTTCCTATAGAAGATTCCACATGGGAGGATCAAATTTTATACAACATCAAGAAATGTCAGTACGAGGACAACATTTGAAGGAGAGGCATGTTAAGATAAGTCCCTATTAATAGATGTAGTCCTTATTGTATTAGTGTAGCCCTTATTGTTGCTTCCACCTTATTTATATTGTTATTATTGTGCCCTTACATTATTATTGTTAGGTCAGCTAGGATTACATTGTGGCCCCACTAGGATTATATTGCAGCCCCATGGACTCCTATATATAGAAGGAGGTTTTGGTCATTTGTATCATCCAAGAATTGTTCATTCATGTAGTGTATTGGAGGTTTCCCCCTCGAAGTGGCTTATTTCTTAGGCATTGATATCTCTTTTCTTCTATTTTTGGAGCTGGTACCATAGCTCCATAGCGGTGTCCAGTAATTCATAGCCTTCGATGATGTTAGCAGAAATATTGTCGATGGCTTCCTTAACCAGTGTTGCTCGAAGTATACTTTGATTGTCTAGACCTTGGACCTGAATGCCTTCAATGTAGCAACCAAGCTCTCAATTTTTCCATGGGGCACAGCAGAGGTGGGAATTATAATTTTAGGTACCTCTCCGCACAGCTGGTTGATTAATTGTTCTAGCTTAGCTCACTATGTGACCACTGCTTACTGCACTACATGCACTTGGATGGATTCTTCTGCCTTGGTTGCGATTATCTGCTTCACCTCGCTCAGTTGTTGTTGTGCGTGCACCTCTCTTCTTTTTATTTCAGCAGAGATGAAAAATTGGAGAGCTTGTAGCTACCACTCATTATCCTTGCAAGATCAAGGTCGACCTTTGTACATGCTTGGACCTATGCGCACAAGGTTGGTTGCTCTATGGTCATGGTTGCACCCAGGAAGGGGAAAATTTTGCTTTCTATTGTAGCAATCAAGGTTGTTGCTGGCAGGCTCACTTTAATCGGCCTCGCCTGATTCATGCTCGCTTGCAATGTGTCTGCCTTCAGCTGCAACACCTGTAACCCAGACTACAAGGCCTCCACCACGACCTTGTGTTGTCCTTCCATGGTTGTCCATTTGTCCTCTGACACGGTGGCGAATGTGTCTACGATCTTCTCCAGGTATTTCTCAGTTAACGTGACCTCTGCATCGCTGCCGGACTTGTCTGCCTTTCGTTTCTTGCGCTGACCTTTTGCAAGCTCACTAGTGTGCTTTGTACCTCGAGGGGAATCTGCACCCTCTCCACCAACTCCTTGAGTCACTATGTCTTGTTCTGGCTCTTGCTTAGTCTCCTTGGTGGTGTCTTTGGGGGTCTCTTTAGGGTTCTCTTTCCCGCTGGAGTGAAATTTAGTGTTCTTTGTCATACTCGTCGGAGTGGTACCTTTTGGGGCTGCATCTTTTTTGGATGTGCCTACTGTAACCGAGATGATGGATTTGAGTTCAATCTTCCATGTTGTAGGCCAATATGCTATGACTTGGTCCACTTCCACCTCTATGATCAGGTAGGGTAGACTATACCATGTTGAGTCTTTGTGCGCTATGATTTGCACGTTATGCATAGTGACATGGAAGTCAGCGATGCGTTTGTATTTATCATAAACTGCAGGCGACAGTCTCAGCCTGGAGTGTATTCCAACCGCTAGAGCACCTTCAAAAAACACCCAAAATATCTTATTTTCCTTTATTCATTGTGGGTCCTTGAAAACTCACAGATTGGCATAGCGTTCCCCCTCGCATACTCCTGGCTCAAGCTCTGGGAGCGTTGTATCCTCAAGTGTCTCCCAAGTGACTAGGGAAATCAACAGCAACGACCATGAATTATAGAACGGCTTGCCCGAGTCCTACACGTCATGCACGCTATCAAGAAACTCCTCACAGAGGTATTGGGATCAGTTATAGCTGACCGCCTTATCACATTGTCCCGTTGGCTGGATGACATGCGTAGGAGCATCTGAAGACTGACATTTCCACATCATCTTACATCTGAGAAAGAGAGTGCCCATGCGCACTCCGGGTTCAGTGATGCTATTTACCAAGAATCCTCTTTTGTCACGTTCCACCTTGTATTTCTCCTAGACAACAATGGCAACCTTCAGCTCATTACTCTTTCTCATCCCTTTCATGGGATGGGGCCACTTCATGGGCAGGGAAGTGATCTTGTGGATCAGTTTAGCCTCAATAGGAATGTGGCCTTGAATCCATACACAGCCATCATGGATCGAGGTGAGAAGTTGTCGCACGATCATACTAGTGATAGGGTACATCCCAAAATATAGAATTCGCAGCAGGTTTAAGATCCCTGATACATGTAATCCATGCGCCCAAGGCATCAGCTCGACCTTTGGCACGTCCTCATATAGCACCCACTCCAAATAGAGCTATGGGACGAGATCCAGAAACGTTTCTTCATTAGCCAAATCATGATCGTCAAATTTGACGAGGAGTAAGTTTCCAAATATCTCTCCAATTATAGGGACTTCCTACGGGACTAATGGCATCTGGAGATATTCCCAGACCACATCAATGTTCTTAGGGGTACGCACCATCGGCTTGCAAAGCTTAACATAGGGTGGTAGCCATGAGAGCGGGGCTACCAGTAGGGCCTCCTCTTGATCAGTCATGGGGCACTTGGATGGATTTCCCATATGCGAGTGTGCCTAGGGCACCTGCCGAGGAGAGTGCACAATCCTTGGGGAGATGTGTGACTTAGATGAAGCCCACTTCATGGATTTTCCTTTTCCTTTTCCTTTTCCTTTTCCTTTGGTCGGCGCAGATATGACCTCTTCGACTTCCCGGGAGACTTCGAAGACATCTTCGAACCCTGGCTCAGTGGAAGCAGTGAGTGGCAGCGACTCTGCAGGTTTAGTGGCTGTCATCCTCACTCATAACACAAATTTGGGATTTCTACTATCAAAAGGAGTACCTCTCCCACACATACAGATCGTGTGGACAAAGCGAACACAGAAATTATAGCAAAGCACAAAGCATGAAATCTTCAGAGAACAAAGGAATCGATTATGACCTTCACCCTTCCTTTTATAGGCTACCATGGGTAAAAGCGGTCATATTACTATTAAATGTGACTTACCATGGAAAAAATGGTAAAAAATCCTCCAAGATCGCTGCATTAAATGACAAACTCCCGCTCCATGCAACGGTAAAATTGCTTTTTTCCCAACTTTATTGTTCCAATGGCTAGTTTTCTTCACTGCACACTACCCCTGTGCCTTAGTCGCACCTACCTGCACCTCGGCACCTGTGCACTACTGTTGTGCTTTTGTCACACCTGTCTGTGTGTTCCCCTCATAGCGCGCGTAGATACTCCAATGCTGATGCTCTGGCCATATAGTCATTTGTTAGGCACCAGATTGTCCCTATAGGGCTTCAGGCGACTTCCTTTAATATACCCAAGAAGGCAGTCTCATCACAGCAAGGTCAAGCACACCGCACCTCCATCAATAATCTATTTTACTATATACGGTCCCAACTAGTGCTTACATAACTTCTCTGGATGGTGCGCAAATTGACTATCATAGAGAAAAACCAAATCCTCTTCCTTAAATACCTTCTGTCAGGTGTGTCGGTCATGCCAATATTTTTCACGTGCCTTTTGTACTTGTTGATGAAATTTAGTGATAAACTGGTCTTCTTCCAAGGCAACCAGTTGTACCAAGCGTTCCTACATGATGTCAGGTTCCACCATATTTTTGAAAGCCGCAATTCACAGGCTAGGGACAATATATTCCATAGGCATGATGGCCTCTTGGCCATAGACCATCCTAAAAGGAGTCTTCCCCGTCAGCTTCTTGCAGGTAGTCCTATAGGCCCATAGCATCGAAGGGATGCACATGTCCTAGTCATTTTGATTGGCATTACAGATCTTGGTAAGTGCATTCTCCAAAAAAAAATTGAAAGCTTCTACTGTACCATTACCTTGTGGGTGATACGTGGTGCTTTTTGTGTGATGGATATGAAATTCTTTAGTCAAAGCTTCAATAGTTTCATTAACGAAATGCGTACCTCTATCACTTATCAATATCTTCGGGTAGCCAAACCTATGCAGAATATGATCAAAGATGAAATGCGCAATAGTATCTGCAGTTCAATCCTTAATAGCCTTTGCTTCCGCCCATCTGGTCACATACTCAGTGGCAGTAATGATGTAACGTGCAGTATACTTTTTTCGGGTGAGCGATGGGCTTGACCGGCCCTCTTTGGTCCGTTAGGCCCCTCCCATAGTGATTCTTCCTTCAAGAATTCCTATGGGGTATTGATTGGTCCCACAAAGTCTATAGCCCATTTATCAAATGCCTTCAAGGCCATCTACGGTTGCAGGGACATTTCATCTCAGTGTGAGGGCTTCCCAGTTCACTAACATGCACTACGCATGTGCAAAGCTATGCAATGTGTGCCACCATAACCTAGCACACAGCACCTTCTGCGCAGTGGCTTTCCCTGCATAGTGGCCTCCTGCCACCCCTCCATGAGCCTGAGCCAAGATATCATGTCTCTCATGTTCTAATACATACCTCCGCAATACCTCATCTGCTCCTAACTTATATAATTGACCTATAATCACAGTGAAATCATTTGTGTGGGCCACCAACTCTTTCTTTTATTGAATATTTTGTAGGTGTCGTTCCAGTTGTAAAGAATTGAATAATGTTCGCAACGTGCTCATCAACCACCTTGATAGAGAAAATTTGCGCGTTGGGTAATCCTTCTTCCAGACTAGTTGGCTCTTCTCCATTCTCAATTCGAGACAAGTGATCAAGTCCCGCATTTAGTCTCCCAGGCTTCACAATAATCTCAAAGTAATACTCCTGAAATAGTAGAAACCATCTACATATCTTCCCCCCAAAAACAAGCTTATTGACCAAGTATTTTAAAGCCGAGTGGCCAGTGAACATTTTAAAATGTCCTCCTAATAGATAGTGCATGTATTTCTACAAGGCATACACCATTGCTAGTCCTTCTCGTTCGGTAGTAGAATAGTTGTGCTCTGTGCTAGAGAGCTTCCTGCTAGCAAAAGCAACCGGATGATCAATGTATCCTTCTCCCGGTTGCACTAAGATAGCCCCAAGAGCTATTCCTGATGCATCCACATGCACATGAAAGACCTTAGCCCAATCTTTAAATATTAGAATAGGTGTAGTGACCATCCTTTCCTTCAATAGCTCAAAACATTTCTGACATTATTCATCGCAAAAAAAGGACACATCCTTCTTTAGCAGCTTTTCCATTGGCACAGTGATCAAGGTGTACCCCTGAATAAAATTTCTATAGTAACTAGTATGTCCTAAGTTGGAGCGCAGTTGTTTCTCATTGGTGGGTACTGCTAAATTGATGATAACCGCAATCCTGGATGGATCAACCATCAAGCCTGCTAACATACGATGTGCCCCAAAAAAATTCCAAAAGGTACACAGAATATACACTTCTTCAAATTCAACGAAATTTGGTGGTTCCTGTAGGTATCCAACATCATGCGCAGGTTTGACAGAGGTTTCTTTACCAATCTAAATACTATGTAGTCATCAAAATAGACCTCCATAAACTTATATATAAATTATTTGAATAATGCTACAACCACGCATGAGAAAATGATAGGGGCACTCTTCAATCTGAATGGCATAACGGTGTACTGGAAGGAGCCCCATTCGATTACAAAGTTTTTCTTGTTGTGGTCTTCAGGTGCAATTTTGATCTGATGGTACCCCGAAAATCCATCAGTGAATTAATATGCTTTTTGTGCTCCCACGTTATCCAAGATTTCATGAGAGAATGGTGTAGGGAAGGGATCATGTACGCAACCATTTTCAGCTTATGCAGGTCTATGAAGATCCTTATCTCTCCTTTGGTTTTATTTTCTTGGACTACCATTGGGCTTACCCAATCATACTATTCCATGGGTTCAATGATACCTACGGTCGCCATCTTATCTAACTCCTCCTTGACTTTCTTCTTATATTTAGGGTTCATTCGATAGGTTCATTGCTTGACAGGATGTGCATCTGGCTTTAAGGTGATCTTCATAACACCCATATCTCCTACAATTCCCTTGAGCTCAGAGAAATTCGTAGGAAATAGATCCTAATATTTGGTCAGTAGCTCCACAATATTTCCAACAATATCATCATCCCAGTAATCCCCAATTTTGGCCAACTTGGGCTGCTCCTTTGTCCCAATGTTGACTTCCTTCAAATTCAATGGTTTGGTAACGTCCACTGTCTGTAATGAGGGTCCTGTGACTCCGTGTTCTCCTTCTGATTCTGGGATTGTAATATTTCTGGGGTCTTCGTCACTGTCCTCTACTACAAATTTCTACATTTGATAATATCTTGCATCTGCGCATCCCAAACTAGCGCAACACATTCCTTCTGAGGCAGAGACTCATCAAAGATAAGAGCATCTATATCCTATAGGGCTTCATCTAATTTCTCCGTCCCTCCAACTAAGCTGAACGTCACCATGAAATCCTCTATCATTTTATCCCAATGGCGAGTGCATTGGTGAAGCTCCGCATCTAAGTACTAGGTGGTGGGGACCGGCCCTAATGAATAAATAAACATATAGACCCACTCATTCTAGATCCGTTCATTCCATACCTCCATCCACATAGCCATGTTCTTGCATGGATCACCACGGCCATAAAAGAGCTCTATAGGTAGGTTGACTAGAGGTCCAAGGCGTAGGATCATCATTTTTCGACATTCCCCCCACTCCTGGAAATCCCCCTTGTGTTTTTCCCACCAATGCGTAGGGGTTGCACGCATAGCAAATTCAAGTGCCCAAAATCTTCATTCCTCGAGGACATATTTTTACAATGCTTTAAGACATTCCTTAACACTACCAAAACCATCAAAGTAAGACAGCTCTCTTACCTCTTAGGAGATGCACCAAAATCTCTTTTTGATCCTGAGGCAGCGCAGCACAGATACGTCATGCAACCGGTTATGCCAATTTTCCACCTCACCATACGAATCTGAGAAACACAAGCTGTATTTTTCCCAATTTAACATGCCATCAGCTGTAGGGTTGATCTAATCATCATCCCACGTAGTCAGTTTGTAAATATGGTCAACATCCTCCTCATCACGCACCAGCTTTGTATATCATTCACCTTCTGTTGGGTCCAGAGGGACTATTACCCGTGTACCATCATTCTCAAATACCATGATCCTCCATTTCAGGTTGATGATACCTCCCATGTCAATAACCTAATCCAGTCCTAATAGTGGAGGGTAAGGGTCTGCATCATCCACAATCTAGATTACTTCGAAATCTACACATACTTTAACCCCCGCAATTTCTACCACAACCTTAGGCAGCCTTCCCAGTGGAACAATATTTTTCTAGTTAGCCATATGTATTTGAATGGTGGACCACTCCAATTTGGGTTCTCCCATCTGTTTCCAGGTTTTTTTGGGCAATACATTGGCTTTAGATCCCAGATCCAAAATGACTTGATCCATTTTGTACTCCTCAATCTGCGTAGTCATGTGCATCTCCTGACCATTCCTCTTCTTGTTCTTATAAATATTGTTCATAGCCTTAATCTCCATTCGAGGGGATTCCTTTTCTACGTAGTCATCTATCAATGCTTGGAGATTATCTATTGCCTTCTGGTTGCATAGTAACCTCATACAGGCTTGAAGGAATGATTTGACTACTTCGTCGACTTTTGGATCCATGGTATATTTTGATGTTGACACTCGTATCGTAACAATATCTCTTCTAGCCTCTATAAAAATTTCTCTCCCTTTGTTCAGTTCTAGGCCCTCCTTCTTACTGAATGCCTTTCTGATCCATGACTCTGCAACAGCTTGCTCTGCAGGTCCTCTAGTGGTCGTACCACTTCACATTATTGCATTTACACTATGGCCATCATCGTATGGCTCAGCTTTGACCATTTTCATGTTCTGTGTGGATTTCTATTGCTTTTCCTGCATCTTAGCTATCAAAATGGGACACTCCTCAATTACGTGATCAAATTTCCTACATTACCTGCAATACTTCTGCATGGGGTTAGGGAAATTGCTTGTGTATTGTCGTGCATCTCCACAGTCATGGCAGATTAATTTCCCTCTTCCTCGACCTACATGTTATAGGTAAATTTGGGCATCATTCCCAATGACCTGGTTAACTGGGCATCATCTCCAGGACCAATGACTAAGGGTCTATCATCCCCTATCATTTCAAGTTGCTACATGCCCTAAGACAAGAACAAGACAAATTAAGCATGACTTTCATCAAGCAAAGGTTTCCAAGGTTTGAAGTTTATTATATAGCATATGGGCGCTCTCCAACGTTGCCTCTAAGGGGACTAAGTGCATTGCATATGCAGGTAGCCCCATGCAAGGCTACTCTGCAAAGCACTTCCCGACATCTATGGGTGCATTGGTCACATAGGGAATGAAATTCTCATTGTTCTGGAATCTCCACTTGGCCAGTGCCTTCTAGAATAGTTCACATGTGGAAAGCTTTGAATCCAAGTGTCCATTTGACATCTACAAGATTGGGAACATGTCTTGCCTATTATTGGAAAGTCATTGATTGTAAAACAACCTTCAGCTCCTCTATAAATTGAGCACAGATCTGAGTGCTTGAAAAGGAAGAATTTGAGTAGAGAAATGTTGGTGGATTTTCAATTGAGAGTTAGATTTTTGTAACAGCTACTGGAGAGATTTATACTATGATGAGACTGACGATTGTTGCTGGAAGGGTCACTTCAAATCAGTCATTGGGTTGTAACCTCTCCTTCTATCATCAATAAAGAATATAGCTTACTTTTCCCTATATGCATCTGTATTGGCTTTGATTTTCCATATTGTAAGATATTAGTTGATGGATATGGTTTATGATTTATTGATTTAGCTAGCTAACTTGAATAGACATTTGTATTATTGCTATCTTCTGTTGTTTTAATTTTCTTTCTTGCAGGAAACATTTCACACAAACCGCTTGAATTTGAAGCTGCAACGAAAGAAACAGACGAAGCCATTTAGAAGCGCTTGGATTAAAAGTAAGCCTCTAATACTTTCTGTGTGTCTACTCTGAGTTAGGAAAGGTAGTCGTAAATTCTTTAATCTGTTGTTCTAGACGGTCACCTGTCTAGGGAAGCATGTTTTATCCATAATTCACAATTCTGCCCAACAAATTGGCGACCATACTAGGGAAGGATTTCTCTTAGATCTAGGTAATTTAGCCTCTAATTTGGTTTTTTTATCCACCCAATAGTTGTTATTCACAAAAATCAAACTTTTTCATATCTTAATTTGCAAAAGAAGTGTGTTAAACAGTGGTGTTTTTCCTTATACACTACGCCCAACACACTCTTGGACAGGACAGTGTTTTACAGAGCACTGTCTCCCTTTCAGGCCTGTGTTGCAGAGCATTGTCTCCCCTTAGAGACTGCGTTGACTCCTGAAACCATTTAGATTCCGTTGAATTTGTCTTTGCAAATTGATTCAGTGTGTTTGTTGTTGTGTTTTGAAAAGTTTGAACCTCATATTGACCAGTGAATCTATATATTTCTTCCTCATTTGAAAGAAAATTGTTCAATGTTTGTTTAAAAACGTTTTTCTTTATCATTTACAAATTTATTTCGAAGTATTGTTATTGTCGCATTAAGCTCATTTTTTTCGAAATAGGAAATTGTCGTAAATTCTTCATTTCCTGATAGCAGAAATTGTTGTTAAATTCCTCATTTTTCCTTCAAAAGAGAAATTGTTGTTTGCATTCCTCATTTCTCAAAAGTAAAAAGCATTTGAATTGTTGGTTTAGTGCACTTAGTCTCTTTTCTGCTTTCATAACATTAAAGGAACTGAAAAAGAAAAACTTGCATTTGCATCTAGGATTTTTGTGCGTTTTTCAAAAAGGAACAATTAGGAAATTTGCATTTAGTTTGTGTTTTCTGATTTGTTTGCTCACAAATTGATTGCTCTTTCCCTCTAGTAGCTAGGTCTTCATTGAAAAAACTGAAAGTGAAATATTTCTTATCATTCTTAGTTGCATTTTAGGAATTTTCCAATACATCATCGCGGTGAACCTTTGAAAGGCAAATTGTTAAGAAAGATCAACAAAAACTTAATCTCAATTTACCTAACAAAGCATTGGAACCATAACAATAACATTTAGAAGGTCTAGGCTAGAGACGTGTTCCGGAATTGTAAAACATAGCAGTTGTCGTTAACTTGTCTGCGATACATTCTGAGTGTGATACCTCACTCCACGTATGTAAGTATATTGTATCTCTTCCATGTACTTTCGGGTATATAGGGCGGTGTTACAGTAAGATAAGTATAAATGGGTGCTCTCACTATGCATTTTCGCATCAGATAGTGCTAATACGGACTTGGGCCTCCATGTACCTTTGGGTATATTTTGGAGGAAAACTTTTAGGTGTTATCCATCCATAGTGAACCGAGTCATCCGCCTTGTAAATTGTGATACATCGAACACAGCATTCGGGGAGATTTCTTGCCCGTACTTCTTGGTTCGCCAGGAGGTATTCTGCAGTTCATAGTTTCTTGGTAAACCCTTTTTCCTAGCATTACCCTTTTTATTTTGTTTATTTTTTTTGGTTAAAATAAATCAGTAATCGTGGAAGAACAAAATCCTTTCCCTCGTCGTTCATGTAAACTAGCATTGAAACCACCTTTACCACCAGAAGTTACTCTTGGTCGGCGAAGACGACATCACTCTATCGAAAATAGTACTATCAGTACCTCTGGTGAAGCATCATCTTTGCATATACCAGAGTTGGCACAAGTTGTTTCTACAAATATTGGTTTGTCTATTGTTGTCGAGACAGAGTCCTCACAGCTACATGTGGTCACGATCCATCCAATCTGTGAGACCATACCTCCCGAACCCAACATTGTTCAACTGGAAGTTGATCCAGATCCCATTGTGCTTTAGGGGGCAATTGTTATTGGTCAAACTGGAAATCATCCCCTGGACCAATGAAATAGGGTCTATCATCCCCTTATATTTCAATTTCCGGATTCACTAAGTGGAGAAAATCTTGATCCCGAAGTCGAACAACCGGAATTTGTTTCTGTATTGGTCACTTCACAATCTATTGTAGCCATTGAGTCTCCCATATCGTGAAGTCAACCACCTGAAATACACATTGGGCCTGACAGCGAAGCTCTTCCACTTGGTTTGATTTCGATTGAAGAAATATACAAGACGAGATACCTTTAACTCCAACTCATTTTCTGTAGGAGCTTTACCTATACGAGTCTTTTCCTCAATCACCTTCCTTTGCTTTTGTTGATCTTGTTTCACTTTGAATTCCCATAGATTCTATAGGGTATACACTGGGTCATTTGACCATGGCTGAGATAAAATCCCACACTGAACCATCTATTTCAGTTGTGACAACATTTACTGTTGCTTCATCTTTGATGTTTGTCATCATCTAGAATCCTATCTGATTCCTCCTTTATGAGTATTGAACGGCTTCATCCTTTATTCATATCTTCAGTGCAATATCAAGCTAATCCCATCAGTTATTCTCCTTGGTGGCCAGTGATACCACAGAAATTACCCTCGGAAATTCCAAAATTCAATGGAAACCCTGGAGAAGACCTGTCAACGCATGTTATAACTTATCGATTATGGTGTTCATAAAAATCCTTAAATGATGACTCCATTAGACTATGTCTTTTCCAGCACACACTCACTAGTCCAACTGCACAATGAGGATAGTTCTTTTGCTATGTCAACCTCGTTAAAAATTGAAACAGGTTTTGAGGATAGTTCTTTTTTATTGTGTCAACCTCGTTAAAAAATGAGACAAGTGCCTATGAGGATAGTTCTTTTACTGTGTCAACCTCGTTAAAAAATGAAACAGGCTATGAGGATAGTTCTTTTACTGTGTCAACCTCGTTAAAAAATGAAATAGGTCATGAGCATAGTTCTTTTCCTATGTCAATCTCGTTAAAAAATGAAACAAATCCTCCCCTATAATGAACCTTCATTCCATCCAACTATTAGTAACCAGTAATATACTTAAGTGAATGAAATGAAGCTTGGGGGGAATCTTCTCTTGCAGGGGGCATTCGACATGTGCTCTTGCAGGAGGCATTCAAAACATTCTTACTAATTGCACGCAATCGACTGCTAAAGTTCGAGGGAAAAATCAGGTGCAGAGCTCCAAAATGCAAATGGTAACAATGGAATGGTAAAAATGAACAGTGAAACTACTTTTAATAGTCATTTAATTATTTGAAAATTGAATATATTGCTATGACTATAGTTTTATTATGTTTTTTATCATGAAGCAAGTATTTTTAATCCATTTGATGTTGTTCTGAACAGGTCTTACAACTGATGAACGGATTAGTCGTGCAGATTTATTTCAAGAATGATTTGACCACAAAGCATACTTTTTCTACTTATTTTTCAAGATTTGTTAAAAACGAAAAAGGATTTGAAGCGCACTTTTATCTCTTTTTCATGCTTTGATAATAGCCAAAAAGGAACCCTTGGAGTCTTCTTTCAGCTCTTTTTAGACTCCGATAATGTGAAAATATTGTCGAGCACTTGTCTTTTCGAGCTCGTAAAAGTAAATGAATTGATATTTACTCAGTATAAGTTTAACCCTTTTCCGGACTGAGATAGATTATTTACGAAAAATGAATACCTTGGTTAAAAATGACAAAATAGGTTCTCTCAGATATTATTTTACACTTTTTCGGGTCTGAGTGACAAATGTACGAAAAATTACTTATGGAGTTTTCTTTTGTCCTCTTTTTTAAACTCTCTAAATATGAAAAAGGACCGGGCTATCACTTTCGTTAAGCTTGTTAAAACATAAAATAGCGACGGGCTTGTTGATCATGGCAAGAATCGAGTTTCATTCATCGCTAGAATCATTAAATTATTAAATAGTGATACCTTATTCACCCAAAGGGTTGAATTATAGATAAATAAAATGTTACCCTCCTCAAGCTTGTTAAAAAATAAAGAGGTACTGGTCAACAAATGACCTGGGAAAATTTGGGAAAAGTAAGCAAAATTTCTTTATGGTAGCAAGTCGCTCTTGAAGATGACACTTCCTTCACTCCATGTCCATGACTGTTTGGTTTGGGTAAACATCTTGACGGTTCATTCATACCTTCACTTTGGTTTTAGCTGCCAACTCATCACAGTGTCGCCGATATGTTCAAGAGAATTCATTCAATGAATAAACTCATCCTTTTGAAATACTCGTAAACCTTTATTCTCATGACTGTCATCCCTGAAAATTGCTATATCAAGTCATACCCTTGTATCCAAAATTAATAACTCCCGTTTCGCAATAAGGTGACTTCATGTTGACAACAAATCAATATCCAGGAAGTTCACTTAGAAACATCATATTCCAATACCATGAGACTTGTTACAGCATCGAAAATATCCTCGGTTCTGGACCTTTGACTGAAATATTTTGTTTGGCGTTCGACATCAAATCATCTATTCATGCCTTACAAAATGTACTGCAATACCTTAAGAGACATTTTCATTAATGGTGGTTCTCTCGTGTTTGTTAACAACTCACATCACTGGCTGGTAATCAAACAATGTCTCTCCATGTTCAACGACAAATCATATATTCACATGGCTAGACTTGTACCCAAATGATCAAGTGAATGAGACAAGAAGACCCCGGATCTAGTTTCAGCCATCCGGGCTACAATTTCAATATTTTTGTACACATCATCTATATGGTGACCTTACATACAGATCGTCATCCGAACATGGGCCTAAATCTGTAGGCATGTCTGCATTGGGAAACATTCCAATGTCGATGACTTTCTAAATTATGTACATGTTATTAGATTGTTTATGTGCTGAACATGGGAATGCCTACCCTTATCAATTATGATGAAAGAGGATATATCATGATGTAATGTATTGTAATATTGATGCAGGTGACCACTCCGCTTCATCTCCAGCCCATCGCAGTAAATCATCTCAATCAAATGTTTTTATTATTTTTACCTCATGCTTTAGGGGGAAATTGTTATAGGTCAATTTGGGCATCATTCCTAATGACCTGGTTAACTGGGCATCATCTCCAGGACCAATGACTAAGGGTCTATCATCCCCTATCATTTCAAGTTGCTACATGCCCCAGTACAAGAACAATACAAATCAAGCATGACTTTCATCAAGCAAAGGTTTCCAAGGTTTGAAGTTTATTATATAGGATATGGGAGCTCACCAATGCTGCCTATAAGGGGACTAAGTGTGTTTCATATGCAGGTAGCCCCATGCAAGGCTACTCTGCAAAGCACTTCCCGACATCTATGGGTGCGTTGGTCACATTAGGAGCGAAATTCTCATTGTTCCGGAATCTCCACTTGGCCAGTGCCTTCTAGAAGAGTTCACATGTGTCAAGCTTCGAATCCAAGTGTCCATTTGACATCTACAAGATTGGGAACATGTCTTGCCTATTATTGGAAATTCATCGATTGTAAAACAACCTTGATGAGGCTGAGGATCATTGATGGAAGGGTCACTTCAAATCAGTCATTGGGTTGTAACCTCTCCTTCTATCATCAATAAAGAATACACCTTAATTTTCCCTATATGCATCTGTATTGGCTTTACAAGCGCTTGGATTACAAGTACGCCTCTAATCCTTTCTGTGTGTCTGCTTTGAGTTAGGAAAGGTAGTCGTATATTCTTTAATTTGTTGTTATAGACTGTCACTTGTCTAGGGAAGCGTGTTTTATCCGTAATTCACAATTCTTCCCAACACTACACCTCCACCTCTCCCCCCTACCCTTCCTCTTATCGGGGATCCTCCATGTCCATAGCGAGATGTTGGTGAAGAGGTTTTGACCTACACACTGTACAGGTTTGCATTGTCTATCATCAACTCATATGTCTGATAGTGGTGCTCATCATGACCAACTGAGGCATAGAATCTGCAACATTGTTGCTTCAATTCTGGCACATTGGCTCCCAGTCGCGGGAAGTGGTCAGTATAATGTTGGCCAACAACCTGGAAATCAGCGCACCATAGGGTGGGGTTGCTAGGCACTGCAACCTCCCTAGGGCGCAGCGGATTTGGTCCTATAGCTCACAGGTAATTTGTAAACATAGGGCACTGATCTTTGGTGTGGCCTGCTCCTTTGCAACGAAAACACCAAACATCTGCGCCAACCTCTTTATCATTGTCTCTTCATAGGTTCTATATCTCTAAGTGCATAGCTTCCAACTAACTTTGGATTTGTAGAGCCCCAAGGGGAATATCTTCTCTAGGTGCAGCCTCCAACTTCATAGTGATCTCCAAGGCTTCAACCTGAGTGGAAATATTATGTTGTCCCATAGGACCATGTAGATGGGGTAACAACATCATGATGAACGATTCCTTATGTTGGTCATCATCGTAAAGAAATCCTCCATCGCTGATAGTTTTCTTCAGTCGCTGATTGGCTTCCCAGACTTATTCTTTTTCTCCTTGCTTGAAATCTTTTAGCTCTACCACTAACTGTGCATAGGACTTAAGATTTTTGAACTGCTGCTTCAGTTCCTTCTTGATATCAGTGATAGTAGGAGAGGTGTTTTGTTTCAGATCTCCCATAAACCAGTCTAGTGCACAACCTTCAAAAGCCATGGCCAGCCGCACTCTTTTCATAGCATCTGTATTAATGTTTTGCGTAGTCCATACTACATCAGATATGAACCAAAATCGGTCCATGTCCTCATCCCCCGCACCCTTAAAGGTGGGTAGCTTCATGTGCGCAGCCATACCTTTAGCCTGTGTTATACTAGGGTCTGCAAACCGTAGTTTGTGACCCTTAGATCTACCATTTTTTCCCATTAAAATGCATGAGGGACTTTGACCCACCCCAAATTCCCTTAATTTGTGTTGCACACGACTAAACTACTCAGAATATTCCAAAAATATATCCCAAAATTGCATTCAGGGGGCCGCGCTCCAACAGAATCTAGGTCGGAAAAAACCCAAAAGCTCCTAAAATTTGTTTGAGGAAACTCCAATTGCATTGATCATATGATTTCAATGTCACTAATTTCATAAGCATGCCAATAATTTTTTTGACCTTAAGGGAGTGAATGGTTTCATGCATGGAAATAATACCATCCAAAATTAGGCACCATTCAACATAGTCTCCTTGTTCTAAAGAAATAATCTCGTGGAGGGTAGGCTTGAGTTGAATAACAATGGTTTTAGAGATGATATTATAGATAACATTTCTTGTTGATATGGGTTTGAATTTATCAACATATTGATAGTTATGCTCTTTCTATATTAAAGTAATAAAGGATGATTTAAAAGTATAGATAATTTTACCTGAATGCCAAGATTCTTCTATGGCCACCCAAATATTGTCTCCTACAAATGGAAAATAAGCTTGGAAAAATTAAATCATAAAACCATTAGGTCAAGGGGGACTTCTGGAACCCATGGAGTTGATAGTGGTCGTAACCCCATCATAAGAGATTGAATTAAGGAGGTTTTAATTTTTCTTATAAGTAAGTAGAGGAGGAATATCAATAATAACGATAGCAATTGTTTCTCATATATCCTTCATTAGTTCTTACAAGTCATGGTTGGAGTGCTCCTTCATTTCTTGTGTTATATATTCATATTTCTCTATTTATTTTCCATTGTTTGATTTCAAGTAGGAGATGAAATCGAATTTCTTCTATTTGTTTTTTTTTTTTTTAAATAAGTTACAATCACCTTCCTTTAGCCAGTGAATCTTGGATTTTTTTCGCCATTATGTTTCTTCCTGCTTATCCCTTATCCTTATTTCTCATTTAAGAGTGCCCTTTTGTATCTTCTATTATTCGCAAACTCCGTAAAGAATTATGTTGGATTTTATTTATTTTATTTCTCTCTCAAGCTTTGCATTCTTAAAGAAAATGTTGTTGAAAACATCCTTGCTCCAGGTTTTGATTAGATGCTTAACCTCACTAGGTTTATTTTAAAAGTTTATCATAAAAGTACCATGGGTGGGACCTACCTCTAACCATCATTTTTTCACATTTATCATAAATTTAGAATGGTATAAATATAAATTTTCACATCTAAAAAAACAAACTTTAAGAAATAGGGAGTATGCCTCAAAGAGTTGAATCAACCAACGACCAAATGTAGCACACCCAACCCCATGCTATCATATTAGGGTTGTTGTGTGTAACTAGGCCCAACCTTAAAGGTTTAATATGCTATGGGGTTATCAAATCTCATATTTATTTTTTCATTTCAAATCAAATCACAATTATGATACTTCCATCGTCCTCATTTAGAGCTTTCCAATGATATAAATTTCATCTCCTTTTGGTCTCTAGGCACAAAGTTGTGCCCATTTTGAAGATATTACCATTTTTAAACCCTCAAACATCTATACAAGCCACATGGATCACATGTGGTAGCCCTTGGCCACATTTCACTCCCACAATAATCCACATTAGCTGACAGCTCGATGTACCGAATATCTTCCATAAGAGTGTTTTCTTTGTAAAAAAGGTGTTTTATAACCCTCCCAATATTTTTGTATCCCAATATAGTTATGCTCATTACTATAAAATCTCAATATGTTGATATGTATATTGCTACAAAACTCTAATATGTTAACACAATTATATCCTCTGATATGTTTATATGGTGATATCCTCCAATATGTCGATATGTTGATATGTTTAGATGTTGATATCCTAATATCCTCTTGTTGATGGACTAGAATGTACCGCCAACAACTAAGGGTTTCTCCTAGGTGTAGGGTTCCAATCCGACTCTACATCGTTTAGTCTAGGAGTCCCATATGGTATGTGGGCCTGGTTTCCATCTCGTTTATTAAGATTTTTCTTCCAACAATACAAGTGTCAACTTAAGAGAAAAATAAAACTTCAACAAATACAAGTAAGTTACCTATGGAAATCCAACATAATAGATACCATGAATAGCAACAACATAACTTCAAAGAATGAATCTTATGAAAAAAAGTGTTAGAAAAGCTTCAAATAAGATCCACACATACATATAATATAATTTTATCAACCATGAATAATTTAGTGATTAATAACCATGTAAAAGCATAACCGAGTGTACAGTCATATAATAATACAATTCTAACGTCAATAAAGTATTTTTCCAATGCAAGCATAAGGTAAGGATGTCATATACCATCCATTATTTTCTAGAGGAATCCCATAACACATGAAGACACACGAGGAAATAGTACACCAAAATTTCCACAAACATTAAATCATTAAGCTGAGAATTTCCATGGTACCATCACATAAGACTTCCATCAAATCCATAAGTGAAAATCGAAAATTGCTTCTTGCATTTAACTAAAAATATCTTTTAGTTCTCAAAAAATATGCACAAAATATAAGTCCAAAGCCAAAATTCCATTACAATGTGTCATGAGGACATATTTATAGAAAGAGGGGTGAATTTTCATCTACCTATGGCTCTTAAGCTACCTCATGACCTTTCACATTCCCATGAGACTCTATTATACACTAGTCTCTATCCTACTATACACATGCTACATGAAAGAAATGGATTTACTCCAATAATATAACAATAGAAAACTCTAGAACATTTTGATGTAGTTATTGTACAAGAAATGAGTTCCAAATCTTGTATTTTGTCGCTATGTTGATCACCTCCTACTGATTTTCCCCATGTCTATGAAAGCACTCTAGGACATTTCAAAATAGAGTGTTCTTCTTAGCCTAAATCTGATTAGACAAGGTCACCAACTTGGTATATATTCTTACTGATTCCACCGCATAGTGGGTAATCATTTATTTTGCAACATACAAGTTTTCCATGGTATAATACTTTCTGAAGGGGTTGATAAATGCTTGAATTTCCTCGATAACTTCTTATTCACCCCTTACTTCACCAACTAATACAATACAAGGTGCTTTGTGTACTAGGATCACAAACTCTAGTCCACTCAACATATGATTATATGAGGCCAATACTCTATCCACGTCCTTTGACAGTTTATCTCATGATTGGATCTTAATATGGATTTGGACCTTGTCATTTTGAGAAGTTATCCAATCCTTTGCGAGGAGAGTTCCTGGTGCATCTAGATATCTGGCAGCCCAATCACACATGTTATTGAAATTTGTGGTGGCTTGTTTAAGCATAGTTGTATTTGCTTTAGTTTCGGCATGTATGGTCAGGAATGTTGACATAGATGTATGAAGCTTCATCATATCATGATAGAATAAGGACATAGCACTATCCAATGTCGATACTTCTTTTAGAATGGAAGCCTGCAACTCTTTCTCGCTTGAATGTACAAGGTGCGGAACCTGTTTCTCATCTTCTTCCTAGACATCTCTTTGTTCATAAGCATGCAGCTAAGCTTGTAGTTCAGTAACATTTTGTTTATCATGACCACATTTAACATCATTGCAGTCACAAAAGCCATTCCAACTAAAGTGATCATTTTAGGGTTCAATGTAATGTCTTGGACAATCTCCTGCTTTGTAGTCATTAATATAAATGTTTGGTTTGTGTTAGTATGAATCTTAATTCCAAGCGTACGAAAAAAGACCACTTTAGTTTTGCATAACAACAGCCCTAATGGAAAATATGGTTGTCAATATCTTCAGATCTACAGTTAGGTGATCAAGATAAATGCTACAAAAATCTATATCTATACATTAGAAGATATTAAACAGTAGAAAAAATAAGATTTACTCCATGCATCCAACAGACAAGACAAGAATACGTTGAATAAATTTTTGTATTAGGGCCACCTGGGAGGAAAACACAGGAGGGTGTTCCTAGTTCTCCTCAATGGGATGGGTTCTTGTAAGTCTTCGGCACTTCAGATCTAAAATTCCTCTCTCTTGATGGTGTAGAAAACCCAGACAAAAATGGTAGCAAAATATGACTATGATGGTGGAACAATAGTCAGACCAAAATTATAGATCCAGAGTGATCTTTAGGCAAAAAAAGGTGATAAATGAATGGAAAAACCCTTCTATTTATTACAAAATATTGAGTTAGTCTAGATATTGGTGCATAATTAAAATATTATTAACCAAATCAAGATCCAAATTTTGTGGAATATTTTATTATATTTGTTGGAGGGAAAATGAATTTGACTTGGGTTGAATCCCTTTATTTATAAATAATAAATAAATAAATGATTTATTTATCATTTTAAGGATGTGGTTGAGTAATAATCAAATAAATAATGATTTATTTAATTATTTAAGGGAGATTTAGTCATATTTAACAAAGAATATTATTTAAATAAGGTTTGAATAATTATTCCTAGAAAATAATAAGATAAATAATGATTTATCTAATTAATTTCCTTGTTTTGGGTTAAATATAACTGGGAATATTAATTAATCTGTTGTTTAACTAATTATTCCCCTAGGAAAATCAAACAAATATAAATTTATTTAATGTTTCCTCATGGGGTTTCCTGTTTAGACCATAAACAACTTAATAAAGGTGGTTTACTAAGTTATTTTCATAGTGAATGCGATTTTACTTAGGGTAAAATTTGTCTTACATGGTGTACTTGGGTCCATCTAATAACAATGGGTTAGATGACCAAAAAATGGTGTAACAGATTTCCCCCTAGCGTGTGAGCGTTAGGAGCTAATTGTATGACCGAAGTACGTTGTAAGAGCTCAATCACTAGACGTCGAAGGGGAAGTCAAAGAGAGAGGAGTATAAGGTAGACCAAAGTGTTGAAAGAACTATACCCTGAAGAGGTGAGACTTACAGGTGCGCCAATTCTCTTTTATGAGTGAGTACCTATGCTATAGGCGGCGGGGGAGGCATACCTATGCCCGTCGAGGAAAAGTACAAAAAATGAGGCATCCGGAAAACCACGGGATGAAATAACAAAGCATATGCTGGCATAAACATGAGCTAGATAAATAACATGATAATGAATCCTACATACATATTGTGCCTGGGATAATAGCCTAGACTTTGTACAATAATATATGAGTACATGAGATACAAATACAACCCATATGCCCCTGTAAATAGGAAAGGGCTTTAAAAATCTGACTGATATATGCAATAAAGAAGGCGCTCCAAGCAGCTGAGGCTGGAATCATAAAATCTATGGAGTTGCATCGAAGGCTAAAGTGAAGAAGCCATCCGGGTATGTGGGGGGCTACCTATAGGGCCACCCCCTCATGAGGGCTAGGACATCTCACACATACCCGGGAATCACCGATATCAGCTGCTGCATCACTAAACCATCAAGTATATGGATCTCTATCATGCTGAAAGGAGCTGGAGCTGAGAAACAATCAAGTCAAAGGGAAATAAGGAGTCCCTTTGCCTGATTCGAGGCACCGAACAAGAGTGGAAGCTGGAACTAAGGTATACTTCCCTCTCTACCTGTCTTCTGGAATGAATGAGCTGATGTCGACAGAAGGAGGTCCGCCATAGGTGAGGCCATAAGGGATCCTCAACTAAGGCATGAGAGAAAATAGTAGAGCGACTGACAGGCTGACACCAATGATGATGATGAAATGAGGGGTACTGAGTAGCGAATCGACGACTTCCCTTGTTAGAGCATAAAGGGCATGGATGACTTGGCAGCGACTGACACAACATCATGAGGGATAGGGGACAGTGGGACTAAAGGCCATAATGTGCGACACAAGAGAGGGACCAAGCAATGAAGGATGGAGGACTATAGCAGGATGAAAAGGGACTCGAGATAGACTCCATGAATGCAATGATGACTCAACTCAGATGCTCTAAACAAGGTTGACTCGATGGTGTTGCCACATAAAAAAAAGGGTCCAGGGGACCATAAAATCACGAGTACAAGATGGTAACTCACAACAAAAGTCGACACGAGCGTGGACAAGTATGGAGGCAAAGTGGTGCCCCTAGTACGAGTGTTGCAAGTGAATAAATTCGATTTTGAGGAAGGGTGAAGTGGCGCTTCTTGGGAAAAATGTGTCCCAGTGAAGTATCAAATCACTAAAAACTAACAGATACCCATTTGAGGGCTCGGTGAGGGCTTTCCAATGGTATGGATGGTTTGGTAAACGGAGCTACAGTTGGGTCGCAGCAGGAGAAAGAAAAAAATGGGTTTCTCTTTTAATAAGGCATTTTCCCTCCAAATTCAATCATTTGCATGTGGAGCTGTGGTGAATGTAGAAAGGAGAGAAGTCCCTAAATCTTGCGGCGATCGTAGTGGACAAACCGACCATTGGAATCGAGATCCGTCAGTTGCAAGTAAGATGCCTAACCCTACTCTTTCTTTTCAGTGGATTGAAAGTTCATATTAGGTCCCTAGAGATTAGGAACAGACCCCTACTCCTCTTCACGGTCAGGTCGCACTTTTTGGGGAAAAAAGTGCGACCTGGGTAGCAGGTTTTGGGCAGAAAAGTGCGACCTGTCCTAGGTGTAATATCCCTTTTTCAGGAATTCCTGCAATATGGTCCAAAGGGATGTTGTATAAGGAAAATAATGTTAGGATAAAAGGGGACTTGGATCCCTTATTTAATACATCATACATTACATTTCTAGAATCTGAGCTCAAATAAATCCCTCAAGGGAGGTTAAACAGATCTCCCACCCTTCGGTATCTCAGAGAGGTGCTCAAAGAGTGAGTTACAGCCATATATGAACATAATCATGAAACTCTGCAATTTGAACATTTAAATAGAGGGAATGTGGTGCAGCCAAAATTATATTATTATCTCAACAACAATACACAAAAAAAATCATGAGGGACAAGCCACTCAAGCTATTGGAACCAACCTCCAATGATCAAACTATGAAATACATGAGTTGTTGCAACTACACAAAATGTTGGAGAGCAGTGACTACGTAGTCTCTATGAGAGTAGCAGCTGCTAGATACCTAAAAAATGATAATGAGGCTGAAGGATACAAATAAATTCCCAAGAATATAAATATGGGCTCCAATACAAGATTTCTAGCCAACCCAGGAGGGATTACTAGAAATGCTAGAAAAAAATACAATGTGACAATTAACTACTAGGGTTAATTTGTCACTGCAACACTGAATACCTATGATGAGGCTATGGCAGATCTAAAATATGGATTGCCCTCCTCCAATGGTGCTCCTTAGTAGAGGGTTGATCCCTCTACTCAAGAACAATCCTCCTGATGAGCTCAATGAACTCTCCCAACACTGCCTACATAAAAATAACGCAGTTCCAGCCCTAGACTGCGTTGTGAGAGATGATGAATGGTTGGCCTGGTGCCAAAGATCTGAAAATAAGCCCAGTATTCTCCTCTGCTGCTCCTCCAATGAATAGACAAGGTCTCCATTGAAGAACAAGCCAAAGAGTGACTCTATGAGTCCCTCTATTGTTGCACCCAACAACACAATGTTTTCTGCCCAACAAGAAAACGTTGCAGCTGTAGGAGGAATCTTGGCCAAATGCCAGAACAAGGAAATGGAGCTCAAAAACCCTCTCCTTCCTTGAGGATGAGGTAGGGATTCTCGACCAGGAACACCCTTGTGCTCAAGATCACTGCAACCCTGCTAAACAACCTCGGGTATGCAAGTCTAAGCATACCATATGAAAATGATAAACCAAAGCATAATAAAAATGGGCTGCCATCTCCTCCATATAAAGCAAATGAACTCCTCTCACCATGGGTCCCATCCACACTTGCCACCTAGCTCATGCAAGTGGGGCCTCCTCTAAAACTACGTTGCCTTGTCATGGAGATTACTCCTCTTGGACAGCGATGTTGACTTAGTCAAAGAGGACTAAATCAATGTGATCCCGATCACATTCACACCCTTAGGTGCTTAATTTAGCTACTTATTCACTCTCCTTTCACACAAGGAGTGTTATTTCTCCATATAAGAGGGTTAAGGTGTCTCCTTACCCATTTTATTCAACAAAATGAAAATATGCAAACTATAATGTTCCTTTTAGCTTGAGGCTAGAATTTGGGGAACATTACACCAGGTTTGGGCCAGAAAAGTGCGACCTGTTAAGGAGGGGTTCTTCGTGATGTTTTTTGGCTGAGCACTAGGTTTTTGTGATAAGAAATAGTCTTTCCTATCTGTATGCTGACAAATATGATGTTTTTGTGCAGATATGGCAGAATTACGGATCAACTGGAGAGAGAGAGAGAGACTTGGGCACATTACGGTCAGAGATCTGGGAGGATCAAGGTGTCCGCAGTGCTTTGGCCAGGTTTGGGGTTCTAAATTTTGTGGAGAACCCTTTGATGAGAGCTGGTGAGCCCTTATTGGCACGGATTGTCAGCTATTGGGACCCGAATCATGAGGTCTTTATAGTGCAGGGGCACTGGATCGAGTTGACAGTCCAGGATATATATTCTTGACTGGTCTCCCTCCACTTGGGATGGTAGGGAATACTCAGCCAGTATTACCACATGGGTGGAATATCATAGAGTTTTTAGAGTTCCATTGTCGACCAGGTCTCCAATTCAAGGGGACTCGGATACCCATCGGGGATTTGGAGAGGTTAGAGACCCATGCTGTGGCCACAGCGGTGCTGTGTATCCTGGGAAACCAGGCACTCCATCACATCACAGGGGGGAAAATGATGCTTGTGGAGAGTGTTTTAAGTGGGACCTACTATGGATAGGCCTAGATGATGTTGTCATCATTGAAATGATAGTTTTCTCTATGCAAGCGGCAAGTGAACCATGACTGTGCATATGGTACATTTTTGTGCTCGTTCTTCTTTGAGAAGATACTAACACTTCAACCCCACATACAACTCCAAGATGGGGGCCCAAGAGAGCCTAGGATGCGCCAGTGGGGGCGACTACTGTGCAGAGGAGGAGGTGGAGCGGTTGGACGAGTGTTATGTCCTAATTTCTTTGTTCATTGGGATCAAATGCCACTGTATATAGACGACTATCCCTATAGTGGGATAAGTATGGGGACCCGGATTTGCCACTGCTGCCTGGGCGATTATGGGGACCCGATGGTAACTGAAAAATTGCTAATCTTTAATGTGCATGTAAATTTTCTAGAATATTGTATGTGGTACTGATTCTTTTACTTTTGGTATGCAGATACAGCACCGATAAAACCGGCCGAGTACATGGGATGACCTGCAGTATTAGGGGCCGCAGGAGCTAGTGGATCAAGGGCACAGCAAAATGAGGATGCAGCAGCCCTTCTAGAGGACATCCATCATAGATGTGAGGGGCTTCTGACCGGTTGTTTCAGAGCGCAGCTGGCAAGACTTAGATGACCAGTACATAGAGCCATGTATTGGTTTACCCTCTGAGTGGCTAGGGGTCATGCGGCACATGGCTATGGCCAGATAGGGTATGCGTGATCTACGAGCTGCGGGGGCAGAGCCATTGGCTCGGGATCCTCTAGATATTGATTAGTGTGTAGGGGCAGGTGGTGCCCCCAATTTTTAGTTTTTGTAACATGTTATGGACATGTCATATGTATCAGAGTTAGTGGACTCTAAAACGTTTTATACGACACATATTATGGATATGCAGTTTTGATATTTTTATGTTATTGTCTTGTGTTAAATGCGTGTGCTAAATGCCAGTCTAGAATATGGTTTTCAATGCTATCTACATATTGATTTTGTGCTCTAGGTACATGACTGAAAGTAATGACTTCAAATTCACGCATCAAAATCTTCACTCGTAAATATCTTTTGAAAAGGATAGGATTATGCACATGATAGACACCATTCAATTGCATGACAAGAAGCATGGAATCTAAACGAACATGAAGGTGGAGGATGTGATGTGAAATGGAATCGACTAATAAACCTCGTACTGCATCATATTCGGCCTAATTATTGGTAGAAATACCAATGCATACATCGTTCGAGAGAACAAGCGAATGCAAGGGGGTAAAAATGGCCCAACCTGCCAAGGCTAGATTCCGGGAATAGCGAATTGCACCATCGTCAAAACCGATATAAGGTGTGGATGGGGGGTCCCTCTGAAAGGTGCCACAAGACAATAAATGGGAAGATGAAGAACAATGTTGGCAACCTGAGCGTAAAGTAGAAATTGACCACACTCCGCGGAAGGGAGTGATCTAGGTAGGATGTCTACTACTCACATGCCGCCGGTGAGGGGGAGTGTGGGAGCTACCAGAGGCATAGCTTGAGCTCAGGTTGCATAAGTCACCAAAGGTATGGATGATGGCATCCCGTTTATGGGAGGTAAAGATGAAGTCAGGGGTGGACATGGCTTCCATGATGTCGTCATCACAACAGGAGGTGGAAGGACAGGAGGAAGGGAGACCACATGACGCGGAAAGGCTACTTGATTCATCATCATGAGAAGAAAGGTTCACATGTGCATCGCCACGGGGGATGACATAAGAACAAGAAGATAAGGGATCTACTGATGTTGAGCCCCGGGGGATCGCTGAAGGGAGGTCAAGCGAAACAACAGGAGAAGACTCAAATGGAGCTTCTCCTGAGGGTCTCATGAATGATGATAGGTAGAGGATGGTGGCCACATGCTCTGTCATATCAACATCAGGAGGGGGAATGTCAATGGGAGTGGGTAAATCCTCAGTCTGGCCTGCAGCATACTGTGCAAGTACGAGAGAAGCGGATTGGTTCTGTTCAATCTCGTACTCCCGAACTACCTCTAAAGAGGCACGGTAATGCATAAGGCAGGAAAAATGATGAGATTAATGGCCATGGAGACCACACAAAGCACAAGGGTTTTTTGTGTGGATATTCTTGGTGTTCTTGGCTGCAATCGATGAAGAAGCAGAGGTTTCAGGGATTGTAGACTCAGGGAACGTGACATTAACCATGGGCTTGATGCAGGGCAACTCGGTACAATTATGGGTGGCGTGAATGACAACATCACACAAATCATAGGGCTTTGGAGGTGAAGGAGGTGCAGGTTCAGTCAGGGTGGCCTTGTCCTTTAAGGCCCTTTTGTGAGCTCTTCCCTTCTTACTCGAAGCGGTCGCAACAGGAGGCGATTCCTGTTGAAGTGGCTGGGGCACTGTGACAATGGGAGAAGTCAGGGGGACCGGTTGAACCGGGGTCAAAGCAAGATAAGGTTTAGGTTGACTTGGCAGGGTAGTGGTTGGAGGATCAAGGTACCAGACGAGAATCCCAATGGTCAATTTAGGAAGAGAGAGGGTGGCCATGACAAGTGCCGTATAGATTCCTGGTGGAGGGACTAGGAACGGTATCTAACCGGAGGGGTAATGGCCAGGCGAGACAGCTCCTAAATGGTTAAGGCCTGGAGGAACCGTTCCAGGAGGGTAAAGAGGCTCATGAATACCAGCTGAAGGGCCAAGAGGAATAGTTCCAGAAGGCTGCATCGAAGGGCTAGGAGAAGGCTGTGGAGGGCGAGGAGGCTGCTGACTAGCCGAGGCGGGCTGCTTGAGAGAAGCCTAAGATGATTGCATCATGCAAACATTCGATGAGCTAGGATTAGAGATGGGAGGAGTAAGACCAGGGAATGTACCAAGCAATGAGGAATCTTTATAGAATCTGGGTGAAACACTGGTCCAAGGGTCGACGGTTTTCTTGTTGGCCACCGAAGAGATAGTGGACTCAGGGGAGGTCTGAGACTTCAGTTCATAATACATCAACTAGTCAATGGTGACTATATTTCCATCATGAGTGAAGGAAATCTTGTGGTGGACCGCAAAAGGGACAGTAGACATCGCATAAGTGTAGCTACGATCCAATAGACTGTTGTAATCTAAGGGGGCATCTATGACTTCTACGTCAACACAAACAGTCTTGCCCGCAAGAGTAATAGGACAATTGCAGAATAAGCCAATGGGCTGGGAATTGTTGCCATCCCATGCTCAGAGAGTGATCATGGAAGGAGCCAACTCAGGTGATCTGATTTGTTTCCAAACCGAAGAGAACATCACACAGGTGGATGCCCCCTCATCAATAATGCACCGAGAAACGTTAGCATTCCGGATCTTGACTAGGATTTGGAAAGCGACGGAAGTTGGCAGAGGAGGATCAACATCAAAGACAATAAATCGATCATCAGAAGGATCTACAGTGCCCACGGAAGATAGTAGAGCTTTTCTTTGTGAAGGGTACGACTGGAGGAGTTCCAGCGTTGAAATGGCAGCAGGGGATTGTGCCAAATCATCTACTATGCTATACGAATGGGCGGCTTTTCTAGAATTATAATTTCAGCATAGTGGTCCCTTAGGGACCCTTGTATGAACCTCTTCCATAGCTTGAGGGATCTTCAAGAGGCCATTAGGTGTTGAAAGAGGCTCTGTAGAGACCGAAGGAGGTGGCTCAGGGACAGACGTAGCAGGAGGCTTGTTGTACTAACGGGACCGAGTCTGAAGATTTATGTCAATAGTTGGCAGTTGATCAGAGTTCATCATGAGAATCTGGTAATTGGAGGTACCAAATGGAAGAGGTTGAGTGGCCACCTGACCTTCTGGTGGTTGGGTAGCCACAAATCCTTGCTAAGGGAAAGGATCAGTAAGCACAGCCGGTTGACTAGGTGCAGGACTGGGAGGAACGAAAGGGATGGCTTGTTGTCCTCTCAAAGTTGCTTGAGACTCCCATAGCTGCTGCATCTGTGGAAAAATAGGATAATCATGCATTTAATGACCATAAACACCACAAAAAGAATAGGGCTTATTCGTGCGAATAGGCCTGTCTTGCTTGGGCTGAGTGCCATGTTGCTGGTTCATAGTGTTAGGAGCATAACCTTGGTTAGGTCCAGAATTACCGAGGGCAGTTTGACTTTGAGTGCCTTTCCTCTTCTTTTTTGAGGGAGGAGGATTAGTCGTGCCCTGCTGTGCATACACCTGCCCCTGAGGGGGCGATGGTTGTTGTTGCGGGGTTTGAGAAGGCAAGGGAGGAGGAGGTGCTAATGCGGGGGGAGCTGGAGCACCAGGCTGTGGATAAGGGTAATAAGGAGGTTGGGTAATAGTGTGGTAAATAGGTGGTTGGGAAAAAAGAGGATGCATGCAGTGTCCTGGATATGTGCTACCGGGAGGGGGAAAAGTGCAGGAGGTGTTGGCCCCCCCTAAGGAAAACCATAGCCCATGGGAGGTTTAGCATATGGATTAGAGAGTGCTCCAATGATACTTTTGGCAGCATGAGATGCCTCTAATGCATTGGCACCACCAGTTCTAGGAAGATTAGGTAGAACAGTATAAAAATAATCCAACTGAGCGTAGATCAGGTCATATTTTAATGCAATTTGGATGGCAGCTTCTTCAGTTTGAGGAAAGTGCGATGCGACATCTTTTCCGATAGGTGGAAAAAGAGTTCTAAGGAACCAGTCCATGTAGACATGGTCTTCGAAGGTAGGGACTCGACATAGGCTCTTTCTTCTCCGCCATTCTTGAAAATTTTCAGAAAGGCAGGTCGCAGACGATTGACGGAAAGAATTCAAGAGTTCGGTACCAGTGTCGTAACGAAGTAGAAGCTGGAAATAAGACAGAAAAGCCCGGGCAAGAGTCTCAAAGGTGGTATGAGAGGAAGGGGCCTGATCAACATACCAATTAGAAGCTTCACCTGTAAGCGTACGTTGGAACAACCGAAGACAGACAGATTCGTCGGTAATGGAGTTAGATGAACAACACATGTGGAAAGATTGAACATGATTTGAAGGATCTTCTCCAGCAAGGCCTTAAAACTTTTGGATGTTTGAAAGGAGCTTTGTTGGAAAAGCAGGCCAACTAGCGTCATGGTGTATAGGGTCGTTTATCAACTGGTAAAAATCAGGGAGGCTGAGGCCTGCCATGAAGGGGAGCAAGGGTGCTGCCAAGTTAGTGTCTGTTGCGGTCCCACTAGTAGTATTCCCAACATGAGGGCTGAGGTTACCACCAGAATTAGGTCTTGCACCAGACATGGTGTTAGAAAATTAAATACTACAGAGCAATGAAACACATAAAATATGTGGAAAACACAAGCACACAAAACACATAAAACTAGAGAGACACAGATATATGTGGTTCACCCAGTTTGGGCTACGTCCACCCCGAATAGCCAGTCCTTCCTTTCTATTATCTAGCGAAATGAAGAGACACAACCTACATTAGATCCACTATAATATCCTCTGTTCTCTCTCATAGTATCCCTCTCTGTTTCTCACTCTGAGAATACACATACCATACACAGCCGCAATACAATACTCTCATACAAGCGAGGGGGTGCCTTCTAGGGAAAAAAAACATAAACTAAAATATAACTTCTACCATCAAATCATCTGCCTAATGAATGGCCCAGATTGACTAGAAATTACTATACTTTTACAAGGCAATTTTACATTTTTTTTTAGCTTTGGGGGTGCTGCCCCCGAAACCCCTGCCAGGGGGGGCTCCATGAATTCACAGCCACCCCCCCTGGACCCCCCAAGCAGTGTTTAATTACGGGCGGCATTTCCGCCCCCATTAAGGTACAGGGGTCTGACGCTGTGATACAAAATAAACAAGATAAGCAGGCTCCACACCCAACAATCTCCCACTTGGAGACTGATTGTAGCAACTCCACCGCTACTTCATTTTCTAGACAATGACTCCTCTTTAGACTTGGTTGTTTCTCATCTTCATCATCATCCTTGAAGACCAATTGAAACTGAGCATATTCTCAGTTTCTCCCTGGTTACAACTTCTGTTAGCATATCTACAGGATTCTGGCTAGTGTGTATCTTTTCCAGCTTCAACTGTCGCCTCCCATATCTGCATCAATATATCCCTGTAGAGAAATTTTTGAACCACCAAAGCATAATGCTTGATTTGTGGTACCTCTCAAATATCTGAGAATCCATTTTACTGCCACCTAATGTTCTTTTCTTGGATTTTTCATGTACATGCTTACAACTCCCACTGCATGTGCAATATCAGGCCTTGTGCAAACCATTGCATACATTAAGCTTCCAATTGTTGATGCATATGGAACTTTAGACATATATTCCATTTCTTCGTGGGTCTTGGGGCACATCTCCTTACTAAGTTTGAAATGGCTAGCAAAAGGTGTACTAACTGGTTTTGCATTCTGCATATTAAATATTTCAACACCTTTTGTATGTACTCATTCTGAGACAGTGTTAATTTGCGATTTTTCCTGTCTCTAGTTATTCTTATTTGTTTTGCAGCTCCCAAATCCTTCATTGCAAATGAATTTCCAATTTTCTTTTGAGCACATTTATTTCTTGCATGTTAGACCCTACAACAAGCATGTCATCTACATACAATAACAATATAATATAGCTGACATCATTTTTCCTTTTTAGATAAACACAATGATCAGAGTGACATCTAGTATAACCTTGTTCAGACATAAACTTGTCAAATTTTAGATACCACTGCCTTGGAGCCTGTTTTAAGCCATACAAGCTCTTCTTAACCTACACACTAATTTTTCTTCCCTTTGACCTCATATCCTTCTGGTTGCTCCATATAGATCTCTTCCTCCAAATCTCCATGGAGAAATGTTGTCTTTACATCTAAATGTTCAAGATGTAAATCTTCTGCTGCTACAAGACTTAAAATAGTTCTTATTAAAGTCATCTTAACAACAGGAGAAAATATTTCATCAAAATCAATACCTTTCTTCTGTGCAAACCCCTTCACCACAAGTCTAGCTTTGTACCTTTGTTTTCCTCCATCTTCTTCCTTCAACCTGGAAACCCATTTATTCTACAATGTAGTTTTACCTGCAAGCAACCTGACTAAGTCCCAAGTCTAGTTATGAATTAAGGAGTCCATCTCTTCTTCCATGGCTAGCTCCCACTTCTTCTTGCTTTGAACCTACATTGCTTCTTCATAACATTCAGGTTCATCAAAATCAGTCAACAATAAATAATATAATGAAGAGAGTATCGTTCAGGCAGTCTACTTATCCTGGTAGATCTTCTAACACCACTTTCAGGTGTTTGAGGTGCCTGTTGCTGTTGTGGTGGTTGTTTTTGTTGTGGCTCTTGATTATTATTATTTTCAGGCACCTTTACCTTTTCTGTGATCTCATCAAGAACTGTGTATTCTTTGTTTTCTTTTTCCTGTTTCTTTTCCTACAACTGATTCTTATACAATACCTTTTCATTGAATATTACATCTCTGCTCCTAATGATTTTGTGATTTTCATAATCATATAAGCGATAGAAAAAATCATTAACACCATATCCAATAAAGGTACATTTCTTTGATTTTGCCTCAAGCTTAGTTCTATTTTCTCTAGTAATATGGACAAAGGCCTCACAACCAAAAGGCTTTAAAAAAGAGTATTTTATCTTTTTACCTGTCCATGCTTCCTCTGGAATACCACCATCCAAGGAACTTGAGGGCCCTCCGTTTATTAGATAAACAGTAGTATCTACAGAATCTACCCAAAATTGTAAAGGCAATCTTGCATGCAATCTCATGCACCTTGCACGCTCCATGATTGTTCTCTTCATCCTTTATGACACACCATTTTCTTGTGGTGTTATTGGAACTGTCTTCTCTCTGCGAATTCCATGCTCTGAACAGTACCTATCAAAATATTTGCTGCAATATTCACCTCCATTGTCTGATCTGAGACACTTCAACTTCCTTCCTGTCTCAATCTCAACCAAAGCTTTCCATTTCTTGAAAGTATCAAATACATCAGATTTATTCTGAATACAATAAATCCAAGTTTTTCTAGTTGCATCATCAATAAAAGTAACATAATAACGAGAGCCACTAAGAGATGATACCTGAGCAGGTCCCCATACATCTGTATGCACAAGCTCTAATTTTTCGCTCTTCTTTTCTTTCCCAACTCTGAGAAATCTGACTCTCTTCTGTTTTCCATAAATACAATTCTCACATAAATCCAAATCAACATTCTTCAAACCTAGCAACAAATTTCTTGAGTGAATAATCTTCATCCCCTTCTCACTCATGTGTCTGAGCCTATGATGCCATAATGTTGCATCTACTCCTTTGGAAGTTAAAGCATTAACATAGTTAGAAATACCATTGCATAAATACAATGTACCAACCTTTTCACCTTTTGCTATTACCAGCGCTCCTTTGGTGACCTTCCAAGTTTTATCTATGAAAGTTGTCACACAACCTTCACTGCCTAACTGCCCTGTTGAAATCAGATTTTTCTTCAGATTTGGAACATGCCTTACCTCCTTTAGTAGCCATTGGTTTCCATTCTTTTGTTTTACAAGAACTTTACCCATTCCAACAATTTTACAGGGTTTATCATCACCCAAACGAACTTGTCCAAAATCTCCTTGAACATAGTCATGAAAATATTTCTTATTAGGTGTTGCATGAAATGAAGCCCCTGAATCTACAACCAAAGAATCAGTAACATTTTCGAAAGAAATAATCAAAGCATCTTTTAACACATCACCTGTCACATTTCCTTCATGATTGTTTTCTTGTTATATGTCTCCTTCTTTTCCCTTCCGAGATCTACAGTCTTTCTTTAGGTGTCCTTTCTTTCCGCATTTCCAGCACACTATCCCCGATCTGGACTTGGATCTTCCTTTCCTTGATTTACTGTGATATCCTGAGCTCTTTCCTCTTTCCATTATTCTTCCCCTAGACTCTACACTCAAAGCATTACTCGATGTCTCACCGGAGCTTTTCCGTCGCATTTCCTCACTAAGGATAGCACTGACAACATCATAAAACTTTAAAGTAATAGGTCGAGAGACAAAGTTACTAATGGCCATAACTAAACCATTCCAGCGTTCTAGCAATGAACACATAAATAACAGAGCTCTAACTTCATCATCAAAGTTTACCCCTATAGAACTTAACTGATTGGTAACTGTATTAAAATCATTTAAGTGGTCTGACACAGATCCACCTTCCGACATCTTCATATTAAATAAACATTTCATAAGAAATACCTTTTTTGAGGCCGAGGGTTTTTCATATAGTTTCGACAATGCCTTAATCAAACCCTCTATTGTTGTTTCCTTCAAAATATTGAAGGCTACCGATGTTGCAAGGCACAACCGTACTGTTCTGAGTGCCTTTCTATCGAGAATATCCCATTCTATGTCTATCATAGCTGTCGGCTTCTTTGTTTTTTAGCTCAATGGTAGGTACAGATCTTTCTAATACAAATAATATTCCATCTGCATCTTCCACAGCAGGAAGCTTTGGCCGTTAAATTTCTCGACCCTAAATTTACCATCTTCCGCCATTGCTCCCACTCGAACCAGGAAACCCTTCTTTCCTGTGAGTTTATCATCCAAATAGACCTTCGGCTCCGATACCAGTTGTTAGAAAATTAAATATTATAGAGAAATGAAACACATAAAATATGCGGAAAACACAAGCACACAGAACAAATAAAACCAGAGAGACACAGATATACGTGGTTCACCCAATTTGGGCTATGTCCACCCTGAACAGCAAGTCCTTCCTTTCTATTATCCAGTGAAATGAATAGACACAACCTATAGCAGATCCACTGTAATATCCTCTGTTATCTCTCACATTCTCCCTCTTTGTTTCTCGCTCTGAGAATACACATACCATACACAGTCGCAATACAATACTCTCATACAAGCGAGGGTGTGCCTTCTAGGGAAAAAAACCCTAAACTAAAATATAACTTCTACCGTCAAATCATCTGCCTAATGAATGGCCCAGATTGACTAGAAATTACTATACTTTTACAAGGAAATTTTACATTTGTTTTTAGCTTCGGGGGTGCTGCCCCTGAAACCCCCCGCCAAGGGGGGTCTCCATGAAGTCGCAGCCAGCCCCCCCTAGACCCCCCAGGCAGTGTTAAGGTACAGGGGTCCGACGCTATGATACAAAATAAACAAGATGATCAAGCTCCACACCCAACACATGGTGAAGGTGACAGGGGGAGAACCGAAGGCAGAATGAGAAGGAGAACCCAAAGGACCAGAATAAGAGTAGGAGTGTGGACTCGGTGGAGGACTAACTTGGATCCTATGTGGAGGAGTAAGTCTTCCTACCGAAAACTAAGGATGAAGGCCAATAAGTCTCCGAGATGAATGCCTTGGAGGTGCAATGATGACGACACAAACATGGCACAAAGGAAAAAGGAATCGACAATGGCAAGGAGTTGCAGGATCAACTTATTACAATGTCGAAACAAGGACAGAGAGGTGTAGGATCAATTGATTTCAATGTTTTAGAATCTTTGCTTGGCGGTGTTAACCAAGCCCTTTTTCACTTAGGGTGTGCGTGTGAAGTGTGTAAATTTTAATTTTAAACACAGACGTTTGTAGAGAAAAAGAAAAAGTGTGTTGTATAGCTGTAAATAAACCTGCAAATGACAGTATATAAGCCTGCAAAAAAAGAAAATAAACAACTAATAATGCAATAATCTAAACCCAAGGAGGCGGGTCTCTCAACAACTAGTTTACAGGTGAGTGAAAAAAATTAATCCAAACACACTAAAATAGCCAATAGATCTAAGGTCAGAAGGGACAGGGATCTAAAGGACAAAATCTGTTGGAAAGTGGTGCAGAAATAACAACAGATCAGAGGAAAAATTGTTGTAAAAAGAGGTGGCGACAGGCTATCTCCAGGAGGGAATCGGAGTGAACCCTAAAGGAAAACCCAAACAAAGCTAAATGAGGAGATTTGGGTGGATAAAAATTTGATCTGAAGTGGATATGAAGGTGAGGTATCAGATCTGAAAAAATGGCTGAAGACTCTAAAATTTCAGACAACTTGCAAGAACAAAAACTCTTCCACCAAAAGTCGAGGGTACTGAAGCCCTAGGGGGCTAGGTTCCCACTTATTTGAGCAAAACAGAACAAGTACAAGTCCAAAATGAGTGGAGACAGAGGTCAGACAACCCTAAACAGAGGCTCAAACAAACCCAAAAAACTTTCAGAAAAATTCCCGCAAAAATTTCAGGTCACAGTTTTTGACCTGTTTTCAGTACAGGTCACACTTTTTTTGCTGTAATGTGTGCCCTGAGGGTCAAGGTCACAGGTTTTGGGCTGAAAAGTGCGACCTGCACTTTTGTCTCTCTCAGCAGTAGTTTTCAGAAAAAATTGCCGTCTCAACTGCGGCTGATGTTTTTCACATGCGCAATAGGTCTGAAAACACACATAAGTTAGAATTTTTATCATTTTAGGGTTTTATAGGTTAAAAAAACATCAATAAAAGTGAAAACAAGGGGCTAAAGAGAAATCCCAGGGTTTGAAGCAGCTGGATATGCAAAGATTAAAAAAACAACAGTAGTCGTAATCGTAAACCCATGTGGAGTCGCCAATTGTTAGTATGAATCTTAATTCCAAGCATACGAAAAATACCACTTTAGTTGTGCATAAAAACAGCCCTAATAGCAAAGATGGTTGTCAATATATTCAGATCTGCAGTTAGATGATCAAGATAAATGCTGCAAAAATCTATATCTATGCATTAGAAGATATTAAACAGTCGAAAAAATAAGATTTACTCTATGCATCCAATAGACAAGACAAGAATATGTTGAATAATTTTTTGTATTATGGGCACCTGGGAGGAAAACATAGGAGGGTGTTCCTAGTTCTCCTCAATGGGATGGGTTCTTAAAATTCCTCAGCACTTCAGATCTAAAATTCCTCTCTCTTGATGGTGTAGAAAACCCAGACAAAAATGGTAGCAAAATATGACTATGATGGTGGATCAATAGTCAGATCAAAAGTATAGATCCAAAGTGATCTTTAGGCAGCAAAAGGTGATAAATGAATGGAAAAACCCTTCTATTTATAACAAAATATTGAGTTAGTCTAGATATTGGTGCATAATTAAAATATTATTAACCAAATCAAGATCCAACTTTTGTGGAATATTTTATTATATTTGTTGGAGGGAAAAGGAATTTGACTTGGGTTAAATCCCTTTATTTATAAATAATAAATAAATAAATGATTTATTTATCATTTTAAGGAAGTGGTTGGGTAATAATAAATAAATAAATTATTTCCTTATCATTTTAAGGATGTGGTTGAGTAATAATCAAAGAAATAATGATTTATTTAATTATTTAAAGGAGATTTAGTCATATTTAACAAAGAATATTATTTAAATAAGGTTTAAATAATTATTCTTAGAAAATAATAAGATAAATAATGAGTTATCTAATTAATTTCCTTGTTTTGGGTTAAATATAACCAGGAATATTAATTAAATTATTGTTTAACTAATTATTCCTTGAGAAAAATCAAACAAATATAGATTTATTTAATGTTTCCTTATGGGGTTTCCTGTTTAGACCATAAACAACTTAATAAAGGTGGTTTACTAAGTTATTTTCATAGTGAATGCGATTTTACTTAGGGTAAAATTGGTCTTACATGGTGTACTTGGGTCCATCTAATAAAAATGGGTTAGATGACCAAAAAATGGTGTAACAGTTTGGTTCCTTACATACAATTTTATTCTCTCTTACATAATCTTACACTAGATTTGATTGAAGGTCAATCGAGTGATATCTAGTGCTTCTTCTTCTTCCTCGTGTAGGATGCCAAACTCTTTGAGTGGAAGATGACTTCCAGTAATTAGGGTGGAGGGAGGAATGTCCAATGGAGATAAATCAATCTTCATCCTAGACCGTTAACTCTACTGCTCCTTTGTTGTGTTTCCATGTTGCTCATTAATTCAATCTTGTTCAAGTTTCTTATTAATCTCTTCATGCTGCCTCTTGATTTCCTCCTCCTCCAGCCTCTTCTTATTTTCATAGGTTTCTCTCTTTTATTCTTATTCAATTCTTTTTCTTTCTCCTCTTCTTCTTGCTTCGTCTTTAGTTCCTCCTCTTGTTCTTGCTTTCTCTTTAGTTCCTCTTCTTATTCCTGCTTTCTCTTTAGTTCCTCTTCTTGTTGGTTATGTGTTTCTTCTTCTTCTTACCTTCTCTTTTGTTTAGCTTCTTGTGCCTTCCATTCCTCTTCCTCTTTCTGAAGTTCTTCTTTATTCCTCCTCGTTTCTTGTTCTTGTTGCTAGAATTGAAGTTCTTCATCATGTTTATCTTCTACCTCTTATGATTGTCTAAAATCTTCTTCCCTTTTCCTCGTCTCATGTTTCTTTCTGACTGTTATACGTAATTTATGACTACAGACAGAACTATATTCCATAGACTGGGTGGTTTAGTCTAGAATAACACAATGACATAGTAGTTATTGTTTTCCTTAAATTAAATGGATGATGGGTCAAATCCAACCTATAATTTGTCATATTCTTTCCTCCTCTCTTAGCTTGAATGCTCCAATCCTAACTCTCGTTTCCAAAATTAGAACCTGCACAATCAGACAACACAAGGCAACGATCTACGAAATATATGTAGCATCATCTAAATACTTAATTAAATGGATCAACATGGCATCTAAATACATGAAATCATAACATCACATATAGGGAAACAAAGAAATTTTTGAATTAATATAAATGGAAGGAGTTACAACCATATATATATATATATATCGATATCATAGAAGAGCTCCTCCAACCTGACTGGTTCCTTATTATTCACAAAGTGCACCTCTAATCACCTTGGTGCATGGAAATTTACCTCTCTACAAATATAGCATAAGGGCAAAATTATATCTCTAAAATCCAACCCCTAGCTTGTGGATGGCCACAAATATATAGGCGAGGGGAGTAAGTTGGGAATTTTTATCCAGTTATAAATATAAGGTTTTATATCCACTCTTGATGTGAGGATGGGATCAAACAGTAAGGGATGGAAACACCAAATTAATATAAAATAGGATTCTAATGTTTTATTTGAGGTAAATGGTTGTAACAAATTCTAGAAGCTTCTATAAGAATAGGCTTCCAGAATTTCTCTCTTTTTTCCGAATTTCTAGAACCAATGCAGGTGCAAAGGGGAGAAACCTACAAGTGATCAACACAGGTCATAGTGGAGCAACCTATAGGTGAACGCTATCCAATAGGAGGTTATGGAGTGTTAGTCCTTAAAATTACTAAAACAAGGTGTTTTCAGGCAGAAACTCTGGGATATGAAAGTGCCATGCATAGGGATTTGTGCTATGATGATGTTAAGGGGTAAAATGATGTTGATTGATCTGTTTTGTAGGTTGAATTACCATGTGTGACAAAATGAACTATAACATATTTCCCCCTAAAGTGCAAAGTCAAGAAAGGTGACTGATGACTAAAGTGATTTACCTTGTGACAAGTGAGGATCAAGAACAACCAGCGAGACCATCTTCTTTTACAATACATTTACATCATGATATCTCTATTGAGGGAGGCATACCCATACTCAACACATAAGCTAACATTACGTGTACAATGATCAAAATATATTTCCACTAATGAAAAATGGTGTACCCATGAATGGATGATTATATGTATGACCATAGTCGTTATACCTCGTGATATTGTATTTATCCTGAAATCGTAGCCCGAATGCATGAAACTAGATACGGAGTCTTCTATATCGTTCACACGACTATCTAATGTATGATTCTAACCATGTGAATCAATGAGCTAGAATCAAACATGGTAGACACCATATGATTACTAACCAATCATGTAAGTCATTAACAAACGTGAGAGAAACCACCAATGATGTTAATTTCTCTCAAGGTATTGCAATATAATATATATGGTGTGATTAAATGAGTTGATATAAAACATCACATAGAATCTTTCGTTCGAAGGCCAATGATGTAAACATGTTGCCGAGAGAGAGGAAAATTTCCATTGATTTATGTAAGCACCAAGGTATTGAGGGTTGTTTCTAAGTCAATTTCCTGGATAATGAGTTGATGTCGACAAGAAGTGACCCATTGCATGAGGACCTTGATGTATCCCCCACCAATGACATGAAACAGGTATCATGATTTGAGATAGAATGATGTCGATACAGAATTAGATCAGGAATCGCAGACATGGAATGAATGATTATGAGCATTACAGCAGATAGTAACTGAATGACTTCTCTTGAAAACAACAACAAAACTGAATGGAGTTAGTAGCATTGACACAAAACCAAAAATGGATGCTTTTGAAAATGGTATGCTAACCAAAAGACAAGAAAATTACCTAAACCAAAAGCCACGAAGATGAAGTGTAAGAGTGTCATGTTCAAGAGATACTCACTTCCATTATAAAAATGGAGTTCCCTATTATCCCAATTTCCCCAACCATATTGGTCAGTACCTCTTTATTTTTTAACAAGCTTGAGGAGGATAACATATGCTTGACCTGTAAGTTCTTCCTTCGAATGAATCCCTCTTGACTATTTTTAAAAAAACTTGAGAAGCAGTGGTTTGACCTTGTCATGTTTCACAATTCCATCATTGTTTGATGTTTTAACGAGTCCAGCAAAGGTAAAACTCGACATCTGTTTCATGTTTAGAGAGTTTGAAAAAGGTGAGAAAAAACAAAACTGCAGATCTTCCTTTTCGTAAGTATTCCCTCGAGTCCGAAAAGTCAAAAATAATACTCAATAGAACCTCTTAGCCATGTTCGATTAAGATATTCTTTTTTCATAAATATTCTATGTCAATATGGAAAATGGTAAAATTTATACTGAGTATATATTTTGATTTACTTTAACGAGTTTGAAAATACAAGTGCTCGAATATATTTTCATATTTTGGGAGTCTAAAAAGAGCTAAAATAGGACTCCAGGGGTTTCCTTTTTCGTGTGTTTATGGAGTCCTAAAAAGTGATAAAAGTGTACTCCTTGGTCAAAATGATATGTGAAAACAAGAAAAAATCTATTAAACAATTGTCGACCTGCTCAAAACAAAAAGTATCAAACATACCTATTTCATGATAAAAAAATGAACAATAACTAGGTCAAAACATTAAATATGATAAAGTTATGGAAAAATGACCATAATTAATGAAAATTACTATTCATTTTTACCATTTTATATTCACCTTCAATAGTGAGATATTTGAGCCCTTTTTTCCCTTGATCTTCTGCAACTGATTGCAGTCAATCAGGTGGATCATTTTTTAGTTTTGTCAGTTCCAGGTAGGAGCTATGATCCTTCTCTTTCAATTCATGGTTTCTTTTTGTGATTTCATGCAAGTTTTATGGATTTTTTAGATCCCTAGGGTTTCAAAAACTTGCCCTAGTACCAATGCATGCCCAGTATGTTGAAAACTGTGTTGCACCTGGGAAACATGTCACTGCATATAGGGGTGCAATGCTCTTCCATCCCTTATGGGGCAATGTTGGGCACATTTCTTTATCCAAAATTTCCAGTTTTCCTCAAGCTTTATCTAGATTTTTTGGATAAAAAAGCTCCTATTGAGCATCTTATTGATGTTTCAGGTACTCATCAGCACAAAATGGCCTTTGTGTGGAGAGAAAGAGAACCGGAAGAACATGAATTGAATCCAATAAACGATCCTTCCACCATTCAAGCACTCAAAAATGTGGTTTGTTTATATTATTCTAGTTACTCGGCATGAGGCAATAGATGGAATTATTCAAGTTCCTAGTTCATTCATGGGATGTACAGGCACAGGAATTTATTTTAGGGTAACATCTACTTGAGATCAATGTGGAAGAGATATACTTTCTTACAGGTTTATCCATGAGGGGTTCCCCCACCTCTCTCCTAGGAGGGAGAAGTGGAGGAGAGTTAGTAAAGGATTACATTGTGCTGGCTTGAGGAGTCCTGACCCAAGTTTGGATTTTATGGATAAACCAACAAACCCTCTAACTACTAGCCCTTTTGGCAATGATCTGCTTGCGCAGAACAAAGTCTCACCCGAAGCAATATGGGGGGGGCGGGGGGGTACTGGAACCCGGTTTCTGCACCCTGCGATAGAATTTAATGAAGTGGTCCTCAGCAAAACCCTAAGTGAACTTATAAATATGTGCACAACATTTTATATCAGAATCACAGAAAATGCGCAATTATCAACAGAATAACACAGAAATGCTTTAGCACAGACAACAGATCAGACCCAGATCTATATCTTAATCAAGGAAAGCACTTAACAGATATCTTAATCATCAATAATCATGCATAATCATATCAGATAGCTTCGAGCATTCATCAATAAGTAAATAGATATTGTGAACTTATCAGAGCATAAACAGTAAATATAGACGCATAACACAGAGAACTTTGCCAAAAATGTTCTTTCTATTAGCTTTCAGATCTATCAATACATCAACGGTCTTTCAAAAACCCTTACAAACCCTTCTGTGCACATAGCCATTGGAGTCCGCACACAACCAGGGCTAGGTCTCAACACACATAGCAAATAAGATCCTTTCACTCAACCCAAAAACCCTTACAGATGAAATTGCTATCAGAGCATAAATATCTCATTCATTGACTTCTTTAGAACTAGAAATACTTAGCTTAGACATACTCTATCTATTTCTAATATGCCTAGCGCGCAAATACTATGGTCTTAAACCATGGATTAAGGCCTAGAATTTACATTTAAGCCTAATTACATCCAAAATTGGGGAAAAAATCCCATTGACTTCATTTGTAAAGTGCACACATACAAAAATACAAAAAATTATCTTTGGAACTTGTGCCTCAGGGGACCTCGCTCCAACAGGCCCCCAACACAAACATGTGATTTGTCTTGAGTCATTGAGGCGTTGTCTCCTTGGTTTTAGCCTTGAGCGTATTGATAGAAGTCTAGAGAGGGAGCACTAACTCGAGGCTCTGCGCTGCTGCACCCTGCACTTGTTGAACCATCTTGTCTGTAGTAGGCCCTTCAGAGGCCATCTCCATGCTGCGCTAAGACTGTTGAATAATATTTAGAGTGGTTTCCAGCACCTCTTCCCACAGTTGCATGAGTTCTTTCAGCACCTATTCCTTGTGGCGCAAGTCTGCAATCTCTACTTGGATTTTGTGGCCTTCTTGCAGATGATCAAGTCTCTGTGTAAGGACCAATGTAGGTTCTATGGTCTGAATCTCTTAAAAATGATGCTCTTTTTCATTGGGTGTGTTTCAGTTCATGCACGGCCGGATCATTCTAGACAGAGGCCCAAATTTCCATGGCCTCGTTTAAGGACTTGTCACACTGGGTGACTGCGGCAACAATGCTTTAATCATGTGCCTGCTTGACTTCTACTTCCCTCTTCGCTCAAACATCTGGCGGTGTCTCTGGATGCAATTTTTTTTGGAGGTCTGGGATCTACTACTCATATTCTATGTGAATGTTTTGAACTTCTGCGCGCGCTTCTTTGACTGCATCATCCAATCATTCTAACTTCTCAAAATGCGCAATTGTGGCCAAGACAGCTTGAATTTCATGGCACACCTGATTGATATTTGCCTCCAGCATATTGGGCCTATGCTTCTCTGCATGCTGCTTCAGCTTGTTTTTGTTGTTGATCCACTTGTGCAGCCTGTTTTTGTGTATCTCTAGTCTTGGTTTGTGCGGTCGCTTCTTGGAATTGGAGTTCATCTGCAATCACTGAATGCATCAAATGGAGTTTAATTGTAGGAAATAATAAAAGGTTAATATGCACATCTCCAGTACCCATAAATTGAAAATGTTGGGTAGCATCCATCTGTATTTATGGCAGGGGGATGTGAACAAATCGAGCATCCCCTGATGCTGGCAAGGCAACATCCAATGGTTTCACACTGGTAAACTACGCACTGGTTCGGTTCGCCTGCACTTTTAATTCTTGTAATCCCACTTGAAAAATCTCTAACACATATTTATATTGAACCTCCATGTCCATCCATCGATCTTCATGAGAATATGTAACTGTATTCACGATCTCATTGAGATCGTCCTCTGTAAGTTTCAGGACCTCCTGTCCTGCCTTCTTGGAGCCCTTATGTTTCTTGCGTGACCCACCCATGGCCTGAGCACCACGCTTTGTGCCTTTTGATGTTGTTGCTTCTCTAGTCTCCTTAGGCACAGAGCCATTCTTTTCTGGTATTGTGGTTGTATCAATGGTCTCTCCAGTTGTATTTGGGGTTGGTTCCTTCTCAGCAAGTTTGTCTGTGACAGTTGTTGTCACTATCTCTGCAGGATTTTCAGTAGCCTTCTCCATGGATTTTTCGGTCGGAGTGTGCATGTTTTGGTGGAGTCAACCAGGTCGGCAACCATTTCGTTGTTACTATGATAAGGTCATCCTCAATTACCAAATAAGGCATCTCATACCACACGCCCTCAACAGCATCTTTCATGCTGATGTGGATGTTGTGAAATGTAGCCTTAAAGTCGGCTCTCATTTTGTATTGATCATAAAGAGTAGGAGACAATCGCGGCTTCGACTCTACTTCTTGGTATAATGTCACATCATACAAAACCCAAAATATTTTTTTCTCTTTTGTGTGCATTGGTTCATATGAGTTCCACAAAGTGGCATAGTGCGCAGCTTCACACATCTTCTTTTCAAGCTCTGGGAACTGTGTGTCTTCAGGGGTTTTCCATCCAATCAATGCAATGAGTAACATGAGCCAAGTGTATTGAAAGTTCTTGCCCTCCTCTTGGACCTTGCACACATTTTCAAGAAATACCTTGCAAAGATATTCGCACCAATTGTATATAACTCCTTTCTCACATCTTCCAACCAGTGAAATCACGTGCGCAGGTACTTCCTTGGGCCTACACTTGCACATCATCTTGCAGGCCAAGATGAGTGTTCCAAAATGGACAACAGGGTCGTTAATCTCCTCCACAACAAAACCTAGGGATTTTCTAGTGACATCATTTTTTTCTTTATCCGATCCGCCAATGCTTTCTCCTATGCTTTGCCTCCAAAATATGCCATAGGGTTGCCCCCCTTGTTCAGTAGACCTGTGATTCGATGAATCAACTCTGCATCAATTAGGATGCACTCTCCCAACCAGAGCACATCATCATGAACCAACGCTAGCATTTTCCTGATGCAGATATCATTAATTGGAATGTGCCCAAAATAGATTGAGTAGACCTGCCTTGTGCAGACCTAGCATTCCCCTCTTTGGGTCTAGGCGCACCATGCCTCCTTCATAAGTAATATTATCTAAATAGATCTCTGGCGCGATCTCGAGGAACATTTTGACATATGCGATGTCCCAGTCATCAAACCGTTGTTGTGGGATTTTGGAAATCATATCCCACTCCATTGGGACATCCTTTGGGATCAAATTCACTTGGATACTCACATGTACCTTATCCAAGTCCTTTAGTGCTTTGAAATTAATTTTGTGCGGCATAATATAACTCTACAGCCGCGAGAATGGGGCTACCTCAACAACTTCATCATCCTCTTCTATGATAGTCTCTGAAATTTCATCCATAGTCCTCTTCAGTTTCTCTCCCATTGAGTGGCGTGGTTTTGGGATATTTTCTCTGGGAGATCTACACATTCCAAAGGTTTGACCCTTCTTCGTTTTTTATGGCGCAGGGTTTTCTACAATGGGAACTTCCAGTGCAACAGGGTCATCGCCTGGTCTATTGGATGTCATCTCGTTCTGAATTACGTACCCTAGACCATCTTGGTGCAATGTGTCCTCAAACACCGGGTCCAGACCAAACATAGACGTAGAAAATGCAATGGAAAACACAGATCTTAGAGCATAAAAATAACTTAGAACGCAAAGGGAAATATTGCTATCCCATAGGCCATATTTATACTTGTGGTGCATCTGTAACGACTCCTTGTGCATGAATGAGGTTCCATTACTAAAAAAACGGTCCCAAATATGGAAAAATCCCTTCATTAAATGCTTCTTAGCCGTTCCCAAAAATGGTATAAATTTGTCTTATCTATTTTTACTGTTCCATTGGCTAGTTTTTGACACTTATGTGCACCAGTCAATCTCCTGGCGCAGATACCACGCACGTGCCCCACCTTACTGCGCATATAATCTAGAGCTAAGGATAACCATCTATAGACCATCCCCCTAACACAGGCTTGTTGACCAGATAATTCAAAGCATATCGAGTAGTGTCCGTCGTGTCCCTTAATAACTGCAAAATTCTATGACATTTATCATCCCAATGTAATTTTGGACCTCTTCTGAGTAATCCGGTCATGGGCGTAGTTATAAATTCATAGTAGGAATGTGCTTTCTATAATATCCCACCAGGCTCACCATGGAGTGCATTTGTCTGATATTCGAGGGGATCGAGGTTCCTAGCTACGATCGCATGTGGTTCCCTAACTTCTGCAAGTGCCAATTTTCTCCAATGCACAACCTCCCTTATCGGCGCATTAATGATTTTTGGGATCAAAGCCTAACCAGTTATACCAAACCCACTAAAGGTAAGAATAATATTGTCTACCAGCGCAGACCAATCACTAGTGCCTCTGCACAGCTCGGTTTCCAAGTACCATTTAGTAGGCACTTTTCCCAATGTATGAATAAACATATGGACTCATTTAGGTCTTGGTTATACACCCCATACCTGATTCCATTTGGCTAGATGGTTGTGCGAATCTTCTTTGCTAGAATATACATCCTCCATTTTAATTATTGGGCTTTCGAACTACAGCCTTATCATGTGCGCACCTTCCTCCCAATATCCCATATTCTCCTTATGTGTTTCCCACCATCTTGATGGAGTAGCACGCATGTATTTTTTAACCCTATATAGAAATTATCTGCAAATGAATCTTAAAAACAGAAAATAAATAATAGCGAGAGCATAAAACATAAAACAGATATACACATAGATTTTCCCCTGGATCCCAAATTGGGACTACCAGCTTGATTTTTCATTATATTCCTTTTACTGTTACAACACATATATATACATGCTGAAGCATTCATAACCCCAATCCATTAACCCTAGATTAGAACATAACCGTAGTTCCCTTGACCAGATCTACAAAATACCAAGGGTCGAAAACCATCATGCCCCAAAACCATGTGCAAACCGATGCACAAAACCATGGGCAGGTCTTCCCACCAAAAAATAAGGTCCAAAAAAAAAATTTTAAGTGCACACTTGGACCCAGAATAGTGCTGCCAGGCGCGTGTTCAATCACGGAAAGAATATAACACATACCCAACATTCTCCCATTTGTTGTTTTCTTTCTGCAATGGGCCATAGGAGAGCTTAGTCATTAGTCCAGCTCTGCAACACCCATTGTTTCTCTACACCAAGATAACTTCTGAGTGCTCACAAACTTCGTCAATGCATCTGCAACATTCTTCAAAGTGTCCAACTTTACCAGCAACACCCTTTTATCCTCAACCATATATCTCACAAAGTGATATTGAACATCAATGTGCTTTGTCTTTGAACGATAAGCAGGGTTCTTAGCCAAGAAAATTGCACTTTGGCTATCACAGTCTTTCCTTGTACCTCGCTGCACCAACCCCATACTTGAACACATTCTCTGAAACCAAACTGCTTCCTTTCTGGCATGAGTGGCTACCATGTATTATGGCTCTGTAGTTGAAAGAGCCACTACAGATTGTATTTACTCCTCCAACTAACTGCACCTCCAAATAGGCTAAACACATACCCACTTGTAGATATTCTTTGGTCCAGATCTCCAGCCCATTTTGCATTAAAAAAACCATGGATGTCCAATACTCTATCCAATCCTGGTCTTTCCTAGTAGCACAAACCATACTCACTAGTGCCACGCAAATATTTGAAAACTTGCTTCACTGTTGTCTAATGCTCCTTCCCTGGTTTTAACATAAACCTACTCAATACTCCCACTGCATGTGCAATGTCTGGTCTAGTACAGACCATTGCATACATCAAGCTACCCACTACACTTGCATATGGAACATGGGACATATCCTCCTCTTCTTCTTGTGTCTTGGGATATTGTTCAGCAGATGGCTTTACACCTATAGGAATAGCAACCTTCACTGGTTTACTATCCTACATATTTAACCTTTTCAATATTTTCTCGACATACTTCCTCTGGTTTAACCAGAGCTTCCTCTTTGCCTCATCTCTCTTAATTTCCATGCCCAAAATATAGTTTGTAGCACCAATATCCTTTATGTTGAATTTGGAGAACAATTGGGTCTTCAAATCCTAGATAATTTCTTTGGCATTTCCAATGAGCAACATATCATCCACATACAAGACCATATAAATAACACGGCCACCAATTAATTTAAAATATACACATTGATCCTCTTTTCTTCTGGTGAAGCCAAGTCCCCGTATATAGGTATCAAATTTATGATACCACATCCTTGGTGACTGTTTTAACCCATACAGAGACTTTTTTAACCTGCATACCAGCTCTTTCTTAGCCTTCACCATAAAACCTTCAGATTGCTTCATGTAGATCTCCTCTTCCAGATCCCCGTGAATAAATGTTGTCTTCGCATCCATCTATTCTACCTCAAAATAAAAGGCAGCAACAACAGATAAAAGTAATCTAATAGAAGTAACCTTGGCAACAGGAGAAATAATATCACCAAAATCAATTCTCGACACCTGGGAATAAACTTTTTCTACCAATCGAGCTTTGTATTTCTCCACCTTTCCTTCTACATTCATATTCTTATTAAACACCCATTTTCTCCCGATGGGCTTCCTTCCGGCCGGTAACTCCACCAAATCCCATGCCTCATTTTTGTGCAAGGATGCCATTTCATCAACCATGGCCTCCTTCCAGATTTTTCCATCCTTTGAATCCATTGCCTCCCTAATAGTTATGGGATCATCATTAGTTATAGTTAAAGCAAAATTTGAACAGAAAGAAGATTAACTATACCTTTCTGGTTTCCTTCTTTCCCAAACTGATCTTCTCACAACTGGAGTTTGTGGCTCTTCCTCTTATGAATCTTCTTTTATTGTAGAATTTGATTCATCCTCCTTTAGCTCAAACTCTATATTCTTAGGTTCCTTTGGTAGGACTTCATGTATAAAAAAATCTTTCACCTCTCTGAACACCACATCTAGGTTGTACACAACCTTCCTTGTTTTTGGGTTCCAAATCTTGTAACCTTTTAAACCATCCTTATACCCAATAAAGATGCACCTTTCATATTTATTATCCAACTTGGTCCTTTTCTCCTTTGGAACATGTACATATGCTCACATCCAAATACCCTCAGATGTGAAAGAGAGGGTTTCTTACCATTCCATACCTCACGTGGAGTCTTATCCTCCAATGTTGATGAAGGTGATATGTTAACTAGGTAACATGCAGTCTCCATTGCTTCTGCCCAGAATTCCTATCCTAACTTGGTACCACTAAGAATGATTCTTGCCTTTTAAGTCAGCATTCTATTCATTCTTTCTGCAGCTCCATTTTTTTGAGGTGTGTATGGATTAGTCTTATGTCGTGCTATACCACACTTCTTACAGAATTCTTCAAATTCCTTCTTGCAAAACTCTCCACCATTATCTGCCCTCAGCACTTTTATCTTCTTCTCTGTCTAGTTTTCCACCATAGCCATAAATTCTTTAAATCTGTTAAAGACTTCAGATTTCTTCCTCAAGAAATATATCCATGTATTCCTTGAGAATTCATCTATGAATGAAACATAGTACACAGACTTTCCCAGTGATGGAACCGATACAGGTCCAAACACATCATTGTGCACAAGCTCTAATATATTGTTTGCCCTCTTACTTTTGAAAGGAAAACTCCACCAAAGTTCTGCTTCCCCTTGCCACAATGTTCCGTCCAATCCGGAAAGTGCCATGCAACTTCTATTATACCATTTCTATGGGTATACGGAAGGCCCTTCTCTCCAATATGTCCATGTGGTGCCCTTCAGCATGGTGTTGCTATTGAAAGTACAACTGGGCTCCACTTTCAGGAACCACAGAACTGTTGCACCCATCAATAACAATGCTACCCTGAAGCTTATACAAAGTTCCCATCTGAACTCCCTGCATTAATACTAGTGCTCCCCAAACTATCTTGCAGCTATCTTTCTCGAACACTATTTTTACACCTGCATCATCCATCTTACTTATAGAAATCAGATTTCTGGCCAATGCAGGAATATGCAGAACACCGGGAAGTGTTCTAATCCTTCCACCTTGCAGCTTTAGCTTGACTTTTCCACGTCTGATGATTTTGGCCTTCCTATCATCCCCTAAGAATACATCACCACCATCATACTTCTCATGCTCGCAAAACCACTCCCTATGGGGGGTGAAGTGAAAGGATGCACCTGAGTCAATCAACCATGCCTCATGATCTACATGTGTATTTGAATAAGAAGCCAAATACACATCCCCACCTTCATCTGAGGTGTTTTTTGCCTCTGCAGAAGAAGCATCATCATATCCCTTTCCTTTCTCAGGAGATTTAGATACGCAGTCCTTTTTGTAGTGCCCTTCCTTTCCGCATTTCCAGCACACCTTTACAAACTTTCTTGGATATTTAGATCTCCCACTCAAAACCTTATTCTTGTTTCTATTTTGGGACCTTCCTCATACAGATAAGGCATCTCCATTCTGGCCCTCCATATTTCTTCGTCTCATTTCCTTCGACGGCAAGTCTGAGACAATGTCATCAAAATTCAAGGTAGTTTTATTGCTACCAATTTCAATAACCAGACTGTCCCACGAATCTAGTATAGAACACAACAAACTGATGCACTTATCTTCATCTGAGATTTTAATATCAATAGATAACAGCTGACTTACCATAGTATTGAAGGTGTTTAGATTCTCTATCACTAAGTCTCCATCCTTCATCCTCAGGTTATACAACTTTTTCTGCGGGAAAAATTTATTCACCAGAGACTTACATTGGTACAAAGTCCCTAGCTTGTCCCACAAAGCCTTCGTCATAGCTTCCCCAGATACGTTCAACAATAATGAATCTGAGACACACAACCATATTGTGCTCTTTGCCTTCCAATCCAACTTCTTCCAGTCTTCATCTGACATTGTCGTTGGTTTAGTACCCAGATCTACCATGATCCACTGATCTTTGTCCACCAGCAGATCCTCCATCTTGATCTTCCACAACTCAAAAATCTGACCATTAAATTTCTCGATCTCTATCTTTCCATTGCTCGCCATCTTCTTTCACTACAAGAATCAATCCCATAGATCTCCCACTGAACAAGGTCTACCATAGGAAAAAACCCTTAGCAGCAAAGGCGTCCCCTTGAAGCCGAAACAACTCTGCTACCAAATGTACTTTTTAACCCTGTACAAAAATTATTTGTAAACGAATCTTAAAAACAGAAAATAAACAATAGCGAGAGCATAAAACATAAAACAGATATACACTTCCTCTGGATCCAAAATCAGGACTACCAGCTTGATTTTTCACTATATTCCTTTTAGTGTTACAACACATATATATACATGTTGAATCATTCATAACCCCAATCCATTAACCCTAGATTAGAACATAACCGTAGCTGCCTTGACTGGATCTACAAAATTCTGGGGGTCGAAAATGATCATGCCCCAAAACCATGTGCAAACCCATGCACAAAACCATGGGCGGGTCTTCCCATCGAAAAATAGGGTCGAAAAAAATTTTCCCGGGGCATTGCCTCGGACCCCGAACAAAGGGGGTTGCCGCCCCCCCTACTACGCTTGGCACAACGTACAGGGGGTGTTGTCACCCCACCTGTGACCCCCCCACTCATGCAAATAATCATGGAAATAATATAACACATACCCAAAAATGAAAGCCAACATCCAAAGCACTGAATAGTTGTTCTAAAGGCACGGACCTTTCCAGCTCTTCTAGGAACATGTTTACATTAGTTGAGCCATCATAATGTGGGAAATCACGTACCTCTGATGTTACACAATGAAAACCGCAGGTCGCACAATTACATTGCAGTGTAGACACCTCATGAAATCGGTTATGCCAATTCTCTAGTTCTTCATCAGAGTCTGAGAAACATTAACTATCCTTCTCCCATTTAATATTCCCATCTCCTGTCAAATTAATCCAGTATTCCTCGCGCAAATTGAGCTTATAAATTTGATCAATCTCATCCTCTGCATGCACTGGTTCAGTATAACTTTGGCCTTTTGCAGGATCCATGGAAATGATTACCCTAGCTCCATTTCTCTCAAATTCCATTCTCCTTCTCTTCATATTGACAACACCACCCATGGCAATGGCCCAATCCAATCCTAGCAGTGCAGGATAGGGATCAGTATCATATACAGTCAATATGACCTCAAAATCTTCCAACACCTTAACACCTTCTATATTGACCAAAAATTTTGACAACCTTCCCAAAGGAATGATATTTTGTTGATTAACTATGGGCAGTTGGATAGTAGACCATTCTAGCTTTGGCTCTCCCATCCGCTACCAAGTTTGTTTAGGTAGAACATTAGCATATGATCCCAAATCCAAAATGACTTGGTCCATTTCATAAGAATCAATTTTCTTAGTCATATGCATCTCTCTACCCTTTCTCTTCTTTTTCTTATAGATTTTATTGACTTCTTGATGTTCTACCATGGGCAGTTCTTTCTCTACGCAATTATCTATCAATGCCTGCAAATTTTTAACAACATTTTTGTTGTGCAGCAAATTTATGCATGCTTGTAAAAAAGGCTTAATTTCCTCTTCTCCTCCTGCTTCCTTTGGTGTTCTAACACTTGTTGGAGTATCTCCTTCTGCAAATTATTTCCTTGCTTCAATAAAGGTCTCTTTGGTGCGCTAAAGATCAAAGCCTTCCTTTTTTTCAGGTGGTTTTCGGATCCATACATCAGTGGTAGGTTGTTGTCCCTTGTCTTCATTGGTAGCTATACTTTTCCTGGTAACTACATTCATGCAAGGATATTCTTCACGAGTTTCTGTGTGAATCATCTGAAGATTATGCATTATGGTCTTCTTTTCCTGACTTTTAGTAATCAATACAAGACAATATTCTATAACATTATCAAATTTTCTACAGTGCCTGCAGGAATGTCATGCTGGGTTTGGATAGTCACGCGCATAATGACCAACACCACCATAATTATAGCAAATCACTTGGTCTCTTCCTCAACCAATTGATCCACCTCCTCGGCCTCTTCCTCTGCCTTGGAAACCTCCGCGCCCAGAAGGGGATGTTAGTGATGTAGGCTCAACCTGCATTCTATAGATCTATGATTTATCCAACATCATATCATAGGTACGAAAATGCTACCCATCATGCCCTAATGACGAACAGAACTTGAAAAATAACTGCTTTAAGTTAGGCTAATATTTTCCAATCCTTGGGCAAGAATTTGTGTCATGTAGTCCAGCAATTTGACATATTTTGCACCATACTTAATTCTTCAATAGACTATGACCTCCAGCTTTCAGATAATTTTTGAAAACAGGACACTGGTATTTATGATGCCCAAAATATTTTCATTTGATACACCATACCTCTGCATAGACCTCATTTCCTTTTTCCTTGCAGACTTTGAATTTCCAGATGCATTGCTTCCAGCTGACTTTGAATCTGTGGAGTTTCCAGCATAATAGGTGTTGGGTTAGCTTCCAGTTTCATTCCAAACTCTAGAGCCTCAGTTTTTGTGGCCATCTTTTGCTGACCTAATGGCTGGCATAGATGAAAGAGTAACATAGCATTGAACCATTCCTTATGTTGAGTATCATCAATCACAAATCCACTGTCTATGATGGTTCGCTTCAATATTTGATCAGCCTCCCATACAGATTCGTTAGGTTCTTGATGAATGTCCTTAATTTCTCTCACTAGTCACACATACGACTTAGGTTTCTTAAACTTCTCTTTTAGGGTTGCTTTCATTTCTTCCAGGGTAGCATTATCATTTTCTTGTACATACCTAATGTACCATTCTAGTGCGTGGTCTTGAAATGTATTATCCAATTGCACTTTCCTAATATCAATATTGTTCACTTGTTGAGCCTATCATATAGCGTCAGTTACAAACCAGAAGTGATTAGTGCCCTCATTCCTAATGCCTCTGAAATTAGGTAACTTCATGGATGTAGCCATATTTACATTAGGGGGAGGTGGAGGTGGAGGTGGAGATGGATTGTGCGGTGGGGTAGGTGATTGTGATGTGAGCTCAGAAGTGGAGTGGATGGGGTGGGAAATAGATTCAAGGGCTTCTAATATGATGATATTTCTTCTTTAGAGTCAATTTTTGGTTTAGGTTCACTATCATATCTAGGCTTCAGAGGGCTATAAAGGAATTTTTCATAGTCTTCGCGGTAAATTATTCCACTGTGCATAACTAAACCTTTTTGATGCATTCAAGCAATATGTTCGCACAAAAAACCTTGTTCACACCATATCATTTTCAATAATAATTTCAATAAGCGCAGGAGCTTACCTCTAGGGCCTTTAAAAAACCTTCTTTCTGCTTCAGAATATGACACAAATTGGTCAACAACAAATTCAATCAAAAATCTGCCCAGGAGGTGATCGATCCAATGATCTACAGCGTGAGTGATCTTATTATCAAACTTCTCTACTTGTTGTATCAATTTAGGAGTCCACTCAGTGACTACATCACCTTTTATGAAGTGATGGAATTCAGCTAAGAGCAACTACCACTCCTGTATTTCGTGTGCAAAGGAAAAAAAAAAAAAATTTGTGCACTTCCGTATAAATATTCTTCTGTACCCACTATTCATTAGAAAATTTAGTGCTTCTATTTTCTTACAATGTGAATTCAAGGATCTTTCTATCCAACCAATCTTGTAATTCGTTGCGTGACTGATGCCATAACATCAAATCTCCCTCAAAATCATGATCCTGATCCTGAAAATGAAACCATTTGTTGGCTTGAGGGGTCCTAACCTAGGTTTTGAGTTTATGGATAAACCAACAAACCCTCCAACTACTAGCCCTTTTGGCAATGATCTTCTTGCGCAAATCAAAGTCTCACCCGAAGCAGTATGGGGGGGTGCTCAAACCAGGTTTCCACACCTTGAGAGAGAATTTAATGAAGTGGTCCTTAGAAAAACCCTAAGTGAACTTATACAAATGCGTGCAACAGTTTATATTAGAATCACATAAAATGTGCAATTATCAACGAAATAACACAAAAATGCTTTAGCATAGACAACAGATCAGAACCAGATCTATATCTTAATCAAGGTAAGCACTTAACATATCTGTTAATCATCAATAATCATGCATAATCATATCAGACAACTTTGCACATTCATCAATAAGTAAACATATATTGCAAACCTATCAGATCATATACAGTAAATATAGACACATAACACAGAGAACTTTGCCAAAATTGTTCTTTCTATTAGCTTTCAGCTCTGTCAATATATCAACGGTCTTGAGAACTACATAGCTTAGACATACTCTATCTATTTATAATATGCCTAGCGCACAGATACTATGGTCTTAAACCTTGGTTTGAGGCCTGAAGTTTACATTTAAGCCTAATTACATCCAAAATTGCAGCAAAAATCCCATTGACTTCATTTGCACAGCGCGCACATACAAACATATATATATATATATTATCAACGAAATAACACAAAAATGCTTTAGCATAGACAACAGATCAGAACCAGATCTATATCTTAATCAAGGTAAGCACTTAACATATCTGTTAATCATCAATAATCATGCATAATCATATCAGACAACTTTGCACATTCATCAATAAGTAAACATATATTGCAAACCTATCAGATCATATACAGTAAATATAGACACATAACACAGAGAACTTTGCCAAAATTGTTCTTTCTATTAGCTTTCAGCTCTGTCAATATATCAACGGTCTTGAGAACTACATAGCTTAGACATACTCTATCTATTTATAATATGCCTAGCGCACAGATACTATGGTCTTAAACCTTGGTTTGAGGCCTGAAGTTTACATTTAAGCCTAATTACATCCAAAATTGCAGCAAAAATCCCATTGACTTCATTTACACAGCGCGCACATACAAACATATATATATATCAATTGGAGTGAGGGGATATTGGATATTATGAAGGAACAATCGACTAAAGAAAAATAATGAAAACTAAAAAAATTTGGACATGGTTCAATTTTGATTTATTTTTCCATGGAGTGGATTCCATTATTACGGCCTCAATAGATCACACACGAGCATATTTATCTGAGGGTTTCATGGATGAGGAGGTGGATAAACCTTATGGCATGACATGCATGTCCACCAATAGTAAATTTCACACCAACCTTCTTCATATGGTTGCATAGATAGTTGATTATGATTGAGTATTATCCATACGTAGGAGTGTATTTATGTGATGAGCTTGAGCTCATACTTCTTGAGGGAGAGCAATGGGGTGCTATGGGTAAGACATTTTAAGCATTTTTAAATTTTTTAAGAATTTTTACAATTTTTTGTGTTCTTTTATGTTTTTGGGACTGAACTATTGATCTGTTTCATGTAGATGTTGGACTTGTTGGACCTATAGGAGCTTCATATCTTCATCGCATAGGAGAGCCATAGGAGGCTATAGTACCAGCACATGTAGTCGCAGTAGGATGGGATGCACTACAGGATCTTGATATAGCAGAGACCCTTGTAAAGGTGGAGCATCGCTTGGAGGGGCTGACACGAGAGATTTATGAGATTGTGGTCAATCAAATCCCTATTCGACTTCAGCGATATACTATCAGAGTTCCTAGCTATATTGGTTGGCTACTGTGAAAGATGCCTCGTGAAATAGCACATTATCATGAGCGCTATTAGTCTATTGAGGTTCATAGTCATGTCTTCATATAGTTTTTTATTTAATCCATGTGACCATCTATGTCCCAGACAAAAATTTTGTAAAACCAAAACTTAATATATATCTATCTATCTTCAGTATTTCTATGTTTCTATTTTTGTTTTCATTTGATGTGATGTGTATTGAAATTTATTTACATTCATTGCAAATTTCTATCTAAAACATTATTAGTTAGCACATATTCCAATGTAATAAATTTCTATAAATATGTTCATATCGGATGAAATCGAAATGTCTTTCTAGAAGGTGAACCCTTATAAACATGTGTAAGATGGTGGGACTTCTGACTGAATAGACATTGGATAATTGTAGTAACACAAGTTGTGGGTCAAGTATTATGATTAAATGGAGGATACCATGTGCAATAAGATCAGATAGTAGCTCAACCATTGCACTATACTAAACTATGTTGTTGGTAAAGCAACCAATACAAATCCCTTGCAGACTCACTAACTCGCAATTTGGAGAAAATATATCCCACGTTGGGGAGGATAGATTATGTGTAATATGACTAGCACCATCAATATAACCAATGTATGGTTCAAGGGATGTTGACATTTGAAAACCACACGTAAAAGGATCGACAGACACCATAGGAAACTCTGAAGAGACATGTTGCAAAAACACTCAACACACCTATAAACGGTATGTACACATTGTATTATGCATGAGATCAAGCATAGTATTTTTTGAGGTGCATCCCATTCCTAGGTTGAGCCAAAGGGACTCCATCAAAATAAACTAACACATTGGCCCCTTTTGTAAGGACATGTTTGACAATATACGAGCCTAACCACATTGGTTGGAACTTTCCTGAACCTAAATTATGAGCATGTTGTTCATACAAAAGAACAAGATCTCCTTCTGACAAGATACGAGGCTTTACATTTTTTTCGTATTGCACCATGATATGTATTTTATGAGCTTTATTAGCTATAACAACATCATGTTGAGTCTCATCGAAACGTGTAATATTCCAAATTTTCCATTAGCTAATTGGAATATTAGAGTTCTTACTTTTCTCATTTAGTTAAGTAAATAAAAGGGTGGAGGGACCCATAAACCTAGTAGATGAATAAAATCCACTACTATAGTGTGAATGTGGGTTAGTTGAGTAGTGGAGTAGCATTATGGAGTAGTGGAGCAACATAATAATGAAGAAAGAGTGGAGGTCATGGAGAAATAATGAGGAAGATGATAGATATAGTGATGATAGTGGAGTGATTACAGAGATGATGGAGATAATGGAGAAATAATGATGAAGTGATGGAGGAAGTGGTGAATTAAATGCACACATGATGGAGGGAGTGGAGAGTAATTGTAGTAGTGATGGAGATCATGGAGGTTAGCACAGCCTTTATGGAGGCTAGTGGCCACATGTGCAGTGCAGTAATGAGGTGAGCCAAGCCTAAAGAAGGCTCACAACCATAAAAGGAAGATGAGGGCAGCAAAGAAAGAGGAGTTTGGATTTTTATTGTTGAGTGTCGTAAGACATTTATTTACATGCTTCAGTTGCTTATCTAAGTCTGTTGTCTTGTTTAGCACCAGGTGTTCCCGAGTGGGAATCCCACCCTTACCCAAGGGGGACTTCGAGTGCCTACTCTGGGAAGGTTTTCTTGGACAAAATTCACCATCCGACAATCACTGCCACTTTTAGCCACTCTCATTTGCACTTCCAACTACAGGATTTATGCATTCTTGAACTTGGGTTTGAGATTTGGTAGGTTGTCCTCAGTACTTCAGCTAAGAAACCTGTGGAGGGATCAACCCTTCACACTATGGATACATTGCAGTCTTCCAGGAGTTTCATTATCATATCCGGAATCAGGCCATCCATCTATTCTCCTATGCAGCAACATTTCCTGCAGGAATTATGTAATTCTACAATGAGGGTTTGAGGAGAAGAGGAAGTTTCAAGCAACTCAGCATGGAATCTTGTGAGGGATTAATCCTTCACTCTAGGGATAACTTTAGAAGCCTAGGATCAGCATTGTATTATCTATCAGTAGGATACATCACCATCCCTCCTAGACAGAGTATTATTTCCTAGCGGTTGTGAATGTAGCAGTTGTATATTCAGTGGAGGAGCTAGATCTCAAGTTTTGAGCTTGGGAATCGGGAGAAGGGACTAGCCCTTTAGTTAGTGAGTTTAGTGGGTGCTATTGCAGATGATAGATCATTATTTTAGCCCTATATCAATAGTTGTCTCCAGGGAGTGTGTAACTTAGCCAACAGGGGTGTAGTGTGCAACCCAGAAACAGCCGAAATTATAAACTCAAAATCTGGCCAAACCATTTCTAGGTTTTATGGGTTTTTAGAGTAGATTCCATGGTTAAAATCCTGGATGTTTTTTAGCACTCCAACAGCGATCTTCTTCCCAACAACAGTAGTTTCCAGTAGTAGCAATTTATACTTTCCAGTGCTAAGTTTCATTAGTGTATTTCAACCATCTTGTGGCTTGAGTGCATTCCTTTTGGAGCATTGTGTTCTTACATTTCCATTGATACATAACGATATGGCTCAGTTGTTTATGCTAATGTTTTATTGTCTTGATGTTATATTTCGAAATTTCCAGCATTTTACAGTTTTGTGCTTACATTCTGGTTATTGCCTTGATTGAAATGTTATAAATGTTCTATATTCCTGTATTTCCCATTTTGGGATATTACAGTGGTATCAAAGCATGCTATTTGGCTCAGATTGTGGCATTTCAAGACATCATAGGAATAAGAAGAAGAAGTAGAAAAAGAAGAAGTCTTCAATGGCGGAAGGATTGAGTTTTTCCACACTTCTCTTCAGATTTATGCAGGATCTCACCATGGATATCAAAGAAATGAGAAGGGAAAGGAAAAGGGAAACCTCATGAGGGTTTCAGAATTGAGAAGGTCTAAGCACTTCCTATCAGCAATATAAGCAACCGGTGGTGCATAAAGTTCCACAACACCCTACTATTCCCACTTTCCTTGTAGAAGGAAATGAATGGCATGGAGATGGAGGATATTTGGAGCATGAGAATTTGAGTGATTATCTTCCAGAGTACAAATCTCAATCTAGAGCATTCAAAAAGAATCTGACTTTCCAGCATTTTTTCCAAATTAAAGAGAATCGGAGACCCCATAGCAGCAATAGAAGAAGAGGGCATATGCAGAATAGATTCTTTCTACCTACATTCGATGGGTCATCCAAAATCACGACAAAGGGTTGGATGGAGAAGTTAGATGATATCTTCCAGCTACACCCTGTAGCGAAAAAGGAACCCATTAAGATTGTAGCATTGCACCTTGAGGGTGAAGAAAATGATTGGTGGTTCAGAAGATTAAAACATGCAAGAGTGATTGTGTACGTAGAGTTCACTCAAAGGTTGGTAAAGATTTTTGACAGAAGAAAACCAGAGGCACTTTCCGTTGAGACATTTTCTGAAATTGGTGAGGAAGTATATGAGGAGAAAAAGGAAGATGTCAGCACTGATACTCTGGCCGAAGAACAACTAACACCACCACCAACTGTAGTAGAGGTCCTTTCATCAGTGGGAGGAGCACTTTCATTTTGGCAAGATGTTCCCAAGACTTCTACATTGAGAGTCCAAGGCATGATTCAGGAGGTGCATGAGGAAAAGGAAGTAGATACCAGTGTTAGTGCAGTAGTAGAGGAGCAACCATCACCATCACCAACAGTTGGAGAAGCAATTGCATCGGTTGGAGGAACTCTTGTAGCTTTGCAAGGCTTTCTCAAGCATCAGTTGATCCAAGGTATGCAAATATTTCCACCCCATATTATTTCAGCACATCATATTGAGATTTGTGGAGTCATGCCATCAGGGCAATTGCATGACCAAGCTTTAGAGCACATTGCTGATTTGGAGCAGCACACTATCACTCTGCAGAGGACCCTTGACTGGTTCAAGGAGAATATGTATAGCTAACCCAGTTTGACATTGTTGAGCTGCACACAACACTTTGTGTTGGAGTGTGGAGTTTCTGAGGGTGGGATTAGCACAGTCCTAATTCAGGGAAGCTATATGATATATTTCGAGAACCGAAAGTTATTGTTGCATGAGTTGTCATATTCTATTTACAAAAAAAAGATATTGTCCATTATGCATGCAATGGTCAAATTCCGGTAGTTTTTCATTGGCAGTAGATCTCAGGTGAAGACCAACCACCATAGTCTCCGGCATATTTTTTAGGAGCAGCAGTTGCAGAAGAGGCAGAAACGGTGGATCAGTACAATGTAGGACTATGACTTCAGAATTGTGTGTGGAGAGGGTCATGTGACAATAGATGCACTATCATGGAGATTAGCAGCACTATCACTGAGGAGCAATGATGATTTGAGGGCCCAGTTATTATTTGAGAATTTTGATGACCGCTTCACTTATGAAGCATTGGATGGGAAAATGGTAGATGGTAGACATCATGTAATGGATAAAATCTTCCATTATCAGGAAAGATCCTTCTTGATGAGTACCTCATAGCTCAAAGAGAATTTTCTGCATGCAGCATATTCAGAACCTCATAGGTTCTATTGGGCCATCAGAGAGAGGTTCTCATGGAGAAACCTCAAGGAGGATGCACTTCGACATATCTTGGAGTGAAAATATTTTCATTAGATTATGGAGGATGGTATTGTCGACATTGATCTGCTGTCGAGGTATGCACTTTGCTTCGAAATTTTCACACAGTACATCTCTTCACCCATGATCAGATTATCTTTCCGGGATGTATTCATACTTCATGGTCTTCCCAAGGCCATAGATAGTGATGAGGACAGTTATTGTATGAGCAGTTTTTGGCGGGAGCTTCTCCATTGGGTGGATACCGATCTGGTGCATGATATGAGTCATCACCCATAGTTGGGTGGATGGATGGAGATGATGACAAAGTGGCTGAAAAGCTACTTTCAAATTTATGACACAAGGCAGCAAGAAGCATGGTTGTGCTGGATGTTCTTGGGTGAGTATGGTTACCACCCGACATTTTAGATTGGTATGTTCCATGCCTTGCACAGTATTGAGGTGATGTAGCAGAAGGAGGCATGGTTGCGATGGCTACTCTTGGGAGAGTATGGCCAAGACATTGCATTTTATATGTCCATTGGCATATCATTGTTTCCTACTTTGCACAGTAGTGATGAGATGCAGCAACTGGAGGCATTGCTACACTGGTTACTCTTGGGAGAGTATGGCCATGATATGGCATTCCACCTATCGATTGGGATTTCATTGTTTTATACTTGGCATGATGATGTGTTTTGGTAGTAGGAGGCCATGTTGCGTTGGCTTCTCTTGAGGGAGTATGGATACCATACTTGGTATGATGATGATGTGATGTGGTAGCAAGAGATATTGATGTGGTGGGTTCTCTTGAGAGAGTATGGCTACCATACTTGGTATGATGATGATGTGTTATGGCAGCAAGAGGAATTTTTGCGGTGGCTGCTATTGGTAGAGTATGGTTTGACATTTCACATGTCAATCCATATGTCTCTATTTCCTACTTTTCACAGTGTTGAGATGATCCTTAGAGCAAGCAAGGCCACCAGGGCCAAGGATTGGATCATGGAGAGACACAACCTACTCCATGTAGCATGGGTTGGAGAGATAGTTTATGAGTTGGGACTTTCCACTTGGGGAAGGAACCACTACACTTCACATATCTCATGTAGAGAATAGGCTCTTGGACAGAAGATGGTTTCCACTTGGGGACTCATTGATGAGGAGAGGCATCTAGCTACACAGCTGGAGGCCATTCTAGAGAGGCGGCTATGGAGCTGGGCATTCATAACACATTTGAGTAGATGGGGAAACCTTCCATATGAAGATGCCACTTGGGACGGAGATGGATTTCTGCAGCATCCACTTTGGCAGTTGCTTGAGGACAAGCAACATTTTGGCGGGGAGGACTATAATATTCCAAATTTTCCATCAGTTAATTGGAATATTAGATTTCTTAATTTTCTCATTTAGTTAAGTAAATAAAAGGGCAGAGAGACCCATAAACCCAGTAGATGAATAAAATCAACTACTATAGTGTGAATTTAGTAGTGGAGCAGCATAATAATGAGGAAAGAGTGGAGGTCATGGAGCAATAATGAGGAAGATGATGGAGATAGTGATGATAGTGGAGGAGTGATTGCAGAGATGATGGAGGTAATGGAGAAATAACGACGAAGTGATGGAGGAAGTGGTGCATTAAATGCACACATGATGGAGGGAGTGGAGAGTAATTGCAGCAATGATGGAGATCATGGAGTAAAGCGCGGTCTTTATGGAAGCTAGTGGCCACATGTGCAGTGCAGTAATGAGGTGGGACAAGACTAGAGAAGGCTCATGACCATAAAAGGAAGATGAGGGTAGAAAATCCATTAGGGGAATTTTGAGGTCTAAAATGGGCCTCCTAAGAAAAATGTACAACAAAAATAAAATTTATAAGAACTAATAGGATTCAAGATGATGATGTCAACCATGGGGGATTATTCACCATTTTTGGAGTAAAAAAGTAAAAATAATAAAAAATAATAAAATAATAAAACTACTTTTTCAACCTGTATTTTCAACATATCTCCCTACGGTTTTACTCAAATTTAGAGCAGTAGTACTCGATGGATGAAAATTTTAATTCCTCATCCAAGGAGTGCCTATGTTGCATACTTTTGATGGACCCTGCTACACGAAAAATGAGAAATACATGAAAAAATGTGTTTGCAATCACGTTTTTCATGTATTTTTCATTTTTAGTGTACCAGGGTCCATCGAAAGTATGCAACGTGGGTACTCATTGGATGAGAAATATAATTTTTCATCTAGTGAATGTTTCTGCTTGAAATTTGAGTAAACCCATAGGGAGATAAGTTGAAAATATGATTTGAAAAAATAGTTTTTCCTTTTTTCCCTCTAAAATTTGATGATGTAATCAAATATTATTTTATTATTTCCACTATTATTTTATAATTTCCTTAGGAGGCCCATTTTATACCTCAAAATTCCCCTAATGCAAGAGGAGTTTGGATTTTTATTTTTGAGTGTCGTAAGACATTTCTTTGCACGCTTCAGCTGTTTAGCTAAGTCTGTTGTGTTATTTAGCACCGGGTGTTCCCGAGCGGGAATCCTACCCTTACCCACAGGGGACTTTGAATGCCTACTCTGTGAAGGTTTTCTTCGGCAACATTCATCATCCGGCAATCAATGCCACTTTCAACCACTCTCATCTGCACTTCTAGCTACAAGAATTACACATTTCTGAACTTGGGTTTGAGAGTTGATGGGTTGTTATCAGTACTTCGGTTGAGAAACCTATGGAGGGATCAACCCTTCACACTGTGGATCCATTGCAGTCTTCCAGAAGTTTCATTTTCATATATGGCATCATTTCATCGATCTATTCTCCTATGCAAGAACATTTCCTGTAGGAATTGCGTAATTTTGCAGTGAGGGTTTGATGAGAAGAGGAAGTTCCAAGAAAATCAGCTTGGAATCCTGTGAGGGATTAATAATTCACTCCGGGGATCACTTAAGTAGCCTGGTATCAAAAATTATTATCTATCAGCAGGCTACATCATCATCCCTCCTAGACAGCGCAGTATTTCCCAGCAGTTGTGCATGGAGCAGCTGCATACTGCATATTTAGTGGAGGAGCTAGATCTCAAGTTTTGAGCTTGGGAATCGGGAGAAGGGACCAACCCTTTATTTAGTGAGCTAATTGGGTGTTATTGTAGCTAATAGATCATTCTTTTAGCCCCAGATTAACAATTTTCTCCAGGGAGTGCGTAGCTCAGCCAGCAGGGGTGCAGTTTCCAACCCAAAAAGGGCTGAAATTCCAAACTCAAAATATGGCCACAAACCATTTCTGGGTTTTTCTTGGTTTTTTTAGTAGAATCCGTGGTTAAAATCCCAAATATTTCTAAGCACTCTAGCAGCCTCTCGCACATAGATCTTCTCCTAGCAACAGTAGTTTATACTTTCCAATGTTAAGTTTAATTAGTGTATTTCAACCATCTTGTGGCTTGAGTGCATTCCTTTTGGAGAAATGTGTACTTACATTGTTGTTGATACATAATGATATGGCTCAGATGTTTCTACTAATGTTTTAATGTCTTGATGTTATATTCCGGAATTTCCATCATTTTACAGTTTTATGCTTACATTTTGGTTATTGCCTTGATTGAAATGTTATAAATTTTATATATTCTTGTCTTTCCCATTTTGGGATAGTAAAAAATGAGTCAAATGTAAAATATGTTCCTCTTCTATAGAAGTTGCATGAAAAATTTGAATGGCTATTTTGAGTGATGGAATCTTACATTTGATTGGGAGGATTGCTTCCATACCACAAATCGACTGAAAGGGTGTAAATCTAGTAGTAGTCCTCATTGAGGTTTGGTATGCCCATAAGGCAGTATAGATAATCAAATGTTAGCTTGATTGGTGAACTCCTATCATAAGTTAGAGCATAGTCTTAAGAAATTTTTTGATATATTCAGCATGCCCATTAGCCTAAGGATATTTGAGAGTGGAACTTTCCTAGGAAAGTCCCAACTTGGCAGTTAGTTTGGTCATCATATGATTTCATAAATTATTTCCCTGATCTATAACTATGGCATGTGGAACACCAAACCATGTGATGACATGATTGAAAAATAAGTATGTAGTCATTTCTCCAATTTTTTGATATATGGGCATTGCCTCAACCCATTTGGTAAAATATTCTACAGCGAAAATCATATAACCATGCCCCCTCAGCCAATTGAGGGTTACATGTCATAAATTTGATACCCCAATTCAAAAATGGTCCAACGAAGATAATGGGGCATAATGTATCAGGCAAAGCATGGGTCTTACGATCATAAATTTGGCATGCCTGACACTTTTGGACGGCGAGAATACAGTCTTGAAAATTAGTAGGCCAAAAGTAACTAGCACGTAATTTTTTTTTTGCGGTAGCATAGCCAGATAAATGACCACCACATACCCCCGAACGGAATTCATTAAGGACTTTCTCGGCCTCATCATGTGTGAGGCACCTTCGTAGAATCATATTGATCTCGCGTCAATAAAGAGTGTCGTCAATGATAACGTAATCTTTGGCCTGGTATCAAAGTGAAAGGTATCATACCAAAAAGTCTGGTTCTAGAGAGAAATCAGAATGTCTCCATGCCATGGGTCAGATGATGAAATCATAAACAGTGACTCGTCGGGGATAGAATCATCAGATGTGGATTCAAAATCAGGGGAAGCGAGGTCGCACATAAGCTCAGTGAAAACCAAGGATTTATTTGACTTGGATTTGATGAATTATAGGTCAAACTATTGAAGGATGATGATCCATTTAGAGTATTTGTCCCTCAGTAATAGAAGTGAAAAAATGTATGTCATAGGGTTTCAACTTGAAACAGTCATATTTTTCTGGAGAAATATGTAATGGTCAAACCTTTAGATGGCTTGAACGGTCACCAAAGCCAACTTTTCTACATGAGTATACCTGATCTCGATATCATTGATATTTTTATTCAAGTAATATGTGGGGTGTCATGTCCCAACATGGTCCTCTTGGACCAATACCATTGCTATAGTAGAAATGGTAGGATCAAGGTAGAGGAAATAGTCACGTTGTTAATCATGGGGGTACAACAGAGATGCCTGCACCATTACATCTTTCGGGGCATTGAACACTTTCTTAGCCATGTTATCCCAATGGAAGGGTACCCCTTCCTTAAGCAAGTGAGTGAATCCTTTAGTCAACTCGGTATAATTAGGGACGAACTGTCGCAGGAAGTAAGCTTTCCCTAAATTTGTAGAAGTTGAACATGTAAAGAAGGTGTATGAAAGTCAATGATCGCATGTACTTTCAGAGGATCAATATGAATTCCTTGTTTTGAAATTAAAAAAACCTAAAATTCAACTAGAACTGATGCATAATACATGTTTGTGTCGATTCAATTGAATATTATAGTATCTACAACATAGGAAAATGGCCCTAAGATGTATCGGATGATCATCCTGATGCTTAGAATGAGCAGGGAGATCATCCAAATAGGGTTGTACGATATGTTTAATATATTTAAAGGTGTAATCCACGGCCCGTTGTAACATGGCCCCAACATTATTTAAACCAAATGGGAGTTTCAGTAGGCAAATGTACCCCAGGGATAAATAAATTCATTCTTAGGTTGATCCACTGAGAGAATGTTGATTTGAATATAGCCGGAGAAACCATCCATGAACGAATACATTTCACAACTAGCGTAGTGTTGAAGCCTCGAAAATTGCTGCTTCAAACATTGGGGGATAACCACCCGGTTGGGACCTTAAGGCAACTCCTTTTCTGTTTGGTGTGGTGGCTCCGACTGGATTGATAGGACCAGTTTCCTAATAATTTAAATGGGTTGGTAAGAGAATGATTGGGTGAAGGGAAAATGGGACTAAATGACTGAAATACACTATCTAATCTAATCTAAAACTAATAAAATAATTCTAAAACTAACCTGGGTATCAAATGTGAATACAACTTTAAATTGTTTCAACTAAACCAATAACCATGAAAATGTATTATAGCTTAATTGAAATATGCAGTAACAAATAAAGATAACTATGTTTAAGAAATTAAACAGAGTTATAATAACATATTGCATTCATCATTATATATATCATTTGCATATACTATAAAAAATAAATATTTCTACACACTCAGAAATGATATGTATAAAGAAATATTGTAAAACAAGTATACATAAATGATAGAAATTTAAAAGAGAATATCACATAACATAAGAAAACTAACAGTGAATAGATAGAAATACCATATCCATCTTGATACTTTCCAATGCAATCTGATATCCAAATCCAGCAACTTCAATGTAAAACAGACTCCAAGATACAGAAATGCAATTCTTAAAGGCAATTTTGCATAGAACCACCAAATTTGATCCTTTATAAAAATATAAGAGTCAATGGAGTACAGAAATGTAATCTCCAATTCAAAATATTACAAAATTCAGAACCTCTTTCTAAATGCATGAAAGGGGTTTAAATAGGTACTTAATAAAACAAAATAACTAAAACTATTCCTACAATCTATCTAATCAAAAATCTAGAAACAGATTCGTGATCTTTAAGTGAACCAATTCATTGATTATCTATTGTGTTTGATGTGCCTAGATGGCATATTTTGAGCGTTTATTTCACTTCTTCTGGATGACTAAGCTTTGAGTGTAACTACCCTGTATATGTGGCATCAGAGAATTCAGGAATAATGCAATCGATGGCATTTGAAAGAAATTTAATCGTTGTTTGCTGACTATGAGGCTTGATAAGTAGGTCCACATCATATCCCACGATATTCCTTGCAGTTGGCTAATTTTCTGATTCTTATTGATTATTTCTTGTTTCCATCTGTAATCAGTTTCTTTTACCCTAGGTAACTTGCCTGGGGTACAATCTGAAATCAAATTGATTGCATACAGGCTAGTATTCACCAGTTGTGTTACATTTTTCATCATACTTTTAGCTCTGGATGTAGCTCCTTCCGCCTTGATTAAACGTTGTTCCCATTCTGAAAAAGTAATTTCCTTATGTCTCTTCAGAATCCTGGGAAGGTTTGCTTTTCTTCCCGACTCTGAGTCTTGCCATAAAAGAAATTCGGAAATTTTTTCATCAGCTTCAACAAATTCAAGTTTAAGACTGACTCCTTCATCTATTAAGGAAGATGTAATTTCACACAAGGATTCTGCTTCTGCAACCTTTAGAAAAAAATCATTTAGTTGCTGAGACAATAACTTGCTTGTCTCCAGGGCTTCATTTTTTAACTGATCCAAATTAGGATAATTCTTAAACTTGTCCAATCTAGATTGAAACATCTTCTCTTGCTCAATCTTTGAAGTCTTCTCATTTCGCAGAAGAGCTTGTAATTTTGCTACCTCTTGGTTTAGCTGTTGTTGCTTTTCTAAGGTATGTTGATCAATATTTCTCTTTTCAACAGCAAGCTTCTCTTCTAGCTGTTTGGATTTGAGCTCTTCATCCTATAATTGTTGTTCTAATTGAATAATTTTCTGTTGGTTCTCTGTAACCTGTTCTTCTAACATAGCTATTTTCAAATCTTTTTTTTCATTAATTGTGTAACTTAAAAGGCCTTGTCTATAGTTGCAGCACTATAGGCACCTGCGTATTGAGATAATTTAGTGATATCTTCAGATGGATTCACCTCAGCATTTTTATAAAAAATATTCATAAACTCCACCTGTGATGTCAAAAGTGCATCATGATCAGTTCTCCTCCTTTTCCTTTGTTTTCTCACAACAGCCCTATGCTTAGGACTGTAAAATACATCTAGAGGAGGGATTTCTTCTATTTTCAACATAATTTCACCTGTGGGATTTTCAGGAATGACTTCTATATCCTGATCTTCCAGAACATTAACTTGGGGATTATTTTGTTTTCCTATTTGTTGGGTAAATTGTTCATATTGGTTCAGCAAATGAGGAGAAACTATAAGTTCAGCAGATACAACTACATTTTTAGTAGCTTCCTCTCTTCCAAGTCGAGAATCTGGATTATTGTTTATATCTCCTTTTGGTGCCTGTTCGGTAGCTTTATTGTTTGTGCCTCCTTTCTCAGTATGCATGTTGGTATCAGTACCTGTGATTTCTTTTCCTGTCTGGGCTGAAGACTGCTGATCAGTATGTACATCAAGTTTAGCAACTGTTTTTGTTATTGTTTTACCAGATGTATCCTCTTTTTCCTTCTGTTTTGATTCATTCTCCAGCATAGGAACTCTTAATTGATCTAGAGGAACTTTGAGTAATCTTTGGCTTCTAAATAATAGAAACTTATTCATCTCTTCATACTGGAATTTAGACTTGGCCAAATCAAAAACTTGAGACAAATTATCTACATAAACAAATAAATCATCGAACACATCTGGTTCGTGTTCAAATCAAGCAATTGAAACAGCAATAGTAAAATCAAATGCCACCTTCCTTGGATCATATTGTCTCCCTGGGATTGTTTAAAGCTTGAAATTGGTTAGCTTACCAACTTCTTTTTCAGCATGAAAAAAATTATTGAGAGTATAATCACCACATTTAAAAGGAAAAGTAGGCCACATAAGCTTCTTGTTGTTCTTCAAAGTCCTGTACATGCATTGTACTGTCAGCTGATATGCAATTTCCTGCGCTAACAGTTTATCTGGAACATACAAAGGAAGAATGTGTGGTTCTACAATACTTCTGAAAACTCTGATATATGTGAATCTTTCTTCTCCGAACCAATCCCCAATCAAGGATAAATCAACTTTAGCCTTCTCAGAAAGTCTAGGAGGGAATCGACCAAAAATAGTTTGATAAATCAGGATAAGAAAATCGTGACAAAATCTGTAAAAATGGCTTTTGAAATGCCCCTTCTACAAGAACTTGTGATATATATGAATAGGAACAGGATCTTTAGGGGTCCATTTCCATCCTAACATGGGAAATTCCGAGTTGAAGCATAGGGTGTCTAAAATATAAGCACAAAAGTAAAAAGGAGTAGTATTTCCTGTGTTTTTTTATTTCCTATACTCAAGAATCCTATTGGCTATCTTGTCAGAAAGAATTACAGCCCAATCCATTATCTCTGGATTTATAGCAGCATGTATTAATGGCACCATTTGTATAAAAAACCTAGCTGAGTTATCATTCCCAAACAATCTGCACATCATTGTTGCGGCATAAAATTATGGAGGCGAAGGAGACTCCACAGAGTACATACCTGATGCCTCGTGTTTGTGCTTTTCGGGAGCCTTTCCCCATTCTCTAATCGGCTTTGATTGATTTTCATTATTCGCAGTGAATTCCTTAATGAATTCTTTGCTATAGATTTTCTGCGGGTCTGGAAGGTGGTAAATTGCTTTAATTTCCTTTGCTTTGAATGACCTGAATATTGCTCCAAAAGCTGAAACAAAGGTTCTATTTTGGATAGCCACATTATCAATTACCCACCGAATAACATCATAATATGGAAAAAATTTCGCCCGAGCTGTAGTTCGGTGCAGAAATAAATTAGCCAGTGTTCGAAGGGAATTTTATGAATCTGAATCTGAATCGTCCTCATCAGGAACTGTTGCTTTTTTCACAGTTACCTTAGGCTTTTCCCTTTCAATGAGGTTATATGCCTCTTCCCAAGATAATTTACCAAGACCTTGGCATGACGTATCCGTAACCAGCTTAATCTTAGTTGGTTTCTCTTTAGATTCCATTGTGAACACAAGGGATTTTACCGCGACAACAACTTTTGCTTTCCTGGATCTCTTTGAAATTTCTGTATCTGGAAACATTTCCCTCACTCTTTGAATTAAAGGATTGATTTTTCTTTGGTTCTGCAAAGGGAAAGATAGTTCAATCATGGTAAAAACTCGAATGAACAGAACAACTGTATAACAATCCATTCATTGATTTTTATTTATTATCTCCATGTTTATAACATAAATGCCCTCTAAAGAGTCACACTCAAGCATTTAAAACAAATTCATTTTCCATTATTCCTTTGATTTCTTATTCAATATCATACGTACAATCGGGAGTTGGCATTTTTTGAAATAAGTGTAAAAAGTTACCTATTGAATTCTTGCGATGTGAAACCTATTTATCCTATCAAAGACAGTCCTTCAGTAACCAGCTAAGTTCAGTAACCAGCATTGAATCGTATATAATGTATAACGACTCCTTTATTGATGAGCATTAAGTAATAATCGCATCGGGAATTTTCAAAGGTACACAAAATAATATAATATGATTTGTCCTGATTTCCGATTGCAATGATCGCGTCGGGTATTTTAAAATGAAGTGAATTGTCAATGAGTTTCTCTGATTTCCAATTTTGTGATTAGGTGGGGTCCACCGCGTTGAAGTCTTTCAATCAAACAAATATAACGTTTGTTTCTCCGCAATGCGATTGCGATGAAGCGCATCGCATCGGAGTATTTCAAAGCAGATTTGATCACTTAACATTTTTCTGATTCGCGATTTCGATATGAGTCATCGCATCGGAGTTTTATTATAACAATTCTATGAAAGATCATTCTCCAAAATGTGATTGCGATGAATCGCATCGCATCGGAAGTATGCAAAATAAATATGAAAACTTAAAACTTATCCTATTTGTGATTGCGATTGAGTTCCATCGCATCGGATTTTTACAAAGTGAATATAAAATTTGAAGATCTCTCCAATTTCTGATTTTCAATTATTGTACACATCAAATATTGTTAAATATAAAAACTTTATGTAATATTTTGATATGATAAAAGCTTTATATCTCATCAGATCGGAAAGTTTTTCAATGTTGTATTTGTTTATACACACTTGTTAATAAATATATGAAATATGTCCATTTATCAATGAACTCTTATTTCTAATTCAAAAATGATCGGATTGCTTCTAAATCTTTTATTTCTATCTATAAAGAAAGATAACCTCTAACAATCTTTGTTGGTTTAGTATCAATATCGTATTCTTGCAAATATGTCACCCAATTAGCCCTTTTTTCTCCTACTTCTCTTTGAATTAATAATTATCTCACTGCAAAGAATCGGACAATAAATTTTGTGTGTGTTTTTAAGAGAAAAGACCTAAAATGTTTTATTGACTTAAATACAGCGAAGGCTTGTTTTTCTACATCGAAATAATTAAGCTCAGCTCCTTGCAGATTCGAGCTGAAGAATGAAATCGGTGCTTCAATTTGTTGATCATTGAGTTGTGTTAAAACAGCAGCATAGGATGTTTCGGTTGCCAAAGTATACAGAATAAAATTTTTAAAAAAATCAGGAGTATTCAATGCAGGTGCATCAATGATTGCCTTCTTGATTGTATCAAAGTCTTATTTCTCTTTATACCCCCTTTTGAATACTGAATTTTTCTTAATCATATTCTGCATAGGTAAAACAATTTGAGAAAAAACGGGAATGAATCTTTTTACAAAATTAATCTGTCCTAAAAATGATTGCATGGACTTTTTATTATGAGGTAAAGAAATATCAGAAATTTTTTTAACTCTATCTGGGTCGACATATATACCATCTTTTGACACGACAAACCCTAAGATTTTTCCCTCATCAAGAGCAAAGAAGGATTTCTTTGGGTTTAAGGAAATACCAAACCTTCTACATCTTTCAAATATTTGTTTCAGATCATGTAGATGATTAGATCTCTTCTTTGAATATATTGTTATGTCATCAAGATAAATGGCAATTGATCTATTAATCATACCCTTAAATGCTATGTCCATGGCTCTCTGGAAAGTAGCTCCTACATTAAATAAACCAAAAATCATTTTATGATAAGTATAGGTTCCCCATTTAGTTCTGAAAGTGGTTTTCAACCTATCATCTGGATGTACTAAAATTTGATTATAGCCTGAAAATCCATCAAGGAAGGACATGAGTTCAGAACTAGCTACCTTTTGGATAATTTGCTCCATGGTTGGCAATGGGAAATTATCCTTTTGACATGCCTTGTTTAAATTTCTAAAATCAATACAGATTCTAATATCACCATTTTTCTTCCTGACAGGTACCATGTTGGAAACCCAATTAGAATGCCTTACAGGAAAAATGATTTTGGCTTTCAAAAATTTTTTGAGTTCTGTTTTGATTTGATCTTCAAGATTTGGATGAATCTTTCTTAACTTTTGTTGAACAGGCTTAACATCAGATAGCATTGGAATTGTATGTTTAATCACAGAACTGTCATAAGTCTTTAAGTCCTCATAATTCCAAGCAAAGACATTTTTATATTTACTCAGAAGTTTGATGAAAGCAGATCTTTCATCTGGAGTTAAATTGAGTCCTAGATTAACGTTTTGAGGTTTAGAATCAGAGCCAAGATTCACTAATTCAAACTTCAAAGTTGAAATTTGAAGTTTAGCATTAGTAACTTTCTTGAATCTGTCTTTAATATCATACAGATCCTCAAGTTTAACAACAGATTTAGGAATCAGATTTTCATTATTTCTTGAAGTAATTTGCAGATCATGATTGTCTTCATCAATAATTTGTTCATCATATGATTTCTCAGAAGTTAAGAAATTCAATATATCTTGATCATGGTAGAATACTCTCCAGTTTTTTATCTTATCTAGGACAGATGGGCAAAAAATCAATTCTACTGAAAATCTATCAGGACTGCAATCTTCAACAGGGAGGAGTTTGGATGCAACATTAGCTAACAGGTCAGCTGATGCGTTTTGATTTCTAGGAATAGAAGAGATATTAAATGCTAGAAATTGAGTGGTAAGGTCTTGTACTAGGGTTTGATAATGTTTGAGATGTCCTGAAAGACAATGGATGGTATTCCTTACTTGTCTTATAACAATTTCGGAATCTCCATATACTTTCAAGTATTTTACATTTAACCCTATGGCCGTATAAAGCCCTTGAATCAAGCTTCATATTTAGCGGTATTATTAGTGCACTCAAATTCTAATCTACATGATAGCATGGTTTTCTCTCCGTCTAGATCTATTAAAATGCATCCTACTCCTGCTCCATCACTAGAATTTGATCCATAAAAATATAATGACCAAAATAAAGTTCTATTTATAGGTTTATCTACAAATGTATCAGAAATATTAACAATTCTAGAAGAATCAGATTGCGAAAAAATTTCAATTTGAGAAACAAAAGTATTTACAGAAAAGGGTGATTGTGGTGCAGTAAAATTCCCAAGAAATGACTCAGCAGAATAACCTCCAAGAATATTTTTGTTGAAAGCTACAAGTTCATTTGGTTGTTCAAATTCAGTTACAGTGTGTGTCATATGTTTTTCTCGCTCGATTTTGATTTGATTTGGTTTCCCTTTGTAGGGAAGCCATATATGTGAAAAATCAGTCGCGATATAACCGTTAATTTTCGCAGACCAGTCCCTACTTAAGACTAACCCATAGAATTCAGGAATATTTGCAATTATAATATCAATTCTTTGGACAATCCTAGGATCGAAAGCTAGTCTAATGGTAACTAAATTGATTTCTCCTACAACTTGAACTTTAGAGCGATCCAATTGTACAATGTGAACTGCAAACTTTTGTGGTTCAATATTCAATTTCGCACAGACTGAAGTAGGCATTATATTAGAGGATGCTCCATAATCAATTAAACAATTATGCAAATTCTTATTGTAGATTTCATAAGTCAACAAAAACGGAGGTGTTTGAGAATTTGATCTTTCTCCAATAAGAACAGTATCTGTGGCATCTACTTTGTTAGGTGGCTTGCCAGTCCCTTTAGTTGTTTTGGCTACTACACCACTTGGTAGAGGAGCAATAGGTGTAGCATTTAATTCTTTTAATAGCAGCTTTTGTTGATGTTTAATTTTTCTAAGTTCATGTAATGAAATGTTTGCTATAGTCTTTTTCATGTCCTCAACAATGTTATAATCCATCGGATCTGATACCACTAGAGTCTTAGATGATGATGTGGGAGGATTGGGAGATGATGGCTGATTCTGAGTGGGTAAGGAAGAAGCTTTCTTTGCAGGATTTTTGTCTTTGGTACTCAGAGTTGTAGTTTTCTTCTTTGGAACAGGTTGAACAGAATCTGATGTAGATTTGCTCCTTGTACTCACAAGCATGGCTTCTTGTTCTATTTCACTGTCTGAATTAGGGAGAATGAAATCCCACATTCCATGTAGTTCAGCTATTTCTTCCCTTTCATCTTCTTCATCTAATACTGGAGGAGTATCTTCCTCTTCTTCATCTTTTGATTCTGCATTGGAGATTGAATTGGGAGGTTTTGATTCAGCTTGATTTCTCTTGAAATTTCTAAATGGTCTCTTTGTAGAAGTCTCTGCTACTTGCTTTTTGATATCAACCATCTCATTAGACATGGTTTTAAGAACTTTCTGTAAACCTTCCATGTCATATGGATCTCTTGGTGTCCTTTTCTTTGAATCATCTTTAAAAGTTACTTTCTTTGATTTTCTTTCCTCGATAGAGTTTTTCTTATCTAGAGCAATCATTCGTTTTTCAACTGAAATAGCTTCTTTCATATTCTCAGCTAAAGTCAATTTTGCAGCTCTATCTACAAAAATTGCTATGTTTGAGGGAAAAGCATTAATATACCATTCACTTCTAACCTGTTCACTAGGTTTAGATGTTGCAGGGATCTTATTCAAGAGTTTATTGAATCGAGAGTTAAAATCTTTGATGGGTTCTTTCGGTTGAGTCTTTAAATTGGAGAGATCATTAATTAGGGTAGCTATTGATCTATCATCTCCATATTTAGTTAAAAATTGCTCTTCAAACATATCCCAACTTGTAATCGAATCTGAAGGTAAGGAAAAGTACCAGGATCCTTCTGTCCCTTGCAAAGTATAGGGAAATAACCTAACTAAAAAATCTTCATGCTCTACATGATTCAAATTTATAACAAGCATAAAGTTATTGATATGTTCTTTTGCTGGTATACCAATATCTGGACTAAATTTTGGCAGCCATTTTTCAATATGATCAGGTAGATCATGCAAAGGTGCAGCCATATTTACAGCTCCCAGTCTAGTCCATGGCCTCTGTGCCGCTTGTGCCATTTTTGGGATAACAATGGGAGGATTTGAAGAAATGATTGGTATATGAGTAGTAATAGTTGAAGTACTGGAAGAGACAATTGATGTTTGAACAGATGTTGTTTGAGCAAATGATGATGATGAGACTACTGCACTTTTCTGATTTGGAGCTTGGGAAACATATGATTGAATTTGCGATGAAGAACTAATATCACTCTCTATTTCTGATGGAGTTCTTCTTGTTTTGACTCTACTAGGTAAAGGAAATTCTTTTGGGGAAATCCCAAGTTTTTCAATCTATGACCTAGTGAGAGGTCTGGAAGAAATAAACTGTGAGGTGACAATACCTTCAGATATTTTCGATTCTTCCAATGATAATGAGAATCCTTGAAATTTATGAACTAAAGCTTCGACTTCAGGAGATTCAGCAGGTGGATTATCTGATTGAATTGAGACTTTGGTAGTGGGTGTTTGAGTAGTTCTATCAATTTCCTCCCTAGTGATTTGAGATGTGGAAGAAATTGAAGGTGATGAGGGTAAGTTGCTCTCAAAATGGCCTGTGGATTTGGATTTATCTGCCATTCATAGCTTCGGCCCTCCTTCTAGCGCCAAAAATGTTGAAGCGTCGAAAATCATTGCTTCAAACATTGGGGGATAACCACCTGGTCGGGACCTTAAGGCAGCTCCTTTTCCGTTTGGTGTGGTGGCTCCGACTGGATTGATAGGACCATTTTCCTAATAATTTAAATGGTTTGGTAATGGAATGATTGGGTGAAGGGAAAATGGGACTAAATGACTGAAATACACTATCTAATCTAATCTAAAACTGATAAAATAATTCTAAAACTAACCCGGGTATCAAATGTGAATACAACTTTAAATTGTTTCAAATAAACCAATAACCATGAAAATGTATTATAGCTTAATCGAAATATGCGGTAACAAATAAATATAACTTTGTTTAAGAAATTAAACAGAGTTATAATAACATATTGCATTCATCATTATATATATCATTTGCATATACTATAAAAGATAAATATTTCTACACACTCATAAATGATATGTATAAAGAAATATTGTAAAACGAGTATACATAAATGATAGAAATTTAAAAGAGAATATCACATAACATAAGAAAAATAACAGTGAATAGATAGAAATACCATATCCATCTTGATACTTTCCAATGCAATCTTATATCCAAATCCAGCAACTTCAATGTAAAACAGACTCCAAGATACATAAATGCAATTCTTAAAGGCAATTTTGCATAGAACCACCAGATGTGATCCTTTATAAAAATATAAGAGTCAATGGAGTATAGAAATGTAATCTCCAAGTCAAAATATTACAAATTCAGGACCTCTTTATAAATTCATGAAAGGGGTTTAAATATGTACTTAATAAAACAAAATAACTAAAACTATTCCTACAATCTATCTAATCAAAAATCTAGAAACAAAAATGCGATCTTGAAGTGAACCAATTCATTGATTATCTGTTGTGTTTGATGTGCCCAGATGGCAGATTTTGAGCATTTCTTTCACTTCTTCTGGATGACTAAGCTTTGAGTGTAACTGCCCTGTATATGTGGCATCTTAGAATTCAGGAATAATGCAATCGATGGCATTTGAAAGAAATTTATTCGTTGTTTGCTGACTATGAGGCTTGATAAGGTAGGTCCACATCATATCCCACGATATTCCTTGTAGTTGGATAATTTTCTAATTATTATTGATTATTTCTTGTTTCCATCTGTAATCAGTTTCTTTTACCCTAGGTAAATTTCCTGGGGTACAATCTGAAATCAAATTGATTGCATACAAGCTATTATTCACCAGCTGTGTTACATTGTTCATCATACTTTTCGCTCTGGATGATAGCTTATATAAAATGGTCACACAAGCGGGGGGAGGAGCTCGTTGGGTCTCAATCCATGGATGGTTGCGAGTGAGGATCCTTCGTACAGTGCAACATAGCAACCCTAATACCAGGTGAGTAAATTTCCAAATGAGGTCATTAGGTCGCAGTTCATTCCAGGTCATGAGAATTAAATTTAAGGACCATGCAACCAGGTGACCTGTCGTGTAACCCTTAGCGAGAAGTATAAGTCAAGAGATCATTGGACTTAAGAGATCCAAGTTGGTGCGACTCGACTACTATGCGACTAAGCAACCTAGGTTAAATGAGGTGCCATGGAAAGGGTCGTAGGTCACATATTTTAAGTTGATGATAAGGTCTCCATATGTGACTCGCAACTTTGGGAGAAAATTAAGATGAAAACTTGTAAATTTAAATTTTACCAAGTGCTAGAGGAAAACCTGACTCAGTACCAAGGGTGTGAAATCTTGATATGATGCAGACGAAGGTCAAAGTTTCAGTGAGGAGGAGGCACCTCCAAAATTTTGAAGTGGGTCAAATTTTTGGGTTTTTGTAGCGCCTACAAAAATTGGTGATTCACTGGTAGTTACTCAGATTCTCTACTTGTTCTCTATTGAGAGTGAAATTTCCCCTTGTCAGTGTTTTTTCTCAAGCTCACAAGTCCCACTAATGTCTCCAAGTAAACCTTTAATGCTGATTAGAAGTACCTCACTACCTTGACTTGGCTTACCCAAACACAACAATAGAGAGTGTTCCCAGTTATTTCAATGGGACTCTAGATAATAATTTATGGGTTGTAATAGTGTTAGATATTTTAGTTATAGAAATATGGTGTTGCTTCTCCATTAGTGAGCCTGACCACTACTCCAGCGGAGTCACTCATAGAAATCACAAATGTTGCATCACTGCTAGTGAGCCTATTCAGTACCTCGATGGATTCATCGCATAACCTCTCTACGCAGGAAGAATTTATCAATCCTTTACCTTTTTTTTTAATTTTATATTTTCATATGATCATTGGAATCATTTATTAGGCATTAATATTTCCAGGAGAGATCAGGCATCCTGACTTATTTTACATGTGAGAGATGATTTTTTTGGTTTTTCAGAGATTTTATTATTTTCCTAAAAAACGTTCTCCCATTAAATTTTTCCTTCTCCCTTTTAATTTTCTAGGTTTAAAACCAGTCTTTTAAAATTAAAAACCAATTCAAGAGTAAGGGTATTGCTGTTAAAAATAAGGTGTCTGGGACAATTAGGGTTCTCCACCTACCTGTATTTTTTCACCACAATAAAGTTTTCACTTCAAATAAACTTGATACCAAGCACAGCCAAGAGGTGAACAACTCAACCATTGGTGTAGGGGCTAGCGCTTCTGAATACAATTGGTTTAGGGTGATGTCCGAGAGTGATTTATCCATACTGAAAGCCTTTATTCACAGATAGGGATATTATGATCACATGATATGTAAGGGGTGTGAGAAACTAAACTAAATGTAAAACATAAAGCATAAATTGTAAAATAAATATATGTACAAGGGTGTGTGGGAAGTTGCAGGAGTTTCTAGGTAAAGTAGAACTTAAGATCCTAGATATTCATAGGAAGCGGTTCAATCTTCCCCTCTAGGGTTTGTAAGTGATAGGTATGTTGGCCAAGTTTTTCTTTAACCTGAAAATGTGTGATCCAAAGGGCTTGGAATTTGGTATGCTTACCTTCGTCCTCATGGAATTTATCCCATTTTAGTACTAGGTCACCTATGTTAAACTTGTTACTCCCTATAGATTTTTTATCAAACCACCTCTTGATTCGGGGTTGGTGTACGACAAACTTATTCCTAGTCTTCTACCTCTCTTCCTCTATTTTGAGTAAGGTATCAATTTGGTATTGTATGGTAGGGCAAGGTGTGCCTCTAGTTTTTTGTGACAATTGGAGGGTGGCCAATTACAAGTTTGGTAGCAAGATTACTTCCTTCCCATACACTGGGAAGTAAGGAGAAGTCCCTTGAGATGGTTTGGGAGTGACATGATCAGCTCACAGGGTATTCGTTAGAGCATTGTGCCAATTATTTATTGTGATAGAATTTTTTTTTTGATAATTCAGATTAGTTTCTAATTCGTAGAATCTACTAAGTTGTTACCTTGGAGGTAGTAATTAACTAAATATTTCAACATAATACCATTTTCCATGGCAAAATCATACAATTTGAATAACGAGAAATAAGTAGAATTATCAAATACGAAGTAGGTAGGGACACCGAACCTATTTATAGTGCTTTAATAAATGAAACAAATTACCTCTTGGTCGTTGATTTGATGTAGAGGCACAACTTCCACGCATCTTGTAAATTAAATTGTGGTTGTGAGTATGTAGCTATGTTGTTTTGATTAATGATGCATGATTTCCCCAAGGACATCCAGTACCCATTGCTAAAAATGGTCTTCAACCATTGTAGACTCAAGTGGTGCAACCGACTTGATTCCCTTCAAGCGCACTTCCGACAGATAGATAATTTTCACACATATGCATGGGCGTCCTTTAACACGATTGGCCAATATAAACCGGCTCTCATGATTTTATGAGTTTTAGTATCGTAGGCATAATTACCACTTGTCGGCCCATCATGTAGCTCCTTAAACACATTTTGGGATTCATCTAATTCTAAACATTTGATTAATATGCCATTTTGGTGTTTATGAAACAAATTATCTTGGACCAACTAATAAGATGCAGCCTTAAGCCTTAAAACTATTTCCTTCTTTGCAAACAAGCAAGGAGACAAGGTTCCTTGTAGTAAATAATGATTTAGATCAATATACCAAGATGGTGAAGGGTCGTGTACTAACAACAAATGGTTCTTGTACATTTTTATTTATTGATCCCACCCTTCTAGTTCTTTGTCAGGCTAGTTGGAAACTTCAGTAGCATGTTTATATAGCCTGCATCTTTTGACTATTTGAGAAGGCTTAAACTCCAAGTCATATTCTTGGAGGCATGTCATACAATTATCCCTTATTTCACCTAATTCTTGTAGGACAAACAAAGATCTTATGACTGGTTGAGGTACGATTATTGTAACGTGATTCCTTAGGATGTACAGTCAAAAAAATTTGATGACTTTGTAAACTTCATATGCATGTTTTTCCATGTCAAGATAGTTAATTTTCAAACCTTGTAGACTGGTACTCATGAAAGATATGGGTCTCTCGCCAGCTTTACTATCCTTTTGTTTCAGTGCCATTTCCAATAATGACTCTAAAGCAAAGGAATAAAAAATAAAACATTTGCAAAAATCAGGGTTGTAAAGATAAGGGGCTTCTACTATGGATTTCTTGATACTGTCAAAAGTTTCCTTCTATTCTTGGTTCCACTTGAATCTTGCATCCTTATTTATCATTTTCTGCAATGGTTTCACTATCTGGGAAAAATCATAAATGAACTTATGAAGAAAGTTTATCTTACCCAGGAAATACTGCATAGCCTTCTTGATGTTAGGAAGTGGGATTTGTACGATATATTTCACATTTTCGAGATCACCGGTGATACCATTTTTAGTAATCATATACCCCAAATTTTACCTTCAAACAAAATGAAAATAATATTCTTGGGATTAAGTGATATCTCATATTTCCTGCGACGTTCAAAAGGTTGCTTTAGATGGTGGAGGTGATCTTATCTCCTCTTTGAAAACACCGTCACATATTCCAAACATACTACCACGCTTTAACCCATAAGCCCTTAGAAATAAATTTCCATTTCCCTTTAGAAGGTGGCTTCAAAATTAATAAGGGACAAGGGCATGTGTTGAAAGGAAAATGTTCCCCTCTCAGTTTTGAAATTTCTATTTAGTCGATCCAGTTCATACACCAAAACCTTATTATATCTAGAGAAGCCACTGAGCAAAGAAAATATTTAATATCCATAGACTATTTGTAGAATTTTCTCCATAGAGGGAACAAGGTAATTATCTTTATCTGAAGCCCATTTTAGATTCCATAAATTGATGCATAGACGAATCTAACCATACTTTTTTCTTACATGAACCGAATTAGAGACCTAGGTGGAGTGTTTGACTTTAAAAATGATCCATGTGTCTAACAATTTTTTCAAATCCCTTTGGATAAGAGGTTCTAAAGTTGGGTAGAATTTCCTTAACTTTTGCTAAAAAGGTCTGATCCCATCCTTTATTGGTATCACATGTTGAATGAATCACGTGTCATATGTTTTAAGATCCTCATATGTTTAGGTGGGAACATCTCGGTACCTTTTAAATAACTCAACAAAATCTCTTCATTCTGCAAGGTACAACACATATCAAGTTTGACGAACTTCGGATCAGATTCGGTCCCAATATTGATTTTCTTGTGCGATGGTGTGGAACTTTGAGTTTTAGCGTTCAGGGGTCCCCAAAACCGGTTATGCAAATCAAATAATATCTCCAATGCAACAACACCTTTAGGAATGGGGTTGACCTTGCTTGTATCAGTCTCTTCTTGTAATATTCTCTCATGTTCCTATTTTTCTATTGCCACATCTTTGAATACATTTGTGTTTTCCATGAAGTCTAGTATTTGTTGATCATCGTTTATAACATGAAAAAATAGTTACATTATCCACGACAACATGTTTATAATTAATCTCAATAGAAAAAACATCCCTTAAAGGTGTAAACCTAGCTACAACATTAGCTAAAGTATAAGTGACAACATTATTAATCCTAGAAACATATTTAATACCAAAAGCATTAAAAGAAGAAATCATACACCATACCTCTTGTTGATAGATTTTTATATGTGGTGATCAACAATGTACAGTATGTCGTACCTGCCTTCTGGTAATTTCTGAAACACCAATAACCTTTACACGTTCAACTTTGAGATCGATGGCCTTCTTAATTCAAAGGATCAATGCCTCATACTCTGCATTGTTGTTAGTGCACTTAAATTCTAACCTACAATAAATTAAAAACTTGTTTTTTGGGGGGTCCATGAGAATGTAGTTGGCACCAGCTCCATCCTGAGATTTAAACCCATCATAACATAAACTCAAAATTTCATTTCAATTATTATCTACACCAAATGTATTTACATATATAGTACAAGATTCATTACCATTAACTGGGTGACAAGGAGGGAGTTCCAACTGCATCTTTGATGGAACTGATAATTGTAAAGCTTCATAACACTCGATGTTCGTCTCTAGGAAAACATTCCCAAATATTTTTGAGTGAAGTTGATCGATTCATTGGGTGCTTCTATATTATAAACTGTATGCTTCATATGAGGCTCATTGTGTAATATTCCAAAAATTTAGACTTCATCTAAATGGAATATTATAGTTTTTTTTATCACTAGGTAGGTGAATAAGTGGGTGGGGAGACTCATAAAACCCCTTTAGAAGGAATAATAACACTCCTAATGTGAAAGGAGGAAGAATAATTAGTTGGATTAAGCACCTTTGGGTGTGAACAAGGATTGGATCATGTTGATTCAGTCAACTTTGACCAAATCAACAGCAATGTCATAAAGGAGTGGTCTTTATGATGAGACAGCGCAGTTTTAGTGGAGGACAACCTGCATGAGCTTGGTGGCAAGTATGGATGGGGTCCAATGTGAGGAGGCTCTAATTCTATATATGAAGGGGATAGAAACCATTCTTATTCATGTTTTATATTATCATTTTTATGTTGGAATATTTAGACTTTGCATCCTTTTGTTGTTTAGCAGGGTTGATGTGTTGTTTAGCACAAGGGTGTTCCTAATCGGGAATCCCTACCTCATCCTCAGGGAAGGATAGGGTATTTGGGCTGAATTTCCTCATTCCAACATTTTTTCCAAGCTACCTCCTTCAGCTATAGTGCAGTTTCTGTTTACAGCAAGGTTGTGTTGTAGGGTGTAGCAAAGGAGGATCACATAGAGCCAATTCTAGGCTTGTTTTTCAGTGGAGAGGTATCCTATCCATTGGAGGATCATCAAGGAGGGATCTTGGGCATATTTATATAATTTTGGCATCATTCCATCCATATACCATCCCTCACAGCACAGTTCCAGTCCATGACTGCGTTATTTTAGTGAGTTGTTGCAGTGGGTAACCCAAAAATTGCCGAAAATCCAAATTTAAGATCTGGCCAAACCATTTCTGGGTTTTTCTGGGTTTTTTTTAGTAGAATCCATGGTTAAAATCCCATATAATTCTGATGATGTTAACAGCCTTCTTCACATGGTTCTTTGCCTCATAAGTAGTAGTTTCCAGTAGCAGCAGCAGTAGCAGTACACATTTCCAGTGCTTGGTTCTTTGGTGTGTGCCATCTGGTGGCTTGAGTGCATTCCTTTTGGAGCACTGTATTTTCTTCTTTTCTGGGCATTGCTTTTGTATTTATCAACCATATTACATTTATGATTATAGTGGCAGCTACACTGATATAGACATCATTGTCATTGCTTTCTGGCATTCTATACAGTAGCAGCAACTCATGTGTTTATTGATCTGATCATTGGAGGCTTGTTCTTATTTCTTGAGTGGCTTGACCCTTAAGATATTTTGTATATTTTTGCTGATATATTAATAAAATGATGGTTGCATATTGATCCCTCTTATGTCATTTTCATATTTATTGTGTTTTACATTATTATGTCTTGTATTGTTGTTATCTCCCTTTTAGGATATTACAGTGGTATCAGAGCATAATCTTGGCTCAGCCTGTGCATTCAGGGCATTATGCCATTAGGAGGATAGTTTTCTCACAGAAAAGAGAAGATGTACAAAAGAAACAAAGGCAAGACTCCATTATTTGGAGAAATGGAGGAAGAGAGGATCTCCTAGCTTCTTTTCCAAACTATGAAGAATATCGAGGAAATATCAAGGAGATGAAAGGGGAGAGGTGTATAAAATTTCCAAGAAGGCTTGAAAGTGAATAAAGCCTTAGATATTCACATGATGGGTGTGAGCATTCAGCCACACATGCAGATCCACAGCGTAGTTTTTTACCCACATTCACTGCAAGAAGGATGGAGGAAGAAGATGCACCAAGGGAGGAGACCTTGAGTGACTATCTTCGGGAGTATGAGTCTCAATCATGGAGATTCAAAGAGCACTTGGACTTCCAAGGGTTTTGCCAACTCAAGAAATACAGAAGATCCAGCAACCATAATAGAAGTAAGAGAGGTAGAATCTTTCTATCTAACTTTGATGGATCATCAAAGTGCACAGCCAAAGCTTGGGTGAGGGAGCTAGATTCTTATTTCCAGCTACACCAAGTTTCAGAAAAGGAGGCCATTAGAGTAGCAGTGCTGCACCTCAAAGGTATGGCCCATGATTGGTGGTTTTGTAGTTATACTTCATGTTATCATGCAAATGTAAACACTTATGCAGGGTTCACTAAGAAATTAACGAGAAGATTTGATATCAAACATTGTAAAACATCATTTGTTGAACCCAAAAACTCAAAACCTTTGCATGAGTTGGAGAAATATATTCTACCAACTCCACTCATTATTTATATCAAAGGGGATAAAACATGCATGATTCCTTGCCAAGGGCAAGATCCCCACTTCTTGAAGAGCCCTCTTCTATAGATGAAGACATGGAGGTTCCTCCTTCAAGGGAAGACCAAGGTCAAGGGTCTCTCATTGATGATGAGGTCTTCAAATAATGATGAAGAAGATGAGTAGAGAAGAGCTAACATCGTTGTACCATCAGGAGGAGATCCATCACCACATGGAGATGGGAAGGAAGCCATTGCTTCCATTAGAGTAGCCCTTGTGTCTTTTCAAGGAGTTCCAAATGACCCAACATGTGGGAACCAAAACACAATTCCGAAGCAGCATGCATCAATTATTATGGGTTGTGAATCTTGTGAGATGGAAGAAGAGAAGGATCAGTATCAAGGGATGATGAGCATTCACCCTTATTTATTTTGGGAGGTTTATGCACAAAATAACGAGACTGTATTGCGCAGTGAAGAGAGGGACAAATCAGTCCACTCATATATACAGTCCACTTCAAACAGTGTTACTGATGAAATAGGTAACTGCACTGTTACCTACTTTTTTTTGGTAGCATAAAAAGCACCCGATTTTGAAAAGTTGAAGCAGAATCACCTTTTTTTTTTTGGAGCACATTTTCGACACTCTAATATTTTTATTTATGAAGTATGAATATTTGTTTTAAATGTTAGTGATTTTCATGCTAATCTTGAAACGTATTGATGCAGCATCAACTTTTTTTTTTAGAGCAGTGATTTTCATGCTAATTTTGAAACGTATTGATGCAGCATCAACCTTTTTTTTTTAGAGTGGTAATTTTCATGTTGGTAATAAAACACAAAACTTAGATAAAAAAATATATGTAAAAAAATAAAAAAAATAAACCAATAAAAATGTAAAAAAAAACAAAATTAACTCGTAAAAATAAAAAATTTAAACAAAAATATTCGAAAATGTATCAAAAGAAATGACAAAATTTGAAAAAAAAAAAAAAAAAATTTAAAGAAAAAAAACAAAAATTAACCAAAAAAATTTAAAAAAAAAAAACATCAAAAACATTTTTTTCTAAGTTATTAAAAAAAACCATATAATTAAAAAAAAAAAAAAAAAAAATTTAAAAATAATTTAAATCATAAGATTAAAATTTAGATAAAAAAAATAAAATACAAAAAAGAAAAAATTAAATTCAAAAATTTTAATTAAAATAATAATAAGAAGAAGAAAATAAAAGCAAATTTTAAAATTAACAAAAAAAACTAAATTATAAAAAAAAAAACAAAACAAAATTTAAAATTGAAAAAAAAAATTAAAATAAAAGAATTAAAATTAAAAAAATCATCATTAAAAAACAAAAAAAATGAAAAAAACCACGTGCAAATAATTAAAAAACAAATATCCATAAATTTACTGTTTTTTTTTAAATGAAACAATTTATATATTTTAAAAATGAAAAACTAAATAAACTAAAAGATTAAAAAAAATAATTTAAATTAAATTAAAATTTAATAAATTTAATAAATAAATTTTAAATTTTAAAAAATAATTAATCTAAAATATTAAATTTAAAAACAAAATTTAAAAAAAAAAACAAAAAACAAAAAAAAACAAAAAAATTAAAAAAATTTAAAGTTAAAATAAAAAATTTGAATTCAAAAACAAATAATTTTAAATTTTTTGAATTTAAAAAAAAAAAAAAAAATCAAATTAAAAAAATAAATAAATAAATAATAAATAAAAATTTGATCGTGGTGGCGCCGCCAATCGGCCTCCCGCCCAGGTGGCGGCAGAGGCCGGCCGCTGGGCGGGAGGTCGATTCCGAGAATCGCCCTGAGGCCGATTCCGAGAATCGCCCTGAGGCCGATTCTGGGAATCGCCCTCCCGCGGCGGGAGGCCGATTCAATGAATCGCCCTACCGCGGCGCGAGAGGCCAATTCCGGGAATCGCCCTGAGGCCGATTCCGGGAAACGCCCTCCCGCAGCGCGGGAGGCCGATTCCAGGAATCGCCCTGAGGCTAATTCCGAGAATCGCCCTGAGGCCGATTCTGGGAATCACCCTGCTGCGACGCGGGAGGGAAATTCTCGGAATCGGCCTCCCGCCCAGCGGCTAGCCTCCGCCGCCATCTGGGCAGGAGGCTGATTGGCGGCGCCACCACGATCAAAAAATTCTTTTTTTTTTTTTTCTTTTTTTTTTTTTTAATATATTTTTTTTTAACTTGATTTTTTTATTTTACTTTTTTTTTTAATTCAAAAATTTTATTTTTTTTTTAATTTCATTTTTATATTTGAAATTTAATTTGTTTTAATTTTTTTTGTTTTTTTACGTTTTTTTTTTTAATATTTTTTTAATTTTATTCATTTTTTTTTGTTTTTTATTTTTTTTTCTAAATTTTGTAAAAAAATTTTATTAAATTTTGTATTTTTTTTTATTTAATTGATTTTTTTATTTTTTCATATTTTTTTTTTATTATTAAATTTTGTGTTTAGTTTTTTCAATTAATTTTTTAAAATTTAGTAAATTTTGTATTTTTTTTAATTTATTTGAATTCAATATTTTTTTTTTTTTTTTTTATTATTATTTTTTTAATTACATAAAAATTTTATAGTTTTTTATTTCAATTAAAATTGTGTATTTAAAATTATATAAATTTCTTTTTTAATTAAACTTAATATTTTCAAATTAATTTGTTTTTGTTTTATTTTTTATTTAATTTATTTTTTTCAATTTTCCAATTTTAATTGATTTTTAAAGTTTTTTAACTTTTTATTTTAACAAAGTTTTTTTTTTCTTTATATTTAAAATTTATTTTTTATTTCAAAATTGATTTGTTTATTCATTTATTTATTAAAATTTAATATCTTTCTTTTTAAAATTTAATTAGTTATTTTAATATTAACATTTTTTTTAACTTTAATAAAATCTAATATATAAGTATTTTTAATTTAATTATATATATATATATATATATATATATATATATATATATATATATATATATATATATATATATTATAATTTAAATTTAATTTATTTTTTAAAATCTATTTGTTTTTTTAATATTTTTTTTTTTAAATTAATATTTTTATTGTATTTTATTTTTTATTTTTAATTAATTTTTCATTTTTTTACTTTTAATTTCAATAATGTTTTTTTTTTTTTTAATTTTTTTTTTAAAGTTTTAAATTTATTAAAATTTAATATATTTCTTTAAAATTAATTTTTTTTTTCTAATTTAATAAACTTTTTCTTTTTCTTTTTTAAATTTAATTTCTATATTTTATTTTTTATAATTTCTTTCCTTTTTTAACTTGTTTTTTTTTTTAATTTAATATTTTTATTTTGTTTTTATTTTTATTTTTTTATTTCTATATATTTTGAAATTTTAATCTTTAAATTTTTTTTATTTTTTCCCTTAAATTTTAGGTTTTTTTTAATGTTTGAATTAAAATTTTCATTTTGTTTTTATTCCTATATATTTTTAAATTTTAAGCTTTAAAATGTTTTTATTGTTTAAATTTATTTTTTTTCTTAAATTTTGGGTTTTTTTTAATGTTTGAATTTTAAAAATTAAAAAATGTTATTTCTATTTTTAAAAATGTCAAAAATATAACACAAATTTTTTTTTTGGTTATTCCAGCATCAACTGGTTTTGTTTTGAGGGTGCTTTTTCAATCCTTTTTTCAAGAAACAATTTTGTTTTTAGCATAATTTTATAAAATGTTGAAATTTGACCTTCAAAAAAAACCAAGTGCGTTCTGGAATACACTTTTTTTGTTTTTGGGGTGTTTTTTCAAGTTTTTTGAGTCTTTTTGGGTTAGAGTTCCCGTTTTGAGGTCAGGTTACCTATTTCATCGGTAACAGTGTTTTCAGATTTTGATGTCTCACTACATAGGGGCATTCCACCAGGGAGGCCACCAGATCTAGAGTTGGTGAGAGACATCTTGCCATTTGGTTCACCACTCTTAGATTCCATAGGGATGAAGACCTTGGAGGAGTCTAGTATAGCGTAGAGAGTTTGGGATAGAGTCAAGGAGGAGGGAGACATTCTCTTATTTTCCAGCATTACCCACTCTCACTACATATACTGCGCTGACAGAAGTTGGTTTAGTGATGGAGGATGGCACCTTCATGGTGAAAGGGAGCTGCTCCATGGATTTGGAGAAACAGAGGGTAATTCCTTTGAGGGAGGAATCCTCCATACATTGGAGTAGATGGAGGCCACTCATGCTTACATTAGCCAAGTTCAGGAGGCTATTTTTGGATGGTAGCTTCTCATGGGAGGCCAACTTACAAAAGACACCACTTATATTTGAGCATGAGAAGCTGCATGATGGGCATGGAAACACTTTAGAGGATGACTTTGGCATAGGGGATGTCAAAGGAGAAGACAGCAGCATGTGGGGAGCTTCACATTCAGATCTTCAGTGCTGTCTCTTAGGAGGATTGATCCATATTGGAGGTCTCAACTCTTGGTATAGTACTCCAAGGATCTTGGTGCTTGCATGATTCTTGATGACCCGGATGGAGATGATAAATATATGGTGGATGATGTGGTCATCTATTCTTATGGCAGAGTCTTCTTGACTAAAGCTTCTAAGCTCAAGGAGAAGCTGCTACATGCAGCACATGAGGACTTCCTCTCCATGCACTTTGATGCATTTCATTCTTTGATGGAGGAGTTCATTTGGGAGGGCATCCAACATGATATATTTCAGCATATGGAGAGATGCATACCTCGGGTGCTAATGGAGAGATTGCCATAGCCACTTCCCTACTCATTGAGAGTGAGGGAGAACTTTTAGATGAGCCATTTCAGCTCAATGACCAAAGTACATAGTAGAGGAGGTACATTTTTGCATTATGATTTGCACTTCTTTCCTTTATATGAGCAGCATATTGTACCAAGGAGGATCCTTCCTTCTTGTATATTGTATTTTCATGTACTTGAGGCCATTTGTAGCATTGATGTTGGTCATTCTATCGGTGGTTTGTGGGGGAAGCCACATGATTCTTGGTGTGCACCATTGACACCACATTTTTCATTCATGATTTCATCTTATGGGATGATTGTGGCAGCAAACAAGTGGATGGAAGGGCACTTGTTATTCTTTTTTTTTAGGCAGGCAAGGGATGCACTGCGCTGGTTCCATGTGTGGAACTATGATCCACTTTCCGGTTTTCATATGGCAGCTTGTTTCCATTGGTTTTTGCTTCCATATATTGTTGATATTCTTATGTTCATGGGGAGCTTTGTTTGGAGAGTGGGACAAGAGTTGGAGGTGTCCATTGGGAGTATGGTTCTCCCTACTTTACATGTTGTATGTTTCAGGAGAAACAATGGGAAAACCATGATTTCCATACAACATCTCTTTTCTTCATGTGGGAGGAGCCATTTGGAGAACTTGAGTTCTTGGAGGAGGCACTTCATGGCTGATTTTTTTGGTGGGGTAACTTGGGCCATGTCATTTCAGCCTAAGATCAGCAACAGCCCCATACTTACCATAAATGGAGAGAGAAATAACTTGGATGGGAAAATCTAAACTCTCCATGCAGCCCCAACACATTGCATAGACCAGGGGTTGAGGATTTCTTTGATGAGCTACCTAGGATGGCTCATTTCATTTGGACGATAGCATGGGTATGGGAGTCTCTCATTGAGAATGGGATTCCCCATGTTTGTCATCACTCCTACCTTTAGGAGGCCCTTCAACAACAAGAAGGTTTCCACTTACACCTTCCACCTTTTCATGATGTGAACCATTGGGTTTTGCATGCTTGGGAGGAACCATTGGAGGGCAGATTTATTGCAGACTATGTTGAGCAGTGGTGGAGACTATTTAATGAGGAGGCTACAAGAGGAGGAGAGGAGAATTTTTCTTCACCTTTACAGTTGCTTGAGGACAAGCAACATTTTGGAGGAGAGGAGTATTGTAATATTCCAAAAATTTAGAATTCATCTAAATGGAATATTATATTTTGTTTTATCACTAGGTAGGTAAATAAGTGGGTGGGGAGACTCATAAAATCCCTTTAGAAGGAATAATAACACTCCTAATGTGAAAGGAGGAAGAATTATAAACTGGATTAAGCACCTTTGGGTGTGAATAGGGATTGGATCATGTTGATTCAGTCAACTTTGACCAAATCAACAGTGTTGTCATAAAGGAGTGGTCTTTATGATGAGACAGTGCAGTTTTAGTGGAGGAAAACTTGCATGAGCTTGGTGGCTAGTATGGATGGGGTCCAATGTGAGGAGGATCTCATGCTATATATGGGGGGGATATCAACCATTGTTATTCATGTTTTAGATTATCATTTTGATGTTGGTCTGTTTAGACTTTACATCCTTTTGTTGTTTAGCAAGGTTGTTGTGTTGTTTAGCAGGGTTGTTGTTCCTGAACGGGAATACCTACCTCATCCTCAGGGAAGGAAAGGGTCTTTGGGCTAAATTTCCTCATTCCGACATTTTGGCCAAGCTACCTCCTTCAGCTACAACGCAGTTTCTGTTTAGATCTGGGTTGTGTTGCAGGGTGCAACAAAGGAGGATCACATAGAGCCAATTCTGGGCTTGTTTTTCAATGGAGAGGTAGCCTATCCATTGGAGGATTAGAAAGGAGGGCTCCTGGGCATATTTCTATAATTTTGGAATCAGGCCAACCATCTACCATCCCTCACAGCGCAGTTCCAGTCCATGACTGTGTTATTGTAGTGAGTTGTTGCAATGGGTAACCCAAAAATGGCCGAAAATCCGAAGTTAAGATCTGGCCAAACCGTTTCTGGGTTTTTCTGGGTTTTCTTCTGATCCAAAATCTTTTGTTTGAGATGTATAAGAGAATTAACATGTGAAAATTGTAGCTTTTAAACAAGAAAATTTAAAGGCATAAGCAGAAAAAGAGAGAAGCAATTAACATCATGCACGAAGACACAAGAGTTGATATCGGAGTTCGTCCAGGAGGGACTACGTCTTCGGGCCCTGCTCTAATAGTGGGGAGGCCCTGCTTTCATTAAATGGCAAAATGAAAGTATAAGTACAAAATGAGGAATTACACCCTTATACCTGCCCAATCTGGAAATGGCCAAAAATTGCAGACCTATGCTGACAAAATGGGCAGCACCGTTGAATTTGTGGCGTCGAGTAGTGCTGAATCCATATAAAACTTGCCCCAATCAGACAAAGTGAAAATCTGGCCCCTCTGGAAAAATGGCTCAGATCATGGTTACGCCCCCCTCCTGCACACTGCTCATGGTTCCACTGCCTCGTTTTCCGTGCCCGCTCCTGTCCGTCCTTGGGCGCACAAATGAATGAAATTTTATATAATAAAGTGTGGGCGGATTCTTCAAAGTCACCCTTAACCAAATCAGTTGCAGATCCACGTTGTTTGGGAGGAGGTCGGGTGGTCAAATCCCGACCCCTCCATTAAAAGGTCGCTTGTTTTAACTGTTTGTTATTTTTTAAAATCCGCATTGAACCGTTGTATATTTTTTTTTAAACCGCGGTGAACCATTTTTTAAAACAGTTGATATGATGTGGGGGGGCCGGACCCATATTGGGCGGCCCGCCCCGTATGAAAATGGGCCACGTATATTGGCGGTGGCGGTGGGGTTAACAACCCCCGCCCCGTATCATGTGCGGCTGTTTGTACAGTGGAGACCGCGGGGGGTGGCGGGGTTGACCACCCGCCCCCCAACACATTTTTATTTTTTTTAAATATAATATGGATTGCATGGGGTGGCGGGGCTGGTGGCCCGCCACCCTTATTACATATTTTTTTTGTTTTATTGTTATTTAAAACAAATAGTTTGTTTTTGAACCTTCGAATTTTTGACCGAAGGAGTGCTTTTAACGGTCCCACAAATTCACCCAGAATCTGGCCAGGTTGGTCGGAATCCAGTGGCCGGGTTTCAGCAAAATCGTTGCCTCCTTAGTCTGCCACATCACCAAGTCAACCTCTGAACTTTGACTGCTCCTAACTCCTTCATTCGGACTCGGAATTGAGTGCCGTCTGCGCCGTTGGATTCAGAATTTCAAGATCTAAAACTTGAACTTGGTTCGAAGGATTTTCAAACACTTTTATTTTTGTACTCAAGCCATTTGTACCTGTACCTGTTTAATCCACCTGGATCATTCCTCCCCACTAAAGAGCTTTTGGACCCCAAAAGCCTCATCAATCAACAGGAAAGTGAGGGAATTGCTCCCTCACCTTCTCCTTTTCAAGCCATTTGGATTTACTTGGGTGCATCCCTTTGAAACCAACACAGAGATACTCCACATCTCCTCGTCGCGAAGTCCTGGTCCTTCGATCGAGAATGATGTCCTCTGGCAGTTCATCGAGATATTCTAGTGCAAAGTCATCCACTGTAGGAACTGATCCTACCTCCTCAGTGTCCATAATCAATGGGGGTTCATAAAGTTTTAGATTTTCAACATTCACAACTGAGTACATCTGCATGTATACCGGAAAGTCGAGTCGGAAAGCATTATTCCCAATCTTCTCCAATATGGTAAAGGGACCATACCGGATTGGTCGTAATTTCTTACCTTCTCCCTTCATTCGATCCTTGCTGATGTGGAACCACACTTTGTCGCCAACTTGAAATTGATGGTCAACTCGGTGCTTATCATGTCGGGCCTTATATCAGGCCTGACTCTTCTCCAACTGCTCTTGCACTACTTGGTGAATCGTCTGAATCCGCTGAATGAACCGTTGTGCTTTATCCCTGTCATCACGCCCACTGGCATCTTCATCCCTTCCATAGATCATGTCGAAAGGGTCCTTTGGTAAGTAACCAAAGCATGTCTCAAAAGGTGAACGCTGCGTAGAGGAGTGCACTGCTCAGTTGCAAGCGTGTTGCACATATGGAAGGTGTTCATCCCACAACTTGGGATGTTTGCTGCAATAGCCCCGCAAAAAGTGTACCACGGTACGATTAACGACCTCTGTCTGTCCGTCGGTTTGTGGATGGAATGTCGTGCTTCTCTTCAACTTGGTATCCATCATGCGCCACAAGCTGGTCCAAAACTCTCCAAGGAAACGAGAGTCTCGATCTGACACAATCGACGTGGGCAACCCAAAGTGGACCCAAACATACTGAAAGAAAAGACAAGCGGTCTGCTCAGCAGTGACCTGCTTTTTACAAGGCATCAATATGCACATTTTGCTAAAGCGGTCGACGACAACATACAAATAGTCGTGACCCTTTCTTGACATAGGCAAACCTCCTACAAAATCCATCGACACACTTTCCCATGGACGACCCGGAATAGGGAGTGGTGTGTAGAGCCCGAGTTTTCTATTAGAGGGCTTTGAAACATAACACATCACGCATCCCTTTACAAAACGGGTTACAATGTTTTTCATATGGGGCCAAAAACAAAACCTTTGCAAATGACATAAGGTTTTTTCAACACCAAAGTGACCAGACACAAGAGAGGTATGCGCCTCTCGAATTACATGTACCCTTTCTGCTGTGGGTATGCACAATTTACCAAGGTGATACAACAGCTTCCCCTGCAAATGATAGTTGTCCACCTATGAACCATGAGTTAGTTTTTCATAAACTTCTTTAAAGTCATCATCGTTAGTGTATTGTTCAACATAAATTTCAAAAGACAATGACGCATTATGCAAAATAATAGAAGCAGCGATAGGAGGGCGAGAGAGCATGTCTGCTACTTTGTTACTAGTGCCCTTCTTATACTTTATTACCAGATGAAATTGTTGTAGGAACCCCATCCACCTGAAATGACGAGATTGTTGTAGCTTGGTTTGTGACTGAAGGTATTGCAAGTGCTGATGATCTGTATGGATGATGGTCTCCTTGCCGATCAGGTAGTGTTTCCACTTTTTCACACTTTGGACCAAGGCATACAATTCCTTGTCGTAAGTGGGGTAATTTATTACAGCCTGGGAGAACTTCTCCGAATGGTAACAAATCGGCTTCTTCTGCTGCAAAAGTACAGCTCCCATGGCGTACCCACTGGCATCGATTTCGATCTCAAAAGGCTGCTGGAGATCGGGTAAAGCCAGGACTGGTGCGGTGCTGATTTTCTCTTTCAGTGCTTCGAAGGCCTTCTGCTATTTTCCTCCCCACTGAAAGGCTTGTTTGATACTTGTCAGAGTGTGTAAGGGTGATGCAATAACGGAGAAGTTGGCAATGAACCTCCTCCAGTATTGTACTGCACCTAAAAAACTACGAACCTCTGTTACATTGGTAGGCTTAGGCCAATTTACAATCACCTCGACTTTTGAGGGGTCTATTTTTAATTGACCATTACCGACAATATGACCAAGGTAAACCAAAGAGGTTTTCCCAAAATCACACTTTGACAACTTTACATACAATTGTTCTTTCTTTAAAACATCAAGCACTTTGATTACATGGCATACATGTTCCTCCCAAGTCCTACTAAATACAAGAATATCATCTAAATACACAAGGACAAACTCATCAATGAAAGGCCTAAAAAGATCATTCATGACCCTCATGAATGTGGCTGGAGCGTTGCAAAGTCCGAATGGCATCACCATCCATTCGAACAACCCCTGTTTGGTCTTGAAGGCGGTTTTCCACACATCCTGCTCTGCAATTCTGACCTAGTGATAACCACTACGCAAATCCAATTTGGTGAAATAAACAACATTTTTTAATTGATCTAATAAATCATCAATGCGAGGGAGAGGGTATCGATTTTTCACCGTGATTTTGTTTAGTGCCCGATAATCCACGCACATCCTCCATGTGCCATATTTCTTGGGCACTAACACGATCGGCGAGCCACAAGGAGAAGTACTTGGCCGAATGACCCCTTGGTTCAACAGTTCCTGTACCTGCTTTTTGATTTCCTCCATTTCGATGGATGACATCCGGTACATACCAATGTTTGGTAATGGAGCATCATGTTGCAAATGGATCTCATGTTGGATCCCTCGTTTTGGAGGCAAACCTTTGGGTTCCTGAAACAACTCACCATAGTTAGAAATAACATCACATAATTCCTGTTTATGAGCCGGATCACATCCCCGGAAAGCATCGGATTTTTCTTCATCCTTTGCTCTCACAACCATGAGCAAACACCCCTTGCTGGAATTCACCAATCTCTTCATCTGTCCTGCACTTACAAGGCTGGCACTGACTTTGGTTTGATGAGATCTTACAATGTATTCTACCCCATCTTTAGTGATTTGGTATTTATTTTCATGGCGAAAGAAAACTGCTTTCCTATCATAAAGATAGGGACTCCCCAACACAATGCCACAGATATCCAATGGTATTACATCCAATTCTACTTCATCTACCAGCTTAGAAGCAATAACAAATTTTACCTTACATTGCTTGGTTACATTTAGTTTTACTTTATCATGTATCCATCCAAGTGGATAAGGTTTTGGATGAGGCTTAACTTCTAAGCCTAACTTTTTAACCAAGGATTATGAAATAAGGTTTGCTTGAGAGCCTGAATCAAATAGAGTTTCTACTTTTGCATGGTTTATAACAACTCTAATATGAAACAACTCAATTCTCTTACGTTCATTAGAAAGAGGCTCATTTGATGCACTAGTGCTTTCATGTGATTCAGAATCATGAAGAGAATGAGTACCTTTTATCCCTGCTGTTGTGATCAATGCCTCATCGCCTGAGTTGGATCCAAGGTCCTGCTGTGTGGTTGCTACCGTCTTCTGCTTACCCTTTCCTCCATATCTCTTCAGCTTCTTTTCTGGATAAAGTTTCCAACAATGATCGTCGTCATGGCCTTCCTTTTTGCAGTGAGTGCAATAAGGCTTTTCTCCTTCATCCTTCTTTGTTGACGCCGTCTTCTTTTCCTTTCCCTTTCCTTTCCCTTTGAATTTGCCATTTGAAGGTTTGGAAAGCGATTTCTTTGAATGATCTTCCTTATCATTTATGCCCCTGTTTTCAAGATGAATGGCCTTCACACTGGCTGAGTCAATGGTAGTGGGTTCAAACATTAACAATGAATGTCTAATGTAACTATGCAATGAACCAATGTACTTAGTTACAACTTCAGGAGAATCTAATGAGATGCCCAAACTTAATGCCTGTTTTTGAAATTCTTCAGTAAAGGTTTGCACATTTTGTCCTTTACCTTGCCTTAGGTACTGCCACTCCATTAAGGCTTTCTGCGTGTAACCTAAGGGATAGAATTGATTTTTAATTGCAGTAATAAAATCTGACCAGGAAGAAAGAAGGTTACCCAAGTTACTGTTGCTTCGAAGTTTGCTCTCCCACCAGATGAGAGCTGTGCCACTCAATCGAAGAGAAGCCAATTGGATTTTCGCCTCATCCTCCATAATCTGCTGGATCCTGCAATAGAGTTCAAGTTGCCTAATCCAATTGTTAAGCTTCTCAGCATTACTTTCACCATTATATACCGGTAGATCAAACTTAACATCTAACTTAAAGAAAGGCTTGTTAGATGCATTTCTAGAATTTTTATTATGATGGTTAGAAGAGGAGGAAGGACTTTCATTTCCTGAAGGGGGTGGATTTCCTCCACCATCTCCATGCGCTGAACCTTGCCCTTCTAAAGAATGATCTCCTGTTTTCTCTAACCTTTCAAGTCTAGAGAATAGTCTCTCTACTTGATCTGCCATGGTATAGAAAGTTTTGCGGAAATTGAGCTCCTCTTCATTCCGATCTTCGTCTCCCATGTTCCTTCTCTGACGTGCACGTCCTGCTTCGGGATCAAAAGCCTATAGCGTCCCTTCGCCTCTTCTTAGCCTGCTTCTTGTTAGCATACAAACATGTAATTCACATCTACAAACACCCACTCTGATACCACTTGATCCAAAATCTTTTGTTTGAGATGTATAAAAGAATTAACATGTGAAAATTGTAGCTTTTTAAACAAGAAACTTTAAAGGCATAAGCGAAAAAAGAGAGAAGCAATTAACATCATGCACGAAGACACAAGAGTTGATATCGGAGTTCGTCCAGGAGGGACTACGTCTCCGGGCCCTACTCTAATAGTGGGGAGGCCCTGCTTTCATTAAATGGAAAAATGAAAGTACAAGTACAAAATGAGGAATTACACCCTTATACCTGCCCAATCTGGAAATGGCCGAAAATTGCAGACCTCTGCTAACAAAATGGGCAGCACCGTTGAATTTGTGGCGTCGAGTAGTGCTGAATCCATATAAAACTTGCCCCAATCGGACAAAGTGAAAATCTGGCCCCTCTGGAAAAATGGCTCAGATCATGGTTCCGCCCCCCTCCTGCACACTGCTCATGGTTCCACTGCCTCATTTTCCGTGCCCGCTCTTGTCCGTCATTGGGCGCACAAATGAATGAAAGTTTATATAATAAAGTGTGGGTGGATTCTTCAAAGTCACCCTTAACCAAATCGGTTGCAGATCCACGTTGTTTGGGAGGAGGTCGGGTGGTCAAATCCCGACCCCTCCATTAAAAGGTCGCTTGTTTTAACTGTTTGTTATTTTTTAAAATCCACATTGAACCGTTGTATATTTTTTTTTAAACCGCGGTGAACCATTTTTAAAACAGTTGATATGATGTGGGGGGGCCGGACCCATATTGGGCGGCCCGCCCCATATGAAAATGGGCCACGTATATTGGCGATGGCGGTGGGGTTAACAACCCCCGCCCCGTATCATGTGCGGTTGTTTGTACAGTGGAGACCGCGGGGGGTGGCGGGGTTGACCACCCGCCCCCCAATACATTTTTTTTTTTTTTAAATATAATATGGATTGCATGGGGTGGCGGGGTTGGTGGCCCGCCACCCTTATTACATATTTTTTTTGTTTTATTGTTATTTAAAACAAATAGTTTGTTTTTGAACCTTCAAATTTTTGACCAAAGGAGTGCTTTTAACGGTCCCACAAATTTTCCCGGAATCTGGCCAGGTTGGTCGGAATCCGGTGGTCGGGTTTCAGCAAAATTGTTGCCTCCTTAGTCTGCCACATCACCAAGTCAACCTCTGAACTTTGACTGCTCCTAACTCCTTCATTCGGACTCGGAATTGAGTGTCGTCTGCGCCGTTGGATTCAGAATTTCGAGATCTACAACTTGAACTTGGTTCGAAGGATTTTCAAACACTTTGATTTTTGTACTCAAGCCATTTGTACCTGTACCTGTTTAATCCACCTGGATCATCTTCAGTAGAATCCATGGTTAAAATCCTGGATCATTCTGAGCATGCTAACAGCCTTCCGCACATGGTTCTTTTCCTCAGAAGTAGCAGTTTCCAGTAGCAGCAGTAGTAGCAGTACACATTTCTAGTGCTTGGTTCTTTAGTGTATTTCAGTCATCTGGTGGCTTGAGTGCATTCCTTTTGGAGCACTATCTTCTTCTTTTATGGGCATTGATTTTGTATCTATCATCCATATTACATTTATGATTACAGCAGTAGCTACACTGATATAGACATCACTGTCACTGCTTTCTGGCATTCTATACAGTAGCAGCAACTCATGTTTGTTGATCTGATCATTGGAGGCTTGTGCTTATTTCTTGAGTGGCTTGACCCTCAAGATATTTTACATATTTTTGTTGATTTATTAATAAAATGATGCCTGCATATTGATCCCTCTTATGTCATGTTCAGATTTGCTGTGTTTTACATTATTATGTCTTGTATTGCTGCTATCTCTCTTTTGGGATATTACACACTGTTAACTCAGGTTTGATTATTTTTACCTTTGTAAGAAAGCCATAGATGTGACCAATCAGTTGCAAAATATCCCTATATTTTTCTCAACCAACCCCTACCTAGAAACAAGGTGCAGTCTTAGAGTATATCAACAACCACTATGTATGCATTGATGCACTCTAGAGTCAAGGGATAATATGATTATTACATTGTTCAACTCTACCATGACAGGGACTTGAAACCTATCTTATTTAACGATCTTGGCATATGTCTCCTCTAGCTGGATGTTAAATTTATTACAAACTGACAAAGGCATAAAATTGGTAGATGTGCCACAATCGACAACACAATTGTGTTCATTTTAGTTAAATTTCTCGAAAGTTAAGAGAAATAGGGGAGTTGAACCCCTATAATTTCCATTAGCAACATTGACAATGGATTGTATATTAACCAAAGTCTTGGACTGATCAGAAGATGTAGCTTTTAAGGAGAAAGAATACTTACTGGAAGGAGACATGGCAGCAAAGGTTTTGATGATTAAATCTCGTTGGTTGGCTATCATAACAAGTTCATAAAGAGAAATACTAGCTTATGTCTTCTTCATTGCTTCAATAATTTTATGCCCCATATCTGAAGAAGCAATATCTTCTTTAGATGATTGAGGAGTAGGAGAAGGTTGTGAATACTTGACAGGGGCTTCAAGAGTACTAGAGTTATCTTTACTACTTGTTGAAGGGTTATTCATGATCTGTCTTAATGGAGTTTTAGGAACCAAAACCGATTATTGGGTAGGACAGTATGGAGGAAAATCCTTATTAACAAGGCCTTCTTCTTTTCTCCCAGTGTGGGCTCTGCTACCAAACCTTTACTCCTTAGATTATATGTTATGGTTGTCATAGAGGGAGGAGCTTCGCCAAGAGAAGCTTCAATAATTGATTGAAACTCACCTCCCTGAATGAATTCAAATGCCATAACAAGAGAGTGTTCATTATAATCTAGAGGGGAAGATTCTTCTTCAGCATCTCGTGACCCTTCATCTTATTCTCCAACAGTTTGATCTTCGAGCACCTTGGTCACCATAGTCATCATATTATGTATCCTTTTTGGAGAGGTATTTTCTAAATGGGAAACTTGGTGAAAAGGTGTATTAATTCTCCATGTTAATCTATTCTATGTTGAAATTTGCATTAGATATTTGAGCTGACTTTGCAAACAGATTATTATTCTTCTTAAAGAAAGGATTGTGAGGATTTTTTCTTGATGAACTCTCACATGTTTCCCTTTTTAGTTTATAAACTTCGTTAGTCAACTTCTTCAAATATTTGTCTAAATCTTCAAAATAAAAATAATCTTTGTCATGGTATTTTTTAGATGAGGTTTGAGTTTTCTTACCAGCAGATTTTGAATCTTTGAAAATGTCATGCTTAAGAGCTCCTATTGAAAGTAAATCATTTTCAACAACAAGGGCCTCTACAAATTTCTCAACTAGAGTAACATTCGCTTCTCTCTTCACAAACATGGAAATTTCACGTGGTAAGGCTTTAGTATAATAATCAACAATAATGGAATCATCAAGAGCCACATCAGCTGGAAATGTATTCAAAATATTGGTGAATATTTGATTGAATTATTTGACTTTCTCATTCTTAACCATCTTCAAACAACTTAGCTCAGTAAGAAGCATAGATGGTGTCTTATCTTTAACAAAATTTTCAAGATTCTTTCTAAACTCATCCCATTTTTGTATAGAAGCTACAGGAAAAGAGTGATACTGTAATATTCCCAAAATTTAGACCTCATCTAAATGGAATATTATAGTTGATTTTATCTTTAGATAGATGAATAAATGGGTAGGGAGGCCCATTGACAGGAAGAATAACATTCCTCATGTGAAAAGAGGAAGAATAAGCAGCTAAAAGAAGAACATTTAGGTGTGAACAAGAAATATATCATGTGATTCAGTCATCTTTGACCAAGTCAACACATGTTGTCTAGATACATTGCATCTCCTTGATGAACAGCGCAGATTTGGTGGAGGACAACTTGCATGAGCTTGAAGGCAAATGTGGATGGGACCCAATGAGAAAAGGTTCACTTGCTATATATGAAGAGAATGGAAGCCTTTGAAATTCATGTTATGTTATATTATTATTTGGTCTGTTTAGACTTTTGGCTTCCTCTTGCTGTTTAGCAGTGTTGTAGTGTTGTTGAGCACAGGGTGTTCCAGAGCGGGAATCCCACCTCTTCCCTTGAGAGGTCTCTTGGGAGAGTTTTTCCTGTATTGTTCCACATCTAGGCTTGAGTCCAAGCAGCAATATTTATTCACAGCGTTATTTCTGTAGCAGGTTAATGTTGTGTTGCAGGGTGTTGCAGTGGAAGATTGATCATTCCACTCCCGGGTCTGTTTCTCAGTAGAGGGTGCCTTCCTTCTCTTGAGAGATAAACAAAGGAGATTTCTAAGATTATTTCATATATTGAAAGTAGGCCAAAGCACCTTTTCTTTTCTACAGTGTATTCCCTTGCAGGAATTGCGTCCTTTTCCAGAGATTTGATGCAGCAAGGCTTTAACCCTTGTTTTGGAGCTAGTTTCCCAGAAAAAGGCCAACCCTTCTCCCGAAAAGCTAGAGGAAGGGATATTTATCCCTATTTTAATTATTCAGCCACATTCATGTCATGTTGCAGTGAGACTACATTATTTCTGAGTTGAATAAATCAGATCTGCTCTTTTTTTACAAGTGTCTCAAGAAACCCTTGCCGAGTTATCTCTATAATGCAATAAGGAGGCCAGATCTCTATTTTCTTAGCATATTGTGCCATCAATCTCCAGATCTATGTTTTTCTATTGTAATATTGTAGAAACCCTCATGGATTAATGCTGTACATGCTTCATTATTTTCTGCATAATCAAAGGTCATGGGATTTGGGTGTTTTTAAGACATTGTAAGGCTGGGAGACCTGTTTAACATATCAAAAGGGATTTCTTTCTGATCCCCTTTTGTATGTGAGGTCCTTAGTCTATATTCTAAGGGAGAAAACCATTATTTCCCCGGGTTATAACGTAGTTACCTGGGAATAACGTTTTGGGGGTCTATTCTGCTGCTTTTCCCCACTAGGAGACAATGTATAAAGGCATATTTTTGCTGATGTGTTCATAATCTGATGGACGGATGTTAAGACACATTTCATGAGATAAATTGCTGCAGTACTCCATTTTTTCTCATGCATTGCTATAGCTCCACATTTGGAATATCTTAAGATATTCCCAATACTGTAGATTTTCCCTATTTTTGGATACTACAGTGGTATCAAAGCTTATTTATTGGCACAACCTATGGATTTTCAGCCATTATGCCATCTACAGGAGGGGAGATGTACAAAAAAGAGGAGACTCCATTATGTGGAGGAAGAAAGGAAGATAGGCTTACAAAGCTACTTCCAAGATCTATACATAGCTTTCAAGAAGATCTGAAGAAAATAAGGATGGAGATGGAATATCCAAAAGATTTTGGATCTAGAGATAGGTATATATTTGCACATGGTGAGTGTGGGCATGCAGCTACACCCCATGATGCACAACGCAGTCAAATGCCCAGATCTATCATGAGATGGATGAAAGGAGGGAAAATACTTAAGAGGAAAAATCTTAGTGATTTGTTGCAGGAGTATGAATCTCAAACTGAGAGGTTTAGAGATCATACCACTTTCCAAGAGTTTTTCAAGATCCAGGTGAAGAGAAGCAAGCAACAAAATATGGACAGATTATTTCTATCTACCTTTGATGGTTCACCTACATGTTCAGCCAAGGCTTGGGTGGAAGAGCTAGACACCTTTTTTTAGCAACATCAAATTCCTGAAAGTGAAGCCATAAGAGTAGCAGCGCTGCATTTTGGAGGTAAGGCTTTGTTAGAAAATTATATATTATGGAGCAATGCAACACATAAAATATGCGGAAAAATACAAGCACACAAAACACATAAAACCAGAGAGACACAGATATACGTGGTTCACCCAGTTTGGGCTACGTCCACCCCGAACAGCCAGTCCTTCCTTTATATTATCCAACAAAATGAAGAGACAAAACCTACAGCAGATCCGCTGTAATATCCTCTGTTCTCTTTCACAGTCTCCCTCTTTGTTTCTCGCTCCGAGAATACACTCATCATACACAGACGCAATACAATACCCTCATATATACAAGGGGTTGCCTTCTAGGGCAAAAAACCCTAATCTAAACATAACTTCTACCGTCAGATCATTTGCCTAATGAACGGCCCAGATTGACTAGAAATTACTATACTTTTACAAGGCAATTTTACATCTGTTTTTAGCTTCGGGGGCGCTGCCCCCGAAAACCCCCACTAGGGGGGGGCTCCGAAAAGCGTCGCCGCCCCCCCTGGACCCCCCACGACAGCGATTAATTACGGGCGGCATTGCCGCCCCTTTGAAGGTATAGGGGTCCAATGCTATGATACAAAGTAAACAAGATAATCAGGCTCCACACCCAACAATCTCCCACTTGGAGACTGATTGTAGCAACTCCATCGCTGCTTCATTTGCTGGATAATGACTCCTCTTTGGACCTGGATATTCCTTATCTTCATCATCATCCTTGAAGACCAATTGAAACTGAGCACATTCTCAGTTTCTCCCTAGTTACAACTTTTGTTAGCATATCTACAGGATTCTGGCTAGTGTGTATCTTTTCCAGCTTCAACTCTCCATCTTAAAATACTGACCGTATGAAATGGTACTTGAGATGTATGTGTTTAGTCCTGGAATGAAATGCTGAGTTCTTTGCAAGATGAACGGCACTTTGGCTATCACTGTATAATGTTCCCATATCATGCTTCTTACCCAATTCACCCATAAACCTTTGTAACGAAATCATTTCTTTACTAGCCTCTTGTTGGGAAAAATACTGAGAGGGGGGGGGGGGGTGGTGAATCAGTATTTAGTGTTGACTGAAAATTTTTTAACTTTTTCTTTCTTTTAAACCCATGCGCTACTTTAATGAACACAACTCGCGTATACACGCGGATATCCTTAAGTAAACTCATGTATGCTCAGAGATCTAAATATGCATTTAATTCTTAACTTATATCATTGCATCATTCATTCATCAGATGTTTAGTAAGCAGTAAACAGGTGTAGTAAGAACATAATAAATCAACATACATAAGCAACACACATGAACACCAGGATTTAAGGTGGAAACCCAATTCGGGAGAAAACCACCGATGTCGTCGTCTCAGTCTTCAATATTTATTATATAAAGAAAACTTCTTACAATCATGTACTGGCGCAAACTCATACCAGCACGCAGGCACCCACCTGCAGAAGGCTACCACCTTCTCTTGTTTACCAGCCTCTCCTGGAAGGGAGCCACAACCCCCTGCTCTCGTTTACCAGCCTCTCCTGGAAGGGAGCTACTACCCCCTGCTCTCATTTACCAGCTACCACTAGAAGGGAGCTACTACCCCCTTACTGAAGGCTTCAACCCTCAGCACTACTGCCGACCACGTTTCATCAATTTTCAAACTGGATCAAACAGCTTCAACACAGCCCTTCACTTATCAACAAATATACTTTGCCTAGCGCGAACAGTGAAACCACTGTAACCAGAATATCAGAGATAACCCAGACTTCAGAATAGATATGCAGAAACACATTCAACCTTGAGCAATCATTAGTTCAGATACCATACGCGCTTTTATTCAATCAGACCCGCATATACATGCACTTTTCATGAAACGAACCCACGTATACATCTGTGCATTTTTCAGAAAACCCTAACTGCCCATACGCGCTTTTATTGAATCAGATCCGCCTATACATGCGCTTTTCATGAAACGAACCTGCGTATAGATATATAAAAGATAAACTTTGCAGAACAGATCAGATCTATGAACTTACCCAGATTTCTTCAATTTATTCATCAAATTTGTGCCAGGTCTTCATCACTTCTGTTCAGATCATCCTAGAGATTCATCATTTCTAGATCTAGAGATCTTGAACCTTCATCATATTCATAGGTGCATCATAGATTCAGATCTATCAATTAAGAACAGAGTTCAACCATGCAGATATACTTTAGAGTGAAGTATTCATTAATGCCCAGACACTTGCACACCCCCTTGCACTATGATTCTCTTCTCCGTAAATAGATTTGGCCTTTATCAATACCATGAGTCAAGACCACTCAACCACTGATGGTATTCTTGGACGGGATCAAATAGATAATCAAGCATTCAATACTTTGGGCCAATACCATGGTAATGCCCCCTGGTTTTATAAAAATAGAGTGCAAATTGGAATACGCGACTTGGCACGTTCATTTCCGCGTACATACGCGACTTCTCCTTAATAAAACCACATATGCCTTGTGACATACCTTGTTCAACATTATTCTGGCACTTTCTGAATTCCTTTCTTCTGCTACTTTTGAATGGATCTGTAGATACATCAGATTTACATCATTTCCATCAAGTTCAATAGGTTTCCATCAAGAAAAACTTCATCAAATAGGTTGCCATCAACTTTATCAAGTAGGTTGCCATCAAGGACAACACTCTGCATCATATTGCCAACACCTATGTAGTAGCAACATACTCTACTTCTGTTGTTGAAAGTGCAACAACACTTTGGATTTTTGAAACCCAACTGACAGCTATTCCACCTACAGTAAATACATATCCTGTAGTGCTCCTCTTGTTATCTCTGTCACCTGCCATATCTGCATCAACATATCCTTGTAGAGCAATGTTTGAACCACCAAAGCATAATGCTTGATTTGTGGTACCTATCAAATATCTGAGAATCCATTTTACTGCCATCCAATGTTCTTTTCCTAGATTATTCATGTACCTTCTTACAATTCCCACTGCATGTGCAATATCAGGCCTTGTGCAAACCATTGCATACATTAAGCTTCCAACTGCAGATGCATATGGACCTTTAGACATATATTCCATTTCTTTGTGGGTCTTGGGGCACATCTCCTTACTAAATTTGAAATGGCTAGCAAAAGGTGTACTAACTGGTTTTTCATTGTGCATATTAAATATTTTCAACACCTTTTGTATGTACTCATTCTGAGAAAATGTTAATTGTAAATTTTTCCTATCTCTAGTTATTCTCATACCAAGGATCTATTTTGCAGCTCCCAAATCCTTCATTGCAAATGAATTTGACAATTTTTGTTTGAGCACATTTTTTTCCTACATGTTAGACCTTGCAACAAGCATGTCATCTACATACAATAACAATATAATATAGCTACCATCATTTTTCTTTTTCAGATAAAGACAATGATCAGAGTGACATCTAGTATAACCTTGTTCAGACATAAACTTGTCAAATTTTAGATACCACTACCTTGGAGCTTTTTTTAAGCCATACAAACTCTTCTTTAACCTGCACACCAATTTTTATTTCCCTTTGACCTCATATCCTTCTGGTTGCTGCATGTATATCTCTTCCTCAAATATCTCCATGGAGAAATGTTGTCTTTACATCTAGCGTTCAAGATGTAAATCTTCCCGTACACTAAGACTTAAGATAGTTCTAATTGGTGTAGTAACAACGGGGAGAAAATATTTAATCGAAATCAATACCTTTCTTCTATGCAAACCCCTTCACCACAAGTCTAGCTTTGTACCTGCATTTCCTCCGCTACTGTTCCTTCGACACCATAAGCCCATTTGTTCTACAGTATGGTGCCCTGCCGAACGACTGTGACTAAGTCCCAAGTCTAGTTATGCATTAAGGAGTCCATCTCTTCTTCCATGGCTAGCTCCCACTTCTTCCTGCTTTCAACTTGCATTTCTTCTTCATAACATTTAGGTTCACCAGAATCAGTCAACAATAAATAATATAATGAAGGAGAGTATCGTTCAGGGGATCTACTTATCCTAGTAGATATTCTAACACCACTTTCAGGTGTTTGAGGTGCCTGTTGATGTTGTGGTGGTTGCTACTGCTGTGGTTGTTGATTGTTATTATTTTCAGGCACCTTTAATTTTTCAGTTATCTCATCAAGAACCATGTATTCCTTGCTTTCTTTTTCTTTTTTCTTGTCCTGCAACTGATTCTTATACAAGACCTTTTCATTGAATATTACATCTCTACTCCTAATGATTTTGTGATTTTCATAATCATATAAGAGATAACCAAAATCATTAACACCATATCCAATAAAGGTACATTTCTTTGATTTTGCCTCAGCTTTGTTACTACATTTTCTTTATTAATATGGACAAAGGCCTCACAACCAAAAGGCTTTAAAAAGAGTAGTTCACCTTTTTACTTGTCCATGCTTCCTCTGGAATACCACCACCCAAGGAACTTGAAGGCCCTCTGTTTATTATATAAATAGCGGTATCTACAACATCTGCCCAAAATCGTAAAGGAAATCCCGCATGCAATCTCATGCACCTTGCACGCACCATGATTGTTCTGTTCATCCTTTCTGACACACCATTTTCTTGTGGTGTTCTTGGAACTGTCTTCTCTCTGAAAGATTCCAATCTCACGACGATGCTCTCCTCGAACTCTTTGCTGCAATACTCACCTCCATTGTCTGATCTGAGACACTTCAACTTCTTTCCTGTCTCAATCTCAACCAAAACTTTCCATTTCTTGAAAGTATCAAATACATCGGATTTATTTCGAATACAATAAATCCATGTTTTTCTAGTTGCATCATCAATAAAAGTAACATAATAACGAGAGCCACCGAGATATGATACCTGAGCAGGTCCCCATACATATGTATGCACAAGATCCAATTTTTCACTCTTATTTTCTTTCCCAACTCTAAGAAATCTGACTCTCTTCTGTTTTCCATAAATGCAATTCTCACATAAATCCAAATCAACATTATTCAAACCTGGCAACAAATTTCTTAAGTGAAAAATCTTCATCTCCTTCTCACTCATGTGTCTGAGCCTATGATGCCATAATCCTGAATTTTCTCCTTTGGAAGTTAAAGCATTAACAGAGTTAGAAATACAATTGCATAAATACAATGTACCAACCTTTTCGCTTTTTGCTATTACTAGGTCTCCTTTGTTGACCTTCCAAGTTTTATCTATGAAAGTTGTCACACAACCTTCACCGCCTAACTACCCTGTTGAAATCAGATTTTTCTTCAAATCTGGAACATGCCTTACCTCCTTTAATAGCCATTGGTTTCCATACTGTTGTTTTACAAGAAATTTACCCATTCCAACAATTTTACGGGGTTTATCATCACCCAAACGAACTTGTCCAAAATCTCCTTGAACATAGTCATAAAAATATTTCTTATCAAGTGTGGCATGGAATGAGGTCCCTGAATCTACCACCCATGAATCAATAACATTTTCGAAAGAAAGAATCAAAGCATCTTGTAACACATCACCTGTTACATTTTCTTCATGATTGTTTTCTTGCTGTGTGTCTCCTTCTTTTCCCTTCCGAGATCTACAGTCTTTCTTTAGGTGTCCTTTCTTTCCGCATTTCTAGCACACTATCCCCGATCTGGACTTAGATTTTCCTTTCCTTGATTTACTGCGATATCTCGAGCTCTTTCCTCTTTCCATTCTTCTTCCCCTAGACTCTGCACTCAAAGAATTACCCGATGTCTCACTGGAGCTTTTATGTCGCATTTCCTCGCTAAGGATAGCACCGACAACATCATCAAACTTTAAAGTACTAGATCTAGAGATAGAGTTACTAATGGCCATAACTAAACCATTCCAACTCTGCGGCAATGAGCACAAGAATAACGGAAGCTCTAACTTCATCATCAAGGGTTACCCCTATGAACTTAATGGTAGTGACTGTATATAATTCATTTAAATGATGCACCGCAACAGTCCACCTTGAGCATCTTCATATTAAATAGTCGTTTCATAAGAAATACCTTGTTTGGAAATGAGGATTTTTCATATAGTTTCGCCAACAATACATCAAACCCTCTTGTTGTTGTTTCCTTCGAAATATTGAAGGTGACTGATGCTGCAAGGCACAACTGTACTATTCTGAGTGCCTTTCTATCAAGAATGTTCCATTCCACGTCTGTCATGGCCACTGGCTTCTTTGTTTTTCCGCTCAATGGTAGGTATAGATCTTTCTGATACAGATAATCTTCCATTTGCATCTTCCACAGCGGGAAGTTTTGGACGTTAAATTTCTTGACCCTAAACTTACCATCGTCCACCATTGCTCCCACTCGAACTAGGAACCCTTCTTTCCTGCGAGTTTATAAGCCAAATATACCTTCGGCTCTGATACGAGTTGTTAGAAAATTAAATATTACAGAGAAATGCAACACATAAAACATGCAGAAAATAAAAGCACATAAAACATATAAAACTAGAGAGACACAGATATACGTGGTTCACCTAGTTTGGGCTGCGTCACGAACAGCCGGTCCTTCCTTTCTGTTACCGGCCAAAAAATGAAGACTAAACCTACGGCGGATCCGTTGTGTATCCTCATTCTCTCTCACGGTCTCCTCTCATTTCTCGCCTCTGAGAATACACACATCATACACAGCCGTAATACAATGCCCCCATATATACAAGGGGGTTTCCTTCTAGGGCGAAAAACCCTAATCTAAACATAACTTCTACCGTCAGATCATTTGCCTAATGAACGGCCCAGATTGACTAGAAATTACTATACTTTTACAAGGCAATTTTACATCTGTTTTTAGCTTCGGGGGCGCTGCCCCGAAAACCCCCACCAGGGGGGGCTCCGAAAAGTGTCGCCGCCCCCCCTGGACCCCCCACTGCAGCAATTAATTACGGGCGGCATTGCCGCCCCTTTGAAGGTATAGGGGTCCAATGCTGTGATACAAAGTAAACAAGATAATCAGGCTCCACACCCAACAGGCTTATGCATGGTGGATTTTTGAATCTTGCTATTTAAAAAATGGAAATACTTCCTCTTATGCAAGATTCATTAAAACATTGGTGGGAAGGTTTGATGGGAAACTTCCTGAAACACATGTATTGGAGCAAGAGAAAATTGAGGAAACAAAACCCTTGCATGTAATGGAGGAAACTATAGACCTCATTCCACTTCATTAAACCATGGGAGAAGTTGACATCTTGCATCATACATGGTTAGAGGCAAGACCTCTACCTCATATTCCTAAACAAGAGGGCATGGGGATCTCTTTTTCACAAGAGGATCCAATTATTGGAGGGTTTCCCATAGACATTGATGAAGATGAGGGCAATAGCTCTGTCACATCTAGAACATATCCAGTACCTCATGTAGAGGAAGGAGGAGCACATGCTCCAGCAGGAGGGGTTCTTGTATCCTTGCAAGAAGTTCCCCAGGATCTCATACATGGAGGTCAAAGCACAATCAGTGAGCTCCATGATTGTGAAGCATTGTAGATGGAAGGAGAAGGTAGGGAGGAAGGGCAGCATCATTTGATGAGAGGCACACACCCTTATCTATTTCAGAGAGCTAATGCAAAGAGGAGGCAGACTGTATTGTGATGTGAAGGTGAGGGAAAGGTTGCCCAACCATATGTACAGTCCACTCTTGACATTGATGTCTCACTACATGGAGGCATTCCACCTGGGAGGCCACCAGACCTAGCATTAATGAAAGACATCTTGTCTTTGGATTCACCGCTCTTGGATTTTGGAGAGGTGAAGAGTTTGGAGGAGAAATTTTGCATGGGGGATTTCAAAGTAGCAAGCAACAGCATGAGGAGAGTTTCACATGCCAAATCACCAGCACTGTCTCTGGGGAGGATTGATCCATATTGGAGGTCTCAACTCTTGGTAGAGTACTCCAAGGATCTTGGTGCTTGCATGATTCTTGATGGCCCTGATGGAGATGACAGATATATGGTGGATGATATGGTCATCGATTCTTATGGCAGAGTCTTCTTGACTAGAGCCTCTAAGCTCAAGGAGAAGATGCTACATGCAGCACATGAGGACTTCTTTTCCATGCATTTTGATGCATATCTTTCCTTGGCAGAGGAGTTCATTTGGGAGGGCATTCAACATGACATATTTAAACATATGGAGAGATGCATAGCCCGGATGGTGATAGAGAGGATGTCATAGCCACTTCCCTACTCTTTGGAGGTGAGGGAGAATTTTTGGTTGAGCCATTTCAGCTCAAGATCTCAAGTACATGATGGAGGATGTACAATTTCATTTTATGTTTTGTACTTCTTTTCTCTATATGAGCGGCATATTGTACCAAGGAGGATCATTTATACTTGCATATTGTATAATAATGTACTTGCAGCCTTTTATAGTATTGAGATTGGCTATCTCATTGGTGGTTTGTGGGCCACATGATTTTTGGTGTGCACCATTGACACCATTTTGTACTTCCATGTTGCTATCTTGTGAAATGATTGTGGAAGAAAAAAATTGGCTAGAAAAGCACTTGTTATTGTTTGATTTTATGCAGGCAAAGGATGCACTGCGCTAGTTCCATGATCCACTTTCTGATTGTCATATGGCATCTTGTTCTCATTTGTTTTTACTTTCATGTATTGTTGATATATCTATGTTCATGGGAGGCTTTGTTTGGAGAGTGGGATATGAGATGGAGATGCCCATTGGGAGTATGATTCTCCCTACTATTCATGTTGTATGTTTCAGGAGGAGCAAAGGGCAAACCATGATTGCCACATCACAACTCTTTTCTTCATATGAAGTAAGCCATTTGAAGAACTTGAGTGCTTGGAGGAGGCACTTCATGGATGAATTATTTGATGGGGTAGCTTGGGCCATAATTGGAGGCCATATTGTTTCAGCCCAAAGACATAAACAGCCCCACACTTATCATAAATGGAGAGAGAAACAAATCAAGGGAGGAAAACTAATCTCTCCATACAGCCCCACTACATTGCACAAATAAGGGTTTGATGATTGTTTCATTTGGATGATAGCATGGGTGATGGAATCACCAATTGGGAATAAGATTCCCCATGTTGTTCATCACTCCTACCTTGAGGAGACCATTGAACAACAAGGAGATTTCCACTTGCACCCTCCACTTTCTCATGTTCTTACACATTTGGGAGGATTTATTGTTGAGCTATGGTGGGATCTATTGATGAGGAGGCCACAAGAAGAGGGAGGGAGAGATTTTTCTCTACCTTTTCAGTTGCTTGAGGACAAGCAACATTTTGAAGGGGGAGGACTGTAATATTCCCAAAATTTAGACCTCATCTAAATGGAATATTATAGTTTATTTTATCTAGATAAATGAATAAATGGGTAGGGAGGCCCATTGATAGGAAGAATAACATTCCTCATGTGAAAAGAGGAAGAATAAGAAGCTAAAAGGAGCACATTTAGGTGTGAACAAGGAAGATATCATGTGATTCAGTCATCTTTGACCAAGTCAACACATGTTGTCTAGATACGTTGCATCTCCTTGATGAACAGTGCAAATTTGGTGGAGGACAACTTGCATGAGCTTGGAGGCAAATGTGGATGGGACCCAATGATAAGAGGTTCACTTGCTATATATGAAGAGGATGGAAGCCTTTTCCATTCATGTTATGTTATATTATTATTTTGTATGTTTATACTTTTGGCTTCCTCTTGTTGTTTAGCAAGGTTGCAGTGTTGTTGAGCACAGAGTGTTCCCGAGCTGGAACCCCACCTCTTCCCTTGAGAGGTCTCTTGGGATATTTTTTCCTATATTGTTCCACATCCAGGCTTGAGGCCAAGCAGTAATCTTCAGTCACAGTGTTATTTCTATAGCAGGGTAATGTTTTGTTGCAGGGTGTTGCAGTGGAAGATTGATCATTCACTCCCGAGTTTGTTTCTCAGTAAAGGATGCCTTCCTTCTCTTGAGAGATCAAAAAAGGAGATTTCTGAGCTTATTTCCTATCTTGGCAGCAGGCCAAAGCACCTATGCTCTTCTACAGCGTAGTCCCTTGCAGGAACTGCGTCCTTTTCCAGAGAGTTGTTGCAGCAGGGTTTTAACCCTTGTTTTGGAGCTAGTTTCCCAGAAAAAGGCCAACCCTTCTCCCAGAAAGCTAGAGGAAGGGATATTTATCCCTATTTGCATTATTCAGCCACATTAATGTCATGTTGCAGTGAGACTTTATTATTTCTGAGCTGAATAAATCGGATCTGCTCTTTTTGTACATGTGTCTCAAGAAACCCTTGCCGGGTTATCTCTATAATGCAATAAGGAGGCCAGATCTCTGTTTTCTTAGCATATTGTGCCATCAATCTCCAGATCTATGTTTTTATATTTTAATGTTGTATAAACCCTCATGGATTAATGCTGTACATGCTTCAGTATTTTCTGCATAATCAAAGGTCATGGGATTTAGGTGTTTCTAAGACATTGTAAGGCCGAGAGACCTGTTTAACATATCAAAAGGGATTTCTTTCTGATCCCATTTTGTATGTGAGGTCCTTAATATATATGCTAAGGGAGAAAACCATTATTTCCCCTGGTTATAACGCAGTTACCTAGGAATAACATTTTGGGTGTCTATTCTGCTGCTTTTCCCCACTAGGAGACAATGTATAAAGGCAAATTTTTGCTGATGTGTTCATAATTTGATGGAAGGGTGTTCAAGACACATTTCATGAGATAAATTGCTGCAGCACTCCATTTTTTCTCATGTATTGTTGTAGCTCCACATTTGGAATATCTTAAGATATTCCCAATAATGTAGATTTTCCCTATTTTGGGATACTACAGATACCACGTAGATACTTTATTATCCAGTGTGTGAGGGAATATTCTACAAGAAACATCGTCATATTGTACCCTTATAATTTGAAAATTCAGGTAGAAGTTACTAATATGATCCTCAGTTGTGGTCCCTTTCGTGGGGCCATATTATGGGAGATGTTTTTCAGGGTGTTGTGACATATCATGAAGTTGACCCCTCATATCCAAAGGAGATTGATCCATCCATGCAAAGGGTTGTCATCAATTAGCTATGTGTGGATGGTAGATAACTTGGTTAACATTATATTCTTCATCACTTTCAAAACCAAACCTAGAGCCTTCACTAGTGTGTGGAGGTTCCCCTTAATTTCTTCTAGGGACCCTAAGGTTTCCCAAATTTTTGAAGTTCCTAAGGTTCCTAAGGATCCTCAAATTCCTCCATAGTCTAATATTCCTCTCATTTTTGGGTTCTTCCTCATTGCATAAGTTTACTTGATTCCTGACATTTCCTTCAACCCAGTCCTTAAACCTCCTCAATATTATCTCATTGATTTTGGTTTCCACATTCTAAATTATCTCCTCTACATCCCTCCCCTTAAAACCTGAAGGGGATTTCCAAACCTTGGATTGAGAGACTCTCAGCAATGTTTTTATAATCATCCAAAGTCTTTCTAATCAAATCTAGTACCTAACCTACTAGGACACCTTTACGGGTATGGTGATGCTTAGTAGCTCAAGGGTGAGGAAGGGAGCTCATGGCAGGGATAAAATTGAGACATTTATCAAATTTTTGAGTAATAAGGCACAAGGATCTCAACTAGTCATATGTGACTTCATAAAGAGGTGATTATTCATCGACAAAAGCATCCTCGAGAGGAATAGATTGAGAATTGACTTGGGGAAGGTCTTTGAAAGGTGGATCGAAGATAGGAAGATGAGGTGATATAGGAAGAACAAGGGGAGGTTGGTTACTAGCTTGTTGGGAGGCTTCAAGATGAGGACAGGTGTTAGCGATGGCCATTTTGTAAATTGACCCCTCCTTTTAACGCCAAATCAGTTGACAGTCTAGAATGTATTGCCAACATCTAAGGGGACCTCCCTGGTGTAGGGGTTCCAATCAGACTCTACATTGTTTGGTCTAGGAGTCCCATCTGATATGTGGGCTTGAATTCCATCTTGTTCATTAATATTTTTCTTTGGACAATACAAGTTTCAACATAAGAGAACAAATAAAATTTAACAAATGAAAGAAAGTAACCTATGGAAATCCAACATAATAGATACCATGAATAACAACAACATCACTTCAAAGCATGAATATTAAGAAAATAAGTGTTAATAAAGATTCAAGTAAGATCCAAACATACATATAAGATAATTTTATCAACCATAAATAATTTTGTGATTCATAACCATGTAAAGGCATAAGCGAGCGTACAGTGATATAATGTTACAATGCTAACGTCAATAAATCAGTTTTCGAACACAAACATAAGGTAATCACATCATATACCATCCATTCATTTCCAAAGGAATCCCAAAACACATGAAGACGCATGAGAAAATAGTACGCCCAAGTTCCAAAAACTTTAAATAATCAAGCTAAGAATATCCATGTTACCATCACATAAGAATTCCATCAAATCCATAAGTGAAAATAGAAAATCACTTCTTGCATTCACTAAAAATATCTCTTATTTCTAATACAATATGCACAAAAGAGAAGTATAGATCCAAAATTCCATTATAGTGTGTCATGAGGACATATTTATAGAAAGAGGGGTGACTTTTCATCTACCCGTGACTCTTGGGCTACCTAATGACCTTTCACATTCCCATGAGACTCCAGTTATTGTACAAGAAATGAGTACCAAATCTTGTATTTTTCTGCTATGTCGATAACCTCATGTTTCTTGTCCCTATGTCTGTGAAGGTACCCTAGGGGGTTTGGGAATAGAGTGTTCTTCTTAGACTAAATCTGATTAGACAAGGTCACCAAATTGGTATATATTCTTACTGGTTCCACCACATACCGGGTAATCATTTATTTTGTAACCTGAATGTTTTCCATGGTAGCATATTGTCTAAAGGGGTTCAGAAATTCTTGAATTCCTAGATAACTTATTCTTCACCCCTTACTTCACCAACTAATCCAATAGAGGGTACTTTATGTATAAGGATCACAAACTAGTCCGCTCATTAGATGATTATATGAGGTCAGTACTCTATCCACATCCTTTGTCGGTTTATCTCGTGGTTTGATCTTAATGTGGATTTGGACCTTGTCCTTTTGAGCAGTTATCAATTCCTTTGCGAGGAGAGTTCCTAGTGAAACCAGATATCTGGCAGCCCAGTCACATGTGTTATTAATATTTGTGGTGTCTTGTTTAAACATAGTTGTCTTCTCTTTATTTTCAGTTTGTATGGTCGGGAATGTTGATATAGATATATGCATCTTCATCATCTCCTGATAAACTAAGACCATAGCATCTTCCAGTGTTGCTACTTCTTCTAGAATGGAAAACTATAACTTTTTCCCACTTGAATGGACAAGGCATGGAACCTGGTTCTCCTCTTCTGCTCGGGCAGCTATTTGTTCAGAAGCATGCAACTTGGCTTGTAGTTTAGCAAATCGTCTATTTATTCTACCCACATTTAACTCCATAGTAGTGACAAAGGTCATTCCAGTTGAAGCAATCACTTTAGGGTTCATTGTAATGTCTAGGAGAATCTCTTTCTCGGTAGTGTTTGGGTTCTTTGCATAGAATTTTCTTCTCTCCTATATAAAGATACACTAGATTTGATCAAATATCAATCTAGTGATATCCAATACTTCTTCTTCTTCCTCATTTGGGATGACCAACTCTTTGAGTAGAATATGTCTTACAGTAATTGGGGTGGAAGAAGGAATTTCCAATGGAGATAAATCAACCTGCATCTCGAACCCTTGACCATGTTGCTCGTTTGTTGTGTTTCCTTGTTTCTCATTAGGGCGATATATTTCAGTTTTCTTCTTAAGATCTTCTATTGCCTCTTGATTTTCTCCTCCTCTAGCCTCTTATTATCATCTTCTGCTTTTCTCTTTTGTTCTTATTCAATTATTTTCTTTTCTTTCTCCTCTTATTCTTGCTTCCTTTTTAGTTCAACCTCTTTTTCCTGGTTTCTCTTTAGTTCCTCTTCTTGTTCCTGTTTTCTATTTAGTTCCTCCTTTTCTCGCTTCTTCCTTATTTATTCTTCTTCTTTCCTTTTCTTTTGTTCGGCTTCTTGTGCCTTACATTATTCCTCCTCTTTCTCAATTCATTCTTCTTCTTCTTGTTTCCTCCTCTTGTTGTTGGCATTGAAGTTCCTTGTCTAATTGATCTCTTGCCTCTTGTGATTATTTAAGCTCTTATTCCCTTTTCCTCCTTATCTCTTGTTTCTTCCAGGAAATTTATGCATTCCTTTCTTCCATGGTTTCTTCATCTTCATCTTCCTCTTGCTCATCCAATGGGTCTTCTTGATGGTTGGATTTATGCTTTTTTTGTTTTCCACCTGTGTTTTGGTTCTCCTTCTTTCTTTTAAGCAGGGAAGTTCTAACTTCCAAGGTTATACTGTCTTGGGAATCATTTGCTTGTTCATACTCCTTTTATTGTTGTCTGCTTGGTCCTATTTCTCTAGCGGAATTATACTGGTTTCTAACTTTTTCTTCATTAATATATTTGGTATGAACATAGGACCAATTGAAACCTGCCTTCTCGCAAATTATGTGTTCCTTTATTCCATGGTTTCTTCATCTTCGTCTTCCTCTTGCTCATCCAATGGGTCTTCTTGGTGGTTTCATTTGTGCTTCTTTTGTTTTCCCCCTGTCTTTTGGTTCTCTTTGTTTCTTTTAAGCATGTCAGCTCTAGCTTCGAAGCTTATACTCCCTTGGGAATCATCTACTTTTTCATCCTCCTTTTATTTTTGTTCGCTTGGTCCTATTTCCCTAGTGGCATTATATTGGTTTCTAACTTTGTCTTCATGAATATATTTGGTATGAACATATGACCAATTGAAACCTACCATGTTTCTTCCGGCCAATTTTTTCATTTCTTTCTTCCATGGTTTATTTATCTTCGTCCTTCCTCTTGCTCCTCCAATGGGCCTTCTTGATGGTTGCATTTATGCTTCTTTTGTTTTCCACCTGACTTTTGGTGCTCTTTCTTTCTTTTAAGCAGGGCATCTATAACTTCCACAATTATACTCTCTTGGGAATCGTCTACTTGTTCATCCTCCTTTTCTTGTTGTTCGCTTGGTCCTATTTCCCTAGTGGCATTATACTGGTTTCTAAATTTGTCTTCATGAATATATTTTGTATGAACATAGGACCAATTATTATGCAACCATCTCACAAAATAGAAGAAAATATAGATCAACGACTTAAAAAATATCCTCTCTGAGGGGGAAACCTCATTTACATTACATAAATGAAAAATTCTTAGATGATTCAACTGACAAAACCACCTTTCTATATATAGGAGTCTAAGGGGTCACAGTATAATCATAGTTGGAATAACAATAATAATGTAAGGGAGCAACAATAAAAATAGTGGGCTTCTATGGGGCACAATAATAACAATATGGGGACTACATGGGCTCAACAATAACAATAAGGGGGCTATACTAATAATAAAAATAAGGGGTACACCAGTATTATAGAGACCCAACATGCCCCTCTCCTTCAAAAAAAAGTGTGTCCTCGATGCTTGAGTAGTTATGGATGCTTCTGTATAAAATTATCATCCTCCCATTTGGAATCTTCAGTGGGTAAGTTCTTCCACTTGATGAGATACTCTAAAATTTATTGATTTCGTAGCTATCGAGTTCTTCTTTCCATGACTGCTTCAAGTTCCAATATGATTTTTCCTTCCTCATCAAGTTCTGGAAATATTGTTTGAACTGGGAGCTTGTCACCTATAACCTTCTTTAAGCATGAAACATGGAAAATTGGGTGCAGTCGGGAAGATGCAGGAATCTCCAATTTGTATGCCATAGTACCAATATTTTGCAACACCTTTTACAGACCATAATTTGGTGATAATTTATTATCCTTCTTAGCTTACTTGAGGGAATTTTTTTTTCTATGGTTGTAGTCGTAAAAATACCCAGTCTCCTACATCAAAAATTCTTTCACTGCGATTTTGATCTACCTGTTGTTTCATTTGATTTTTCACCAAATTGAAGTGATCCTTTAAGATATGGATAACTTGTTCTTGATGCTCGATGTGATCTTCCACTGCTTGAACCTTATAATTTTCTCTTAAATATGATGTGATGGACTATAAATGATATCCATAAAGCTCCATAAATGGGATCATTTTTGTTGTAGTATGAAAGGAAGTGTTATACCACCATTAAACCAATGTAACCACTTGACCCATTATGCTTGTTTATAAGATACAAAGAAATGAAGATATCCTTCAAAACATTTTTCACTATCTCGGTTTTCCCATCAGATTGAGGATGATAAGATGATTATGATCTTATTGAGTACCCAGAAAATAAAATAATTTCGTCTAGAAATTTCTATTGAAAATGGGATCTCTATCACTTAGAATAATCTTTGGGTTTCCATATAGATTTTTAATTGTTTCGATAAATGCAGTAGAAACTATACTAGCTTTAAATGGATGAGATAATGCACAAAAGTGTGCATCCTTGGTAACTCTATCAACTACCACCATGATGACACCCTTTCCTTCAAACTTGGGTAAACCTATGATAAAATACATTGAAACCTCCTCCCAACATTGACTTGGAATGGATAAGGGTTGTAACAAACTCGGGGTCTTAATTGTCTCAACTTTATTTTTTGGCAAACCAAAAATTCCGCCAAAAACTTTTGAATATTAGATTTAAGGCCATCCCAAAAAAATATTTCTTAACCCTGTGGTAAGTTTCTAAAAATCCTCAGTGCCTTCCTAGGGGAGAGGTGTGCAATTTCAGATAATATTTTGTTTTAGTTGGGAATTCTTACAAAGGTATAAGCGATATTTGTACCAAAATGAATCCTTATTCAAGCTAAATGTATCAGATGTATTGGGATCTTGTTGCAACTTTTGAATGAGTGGCCACACTGATTCTTCATTATTCCATTCATCCCTTGCTTAGGTTATCAAATATGGTTGGATAATATAAATGGCACAAAGAAATGCTTCCACGTCTTCATCCCTTCTTGAGAGTGCATTTGCAACAACATCTTGCTTCCCTTTTTGTAGATGATTTTAAAGTCATAACCCAACATCTTTGTGACCCATTTTTTCTGATCTTTTGAAGATAATATTTTTTCTAAAAAGTATTTAAGACTATCATGGTCTGTTTTTACCTCAAAGTGTCTTCCCATTAGGTACGGTCGCCATTTCTTAAGTGCATGTAGTATTGCCAACATTTCCTTCTCATAAATAGGTTTGTATAACTACTTTCCTTTGATTTCATGATTTTCAAAAGCAATGGGCCTTCCTTCTTGCATTAAAACAACACCAATTCTATTTCCTGAGGCATCAAATTCTACAATAAATGTTTTTGTGAAGCATGGCATAGCTAAGACATGTGCTTGGCACATTACCTCTTTAAGATTTTCAAGGGACTCATTTTCTTCTAGAATACAAAAAATGCATCTTTATTTAGTAATGTTGTTAGAGGTGTTTCTATTCTCCCATAATTCTTAACAAACTTGCGATAATACCCCGCCAACCCGAGAAATCCTCATGGTTGTGGGGATTTTCCATTCCTTAATGGCCTTTATTTTGTTAGGGTCTACCTTAACATCCTCATGAGATATTATGACCCATATATTCCACCTCTTGTACTCCAAAGAAACATTTGGAGGTTTTTGCATATAATTGTTTCTCCTCCAATAGTTTGAGCACCCTGTCAACATGTTGAACATGATCCTTCCAATGATTGTTGTAGATTAGTATATCATCAAAAAACACTAACACAAATTTTGATCCAGGTGGATATTGGTGGTCAACTGCCTATTCCACTTGGGGCCCCACCATTGTCTCTTTCAGTTTTTTCAGTTTCGACACAACTTACTATTTTTAGCAGTTTTTCGGGTCCTGAACTTCTGGAGTCGTTTTGAGGCCCTAAACGACGTTTTTTGGGAAAACAGAGAGCAACATGCATCCATGGACCAATGTTGCTTGTTCAAAATTTGTATTCCTTGGATAGATCTTTCTAACGAGGTATGGTACGTGCCAAACGGAGATCGTATGCCAAAGTTATGCCCCTGGGAAGTTGAAACACCAATTTACCCAAACGGGGCCCATAGTTTTGGCGCTTCATCTCCTAGGGTTAGGGTTTTGGTTGTTTAGGATTTCCCATTGTTTCTAAATAATAAATAGGACCTTGAGCCTCATTGTAACTCAGTTTACAGGCATGTAGCCGCCACATCTCTTCTCAGAGATAGCTACTAGCGCCCTAGCTAGTTTTATTTCCATTCTGTCTGTAAGCAAATTTCAGTTCTTTGATATTAATGAAATGAAGTGTTATTTCTGTTGCATCTTTGTATTTGTGGTTATATTTTTATTCTGTTGCATTCCTGCATAAATCTGGATCAGTGGTATTAGAGCAGTCTGTTTTTTCTCGATATTTCTTTGCATGTCCCCAACGAGGTCAGGGTATAAGGAGTTAGGGCTCGATCTGGTGGAACCTTTGCAAGATCAGCCTCGCAAACCCCGACGAACGCCCATGGGAGACGAAAAGAAAGATGAGGGAGCAGGAGATCCTATCAAAATATTGCTCGAAGAGGCCCTCGAAAAACAAAGGAATGCGATGATGGATAACTTTGCCCAGATCCTTCAACGGCTACCCATCGACGGCGCATCTGCATCCAGCAGCCACTCTGGAGGTGCGACTCCTTTTAAGGTACAAGAAAATTTTAACATTCCCATATTTGAGGGTCAAATAGATGCAGATGTTGTAGATAGATGGTTGAATATATTAGAAGGATATTTCTTGGTTCAGGACTTTTCCGATAGGGAGAAGATTATTTTTTCACTCCTCAAAGCTGCCCCCCATGTCAAGGACTGGTGGGAAACCTACTGTGAGAAAAAGGATGAGACAGAACCCTCTCTGTTCTCGACCGTTCCCACTTGGAATTCTTTCCGAGACGCCATCAAGGAACAATACTATCATGTGGGAAGCTATGAGGACAAGTACATACAATGGACCACGCTGTGACAACAAAGGGATCAAGATGTGCATGAGCTGACGAATCTGTTCCATACCTTGCGCACCAAGTTGGGTATCAAAGATTTAGAGAAACATCTGGTGCAAAAGTATCTTAGTTTTCTGCATAGATACATTTAGGAGGAAATGGAGTTCCTCGACATCTCCTCGCTTGGTACGGCATACCGATATGCTGCCAAGATTGAGCAGAAATTCAAACAAAAGAAGCGAGACTTTGGATCTGTGAATCAAAAGCAAGGGAAGGGTGCTCCCAAACCACATAACAAAGGACAGAGCAAAGGCATGGTGACTCAAGACAACCTGTCAAAGCCACAAGCAAAGAACAACATCGCAAAGCCAAAGAAGGACACGAGAAAGTGGTGTGAGTTCCATAAGATCTCCACTCACAACACAAGTGAGTGTCGGGCCAAGCAGTCGCTGGTGGCCAAGATGAGGGCTTCTGAGTCAGATGCATGCTCCAACTCTGAATTAGAACCTAACAAGGGAAATGACAAAGGGAAACATATTATTGATGCAGAGCCCAATGCCACTGTTGCCACTATGAAGATATAGAAGGAGGAATCGGAAGATCCAGAGGAGGAGGAACGTCTCTTCCACTCCCATATGTGGGTAAAGGGCTCCCCGGTACAGTTCATTGTCGACAATGGGAGCCAAAAGAACCTCATTTCAGCAGAATCCGTGAAGCAGTTGGGCTTGTCAACCACATCTCACCCACATCCATACACCATCAGGTGGCTTCACCAAGGACGAGATCTCCACGTCAGCCAGCAGTGCTGCCTTCCCTATAGCATCAAGCCCTTCACGGATGAGGTATTATGTGACTTTGCTCCTATTGATGTTTCTGATGTATTAGTGGACAACCATACTTGTGGAAGCATCATGCTATGTATGAGTCTCGACCTCGCACTGTTATTGTTAATTTGGGAAATAAGTTGTACAGGATACCAGAGGTACCACCTCCTGTCGCTATCTCTTTGATTACTACAAAACAATGCAGTAAGCTCATTTCCCAAACCAAGAAATTCGTTTTCCTGATGATCCACCCCCAGGGCAAGAAGAAGACTGTGGCCATGACCTCCAGACAAGGCTCCTCTGCATGACAAAAACAAATGGATAAGGTTGTGGAGGAATACGGGGACATCTTCACCTCACCCACAGGGATTCCTCTGCATTGTCAGGTCAAGCACCCGATTGATCTGGCCCCAGGTGCGCCGCTACCCAATGGACCAATCTATCAGCACTCTGTTTTGGAGAATGATGAAATCAAGAGGCAGATTTAGGAGCTACTGCAGAAAGGTCACATCCACCCAAGTTCATCGCCCTGTGGGAGCTTGATCGTGTTGGTACAGAAGAAGGATGGGACGTGGAGACTCTGTATTGACTATCAGGCGCTGAACAAGATCACTGTCCAGAATAGGTACCTGATCCCATGGATTGATGACCTTCTGGACCAACTCAAAGGTGAAAAATATTTCAGCAAGATCGACTTGAAGTCTGGGTATCAATAGGTACCAATTGAACCCTCCGATGTGTGGAAGACTACCTTCAAAGCCAAGGAAGGCCTTTTTGAATGGCTATTCATGCCTTTCTGGTTGACGAATTCTCTCGCAACCTTCATGAGGATGATGGAAGACATCTTGCGGCCATTCACCAACTCATTTGTAGTGGTGTACTTGGATGACATTATGATCTTCAGCCAGACTTGGGAAGAGCACCTTCACCACATCCAACAAGTCCTCCAAACACTGCGGCAGCACAAGTTGTGTGCCAATTTGGAGAAGTGCGCTTTTGGCATGACCCAGGTTCAATATCTGGGATACATTATTGATGAAAGGGGGGTGCATGTGGATCCAACCAAGATCCAAGTCATTCGGGATTGGCCAGCCCCAACCACTATAACAGAGCTTCACAGCTTTCTAGGTCTTTCTAATTTCTACCGTAGGTTCATGTTGGGATTCTCTCATATCACTTGGCCCTTAAGTCAAGGCACCAAGGGAGGAGCGAGAGAAAAATTCTTTTGGTCGAAACCTCAACAGAAGGCATTCATAGAATCAAAAAATCGCCTCTGTTCTGCCCCAGTGCTCACATTACCATACTTGTAACATCCATTTGAGATTGATACAGATGCCTCTGACTATGCTATTGGGGCAGTTCTTACTCAACAGGGACATCCAGTGGCATATCACAGTGAGACATTGTCTAACACAGTTCGCAAGTATCCCACTTATGACAAAGAAATGTATTCCATTGTGCAAGCTTGTCGAAAATGGAAGCATTACATTTTGGGGAAGGAAACAATCATCCACACAAACCACCGGCCCCTACAGTTCATACAGACACAAGGGAAGTTGCAGAATGATCGCCATCAAAAGTGGTCCACATATCTGCAACAGTTTCATTTGAACATCAAGTACAGGAAGGGTAGCACCAATAATGTTGCAGACTGCCTCAGCCGACCACCGATCGTGGCGCTCACCACCGTGCTCAACTCTTGTGGGCACGAGACTTCTGATTGGCCGCTTCTCTATGAGAGTGACCGAGAATTCGGCCACACTTACAAGGCACTCTTGGGGGGCACGCAAGTTCCAAATTTTCACCTCCAAGATGCACTTTTATGTCACCTAGGACACCTTTGTGTTCCTTCAAGCAAGCATGCCAAGATGATATGGGAAGCACACTACAGTCGAGTCGCTGGGCATTTCGGGGTCGAGAAAACAGTAGCAATACTACAGAAGTATTTCTATTGGCCGAACCTTCGAAAGGATGTCGAGAAGCACATCAGATCCTGCACTGCTTGTGCCATTTCCAAACCGACCATCAAGAAGTAAGGCCTATATACTCCTCTACCTACCCCTAGTCGACCTTGGGAATCCATCTCCATGGATTACATGTCGGGCCTGCCTTCTACTAAGCAGGGAAATGACTGTGTTTTTGTGGTCGTCGACAGATTCTCGAAGATGGCCATTATGGTGGCCTGCAAGAAGAATATCACAGCAGAAGCCACTGCTAAACTCTTCTTTGAACGAGTGTGGGTGCACTTTGGGATCCCACAGTCTATCATATCAGATCGGGATAGCAGGTTCCTCAGCACATTTTGGTCCAGCCTCTGGTCAATGCTGGACACCAAGCTCACCAAGTCCATAGTTTTCCATCCCTAAACAAATGGCCAGACAGAGGTCGTCAACAGAATGATTGTACACATTTTGCGCACGTACAATTCAAAGCACCCACGCACATGGGACGAGAGCCTCTCCTATGTACAACATAGTTATAATCGAGCTCTCCACATTTCAATCGGCCATAGCCCCTTTCAGGTGGGCTTGGGATTCCAGCCACTATGTCCCATTGACATAGCCATGCCATTTGCAGCTACTCAGGCCGATTCGGCTCATGTCCAGTCTAAAGTTGACAAAGAAAATAGCTTCATCAAGCTCATTCAACACATCCGCCAATAGATTCATGACATATTGGACAGAGCCAATGCTAAGTACAAGCAATGCCATAATCAACACCGGGTGCCACACAACTTCCAGGTGGGCGAAAAAGTATGGCTACATTTGCAGAAGGAGCGCCTCAATAGACCCCAACGCAAGCATCACCCACTCTGATACGGGTCGTACACCATCACCAAGGCTATAGGGAACAATGCCTTCAAGCTCAGTATTCCACCATTCCTTGGTCTGCACCCAGTATTCAATGTGGACCGCCTTCGTCCTTACTTCCCACCTCTACTGGACACCTCTGACATTGCAGAACAACTCACACCAACAGAGTTAAACCCAGACTGCATGGAACAGGCCACCACATATTATATCATGGACATGCAAATCAAGAACACTCGCCAACAGAAGATCCAACTATATCGGGTTGTCAAAGCTGGCCAACTCCTACACCAAGGAAAGTGGTTCACCAGGGACCAAGTTCAGCAGAAATTTCCTCGTCTCATGGAGGAACTTAACGCAATGGGGACCATTACTTCCTAAGGGGGGAGGAATGATCTAGGTGGATATTGGTGGTCACCTGCCTATTCCACTTGGGGCCCCACCATTATCTCTTTCATTTTTTTCAGTTTCGGCACAACTTACTATTTTTAGCAGTTTTTCGGGTCCTGAACTTCCAGAGCCGTTTTGAGGCCCTAAACGACGTTTTTTGGGAAAACGGAGATCAACATGGGTCCATGGACCGATGTTGCTCATTCAAAATTTGTATTCCTCGGAGATATCTTTCTAATGAGGTATGGTATGCATTTAACAGAGATCGTATGCCAAAGTTATGCCCCTGGGAAGTTGAAACACCAATTTACCCAAACAGGGCCCATAGTTTTGGCGCTTCATCTCCTAGGGTTAGGGTTTTGGCTGTTTAGGATTTCCCATTGTTTCTAAATGATAAATAGGCCCTCGAGCCTCATTGTAACTCAGTTCAGAGGCCTATAGCCGCCACATCTCTTCTCAGAGATAGCTACCAGCGCCCTAGCTAGTTTTATTTCCATTATGTCTGTAAGCAAATTTCAGTTCTTTGATATTAATGAAATGAAGCATTATTTCCACTGCATCTTTGTATTTGTGGTTATATGTTTATTCTGTTTCGTTCCTGCATAAATCCAGATCAAATTTTCTAAGGAAGGGTTTGAAAATGGGATTCATCAAACCTTGAAATGTAGAAGGTAAGGCCAAAATGCATGACCAAAAAATCATAATGACCCTCATGAGTTCTAAATGTTGTTTTCAGAATGTCTTAAGTCTTCATTCTTCTTTGATGATATCCTAAACGAAGTACGCCATGATCCATCCTTCTTATGAACCAATACTAATGGAGCAGAGAAAAATCTTTGAATAGGTTGAATTATACCAGCCTCTATCATTTCTGCAACCATATGTTCAATTTGACTCTTTTAGGCATAGGGATATTTGTAAGGCATGATGTTTGGAGGAACACTTCTTGGAATCAAATGAAAATAATGATCATGATCAAGAATAGGTGGGAGGCCTTTTGGAGTCTCAAATACCTTGGAATGGTTGTCCAAGAATTTTTGAAGATCTCGAGAAATAGATGATTTTGATGTTTGAACCTCTAGTGATCATAATTGTGCAATTATGCCTCCTTTTTCTTTCTTTAGAAGCGTTTTCATTGTATTAGAGCTTATTATCTTTCCTAGTTTCCATGTGATACCCCTTAATTCAACTTCCTTTCCTACCAAAATAATTTCAAGAAAATTTCTTGAAAATTAAAGGTTATTGTACCCAAAGATTGTAACAATTGGACTCCTAGTACGACATCATCACCACCCACTGGAATGGAAATCATTGGACTATTCAATAGATATTCTCCCATGGATAGCTTGATATTATGGCACTTTCCAGAGAAATTTATAGTTCCTCCATTTTCAACCATTACTTGACACTTTGGTGATGGATATAGGAAGTAATTCAATTCCTTGGCTATCTTACAATGAATAAAATTATGGGTACTACCCGAATCAATCAACACTATTACCTTTTTCTTATCGTTATGTCCTTCTATCTTCAGAGTTTGATGAGTGGTAATTCCTGCCAATGTATTACAATATATGGTCAGATTCATTTCTTCTTTCTCTAGGGTTGGCTCCTGTTGTATATCCTCTTCTTTTGATGTCTCTTGTTCCTTTTCTTCCTTTTCTTCACTATCTATGTAAAATAATTTCTCCTCGGCACACTTATGACATTTAGTGTATTTATTATCACAACTGTAGAAAAGCCCTTTTGCTCTTTTTTCGTCCAATTGTTGTGGTGTAAACCTTATCTGTTTTGGAAGGCTGGGAGAAGCAACACTTCCATATTTATAGTTGTGAGAGTTAGGCTTCCTTGTTGCCATAATTTTGCTTTCAATTTTTCTTTCCAACATGAATGCCTTCTCCAATGAATCAGGTTCCCAAAGGTAAACCTCATGTTGGATGTTATATTTTAAATTCCCTATGAATACATCAATCCTATGCTCCTTTGGGATATCATTTACCCTTAATATTCATTTTTTTTAAGTCCTCAATGTGCTCTGCCATTGAACCCTTTTTTTTTAGATTTATCAATTGGCTAAAGAAGGTTTTGCTCTTTGTATCCTCATAATGTGTGATCATTTCCTCCTTAAAAATTGACCAAGTGACAAGTGGTTTATGAGACATAATCCATATATACCACACAAACTGATTGGATTTTAAATATAAAATTGCAATGCGTACCTTTTGTGTGTGTTTCACATTATGGAGATCAAAATATTGCTCCATCTGTAGTATACATGTTATCGATCCTTGCCATGAAAATTACTCATATCGATCTTTGGAATATGGTGGGTCTTCAATCCAATGTTAGAGTCTATGAAATCATGATTAACATTTATTTTTTTCTCATCATGAGTTTCATCTAGTTCATTTTCTCCATTAGGAAGCATTTATCATAGCAACTTTGTCAAACCTTCCTTGAAACATTCCATATATGATTTTAAACCATTCTTCAAACCTTCCATGTATGCTTTTAAACCATTCATGTCGCATTTTATTTCTTCTTTTAAGCCATCCATGTCCCCTTTTAAACCCTTCATGTCACCTTTTATTTCTTCTTTTAATCCATCCATGTCATCTTTCGTTGCTCTTTGTGAGAGGGAAATTTATTCACTTGGTCCCGTAGATTTGATATATCATCTTGCAATACTTCCTCTTCATGCATCATAGTAGAGATTTCTGAGGGCTTAATGGGTGTAAAATTATTATGTTTTGGAGGAATTTTATAACCAAATACTAATGTCTATGCTTCACTATGCCCCTTGAATCACTTCAAACTGAATTTTCAAACAAGGCTTGGGCAAATTTTAAACAATACACACACATTTTTCTTCATTTTTAGGAGCTATATATTGAAACTAGTGTATCTATATGATTTTGAATCTCTAAGAACTAAACTTTAGTCCTGTGGTATCCCTATGAGTCTTGTTTCCTGCCACAAGTCACACAAAATTTGGATTCTTCAAGATAAATTTATGCCAAACCTCCCAATATGACCTAATTATGGATTGGCTTAGTAGAGAAAAGTTGTAAGGGGTTCCACGTGTCACTATTTAAACATTAGGCTCTGAAATTGATACATTAAAAACTACATTCCATGCAATTTCGACCACGTTTTATAGAATTCAAATTTCATTCCTGAAACAAAAGTTATGACAATTTTCCCTCGGCCAATTATTTGACATGAACTTCTGGAGCCTGCAAAAACCTTAACTTCCTGATATCATATATCCGAAAATATAGCGAACCAAGATATAAAATTTGTACATGGAGTTCATCAGTATTTCGAATCCACGTGGTTTCAATATCAGCTTCTGAAGCTTCATAAACAAAAATTTATATTAAAAATTCCAGTAAGTCATGTTTGCAGTAGTGAAACCCTAGAATCCCAAGCTCTGATACCAAATGTTATGGAACCAACTCACAAAATATAAGAAAATATAGATCAACGACTTAAAATTTATCCTCTCTGATGGGAAAACCTCCTTTACATTACATAAATGAAAATTTATTGGATGATTAAAATTAAAAACCTCCTTCCTATATATAGGAGTCTAAGGGGTCACAATATAATCAGAGCCGACATAACAATAATATTGTAAGGGCATAAAAATAACAATAGTAGGCTTCTATGTGGCACAATAATAACAATACAGGGAATACATGGTCACAACAATAACAATAAGGGGGCTACACTAACAATAGAAATAAGGGGATACACTAGTATTATAGGGACCTAACATTCCACCTGTCTTTTGGTGCTCTTTCTTTCTTTTAACCAGGGTGACTCTAACTTCCAGGTTTATACTCTCTTAGTGATCACTTGCTTATTCATCCTCCTTTTCTTGTTGTTCTCTTGGTCCTACTTTTGTAGTGGCAATGTATTGGTTTCTAACTTTTTCTTCATGAATATATTTGGTATGAACATAGGACCAACTGAAACCTGCCTTCTCACAATGTGTTGCTACAAATCCCTTTGGGTCACCTGTGGTGGCTCAAATATATGAAGTAGAAATATTTCATATCCTCAGCCTATGATTCAAATTCCTTGAATTTCTCCAAGGCATATGCCCCAATGGTTAGGGGGTAAATAGGCTATGGATTTTTCTTACCTTTGACTAATGTCTTGGAGAAACATGTAGTTAATTGATAACGGATTTCTTGTAAGATCATTGTGTCTATTTCCAATGTAGGAAAAGCATGTGGAGGCTTATAGGAGTCGAATACTTTGATAAAGGTGGCCTCTCTAGTGGGAAACCAATATTCCACCTTAATAAGTGCTTCTTTATCCCTCTTAGACATGCAAGGAGCATCCTCTCCAAAACTCATTTGATACATAGGAGCAATGAATGATTTGGAAGTAGTTTCATGCATGTTATTGTAACCTAGATCCCAAAAGCTATTATAATAAATGTGTACAGGCTCAGGTGTCTCTAGGGTTCAATTTAGACTCTGTTAGAGTCATTTTATCAGTGATCAAATATAGCTCTTTTGATATTTTTCCATCAGGTCATTAGTCAAAAAAAAAATATTTTTCAATTAATAGTCTTCAACAATAATTATGGTCACTGAACAAGTCCTATCATGATACGTTGCTCCTTCACATTATTTCATCTACATTTAGAGGTCTAAATTCATGTCATTCCATCTCATATAGGTCAAGTCTAAGGTCAAAACTACCCCATGAAAATCTTCAGTTTTTTACTAAAAATAAGACAGTCAAACCTCCATTTCCTCCATAAAGTTCTTGTTGAAGGATTAAATTAGTTTTCATAGTCTGAAATAAACTATGCATGTCATAATAATTCCATCTTCTATTTTTGTATTTGAGAAGAAATGAAGAGCTCTCCTAAAAAGAATTATTTTCAAAATCACATCTTATTAAAGTTTTATCTTTAATATTTCGAAAAATTCATCCCCAAGACCATTATTTTCCACTACCGTTATTCTTCACTTACCATGCAACACATTGCATTCCCTAACACGTCAATCATCCATGTCACATTGCCTTCATCATAGCCGTACCCCACCATTTGTTAAAACTCCATCGTACATTAAATACCCCACACTTCATCGATCATCCATCGCATTTCGATCACATCCGACAGCCCGTACGAGACTCCCCCCCGCATTGTCTGGAAACTGCAAATTCGAAATTAAAGAGTGGTTTCAAGACCTGAGCCCACTACTATGTGTCATGAGCAGGTGATTTTGTGCCCCCCCCCCCCCTACTTACCACCTTATACCCCTCTGAAATCTCCCTTATCTGCCATATCAAACCACTGCTCCACCCGCCAGTTACGTTATGCCAACGTGGACTGTCCAATCAAGTTAATTCCTGCCTTTCCATAACCGTTAGCCAATTAATTTAATTACTAACCATTAGGCAACATACCCATGCCCTTTTCAAATGGTAATTAAACAAATTCTCCATATATTCATCACTAAACACATGTTTTCAACCTTTATTCTACTTTTCGATCTGCTCTGCACAAGATTACAAATTTACAGCTATTGACTGGAACTCTAGAGATCAACCTCGCCATTGTTTAAAGCTTTCTTTTTCAGCTATTTTTTTTCTTCTAGTTTGCAGAGCTTTTCCTCAATCTCAGCCCCTCTTTTGCATCAGAAAATTCCTGTTTTCTGACATTTCAACAGAGCCAATCATGCCTCCAAAGAAAAAAGGACCAGAAGAACCAATAATTTTTTTATTACACCCTCTAGTTGACTTTAATCACATACATTTAACAAACAAAGACCATAAAATCCATGAAACCCTGTGTGAAATCGATATTTTTGAGTTATATTATTGGTTAGAAGATAAATTCTTAGATAAATATGATGATATAGGATTATGGGATTCTAATCTTCCACATTTTATCTTTCCTCACACCCATAGTGCACCAGAATTTGTTAGAAGATGCCAAGCTTGGTATATGCCAAACCAGAGAGTTATTATCGTTCCTACAGGAGAGATTTTAGTGACCATCACTGCCCAAACTATTGAAAAAATGATGCAAGCCCCAACCACAGAGAATGCCACACCATTTTCCCAAGAAGCCTTGATTGAAATATATCAAAAGTTAAATTTTGAAAAGAGAGCTCAAAATCTTAAGCTATTTACGACTGAAAATGATCCATTACCCAAGAAAAACCCTCCATTTCCATCATCCATTTTCCCTAAAAGGTCCAAACAAATCATCACATTCATTTCCTACCTTCTTGGTTATTATTCATACCAATGGGTAGATTAAGCCATCATCAGATTCATGTCCATATTTTCCACAGATTCCAAACCCTCCATCATTTTCAACTTCAGTCAATTTATTGCAGATTCTATCCATGAGAAGTTGGTTAAATTTCCAATTGAAGAGGTCTTCAAGTATGCCTCTGTGTTATTTTATTTGTTCTTATATTCTCAGGGAGACAAATTTAAGTTTTCCTTACAGAAATTGGATGAGGAAAGCAATCAACATTCAATCATTTTCTGGACATCATTAGTCATGAAGGAACAAAAAGATTATTCATATAAACAGTTTTTGGAATTGTTTATTCAGTCAGCACTCAGTCTACTCAATAGCACTACAGAGCCCAGGATTAGTGAATAAATTAGAAAGGTATTGCAGCTGTCAGATCAAGCTAGAATAGGGGATTGGTACCTTTATCAAAATTATACAAAACTCAGAATTTATGTTTGTGAGCTTCCCCTTATAAGTTTCCAAAATCTCTCCCCATGAGGATCTTTTCATTGGAGTATATTAGACAAATGCTCAATGCTAATAAAGTGAATTTTGTCTCTGCTAAAAAGAAATCACAATTTAAAATCAAAACACAGATAGGACCTTTTATCTATAATAGCAGGACAGCAGGGGAGGAAGCAGATAAATTGTTGAAAGAGATGCAGTTTAATCTCGGTTTTACATGGTCTTATGATCCAGTTGGAGTCATTTCTAAACTAAGGGTAGAGAATAAATCTACACCATATTTTCATACACCTAGACCAGATATTGAAAAAAAAATGAATCAGCTTGAATGAATTGAAGTTACTTTAGAGGAGGCTGAAGAACAGACACTGTCTACATTAGCATTACAGATATTGCACAAGAAAGAGCAAGAAAAAGAGTTGGAAAATATCATTCATCTCCAATGACTAATTCATTTAGAAAAGAGTTTAAAATTCATTACAGGAAGAAGACAAAGCTTAATCCAAAGGTCAATCCTAGCAAGGATTCAAAGAAAGAAGTCATTATCATTACTGAAGAGACACCTCCTTCCACACAGGCAGGTGATAAAAGTACTTCTACAGTTTCTAAATATCATCAATCAGCAGCTTCTCAAGATTAGCAGAAAGTCATTCAGACTAGTATAGTTGCTACAGGGGAGAAGGAAGAGATTGTCTTTGACACTTTCAAAGCGATGAAGTTGAAGAGTGAAATGTTAAAGACCAGTACATACAACCAGTTTTGGAAACAAACTCCCAGTTCTCAGAGAAGGTTGCTCTCAGCCTTTGATTCAGAAAAGGGGAAAATGCACTTTATTTTTCTTCAAGCACAAATTCCACAGCCAAAGTCAGAAGCAGATTATAAAAGGGCTACATTTGAGTTTCATACAAAAGAGATTCATCGAATAGATCAAATGGAGCTACACAAGCAAACTAGTGAGATGATTTCATCAACTCTCGCTAACACTGCTATGAGTTTATCAAAGCTGCAAGTTTCATTGGCTAATGTGCAATCATAGCTGAAAATGGAGAAGGTGTCTTCATTTGCTAAGGATGCAAGAATCAAAACTCTAGAAGACTTGGTGATCAAAATTAGATATGATCCATCCAATGTCAATGCAATAGTAGAAATCGTCAAGAAGAAAAATGCTGACATAGCAGCATTGAGGAAGCAATTGAAGATCCCAGCTATAGAAGATCCTTTAGAAAAATATATTGAAGAAACTGAATCTCAAAAGACAGAAATGATGAAATTTATTATGGATCAGAATGCTCAAATAAAGCAGATGGAATCAGAGTTAGAAAAAATGATAAAGGAAAAAGAAGTAGCAGCAAAAACATCAAAGGTTCCTTTAGAAGCAGTGCCTTTAGTAGTCATCCCTATAACTCAAACTTATAGAGCAAGTACTGCAGATGGAGTTGAGAAACTCACCAAAGCAGTTCAAAATATTTCCATTCAAGAAGAGGAGATAAATAAATCGTAGGATCAGGTAAAATTATTGCAATTTCAGAAATCTAATGTTGAAATTTCACATGGAGTTGATGCACAAAGAGCCAAAAAGTTAATTGAGAGGTTGTAGAAAGATAAAAAAGAGTCAGCCATTGGAAATACTTTGGGCCAAGTGAAAGAGACAATTTGGGCAGATAGCATGGAATATCTTAATACAGAAGGAAAATGAGGCTATTACAACAATCAAAGCACAGTTGGGAGACAAACCTGCAATAGCAAACAACATCATCAAGTTTATGAATGCAAAGAATGGGTATGAGCAGGATGATTTGGGCATTGATGACAGAACAGAAACAATCCTAGAAGTGAAGAAGGTGCTTACAAAGAAAATTTTGATTCTTCAGCTTGAGGAGAAGTGTCACAGTTTGCAGACCACAATTCAGAGATTTTTCAGCAGAATAGAGCCTCTGACATAGAAAGGGTTTCCTTCTCTATTTGTGATTAATGATAAATTGATGAACAAAGATGATTATTGGAGAATACTGAAGGAAATTTCAAGAGATACTACCAATTTTCCAAATATCAAAGGCACATACACAGGAAGGTCACTGTTGGGAACCCTGAGTAATGACTTTTACATTCACTATGAGATCAAACATATCTTTGTGGTGAGGCCCACTTTTGCTAAATACACTAAAGCAGATGAATTTTATCATAAGGTAATGAAACTTGTCATCCTTGATAAAGAATGTCGGGAAAAGTTGTGTGAATTTTAGGAGTAACTAGTAAAAACAGAAAGTCAAATCTCTGTCAGATCAGCAGTCAACTTACAGCCATCACAACCCACAAATATCTTCTTCAGCAACAGTTTTTAGTTATAGCAATGCCAGCACAGCAAAATCGAATTTATTTCCATGGTTGCAGTTAGAATTTTGTTAGCAAATAAAGCGCTATCTCTTAAGATAGCCTTTAATGTAACTGTTGTAATTTTTATTTTCTATAAAGACTTCATTGTACGAAGTATTGTTGTTGGATAATCGAGTTTTTGAGAGTCTGTGTATTACTGTGGACCTATATTAATGAAATCAAAGGATTTGCAGCAAATTTTTGTGAGATTCATGTGGTATTTCTTTTGAGCACTATGTTTTTCTATGTTATTTCATTTCCATTTCATTTTTTATGTAAAAATCTTATCAGTTTATAAACAGGGTTCAATTATGTGTTCTGTTTATTAGGATTTTTACAGCGTGTATTTTCTTCTGATGAATGAATTCAGTAAAATTATCATTCAAACCCCTACCTTTTTCTACCACTATACATCAATGACAAATTAATTGTGTTCAAATAGTTTGCATATCTTGCCTTACTCTGTTCTCTACAATTCAGCCTTTGAAATTAGTTTTAGCTTCACTGATTATAATTTTTTCTAGCAAACAAATTATTAAACAAATTTTAAAACATATCAACTCATATCTAGCCTAAAATCTGGCACTTGGCCTAAAATTGAATATTTAAAAAGTGACTCAGAGAGAGCCCTCAATGGTTAGGTAGGGCTAGCTACCTAGCTAAAAGTTGGTTTGTGGTTACCTTTCTTCACTCTGATTTTCAGCCTAGGAAGTTGAGGAGAGTGATAACATACTCCATCCTTCAAACTGACACCTCAAATAGACTACAACCATGAGTTATAATGCCATATAAAATTTTGACAACTAGCCTTTCTCGAGATTCTTTGCAGCATGGATGTTGGACTTCAAGGCCAATGCCAAAATGCTTCCCTAGTTGAATATAGTCCATGAGGTGGATACCACGTACATTATGGGGACCCATGCTTGTTCTGGTAGCTTATGACGTCAAAATATATTTGGTTGACCCCTTAAAATCTAATAGCCACCTAGTGTTTAAAAACTCTTCTCATTCTGATAGCTTATAATAAGAGGTGATGTCGGTAGCACTAAAATAAGTAAAGGCCTCACCTATATGCTTCCTAATAACCCAACAGTATTCATGAGTGTTTTTTGATATCCAATCTATATTTTTTGAACATGGGAAGACCAGAGGGTGTGAAGATACCTCCTAACATTGATGTACACCCTAAAATATTCTTAGTCTTGAGGGATTTCCTTCTTTGTGAACTCTGAGTAGATGTCCCACCATGTGATTAAATTTTATGCTTTTGTTAATGTTTCAAATTCTATCACTATAGTTTGGTGGTGGAGGTGGACTTTCTACGATCCCTTGGATGTTTCTCTCTGCACTCTTGTGGGAGGCTTTGACTATTGGTGACGCAATTTCTCTAGAGAAGGATGATATAGATATGCATTCAAGATCAATGTCACCTGAAATTTTGAACAAACAATCCCAACATGAAAGATAAAACATAAATAATATTTACAAGAGAAAAAACTTGTAAACTGGATTTCGGGGGTGTAAGGAGCAAGACAAGTACTTGAGTCACAAAGGTGGCTTATAAGTAGGTCGCAGGGTCACAATATTAGGGATTCACAACAAAAAGAGACCATTAGAAGGGTGAATTTTCGACCTAATCCCTTGAAGAGGCTAGGGGTCACTAGGTCACAGGACTAATGAGGTCATAGGGATGAGGTCATAGGATTTTTGGGGTCGCCAAATTGAAAAATAGTTAGGTCGCATATTCTTGATTTAACCTCTCGCATGATTATGCAACCTCGCCACTTGGAGGTTTTGAAGACAATAGTAGGGTGAATGGATATCGTGAGGTCACTGAGGCAACTGGGTCTGTAAGTCACCACACAATGGAAATCGTGTTGGGAAGAAGTTGTGAACTAGGGTTTTTTTGGGTAACTGGGTGATTAAATGAAGGGATCAGATGGAGGAGTGAATTTCTTAGGTCAGTTATGAGCTATGAAGGCGAGAGGAAATGAATTTTGTTGAATGGGAAACACTATGAGCAAGGAGAGGTAAAAAAGTCCATGCACAACATCTCAAGAAATAGGGGAAGGGTTTTTCCTTCTTTGGATCATTCATGGGCCTAAATAATGCGTTGAGGACAAGGAAAATAAGGTAAAATGGAAGATGCAGGGGCCAAGGCTATGAATAAGACACCTGGAAAATTCAATGATTGCAAAGGAAGTTGAAATGATGCTTACCTAGAGAGAGCAATTGCACGATCACTAGGTCACCAAAATCTCATGCTTTGAGTACTCCAAACAATTGACAAATGATAGATGAGGGTGACATATATATAAAAAGGGTCTCCAGGGTTTTCACGTGCAATGAGTGGAGGTCATTGAGTCACAAGTCATTGAGGGTCGCGAGTGAGGAAACTTCGTATGGTGCGACCTAGCGACCCTACAACCAGGTGAGTAAATTCCCAAACAAGGTTTTTAGGTCGCAAGTCAGGCCAGGTCATGAGAATGAAAGGAAATAACCATGTGACTAGGCTACCTGCAGTGTAAATCTTGGTGAGAATTACAGGGTGTGAGGTCACTAAACTTAAGAGATCCAGGTTTTTGTGACTCGATGACTATGCGACTAAGTGATTTGGGTAAAACGAGGTGTGATGGAAAGGGTCGCAAGTCGCATATTTTAAGTTGATGATAAGGTATCCAAATGCGACTTGCAACTTTGGGAGAAACTTAAGCTAAAAATTGTAAATATAAATTTTCCCAAGTGCTGGAGGAAAACCTGACTCGGTACCAAGGTTGTGAAAACTTGACATGATGCAGACGAAGGTCAAAATTTCAATGAGGAGGGGGCTCCAAATTTTGAAGTGGGTCAAATTTTGGGGTTGTTGTAGCAGCTATAACACATTCATATGTTGATATGTCAATATGTCAATATCCAAGTGTGCTAGTATCTTGATATGGAAATACTTGGATATTAGGGATTTCATTATATCCATAATTCCTTGCAGTTTTCCAACACCTCGATACCTAAATACATCAATTAATGCACACATAAAAAAAATTATTATCATCAAGTGCTATCCCATCAAATTGGGTCATGCCATATGAAGGTTTCTCAAAGGCATTTCTTTTGATTCTTTTGGGGCCTAGTGTTCCAATAAGCCCCTCCTAAAACTTGGCTCTTAGTCACAGCTCCCATCGAGCTATGTGAATAAGGACTATGTCCGAGATTCAACAAACTAGAAATTTCAAATAAAACTTAGAAATTTCTACCCAATTACTTTTGATACTCCTCATTGGGAGTAGGGGGAGAAGTCCCTACTATTATATCCACCACTAGTCTATAAAGGAATAGTCTTATTGCAACATCCTTAAAGAGATTGGACATTCATACCAATCCTACAAGTTTCACTTCACCATTATAATATAAATAGTAATTCAAATTAACAACTTTCATAAAATATTAAATAAATGTGTCCATCACAATCAAGGTTTCCATTACAGACAACATTCATATAATGCACACCAACATTCAAGAAAGCCATTGTATTTACTCAACACACTAATCATACATATACAATATGACAAGTACACATATTCCCACCTACCATTACATACACATAGTGTATCCAACATAATATTTAAACATGAAACATTAAACAACATTTTCATTTTATTTCCAAGGAAGGAATACACTCATTTGTTCCACCACAATTTTCTTGAAACTAAATAAGGGAAAACAACTCTTCAACCAATCATAAGCATAACTACACTATAATTTTCTTGTCAATAGCCATCCTCCAACCAGATCCAATGTCTATAGGATTCTTCTCTCGAGGAGCTTCAATAAAGTTTTAATTCAGGGTATAGAGTTTGAAGTCCAATCTCCTTCACTTGCGGCAAACAAGAGTATTGTCACTCCAACACTAAGTATGGGTTATTCACCAAACAAATTATGTACATCTAGGGCCTGGACAACACAAAAGGATATCCTTTACCACTTCCCATGGTCCCTCAATGATTCTCCCTCCCCTCAATGCTCATTTTGCATAATACAACAAAAAAACTAAGTTCCTCTCAGGTTACCTAACTTAATTTTAATATTCCTCAAGGGTGTCTAGTCACAATTAAAATAGGGAATCTCTCATATTCCTACCATGATTCAAGAGGTATTTTTATTCCTCTATCATATTCACTCTTGTATAGCCCCTAGAATCCAAAATCTACAAACAATTTTTCAAGTCGCTAGGTCATGATGGGTTCTAGGTTCTTTTCACCACACAACATAACTCTTCCATCACTCCATTAGCTAAAATCTCCTATTTTTCTCGCAATAAATTCATTTTTCCTCATGAGAGTTATCTAGGGTCCCTCCTTTGGTTGTAAAGTTTGTTAGGGCTTGCCACATGGTAAGTATCCCTTGCTTGGGGTAGTTTGGTATCTCCTCCCGCATCTCTCTCATAACTGCTTAGTATTTAAGTAGTTCAATTTGAACATCAAGGGTTAGAATAATTAATTGAAGATAGTATACTTCCCAATCCCCCTTATATGCCTTCCTAAAGCAAGTTATCCTTTAAAAACTTTGGATTCACATATGCTTATCCTCCTCTTTAGCTTTAGATATTTATAATTAATTTTAATAGGATATTTACACCAAATATTGTTTGCATGATATTCATGTTTGCGCTCCATCATTACCATCTTTCAATTAAATCTACAAAATTTAGGGATTAGGAAAGGGATATTGTAATCCCCTCCCCCATAAAGAAACATTGTCCTTTATGTTCTATTATTCGTAGAACTGGATTTATATAGGGAAAAAAAATGGGTATTTTTTCTTCATGATATCCTCTAGTTCTCATGTTTCTTCATATGCATGAAATTACCTTCATTACACCTTAACCTACGTGATGACTCAATTCTAGAGCATGGTATACCTCCTGTTAAGTATCCACTAAGTTTTTGACTGGAAATCTCCTTTAGATTCCACTCGTATCAAATCCCATCAATAATATGATTAGCATCATATATATATATTTAAGCAAGGATATATGAAATGCATCATGTACCTTCTCTACTGAAGGAAAGGAAATTTGGTATGTTGTTGGCCCCACTAGGCTCCAAAATTTAGAAGGGTCCTTAGTATCTTGGTGCTAACTTGGCACAAAATCCCACTTTTAAGGAACTTTTCTTTGGCTAGATCCAGAGATATATATGTTCTCCTACTCAAGATTCCTTATGAATTTTTTTTTGGTCCACGTAACTCTTTTTTCAATGTTGAGCTACCCTCAATTTATGCCCTATTTTAATTATTTCATTTTCCATTTCCTTTAATATTTGGCCGAATTTTGATTATCCAAATTTATTGGGATATTTCACTTCTTGCCATATAGGGCTTCAAAATGGCTCATCTTTAACAACTCTTGATAGTCAATATTATAAGAAAACTCTACTAGTGGTGAATTCTTACCTCTTGGCTTGGTGTAAAACATACATCCTAAGAATCTCTTCCAATACTCTATTCACCCTTTCTATATTTCCATAAGCTTTAGGGTGATAGGTTTTTCTAAATGCTAACTGGGTTCCAAAACAATAAATGAGACTTTCCAAAAATTTGATTTAATCTTTGTATCTTAATCATATATGACCTTATTGGGAATTTTGTGCAACATGAAAATATCCTTTATAAAAAAATGGGAAATATCAACCACTTTCTAAGTAGACCTCACGAGTATAAAGTGATCTACCTTTCTCAACCTATCCAACACCACCATGAGTACAACACACTACTTGGGGATTCTTAGTAGACCAGTGATTAAATCCATTGAGATAACTACCACTTTGGAATTGTATTCGCTGCAAAAATCTCGTTGGGTGTTTGCATTCAAATTTGACTTGTTGGCATTCTAAACATCTAGTAATGTATTCAACAATTTCTCTCTCCATCCTCAGCCAATAATACAATTTTATGGTTGTCATTATCATCTTTTGATATCCTAGGTGACCTACATATGGTCTTCTACGAAACTCATACATGTTGAGCTTCTTTAAGTCAACTATATCAGGAATGTATAATATGCCTATGTACATTAACATTCACCTTCAATTAGTTGATATTTTTCTCCTATTGGGCACTTGGGCTCTTGTTGAAACCACTTACTTATATGCTAGAATTTTTCACCAACATGTATCACTTCTCAAATTATTTCCTTGATGTTTGTCTCACATGTAGTAATGGTTTCCATGTGTACTTCTTGCATGCTTCTACTGAGTGCATTGCCCGCCTAATTTTCTTTGCCCTTGATACGTTTGATATCAAAATCAAACACACTGATAATTAACAACCACCTACCTTACCTGGCATTCAATCGAAGTTGATTAAACAAATACTTCATGCTGTTGTGATATGTCATTAAGATGAATTTATTTCCAAGGAAGTAGTGCCTCCACATTTTTAAGGTGTGCACTATGGCTGCAACCTCCAAATCATGTGTTACTTCTCTCATGCTAATTTAATTTCCTACACTCATACCTAATCACATTTCCATCCTACACGAGAAGCTCAATTATTCCCCTCTTACAATAATTAGTGCAAACCAATAAGTATTTATTCGGATCTATGATATTTAGGATAAAGGCATGTGTCAGAAGGTGCTTCAGTTTTTCAAAACTTGTTATGTACTCTAATGTCCAATGAAATCTCACTCCCTTCTCAATGTTATAATTAGGTTCCCAGCCTTCAAGAATCCTTGAATGAATCTCCTGTAATATCCTACTAACCCTGTAAAACATCATAATTTTATTATATTCCTAGCAACAATCCACTCTAGTATGGCCTTGATCTTTTTAGGATCAACTGCTACTCCTTTTCTTGAGATAACATGACCCAAATATTGCATTTGTGATTAGAAGAAGTAGCATTTAATCAATTCAAGATATATTTGATGCTCTTGCAATACTTGTAACATGGCATTGAGGTGCTCTCCATGCTCATATTTATTCTTCAAATATACTAGGATGCCATAATTAAGAAAAGCTAATATAAACTTATCCAAGTATTTGTTGAGAAAATTATTCGTAAGGCACATAAATGTGGTTGGCACATTTTTCAACCCAAACAACACAACCATGAACTCATAGTGTCCAATTAGTCCTTAATACAGTCTTGCAGATATCTCCATCCTTGATCTAGCCTTGATGATACCCTGATCTCAGTTCTATTTTTGAAAACATTGTGGCTCCTCTTAGCTAGTCAACTAGATCATAAATTCTAGGAAACGGTTACTTGATTTTAATAGTTATTTTATTCAAATGTGTATATTCAACACACAACCACAATGGTACCATCCTTTTTCTTCGCAATCAATGCTAGATCTCACCAAGGAAACACACTGAATCTAATGTACCTTTTTTCCAACATTTCTTTCAGTTGTATCTTCAGCTCCACCAACATAGGTGCGCTCATTATATAATGCATCCTAGAAACAAGCATTATTCCTAGAATGAGCTTTATAAATAAATCAATGTCCCTCTTGGGTGGAAATCTGGGTATCTTTATATGGAATACACCATTGTATTCCTATGGGGTGATATTCAATATTCAACTCATTATCCCCAACTGAACTTGTCACTTGTATGGCATACAAGGGGCATCCCTTTCTACAATATTTCTTTAATTATAGAGCTGAAAATTTGTCTCACATATACAATATTTCTCACTCTTCAAAGTATCAATTTTACCCTATGTGTTGCAAACCAATCCATGTTGATTAGTAGGTCATATGACCCCAACAGAAATAAATTTGAAGTTGTTTGTGTAGGTATGCCACTCATCTAACCTTGGCATCATTCAATAGAATTATTGATGTTAGAGCATCATAAAAAAAATATTTATTTTTCTAAGAAGATTTTATAGGATTCTATATTTAGTTTCTTTATAATATAAGGAAAAAAAAAACTAGAAACAATTTGTTTCTAGAAAAAACATGATCATAGAATCCTAAAATCAAGAGGATTTTTCTTGCTTTCCTCCAAAAATTAGAGGATATTAAACATCTCTCGAGAACTCTAGATATTTAATTCTCAAGTATAAATAAGATTATAATCCTTTTCCAGAAACAATGAAAGGTTTCAGGCCTTTAATAAAACATGTTTTAAGGGTTTTTTTATTTATTCGAGTACTCTATGTTATCATTTTGGTATAGGTTCTATAGTGGAAATATGCTATCATTTCGCTATCAAATCAGGTGTAATTTATCTTCATAAAGTAGAGAGAAGATCATGAAAACGAGAGAAAAGTTGTTTCCATGAATAAAATCATCCAAGGGTCTAAATATTTTGTGGATTGTTGTAGTCCATGTGACAGAGATATAGCCCACCATATTTGATCATTGAAAGAGACTTGTGCAACACTCGTTTGCAAAGTTGCTATCATATCCCCCCATCGCATGTCACGATATTTCCACTTAGTTCAATTTCTATTCGCTTGGAGCCACAATTAATCAAGTTACGTGGTGTAAGAGGAATGGCCAATGCTTTTTGAAGGTGTCATATTCGTTGGACGACCACAAAGAGCTAGCCATAGAATTTTGAATTTACAAATAATTAGTTTCGGAGGCTACAAGAGTGTGAGGAGATGCTTTTTCTTCTGAGCACATACAATTCTAACTAGGATGATAAATTTTAAGTAGATGAGGCCATTGAAAGGCACAAGAATGTAAAAATTGCTCAGAAAATTTTGTTGAATAATATCAAAATTCATGTTCTCCTTTGAGACGAAATGTTTAAAGAAAAACATGTGATTGTAAGCAAGAACGGTTGTTCCCTATTAGAGACATGATATTCCAAATAAATTTTAGTTATGAATAATTAAAACTTGGAAATTCATGCCCCAAATCCAGATAGAAGTCAATGAATTAGAATTTGCAAGGCAGGGTTTATTATTTGAGAAGCAATGTGTTAATGTAACATAGGGAGTGGCATAGATGTATTATTCTTTGAGGAATGCAATACTTTGGGTAGTGTCAGAACATCAAACATTTTGGGTTAAGCTAAAAATAGAGTTTAAAATAAGGAGTTGTTTTAGTTAAGCAGGCTAATATGCTTACAATAAGGAATTTTTTTATGTTATGCTTTGTCGCTAATAATATCTCATCAAGTTACTAAAACATTTTATGGATTATGTAAGGAGATGTATGAGAGTGTTATAGCTTCCTTTTTAAATTTTCTTAGAGATATATTGTGCCTTTTGTAATCTTTGTAATATTTGATTAAGGTGTCGTGAAGTTTTTACTACTTATTTTAAAATTAATAATATTAAAAAAAAATTAAAAATAAAAATAAAAAACAAAATAAAATAAAATTTGAAGTTGTGAATCATTTATTAAAAGTAGTTTATCAAAAAAAAGATGGCACATAAAGTTCGAGGAGCAACAGTAAGGTGAGGAGGACTAGTTGCAAACCAAGCCTTTCATGATGAAGTATGAACAATGTGAACAATGCTCAAGGCCATGGATATTATGCAAAGGAGAGATGTTGTGATTGGTGATGTTAGTGAAGAAGAAGCCTACAAAGAAGAAGAAGAAGGAAGATACACTAGAAGAAAAAATTCCAAATATGATTTCCAATCTAAGTACCAAACCAAGGATGGAAGTGCCCATGTATGAGAGAAACCTAAATGTTGAAGATTTAATCGATTGGATCAATGTTATGGATAAATACTTCAAATATGAAAATTTAGCCGAAGATAAGAAGGTGAAATTTGTAGTAAACAGATGTAACAGCCTGAGGTTAAAGTTTCATCTAATAAAGGATATTAAAGGAAAAGAAAAATAATACCAAGGTCATGGGACACTTATTCCAAGTTGAATGTTGGGTAAACATCATAGTGGGCATCACTTGTGATTTATTAATGGCTATGGAAATTGGCAAATACAATGGAAAAGGCAAAGAGACAATAAATGATATTTAATCATTCAAATAAAGGGAATGAAGAGAAAAGGAAGGTGAAGAGACAAAAATATGCATGCAAGGAAATTAGAGGGGAAAATGAAGGAAAATGAAGAAAAGGGAGATCAATGATAAAAAGGCATTAGAGAAATAGTTCACAACTTTTTCTCAGCTTTTGTTAGTTCAGTGTTGGCTCTCTCCTTTCATTTTATCTCTCATACACTTGCACACTTAGAGTATTCTTGGAGAATTTTGGAATTCATTTATATTTGGAGAAGAAAAGAAAGGGAGCGCAAGGAGAAGGTTAGATCAACAACTTCAATAGGAAGATTTTGTAGGTAATATGTTGCATATGTGATTTCCTGGTTGAGATGTGAATGCATGGAACATGCATTTGTTTATTTTTTTCAGTTGATTTCATTAGAATGGGTTTTTCCTGGATTGACAATGTTTTCATCCTTGCCTCTCCATTTCCTCGATAGCCATGGTGTGATGGGATTCATTCTTATTTGAGCTTTGGATTGTCGGGATATTTTGAAATTAGTTGATGTGGTCTCAGGAAAATCCCGAGGGTTGGGGGTGGAGATGGTTTTCTCCTAGAAGCCCTCAACAAGTGGGTGGAGACAGGAAAATTCCTCAAGGTATAGTGAATAAATTCTGAGGAATCCAAGCTTGGCTTGGTTTTTTGATCTCGAGACTGGTTTAGGTGATATCACAATATGTTGAGGGTGGACATGGTTTAACCTCTGGAGTCCATGTTTGGTTATGTCTTGGTTTATCCCATGAGATCCCACATTCATGCTTGTAATATGGCATGGGGGTGATTGGCTAAAATAAATATTTGGTTTAGCCCAATCTATGGTCGGGTATTACATGGAATTCCTTGACGTAGTTGGCTTTTGCATAAGTTAATATGAGTTATTATTCTAATGTAATTAATGAGCACATTTTGATTTCATGGTTTTGTTTTCACTGCTACAACACCCTCCAAAATTTTGTCCTATGCTAAAATTTGGAGCCTTCCTTGGTCTCATACATTGTCATCGCAAATATTAAAACTCATTCCATTTCTTTTATTGATGTTTTTTGGTCCCTTTGCACAATAGAAAAAATTCATCTTTTTGCATGTTAGTTGTCGCACAATGTTTATAAGCCTTTTTTGGTGGTTTCAAGAGGTCATCTTTGTGTAAATGAGTTTTTATAACCATGTAAACATATGTCGCACTCATTTCCAAAGTTTTAAGCATTATCTCACAAGTGTCATCACAAAGTGTGTCTTAAGTGTCGCACTTGTCATAAGTTGTCGTAAAGTTGTCGCACTGAGGGAAATGCATTTTTCATGTGTCACGGATGATCTATGTTGTTGTGTCATCAAGTATTATAAGTGTGTGATCACATTCAAACTCTTATCATTGTTCACATCAACATCACTCATCCCACACTTAGCCATTTCTAAAAGTCTTCCCGACCAAGCAACCTAGCTTCACCCTGCTTCTTGAACTGTAAATTGTGCAGTCTCAATCCTCTAGCTGTGATATTTCCTCTTGGCACTATGCAATGTGTAGTTCCTGCCTCCCAATATTGTTGCATTATGCAATTCTAGTTCTCAAGGCCCAAACTTGGCTCTTAGAATTGTGCAATACCTCCTCCCAACCTAGCCTCAAATACACATTGCAAAATCACTAGCCTCAAGCTCATCCCTTGAGCCCCTGAGCTACGTAATTACACAATGACACAGCCTCCTTTGTCTCTCGAAACTGTGAAAATTGATGATCCAGTTTCCATTACCTCATCCTGTCACACTAACCTCCAGATATTGTATATTTCTCTCCCTCGATCCTGCCTAAACTGCACATTACACAGTCTCAAGGCTCAAGGCTCACCCCTGACTACTTGAATTGCACAGTCATTGAGCCCCTCTCCCAGCTTTTCATCTAGTTCCGGCTTAGTTAATGGATCAATATGCACTATCTTAGACTAGGGGTTTTTTGAACTGATGTCTTCTCATCATGAGTGAATTGCAGATGCAGGTACCTTATCATAACATGGTGATATGATGAAGAATGAGATGAAGAATGGAACATGTTGAAAGACATATTTGTAGCTGAGAATGCAAAATTATCAACTGATAGAAATAAAAGGGACATCAGTTTGCGATCACAACTCAAGACTTGAGATCATTGAAGATTCCTTATCACCAAACCATGCAGAGTTGTAAATAAAATAATTCTCAAGAAAACACTCAACACATAACTGCAGCAATGGCTTGACATTGCCACATCATCAAGAAATCCATGTCAGCAGTGTCATGTCATGAGTTGTCACATGCCACACTATATTTTTCATTATGTAAATTATGTTTTGAAAATGTATTGCAAAAGTGGAAGTCCAAAGGACATGTATGAAATATGAAGAGTCATGTAAAGTTTAAAATTCATAGAAAGTCAAAAAATCATGAGGGTAAATTAAGGGTCACAAGGAAGGTGAAGCATTACCTCCTCATTGTTATATATACACCCTCATTATAAGATCAAAGGACTTTTCACTTTGGCTCCTCCTGCAAGGCATTAGAGAGATAAGCTAGTTCTTTTGGGGAGCAAGGAGTGACTCCAATGACTATTGGAGCTAGTGGTGTTCATTGTATACACGTGTCTTGGATCTTTTTCTTAATAACAGAAGCCTTCAAGGCTAACATGTTCTTCATGCATGGATTATCAATGTTTGTAAGATTATTTTGCGGATGTTTGTACTTCATATTTGCTTTCATCTGTGCTAAATTAGTTGAAATATTTCGGTTATTTTAGTACTTATCTTATTGAGAATGTGTTGTAATGGTTGTTATTCATGTCCCATCCTTATGGACTATTCTGCATAATAATAGACAAATCCTTATCATTCATTGTTTGTAATGGTCGTCACATCTCTTGTGGATTATTTCGTTGGATTTTAGACGTATCATTCTTGTTTGCGTGTGTCTCTAATAGGGTGGTACTATTACCTCTCTCTTAGAGGCTCGCTTTTCTCCATCCCTCCACAGTAGAAGAACTTTGACACACCTACAACCCAACACTCACCAGGCACGCCTTCTTTCTTTTCAAAGGCACCATTGCATCCCTCTCTCTTGCTGACGGTAAGAGCCAAGGAAAATCTTTAATAAATCAACAATCAGGCCATATTCCATATGGGGATCCTATCCCAAATGGTGTGAGGTCTAATTGGGACCACATATTAGGGAGACCCCTTAAATTTTGGCGGGTCCAACAAACTTAACATTCCTGATGCTAGAAGGAGGGCATCTAATTTTTTATGGCTAATAACCTCACCAACCCTGATATTACATCTTCTAGTCAAGGCAACAACATTCCCAACACCTCCCCTACTCACATTCCTGAAGTTGGTGAATCTTATGATCCTGATCTTGTACAAACTTGTGAAATATTTTACAATCATATTCGGGCCATCTGTCCTGTAACCCATCAATTTGAAAAAGCTATTGGATTGAATCTGGGAGTACACAACCTTCCTTATTTTCCGAAAAAGAACCCAACCACCCCTACTGGGATAGTTTTTTATACTATTGAAGAATTGGTTTTCACCACCCTTGAAGAATTAGCATTGACTATGGAGAATGTAGAGAAGTCGTAACAACACCACTATACAACAGTGGTGATGAAGAGAACGATTTACTCTCAGACGATACTTTCCGTGGGTTGGGCAGTGAAGAAGAAGAGGAAGAGTAACCATCAGATTCTGATAAAGAGGAAGAGGACAATTACGAATATATGGAGAACCAAGATCTGGATTGGATGTCTCATAGCCCACTGACACTTTTGTATGTTCTACACAAGATGCCAAGGGATCTGGAAAAAATTTTAATGAAGTACGACCCTAACAAAGAAACGAAAGCGAAGGAACATTTATACAACTTCTACCTACATATACAAATGCTAGAGGCATGCTATAATGATGTTGCATGAAAAAATTTTCCATGCACCTTAGATGGTAGAGTAGTTATGTGGTATTATATTCTTCCTCTGAATTCCATACAAAATTTGAAGGGGTTTAAGAAGATTTTTCTTGAAACTTTTGTTGATGAGAAAACCCCCACCATGTTGTTAAAAGTGTTGGGAAACCTCAAGATGGAGCAAAAATAAAACATGAAAGATTTTAGTCATAGGTTTAATCGTATTTTGAATCAATTCCCAAAAAACATAAAACCTCACGACTCCATCACCATCTATTACTACACATCTTCCTTTCCAACAAGCATTGTGTAGTTTGTGAAGAGAATAGGGAAAGAAAATCTTGCAGAAAACTATGAAGAGGAAATCATGGTTGAAAAGGACTTGCATGAGATTTGGGTCATTGTAGATGATGAACCGGTAAAACGCTCCAAAGGCAGGGGAAAAAGGTCTCAGGCCTCTATTAGCAAGGCCAAGGAGAAAGAAGTTTTCGATCTTGAGAGCTTGACCTACACCATCAAGGCTCTGTCAAATCAGTTGGAAAAATTGAAGTAAATGTCAATTGAGACCATTGTTAGCAGCAAGCCTCCCAAATTTAACATCCTGAGAAGGGATACCAACTCTGGCAGTAGCAACAATCAACGGGCCAAGTTTGCGCAAAATTGGAACGTTGTGTTGAATGTTGAGAGTATGGGCATGGACTAGTAGTCTTAATTTCACCAAGAATGTCATTCAGAAAAGACGTTCCCACATTGGAACCACAACATGAATGCTCTTGTTGCGCATTTTATTGATACAGTACTTTCTGATGAGTAGATTGAGCCTGCGAAAGAAAAATAAGAGATTTTTCAACCAAAGAAAATCCTAATGTGAGGCATGCAGTGAACACATTCAGTTGTGTACTCATAGCCAGTAATAGCATTATCAAAAAATAGCCATTGTGTGATGGTCTAACCCAGAAGAATAAGAACTGGTATAACTTGAGAAGCCAAGGGTCGGCCACTGAACAATAGTTGACAAAGCAAAAATTTAAAGAGTATTTGTTGAGGAAAATTAGTTCACCCATCAACTCAACACAAAACACTCAGAGAAAGCATGGAAATGTATCCACAACAAAAATTACTTCCGCAAGAAGTAAGAGCAAGTCTACCACTCGCGAAGTCGTAGACCAAGTTACTCCTCCAGACACTTCATCAATCTCTCTCGCACTGGATTACAACATAGTTGAGAATATGAAGAAATCTCACGTGGATATTTCACTTTTCGAAATGACAAAGATTGTGACCCAGTGGGACATGATCCTACGTGCACTTGGATAATTTGCCTCACGTAACAATGCTTCTTCACATTAGGGATCGGGTACATCCTATGGTCCCTCGAATATGTTCTTAATTATTTAACGATATATATAAACACACTCTGCCCTCCCTTTTGACATTTGAAATTTTCAATTATAATGTACACAATTTCTTAGTTGATTTCGGTGCGTCGGTGAATGTGATGCCATTATTTGTCACAAATAAAATCAACGCATAATGGGATAAAACATATGCAAAGATCATTCCTCTGGACAAGACCCTTGTCCATGCGATTGGTGCACTCAGGAATATGCTTATTTTCTTATCGGCTGATGACTGAGTTAACCGATGTATAAATATAGTAATTATGGACATTCCGGAAGCATATAGTGTATTGTTGATCAGGGACTAGTCCAACAAGATTCAAGGGTATTTTGCTATGGACTAGTCACATTTATGGCATCCATTCAAGGGTAGAAACAATTAGATCCGGGTGAAATCATAGGGTACATGAAACACACTGTTACTCTTTTCGATGGTAAGAATGAACTAATGGGTTCGCAGATCTAATATGTGGAAATTGCTTCTTGGAAAATTATATGGGGTTTTATCTCACTTAGCCATCCCCAATTCCACTAGACACACAGTTGGATCTCCTTCCTAGTCCAACTAGTGAAAATGAAATTTGTACAATTAGTAGTAGTAGTAATAATAGTACTAATGTAGCACATAGTCCTTGTGTTATTGTTTGTCAGTCACCAGTGATCAAATGTACTCTTTCAAGTTTAGTTGATAGGTTCCTAGGTCAAATTTTATAGTTTCAAATAAGTTTTCAAATAAAATTTGATCATTAGTTGTTGTCTAGGTCATGCTACTCCCTCCACTTGCTCATATTATCATTACTCATCATGGTCATGTCTTTATTTAAGTGTCTTAGGTCATGAAAAATTTAACATGTCATCATTTAGGTCGTGGTCTACGGTTTCACTTGACTTGTCATTAGATTGTCATAAAAAGAAAGAAAGAGTCATGTCCATCACTTGAGTCACCATTAAAGGGAGTTAGCAACTTAGGAAAAAAAAATCAATAAAGGTAAATGTAATATTTTCATTTCAAAAGACTATAATGACTATGTTGCAATCCTATCATTCAGTTTTTCAAAAAGATCAATGATGTCACCTCCATGAATTAAGCAAAAATCGACCTCCAGCTTCTAAAATACCATTCAAAGAATTCAAATTATTCTTTTCACTTTCATTGAGCACCTCTTCATCATTGAGCATCATCCCAGCCACCAGAGCATCAAAATTCATCCTCAAAGCACAAGTTTACCTCCTACATTGCACTTCTAGCTCACTTGCTGCACTTTTGAAATTGGAGGCCAAAAACAAGAGGATTAACCACGCAAAAATAACAAGAAACTGAATTATCCCCTCCCTTAGGTCAACAGGATTTTGATGATTTGATTGTTTCTGAGATTGAACAAGACAAAGAGTTCTGGATTGAAAAGGTAAATGAGAATCTAGATAAACTCTTGAAGAAGGAAAATAGAAACAACAACCTCCAAAGGCACATGGCGAGACACTACTTCACCAGGAACGAAAATGCCAAGATCAGGGTTAAGAATTTGAAGAAGAAGCTTAAAGAAACCCTAATCAAGATAAAGAAGAAGGAAAACTTGGATTTACTGGTTGAGGCATCTTTAGCTATCTAGATCATCATTCAAGGATGCTAAGGATCAAATTTCAGTAAGTTTTGAGCATTTTTTATATGTTTTTGGATTTTTGGGAAATTTTGGCAATTTCAATTATACAGAAGCATAGCGTGGCCACGCTACGCTTTTTCTCAGGGGCTCCAATGGAGGTCATCCTTGCAAGTATGGATGGATTTTGATGTGTACATACCAGATATGCCTTTGTTTTTGTATGACAGTTACTAGTTTTGGAGGAAAACTTAGAAAACACCCCAAATTTCATGTTTCTGCCACTGTTTTTCAACCCATGATACGCTTCTAGAGTAACCTTTGGGAAATGAATTTTTGAGTGTCTTACAGGAAGTATTTTGCAATTTTCAAGGTTCAGTTGGCTAGAGGAAATCGAGTACTACCTTATCCAACCTTCAAATCAGCAAATAGATGCATAAAAGCCACCTCAAAATCCCCTCCAAGTGCATGCTATGCTTATGTCAAACCATGCTACGTTTCTGCCAGGCATGCTACGTTTCTATGTAGAAGTATTTCTGGACAGGTGTCAGTCAAAAAAAGTTCAAAGATTCGAGGTAACAATTGTCTCATGAGTTGTTTCATGGTTAATGAATTTTATTTATTCTCCTCATTGTTGAGGTACCTTGTAATTAATCAAAGAGACAAAGACTCCTACTTGTTAGCTAAAATAGGGGAGATTGTTTCTAACTTCCCTAAAAACTAGGCAATGACTCTTTAGGTGATTTAATTAATTTTTTTGGATCAGGTTTTGACCCATTAAGGTGGAATCTTGTCTATTTTTCTATATGTACTCAAACCCAAATCATTTTAGAAGTTGGATAGTAGATAATTACAGTGTGGAGCTTATGTACATCTTTCTACAGTGATATCAAAGACATGTTGCAGCTATAATTTTGGGACTCTAGTGGTATGCTTATTGGCATTTTTTTTTCTCGGTGTTACCATCAAATTGAATTTTTATTCTTTATTGCAATCACATGTATGCTTTCATATGATGATCTTATGAGTCTTTAAGCAGAATTATTACTTTTGTGCTCTGTTTAATGATATTTTCATGTATCTGTTCTATTTCTTCTGATGAATGAAATCATAGCAATATGTTCATTCTGATTCTTCCTTTCTCAAACCCTATACCATAATGACAATATAAATATGTTTCAAAGAATACCTACCTAGCCTCATTTTGCATCTCTACAGCTGGTCATTTGAAACCTGACCTTGAAACCTTGACCTAGTTCCTAGACTAACACTTTCTATCCAGCAAATTCAAAACAAAACCATAATCAAAATTAATGATCTTATATCTACCCTAAGATATTTTTCTTTCCAGTCACTTTGTTGACTATGAAATTGACACTGAGATATCCCTCTCTAGTTTGGAAGGGCTAGTTACCAAATCTAAATATTGGTTTGAGGTTACCTCCCTCAATCTACTTTCTCATCCTTGGGAAGCGGAGGGAGTGATAACACCTTGTACATATAATATTTGGACATTGTATTTTAATGGTTCCAAAACATAGGAGAGCGCTAGAGGTGGTTGTGTTTTATTAGACCCACGATAGAGGAAACATCTGATCTCCAACCGCTTGGAATTTGAGTACACGAACAATATCATAAAATACAAAGCACTCATCCTAGCTTTGCAAAGAGAAATCAACCTCAATGTTGTAGTTTTCAAAGCAATCGGTGACTCATCAATTTTTGTACGATAGGTACGTGATACTATACATTGTGTGTCACCTCATATGAAAATTTATCAACAAGAGGTATGGCATTTGATTTCGCATTTCCAAGCTTTTAACATTATTTATGTTCCTAGAATACGCAACGCAATTGCTTTGCAAATGTTGTTGCTAGGTTATCACCATTTAGGGACGGTTTTTATTTACAAATTATTTATAATCCATCCATCCTTGAAAATATTACTAATTTGTGTGTTTTCAATGATGGCCATTAGATACTACACTTTATGGCGAACGTTAATGTATTCAAGGAAGCGGCTATCGACAAAGACGAGCCCGAGAAAACATTACAGGATATATATTGCAAAAGTAAATAGAACCCCATTTCTAAAGGCGTGGTATCATTGGAAAATATGTATGACTTGCAGAATTGTTTCCGAGGGCCAGTCAATGCGAAAAACCATAGCTCAACTTTGTTGCATGAGCAAATATATTTGGAAACAGAAAAGGATCTGAAGTTTGTTAATCTTGGTACATATTTCACACCACAAGAGAAGCAAGATTTTATCCACCTATTCAAGCAATACCGACATGTATTCATGTGGACAAATGAATATATAAAAACTTATGACACACAAATAATCGAGCATGTGATTCCAATCAAATAAGGGGCCAAGCATTTTCAAAAAAAGATGTGGAAGGTACATACGACGCTTCAGCCTTTGATTCAAAAATAGATAAGGAAATTGTTGGATGATCAAATCATATATAAAGTGAAACATTCTACCTAGGTATTGAAATTGGTCCTGATAAGAAAGAATTCCATTACCATGTGTCGTCTATAGAACATACACTGCAAACCGTATCGGGGTTAGAGATGTTTTCTTTGTTGTATGGGTATTTTGGTTATACCCAGGTTCTAGTCTCAGATCCTGATAGAGTAAATACAACATTTTGCATGAAGTGGGGTACATTTGTATTCAATAGAATGTAATTTTGGTTTATTAATGTTGGTGTGACATTCCAACATGCCATGGACATCACATTTCGTGGACTGATCTGACCATATACGCCACTTGAAGAAATTTTTCGAGCTATGTCACAAGTACGAGATATCCCTTAATCCTAAAGAGAGTATTTTCTTAGTTTTTGAGGGTAACCTATTGGTCCATATCATTTCCAAAAGTGGGATTACAGTATACCCAGATAGGGTCAAAGAAATTATGCATATTCCTTTTCTTGTGAAAAATATATCTACGCAATCATTTTTGAGGAAAATCAACTTCCTCTGCAAGTTCATCTCTGATTATGCTCAGATCTTGAAGCCAATACATGAGATGGTAAAGAAGGATGCAAAATAGAAATGGGGTAAAAGGGAAAATGGTGCGTTCTCCCGTATTAAGCAAGTTATTTCAGGAGCACCCACTTTATACAGCCCAAATTTTAGTAAATATTTTCTACTCTGCACTTTTTCTTCTGACACTTCTCTTTGCCTTTTTCTTACGCAAAAGGATGATCAGAACAACGAGTGGCCAATATATTTTATGAGCGCTAGTCTTCAAGTACCTAAACTCAATTACCCCTCCATTGACAAACAAGCTTATGTAGTATACAAGGCGGTGAAGCACTTCCATCCCTATCTCTTGAAAAATCACAACATCATCTTTGTTCTACACCCAACAGTTATATCATTATTCGTTCAACAAGAGATGGGTGAGAGAAGATTCAATTGGATGATCGGTTTATAGGAATACAAATTATATTCCAAACTGGTTAATACAATAAAGGGCCATGGTCTATGTCCACTAGCAGCAGAAACAATGTATGTAAAATAGGAAGATGCCTCTAGATGGGAGCAAGAGATCGAAATGTACAATGTTGTGCAAATTCCTCCCATTATCATTGTGGAATCTTGGTATGCATATGTGCACCAATACCTTGAGCATGACACCATTCCCTCCCATTTATCCACACGACGGAAGAGGGCACCCAGACTTAAGGAATTATCTTATCAGTTGATGCATGGGGTGATTTTCATAAAGCACCATAATAGATCATTTCTCAAGTGCCTAAAAGCACTCGATTTAGAGAAAGTATTGTGTAATCTTCACAACAGACCAGTCGGGGGACACTAACGGCTATGCATAAAGTTATGCGGGTCGATTTTTATTGGCCCACATTATTCAAAGATTCTCACGCCTATGCTCACAAGTTTCCATTGTATCCAAGGTGTGTCGGCTGAAACAAGAATTCAGCCACCCCATTGCAGTCTATCGCAGTGGAAGAACCATTTCAATAGTGGGGCTTAGATGTCATTGGAGAAATATTTTCGCATTCGTCAAAGAAACACAACTACATTCTCACCTCTACAGACTACTTCACGCATTAGACAAAACAAGTTTCGCTTAAACACGTGAATGATTAGGAAGTCATCAATTTCCTTAAGAATAATATCATCTCTAGGTTCGGCATTCCGACTTCACTTGTTTTTTATAATGAAACGTATTGTTCGTCCCTAAAATTATACCATTTTGCATTATAAAATGGAATTTCATTGAAACATTAAACGACCTATTATCCACAAGGAAATGGTTTTGTTGAGTCCACAAATACGAACCTCATATGTATCATAAAAAATACCATATTCTCTTAATAGAGGAACTGGCATTCCACTTTGGTAAATGTTTTATGGGCTAACCGAGTCACGCAAAATCCCTTTTTGAACACCTCCCCTTACTTCCTAATCTATGGAAAATAATCCATCCTCCCTCCTAACATCTACTTTCCTACTCTACCAATTTCACAAGAAGCCCAAGGAAAGCCATTCTTATTAGTTCAGCGTAGGATGGACACTCTTCACAAGTTATAGGAAGAAAGGCATAAAGCAAAAGAAATTTTTTCCCTTCATCAGATTTGTATCAAGACATGGTTTGACAAGAATCTTGTAGAGAAGAATAGCTTTAGTGTGGGTGACTTAGTCTTGAAGTGGGAAAAATCCCATGAGGACAAAGGAAAACATGCCAAGGTTCAATCCTTGTGGATTGCACCATTCACTGTTCATGAAAAACTTTTCCAACACACATATCATCTGCAATCACTAGACATGAATATTAACACTCTCCCCAATAATGGCCAAGACTTGAAACACTATTTTCAATGATGATATGTGGCTATGCCCTATGCTATGTACATATTATTTTCTTGTTCATTTTATTTCTGTTTTTTTTTTCTTCATGTGAGTAAGTGTTGTTCATGAACATGTTTTTTAGCTTCTTATTTTGTGGCTGAATTTAAAAGAGCCTTGTGTGTTGGGTGCAGGAATCGCAGTTAAGCAAAATCCTTTCAACACTTAATTTTCAACCCGGGGTTTGTAAACTTAGACAAGAAGCACAGGAAATGCCAGAAGTGGTATGAACTTTTCCTATCTATTTCTACTTCTTAAATCAAGATCTTCTATAATCGAAAAGAAAGATCACACAACATTTTACACCAAAGAAGTTCTAGTGTCGGAATGCAAAAGAAAGTACTTTGCAAAGAAATAAAATAAAGGAACTTTCACACTTTTTGTAAAAAATCTTGATTGCTGAAATGAAATTCTATGTTTATCTCCAGTATGGGTGTTGGCAGGTTCACAAGTGGGCCCTTGGAAAGGTCTGTCTTCTCAAGGATTTTTCTTCCTGCACCAAGTTGTTATTCCTGTATTCCTGCAATATGCTTGCACTAGTACAGGTACAGGACTTAGGTATGGGAAGTATATTTTACATTTGCACTGGAGATTTATGGCTTTGTGCAGGTGTTGGATGGATAAGTCGTTCTTGCTGACAATATATACCTCCCAAGTGTCCTACGGACAGCTAGCAACAAACAGCAAAACAAAAACTATTTTCTCTAGATAATATTCGATTCAAAATTAGCTACAACAGAGGTTTTGAAGACCTACCTATAGTCCAGCGCTATTTGTAATGATCTTCTTTCCAATTTCTTGGAAGATTCGTCTTCAAAGATCTGTAATCACAAACATGGAAAAATCAATATCACCCGCATAATATAAACTAATTCACGAATCATATATCTATCAAGATGATCAAGGAATTCAAGAAACAAGTTAATTAATTAAATAACTCATTTACAAAACATGATAAACAAGCTACTTAATTAAAGAACTCATTGAGAAAATGGGATTCATTCATATTATCTTTGATGAAGAAAGAGCCTTACAACCGTGTCTGCCTTAATGTCGTACAGGCCTTCATGTGGTCCGGAATAGGCATTTCCTTTACGCTGACAAGCTTTGCACTCTCTCAACTAAAATGCACATGGGTGTGTAATCATTCCCACATAATGATCAGTTAAGAGAGTCTGAGTTTCTACAGCATTTCTCCTCAAAAATTCTCAAATTCTAACTCCCTTTGAAGCTGTACTATGGCTTCAATTTATAGGAAAAGAGAGGAGGTTACAGCTCCACATAAGAGGGGATAAAATGCTCTTTTGAAGGGATTGAGCTCCATAAACCAAGGGATAGGCTCCCATAATGGAGGAATGAACATACATGATAGGAGTGAACCTTCGACCAGATAATTGCTTCTAGAAGCTTCCAGATTTGACTGCTGGCCTTCTAAATGTTACTTTCTGCCTTTATTTTACCTTTTACAGGGGTATGCACCCTTAAAGAAGAAAAAGTGCATTTATATCCGCATAATTTAGAGCAAAAAGGTGCGGCACAGCAGGAAATGTTAAGAGAAAGTGCGGTACAAGTGTTTTTAAGACTTTTATGAGCTTTTCTCTTAATTTCAAGGCTTGATTTTAGGAAATTTGATGTTGTAGACTTCTAAGGGAGTACTAAAACGTCATGGTGACAAATTTCAGTGTAACAAATTTCCCCCTAAAGTGTGAAGTATGAGAGCATTCGAAGAGTGATGTGCTTTATCATTTCAAGGATTAGCCTGTGAATACCCCAGTTGGAACCCTGTAAAAACATTCAATGCAAAACATATATATATATATATCATCACTGAGGTAGGCATTCCCATACTCAGATCAAAAACTAACTAAACTTGTTCTGATACAGAAAAGATTTTAATATTACATCAATAGTGTAGACACAACATGGACACAGCCATCTGTAATGAATAGTCTACTGCATAATGAATAATAAAACTCCTCACAACCTGGATGGTGGAAACTAGATCTAGGGTCTTGATTTCTACTTCCCGAACTAGTACGATTCTATCCATGTGATTAAATGTGTCGAAGTCGAACATGGTAGAACCCACTTGATTACCAGTCAATGATGTGAACTGTTAACAAGTGTGAGAGAAACCACCATTAATGACAATGGCTCTCAAAGTACTCAGTACAATCCATGAAATGTGAATAAGTGATCTGAAGTCGAAAATTTCACGGAATCGTTCGATCGAAGGTCAATGATGCAACCTATCATCGAAGGCGAGAAACCTGCCATTAAGGCATGCATATTCCAAGGTACTGACGGATTCTAGATCAACTTCCTCGATGATGAGTTGTCATCGATAAAGAGTGATCCGTCGTAAGCAAGCTCACGACACAAAACCATAGATCAAGTTTTAAAGAAATTTTTTGCAAGGACTGACTCAGGGATGGTCAACGCGAATGGAGACAAATGTTTGTAGATGAATGGTTTGTTTGACTGTTCTCTTGAACTCATAATGACACTGCAGATGGTTTGGTAACAGTTGCCCTAAGCTAATACCTAGAAACCGGCTGAAGACCTTCAATGTGGTTTGATTAACTAATAGGCAAAGGATTTTCCCAACCCAGGTAGAATTATGACAAAAGTGTCGTGTTCAAGAGTGGTATACTACTTTTAAATAAAAGTGTAACAAATGAATTCGTTTTCTCTTTTTCCCCCACCATTTCTGGCAAGTACCTCTTTATTTTTGACAAGCTTGAGGAGGATAACATTTTCTTGTTTATAAGCTCATCCTTCGGATGAGTCCAACTTAGTTTAAAATTGAACCCTAAGAAGGAGTGGTCTGTTCCTGTTTGTAATCAACAGGTCCTTTACTGTTAAATTTTAATGAGTCCAGTATAGGAGAAACCCGGTGTTTTTCATTTTTAGGGAGTCAGAAGAAAAAACTTAAGAAAACTCCATAGGAGTTATTTTTCATAATTTTAGTCTCTCAGGCCCGAAAAAGGATAAAATAATGCGGGAGAGAACTCTATTCACCATGATTAGTCAACATATACCTTTTTTGTAAATAGTCCATTTCAGTCCAGAAAAGGGGTAAACTTATACTGAAAGGACGACTGTTCATTTCCTTTAACAAGATCGAATAGTCAAGTACTCGGCAATCTTTTCATATTTAGAGAGTCTGAAAAGGGCTAAAAAGAGGACTCCATGGTTTCCCTTTTTCGTAATTTTTTTAAGAGCCCGAAAAAGTGATTAAAGCATACTCTTCGTCAAAAATGACCATTTCACCCGAAAAATCCAGTATTCTGCACAAAAACTAAAAAAATTAAACGTACCTGCTTTTAAAAATAAAAATATTTTGGAAAACCATCTCTTTAAAGTGAAAAATAAACAAAATTAAATTTCATTTATTCAAAAAAACTTATAAAAAGGAGTTTTCCAAATTCATTTTTACCATTTGAGTTTAGAGTGAAAGTTTGAAAGCTTTTTGGCAAAAAACGCTCTAGAGAATATTTCGAACAAACTGACCATTCAAATAAAAAAATATCTGCTCCAGGTAATCCACATTCTCTTTTCCTTGCTTTTCATCCGTTCATTTCCTTAATTTAAGTTTAAAATTCATTTTTGGGGAAGAAATAGGTTCAAAATTCCGCTCACGGGGGTCCGCAGGTAAGACACACGGTACCTACGGACCCTGACATTTTCTTACAAATAAAAATGTCATGGTCCCGCACTTTTAGTACAGAGCCCATGCGTAGATATGCACTGTCTCTAAACAAAAAGTGTGGGGGCTCCATGAAGAATATAAAAACACAATTTCTCTCCAATTTACCCAAAATTTTCTTTTTAAAATGATTCTAATCTTTCATTTTGTTCATTGTAGGATATTTACAATGCTTATCTGGCGGGAACATGAACACGAGGAGGTGGATGAAGCTACAATGATTCATCCACCTACATTACAAGTTTTGAGAGCATGCGGGTTATTAAAATTCTGGGCTATCAGCAGCATGAGTGCCCAAGTAGACCTTCTCACTTGGTTGGTAAACAAGTGGGATGTACAGGACCAGTGCTTTCTGATTGGAGGCAACCGGCTCGAAATCGAGCTGGAGGACATATACTTTCTGACTGGTTTGTCTAAAAGAGGCGAACCACTTTCTCTATTTGCGGCTAGGCGAGGTGGCCAGTCTGTTGCTAGCCTGAAACTAGAGTTCTGCAATGATGAGGCGGATCCTAAAGACAAACGGATTGATATCAAAACCATCATCCGTCCTGAGTTGAAAGTAGTTGCATTTACTGTAACCAGGTTATGTGGAAGTGCAGCTTTACATGTTGCTACTGGATCTCAAATGCGGATTGCAGTGGACTGTTTCCGAGGCACCATCTTCAATTGGTGCGAGGCAGTGTTGGCCAATATCAAAGGCCAAATAACTAGAGAAAAGAATGAGAAGTTGAATAAATTTGGATATGGATCGATCGCGGTTACTTTTGCTTTGGAGAGGATTCCTCTACTGGCCTCGCAACATATTCCAGTTGATCATGGTAGAGTCCGAGAGCCTCAAATGGTCCGATGGGTTGCTTTGATGGCCCGTCACAGTGAGGGTACAGAGATTGTTCGATTTCCCCCGGCCTACTTCCATTGGTTAGAGAACCAACTCTTCGTGATAGAAGACTTTCCTTATGCCGGGATGGATTACCGCGGTGATCAGGATATACCACTTCCTCAGGGAGCTCAGTGGGATAACTCAGGTAAAAATCGAATTTTGTTACACCATTTTTTTGGTCATCTAACCTATTATCATTAGATGAACCCAAGTACACCATGTAAGACCAATTTTACCCTAAGTAAAATTGCTTTCACCATGTGAAATAACATTTGTTTATATTTCTTGGTCATATTTAACCCAAAACAAGGAAATTAATTAAATAAATCATTATTTATTTAATTATTTCCTAGGAATAAGTTATTTAAATCATTATTTAAATAATATTCTAGTTAAATTTGACTAAATCATTTTTAATTAATTAAATAAATCATTATTTATTTAATTATATTCCTACCATCTCCCTAAAATAATAAATAAATCATTTATTTATTTATTGTTTATAAATAAAGGAATTGACCCAAGTCAAAAGACCTTTTCCCTCCAACAAATATAATAAAATATTCCTAAGGGGTGGTTCTAGAATTTGATTAATAATATTTTATTCATGCACCAAGTTCTAGATAACCCTAATATTTTGTTATAAATAGGAGGGTTTTCCCCATTCATTAGTCACCTCCATTGCATTAGATCACTCTGGATCTACTCTTGGTCACCATTTTCCATTTTTGTCTTGTGAGCTCCCATTGAGTTCTATGTTTGTCTGGGTTTTCTACACCAATAAGAGAGAGGAATTTTAGATCTGAAATGCTAAGGACTTTCAAGAACCCATCCCATTGAGGATAACTGAAAAACACCTTTCTTGTTTTCCTCTCAGGTGCCCCATTTTTATATAATACAAAAATTCTTTCAAATACATTGTTCTTGCCTTGTCTATTGGATGCATGGACCCATATTTTACTTTATCTGCTTAATGTTTTTTATGCTTAGATCTAGATTTGTACAGCATTATTTGGATCATCTAATTGCAGATTTAAAGATGTTTGGTAGCCATAATCGATTTTAGGGCTATTTTTTATGCGTAGCTAAAGTGATCTTTTACGACGAAAGATTCATACTAACAGCAGTGATCAGGATATACCACTTCCTCAGAAAGCTCAGTGGGATAACTCAGGTAAAAACCATTTTTGACATGTTCTAAATTCTAATTTTTATTTTTATTTTTAAATCATCCAAAACTGATAACAAAAATTTCAAATGCAGATGTGGGTCCTCGTCGACTAGTCACTCTCCGCCCCTTCGAGAGGAGGCAAAGGGATGCAGCTGCAGCACCACCACCACCACAGGATCATACAGCATATATCCTTACTGATTTGGAACACCATCTGGAGCGACTAACTATGGACATCCCAGAGACTACCATAGATGACATTCCACTTCGCTTGCAGAGATATGTCATTGGGTGGCACGAGTTGTAGTATATTATCATGATCATTACCATGAATAGTGGATGATCAACTATATAGACTCATATCATTTTTTGTATCACCTTTTTCCTAATCATAAGGCGTTTTAAACCTATGATTGAGGATGATGTACTATTTTTTGAAACACTACACTATGCTATGATATACTACTATTTCCAGTTACCTATCCAACATGTTATCGAATGTTATTTTGATTTACTGCTTTCATTATCGCAAATGTCTATTTATAACACTAGAAGCTATTGCATCTGCTAATGTGTTTAAATTTCTTGGAATGTGTTGATACTCAATATAATCAAATTCTCATTCCAAGAGACGAAATTTCAAAAACAATCTTAACAACACTGGGTTTCTAATTGCATACACTCGATTTAATTGTAATACAACGAGCTCAGAATCTAACCTAACAATCAAACTCCAAATTCCAAATGAAATGGATTCAGACAGTAATTCAATAACTGTGCTATATACTACAATATTTTTCGTCGTTTGACCGAGGCTTACCCCATGCATAGATACTAACTCGTCAATGGGTGAATAAATAACCCAGGCTGCGGAAGAAATGTTCCATGTACTACGACAAGCGCCATCAGCAAAACCAATGTATGTTTGAAAAGATGTTGACATCTGCAACATCAAGAGTAATCCAGATAAGCAGGAATAGTTGTAAAAATCACACTTAAGCTAGGCACACATTTCTAATATACGACACACCAGCTAGAAAATAACTAATATACAGAAAATATCTCCACACAAGAATCAAGCATAATATCTCTTCAGATAAAGCCCATTTCTGGGTTTTCCTAAAGATACCCCATCAAAATCAATCAATTCATAGGCCCCTTTTGCAAGCTGTCGCTTAATAATATAAGGACCATGCCACATGGATTCGAATTTCCCAGCCCCTAGCTTATCGTTAGCTTGATCATATACCAAAACTAGGTCTCCTTCTGAAAAATACGAGGTGTAACACTTCTATCATACTGAGCTTTCATTCGTTTTGCATGAGTTTCGGTAGCTAATGCAGTGGTGCGTTGATTCTCATCTAATTGAGCCAAGTAAAAAAAAAAATTCTCCTCTTCAGAAGTGGTTGGTAGTAACTCTATGTCTAGTTGGAGTGACGGTATCTCGCATTTAATCGGTAATACTGCTTCTAAACTGTAAACCAGTTGAAAAGGGGTAAAACCTGTTAATGTTTTTTCTGAGGTCCGATATGCCCAAAGTGCTGAAAAGAGCATGGTATGCCAATTCAATTTATGAATTTCAATGATTCAATTGATCATGGTGACTAAAACTTTATTAGTCGCTTCAACCAGACCATTAGCCTGCGGATAATATGGTGTAGAACTGTCATGGCACAGGCCAAGTTGGTCAGTTAGCTCGGTCATCATGATGTTTCGAAAATGACTCCCATGGTCAGTAATTATCTCTTGGGGTACACCAAAACGAGCAATCACATGATTGAACACTAAAGTAGCTGCAGTTTTTCCATCTGCCGCAAATGTAGGCATCGCCTCTGCCCATTTGGTAAAATAATCTACTGCTAGAATAATATACCCATGCCCCTCGTTCGAGTGAGGGTTACATGTAATGAAGTCAATGCCCCATTTTGCAAAAGGACCGATAGCAATTATAGGGTGAAGAGGAGCAGGTGGTGCATGCATTTTTCGATCGAAGACTTGACAATTATGGCATTTTCGGACCGCATAAATACAATCTTTGAACAAGGATGACCAAAAATAACCAGCGCGCAATATATTTTGGGTTGTGGCATACCCAGACATATGACCATCACATGCTCCAGAGTGACAGTAATTTAAAACATTTTTGGCTTCTTCATGGGTGAGACAACGTCGAAAAACAGAGTCTGCACCACGACGGTATAGTGTGTCGCCAACAATATGATATTGTTGAGACCGGAAACAGATTTTACGTTGTTATGACCGTGAAATTTCGGGCTGAAAATATTGGGTTTGAAGATAAATGGTGATATCTCCATACCAAGGATCAATGGTACTAATAAGAAACAAGGATTCGTCCGCGATTGGTTGTTCCGCCACAGTTTCTGTATCAGTACGTGGGAAGTCACACATAAGTTCAGCAAATATCAATGATTTCTTTGATTTGGATTTTTCAAATTCCAAGCCAAACTCCTGTAGGATAATAATCCATTTGGAGTATTTTCCCCCTAGCAATTTTTTGGTCAAGATATACATCATAGGGTTACAATCAGAAATCACTGTTGTTTTGTGTAAAAGTATGTAATGACGAAAACGTTGGACAACTTGAACGGCTGCCAAGGCCAATTTCTCCACATGTGAATATTTGATTTCAGTCGGATGCAAATTGCAACTAAGATAGTAAATCACATGTTCATCATGGAATTCATCTTCCTGAACTAGAACCATTCCTATCGTGGAATCGGAAGCGGCGAGGTACAAAAATTAATCCTGGTTGCAATTGGGAGGATGCAGTAACGGTGCATGGGTCAACGAATTTTTAAGAGCATCAAAAGATCGATCAGCGATCTCGTCCCAAAAGAAAGGAATATTCTGTTTCAACAACCTGGTGAAACCTTTTGTTAACTCGACATAGTTAGGAATGAAACGACGTAAAAAGTTTTCTTTCTTTTGCAAACTTTGGAGTTGTTGAAGAGTAGAAGGAGGAGGTAAATTGATGATAGCCTCAACCTTCGATGGATCGACACGAATGTTTACCTTTGAGACAATATATCCCAATAATCGTCCAGATTGTACACAAAAAACACATTTGTGAGGATTCAGACGAATCTTATAATGCCTACATTGTATAAAAATGGCTCGTAAATGAATGACATGATCTACTCTGCACAAGGAATGAGTAGGAAAATCATTGAGGTAGGGTTGCACAATGTGTTTAATGTCATGAAATGCATAATACATTGCCCTTTGAAAAGTGGCGCCAGCATTCTTAAGTCCAAAAGGTAATTTGCGATAAGCAAGTCCCCCATGGACAAATGAAAGCTATTTTAGCTTGATCTACAGGGAGTATGTTGATTTAATTGTAGCCAAAAAATCCATCCATGAACGAAAACATTTCACTTCCAGCACAATCATCGATAATTTGATCGATATAAGGAGTTGGATAGTTGTCTTTTGGACAAGCTCAATTTATATCCCTATAATCGATACATAATCGTATTGCTCCTTGTTTTTTATTGACAGGAACGATATTAGATACCCAATCCGTTAACGGAATCGAATAAATAAAACCTGCACGAAGTAATTTTTCAACTTATGCTTTAATAGCGGCAGCTTTTCGCGGATGTATCTGACGTAATCTATGTCTGATGGGTTTAGCATCCGGGCATGTCTTAATTTCATGAACAATAATCGATGGATCGATTCCTGGCATTTCTTCATATGACCAGGCAAAAATGTCACGGAATTCCTGAAATAGGGCTTTATATTGTTGGATTTCATCAATCGTACAAGAAGCACCTATATGAATGTTTTCAATAATTCCGGGTTTTACTGAAAAGTCAATGGGAACCGTTGTAGAAATTTTTTCTAAATTCAATTCAGAATCGGAAGATGAGATAGGATTCTGAGGTTCTTTGACGTAATCAGTAGTAAATATGGAGGAAAAACCATTCTCAAAATAATGGATATCAGGTAAAAACAAAGACCTATGATGCAGATCTTCCCATGTTAATTCATCAAAAGATAAGAATTCACGAATATGCTCATTAGTATTGAATACTTGTTGACCAAGATCCAGAATTGATGTCGAAGCTGAGCTTGATATTGAAAGTGACTCCTCATTAATCACATTCACTGGATCAGATTCAGTTGAAGGAGTACCAGAAAATGACTGTACTGCCTGATATGTTAACTCAAAAGGACTCAAAGGCATCGCACCATCGAAAGAGTCTAGTTCTAATTCTGAAGGTACTATCCAAGGATCATCAAAGGAAATAGTACTTGATGTAATCATATTGATGTTAGCAATAGGAGGCAGTACGTTGGGAGCAGGCAGGGAAAAAGTTCCCAGTAAAGCAGAATCTTTAAGCAAACCTACTCCAACATCCTTATAAGGGATAGTCGATTTTCCGATATGCTGGATGCTATCAGTAGAGGCTGGGTTGAATGAATAATATGAGAGTTGATATTTTTTAACGATCATTCCTTTATGTGGAAACATGATGAGACGAAAGACCGATGATACAATAGCCGTCATGGCGTAAGACCAACTGCGAACCAGGAGAAGGTTGTAATCCAAAGGGGCATCAACCACTTCCACATCCAGATTAACGGTTTTTCCTTCAACCTCTATTGGTAGATCTTGTAAAATAAAATACGGTTGGAAACCTCTTCCATCAAAATCTTTGAGGATATTCGGTGATTGGTTAATTGTCGGAGAACCAAGTGATTTCCAACATTTTAACGACATAATACATGTGGATGCCCCTTCATCAACAACAGTACGAAAAATACGTTTGTTTTTTACTATTACCAGAATTTGAAAAGCCATTTGATGGGGTAGGCGGGGTGTAAAATTCTCTAAATTGAAGATAATGAGGTTCGAATCCTGGAGGTCTACGGCTCCTAAGGCTGACAATAGTAATTTTCTTTGAGCTGGACATGATTGCAGCACCTCCAAAGCCAACATTGTTGAAGGGGAATTCGCCAAATCTTCAACAATATTGTAATTCTGAGCAGTTCTCACATGTGGATTGAAAGTTGATTTACGAAGTACACCTTTAGCAGGCGGTTTGATTACTAAGTCAGGATTTTGTTTCTCGATCTGTAGTGGATCAGAAACTGAGGGAGATGTAGTTGATGCTGAATTAGAACTTTCTGCTTCTTTACCAGGATTTTTACTACCGTAATCTTGCGATCGCGTCACAACCATGAAGATATTCTCCAGCGCATTTGAGGAAGATCCAATCATGTTGCTACCTTGAGCAGGAAAAGGATCCTTCAAGACAGCAGGTATGGGCGAACCCTTAACGAATTTCGATACCTTGGCTCTATGCAAACACTCTTTTGTAAAATGATCCTCATCACAAATTAGACAAGGATAACAAGGTTTTCGTTTTTCGTCACTTGGTTCAGTTTTATCGTTTTTATCTTTTGAAGATTTTTTGTTTTTATTCTTACCTTTCTTCTTACCACCTGTTTTAGGTTTGGTTGCAGATAATTCTACAACATGAATATCAGCGGAAGCTTCAACAGAAAAATCGCCTTTCGGTGAATCGAATAAAGTGATAATAGGAGAAGTCGTCTTGGAGGATTTCTTCTTACTCTTACCAGTGCTAACAAAACCAATTACACCATCAGCGGCATGAGAGCCGAAAGGAGTTGTAGTTAATTGACCAGGTCTTGGTAAATCGAGGATTTTATCATACAGAGTACCTGACTGTGTATATATAAGGTCAAGGTACTAAGCCTGAGCAATGACTTGCTCTTCTGTAATGACGCCTCCTTTGGCCACATCTTCAGTAATTTTGGTCAATAACGATTTGATAAACCATTCAGCCAAAATTTGATCTGGAATAAAGACCTTCACTAAATGCCTCCTACGTCTCTATTCATGAATGTGATCAGATATGTACGTAGACGTAGATTGTTTTAATGAAGTCATAAATTCCATGCCATTGTCGTATCTGACAGGAAACTGAAAATGGGTTAAGAAAGCAGTAGGTAGTGCATTAAAATTATTAAATGAGCCTCGTGGTAATTCAATGTACCATTTGGCAGCTAAACCAATGAGATTTCTCTTAAAAATACGTAACCGAATCGAATCGTCGATTAGTGAATTGGATGCACACTAGAGGTGATAATTCATAATGTGATTAGATGGGTCCTCTCCTGACTTACCCTCAAACTTTGTAATATCACCGGGAAACTTGTTAGGCATTGGCAGCCAATACGAAAGATAAAACATAGGATCATTCGTAAGGCGCGATAGATCAGGTAAATCTAAAGTTGCTATAAACGGTAACCGATGGCTAGGGTCTTGATTACCTTGTGTGATCAAACCAGTTCCAGGAGGAGGATATCTAGGATATCCTGGAATTGGATGCGCATTGGGAATCGTAAAACCTGCTGGATAACCAGGATTAACCTGACCATACTGGGTTTGTTGAGTTATTTGATAAGTATACCCAGGATACGGTTGATACTGATAAGTTGGATCTTGTGTAGCCTGTCCAAATTGATATTGTCCCTGGTATAGTTGATAAGTAAATTGTGGTTGACTAGTGAAAACCGTACACGTACCAGCTTGTCCTGTAGGCATCTGGGTCATAGTCTGAATTGTAGGTCCTGACTGTGGCACAGATACTTGAGGAATTTGCACTGATGCAGGGATAGAAGAAACAGGAGCTGCAGATACTCCAGAAATAGGTGTGGTAGGTTGAACAGAAGTTGCAGCAGCAGCAGAAGTTTGAGGCGGAGTTCTAGGTGTACTAGGCCCAGGCTACTGAACAGAACCAGGTGCAGAGACTTGAATGGAAGGCTGGACAAGTTGCTGAGTTGGACCAGAACCTATAGGTTGTCCAGGTTGATTAGGTAACTGCACATTGGGTTGCATAGTCTATTGAATTTGAGATGGATCCCACACCATATTCATTCCGGGGTATTGACCCATAGAAGGTTGTGCATATGAAGGACCATAACTTGGTTGAACGTAAGTTTGATAATTAACTGGAAAAGTTCCAGTTCCTTATAATAATGGTTGACCGGAAGGAGGTTGTAAACCTTGGGTTGTGTATTGACCTTGAAGTTGATAACCTTGAGGCATGTACTGAATCTAGGGTTGATATTGACCCTAAGGAAGAAACTGACTTTGGGGTTGATATTGACCCTGAGGAATAAACTGACTCTGGGGTTGACCTTGGGGTATGTACTGTCCCTGAGGTTGATATTGACCTTGAGGTATGTACTGTCCTTGAGGTTGTTCCCCAGGCAGGTAATATTGTCCTACAGTTTGACCTGGTAAAAAATTACCCTAAGGTTTCCCTCTGGGCGGTAATTGACTACCTCAAGGTTGCCCCCCAGGCGGTAACTGACTACCTTGAGGTTGCCCCCTAGGCGGTAACTGACTTCCTTGAGGTTTCCCCCCAGGCGGTAACCGACTTCCTTGAGGTTGAGGATTTGGAATATTTCCAAACATCATAAAAATATGTTCTGTGTTCAACGTTTCAGTGCTTGTTCCATTTTTACCAGATGATAACACTTGTTCAATTGGTTGAGGAGCTGCCCCCGAGAAAGTACCAAAGAGCGACTGGTATCCCAAAGGAACAGATGGACCGCCTTATAAAAATGTTTCCGGAGATTGAGAAAACATAGATGACTCACCCAACATAGTTGATGAAGGATGATAACCTCTCGGTGTAGGGTAAAAAGGAATTTGGGTTGGTGAATAAGTAAGACCTGCCTTTTGTAAAAAATCGGTCAATGATAAATACCAAGCATCATTTCTAAAAGGACTGTAGAATATTGATTCACGCTCCCTAAGATTCAAATTTTCTTGGGTTTCGGGAAGAATTACATCTTCGTCTGGACCAACAAGTTCTTCGATACATATGAGGTCAGAAGGAAGGTTTTTAGTAATGTGATGTCTTACACTAAGTGAATCAGGATCACTAGAAGTCGGAGTAAAAAATCCTGAAGATGGTTCCAATACAGCCGGTTCAATGTCTAGCTCAGGAATTTCAGGCTCTTCAGCTAATTCACTGGTTGGAGAAATAATACCAGTAACTTCGGAAATTGAAATTGGCTCTTGAATATATTATGTTGTTTGTGATTGATAATCAGGATGAGTAATTAAGGATGATTCTCCTGGTTCTATTGATCGGATTCTACTTGTACTATGTGGGACTAAAGCTTTCAGTCCTTCAAGTTGGCTTGGTGTATACTCAGGGGATTTCCCCTAGAGTCTACGCGATTGTCTTGGTAATTCAGCCACGATTAAAAATTATTAATCACACACAATCAAAGAAAATTTCAATGAAAACTCCTAAAGTCACTAAGGAAAAAAACAAATGAATCACACGCCTAAAAAATCTAGGAGATCAAACCACACACAAACAGTAAATTCCCACACTAAAAACACTAGTTGGTGATGAAATCCAACATCGTAGTATTTTAATGTAGAAATGGCGGTTGGAACAGTTACCCCGACAACCTGCTTAATGAAACAGACCAGTGCAAGTTTCTCCACATAAACCATCTTGAGTGAAGATAACCCTCTGGAGAGTCCAAGTGAGTCTACTCGACGTCTGCTCTAGGTACAGTGGGATCTTTCCTCCACCATCACCTTAGGAAAAAACCGTAAAGATTATGGCCGCTAAGGTTACCAACATGAACTAATATACTTGGGGGAACATTATACGATCCGACATACGCGCAAGGGTAGAGTAACAAAGCTCAATCCCCTTCAAGGCTCCTTGAAATAATCCAAGGTATACCGACAAGTGACCCCAGGCTCCTCAAAAATGGTCTATCCAAGGTTTATCGTTGTTAATATGCGCACATATGCTATCGTTCCCAGTGAGATAGAATTGATTATCCCACTAGTTCAGATATGACCTCGTGGTTGACTCCTTTAAGAGGAGCTTGCCAGAGCATACAAGCGACTATTGGATTTTTCTACCGCAAGATCGACTACTTGTTTGTTTTAATTGTCTTGGAGAGTTAATTACTCCCTACTCCAAGACACTAGCCTAAGCTATGTTGATGGAAAAGAGCCCTAGAAATAAAAATTACTAGATTGATTTTAATTTAAGCATTACTTTTAATAGGTTGTTTCTTAGGAAAATAGGTGTGAAAGTGAAACTAATGATATGTAGTGACCTGACTCAAAACACACTAAAAATGCATCTATTATGAGAAACAATTCCTTTCCTTTCAATGAATTCTATCTAAAAGAAAGAGTTGAGAAATGTAATCTTTTAAAACAATTCTTTCCTTGAAACAAGAATAAATGAAAATAAATCTAATTTCATGAGAACTCAAAATGATCAATTGCTCAAAATAAATCCCTTTATCATTCAAGATCGAAACTACACACAAAAATTTTCTCCAAAAGAGCACTATAATTTCTAGAAATAACACTCAAAACTAAAAAAAATACTAATTTTGAGATCTAAAAATTCTAAAGACTAAATCTGAATTAAAACTTTAAATATTTTGATGATGTTTTGCTTAGTTTGTTATCTAACTAATAAATTCTTTGCTTGGATCAACAAGAACTCAAAAAACATCTAATTATGGTTTTTTAAATGAAATTCCAAACTTATCAATAAAAAAAATTTAAATATTTGCAAATGAGAAAATGGGATCTAAATCTCATAAAAAAAAATTTGCTATGAAGTCAAACTCAGCAAGAAAGCAAGGAAATACCAGTGATCTAAAGGTATACCAAAGCTTCTAATATTTGAGTGGGATAAAGACGAAGCAAAAATCACTATAACATGCATATATTTTAGAAAATCATTCCAAACTTAAAAATGTTGAAATAAACTCTCAATCAAAGCTTTCTGACAGAAAATACAAGTTTGGGTATACTCTGAGAATCTAACAAACTAATCCAGAAAACAGAATTTTAAGATTTTCTCAAAATCTTCACAGGTCCGCAGGTTTCAGTGTAAACAGGTGCGGTCTCGCACTGTTTATACAAGAAAGGAGCGGAGATGCCCGCACCGTTTCTAAGAGAAAAGTGCGGATACCAGAAAACTAAAAGAAAAATAAAAAACTCTAAAACATTTCTCAAGGATTCTACAGGGATAAACTACCCAAGCCAGTATAAACCAATCAAAATCAGAAAAAGTAAATTCACAATTCAAAAATAAAATAAATCAAAGTTCAAGATCCATTCCCTAGCAGAGTCACCATTTTGTTGGACGAATAAGTCATTCTTGCTGACAAGACAGACCTCCCAAGTTTCCTATGGACAGCTAGCAACAAACAACCAAACAAAAACTATTTTCTCTAGATAATATTTGATTCAAAGTAGCTACAACAGACGTTTCGAAGACCTACCTGTAGTCCAGCGCTATTCGTAATGATCTTCTTTCCAGTTTCTTGAAAGAGTCGTCTTCAAAGATCTGCAATCACAAACATGGAAAAATCAATAGCACCTGCATAATATAAACTAATTCACGAATCATATATATATCAAGATGATCAAGGAATTCAAGAAACAAGTTAATTAATTAAATAACTCATTGACAAAACATGATAAACAAGCTACTTAATTAAAGAACTCATTGAGAAAACCAGATTCATTCGTATTATCTTTGATGAAGAAAGAGCCTTACAACCGTGTCTGCCTTGATGTCGTACAAGCCTTCCTAGGGTCCGGAACAGACATTTCCTTTACTCTGACAAGCTTTGCACTCTCTCAGCTAAAATGCACATGGTTATGTAATCATTCCCACATAATGATCAGTTAAGAGAGTCTAAGTTTCTACAGCATTTCTCCTCAAAAATTCTCAAAGTCTAACTCCCTTTGAAGTTGTACTATGGCTTCAATTTATAGGAAAAGAGAGGAGTTTATAGCTCCACATAAGAGGTGATAGAATTCTCTTTTTAAGGGATTGAGCTCCATAAACCAAGGGGTAGGCTCCCATAATGAAGGAATGAACATACATGATAGAAGCGAACCTTCGACCGGATAATTGCTTCTAGAAGCTTCCAGATTTGACTATTGGGCTTCTAAATGTTACTTTATGCCTTTATTTTACCTTTTACAGGGGTCTGCACCCTTAATGAATAAAAAGTGCGTTTAGATCTGCATAATTTAGAGCAAAAAGGTGCGGCACCGCAGGCAATGTTAAGAGAAAGTGTGGTACAAGTGTTTTTAAGACTTTTATGAGATTTTCTCTTAATTTCAAGGCTTGATTTTAGGAAATTTGATGTTGTAGACTTCTAAGGGAGTAATAAAATGTCATGGTGACAAATTTTAGTGTAACAGCAGCGACTCTAAGCTCCAGGCTTTGAGCACTCTGTTCTTGTAAATGATATTGGTTCTTGTACCGAGACATAGATTCTTGCACCAAGTTTTCCAATTACTTTTGAGAAAGGAAAGGGTGTGCTAATCTATGAAATAAATTTGCGAAGGCGAATCATAATTCTGAAATAACTTGCACACGTAAAAGAATGCTTCAACCAAACTAAATCTTGCAATGAAAATAAACTTCGAAAAAAAAAATTAAAAATTAAAAAAAGGTTAAAGTACACTTTCTTCAATGCAGTGAACAAAAAAACTCAAGTATGACAACAGGATTTTATCCCTGTGATAGTCACTCACATAAACCAAATATGCCTTTAATATTTTCTAACTCATAAAGGTTCACTTTAATTGTTCAGATTTAAGTTTTAATTCTTTCCTTTTAGAAATATGAAGTACAAGCACAGATCGATGTGTCATAACAATGTTCGTTCATCCTTTAAAAACACATATTTTAATTCCTAGGTTTTTAACTCTTGGTATTAAAAATCCTTCTATTTACTAATGAGAATTCACTTGCGGAAATAAATCAAGTTCTTGTGAAGGAAAGAAATGAAACAATATTGCTTTAATGAACCAAAAAACCAAGTTACGGGAATTATAAACGCACTAGTGTAGGAATGTGCTTGCACAATTTTAGGCAGTAATAAACTAATATTCGTAAAGGGAAATGACTAAGAGTAAATCGAACTTTAATTGATAAACATGCCACGGATCCGTCACACTTGAATGTCAATGAAATAAAACCATAATTATTATGAAGAAATAAATCATAAACTTAACCCACAATTTTCATGAATAAAATCAACACGCACATTTAACTGAACGAAAGCACGAGAGGGAAAACGAGTTGGGTTGGTTGGGCCCTAGCCAACCATATAGTTTCCCATTTTATGAAATGTAAAACTTCAGCACTCAAAGATGCATCAATGACAAATTAAAACATGGAATGTAAACAACATGGCGTAGCTCCTTGTATTAATTCGAATCAGCAAAAATACATCATAGGTATGGATCTAGCCCAGAACGAGGGCAAGAACACAGAATTAAAAAATTTCCAGAGTTACAGTAGCATGGATATCGCTCCCCAATTTCCTATCTGAAATGTATATTTATACAACGGTTTCGGCCTATGGCCATAACAAAATTACATACAGTAGTTCTAATTCTAGCCTTTCGGCTGAACGAAATAACAACCAACATTACAAAATAAGTCAGCGCCATAACAAAATGCTAATATACTCGTTGGTCAGAGACCCAATCTGTGATCATATCCTTGACTATCCTCCTTCTCCAAATTCCACTCAAGATGACCACAACTGAACGGGTCGAGTTGGAACGAGATGCCCATGTTAGGTAACGAGTTGTTGCGAAGCGGTCGACTGCCAACGGTGCAGGAATATGCCTGCACTAGACCATGTTGATTCAAGATTAATATGTTTCCTTATCAAAATACTTTAGGAAGAGAAATATTAGTTGCAAGAATATAAAAGGCATAAAATCTATTAAAAATGATTAATTAAGTACTTAATAAACCTTAAGTATGAAATATAAAACTAGTGCAGGGATAGGACAGGATTCTTGGACTAGTGCAGGTATAAGGAAGTTTATGAGGATAAAACAGATTTTTATGTTTGTGGTTTTAAGGTAGGAAAGGGGTTAAAAATGAGGTATTTTCTCCTACTAACATCCTCCCATCCCTAAATTGTTGTGTGTCCTCACCTGCTGCAAAAATTCAAAAATAGGAAGTCTCCCTTTAGTCCTGGACTTTTATAATGAAACCTGCTTCCACTGTCCTTATTGTTTTACCTCGAGCCTTCTTAAGTTGTTGGGTCACCTTTTTAAGCATTTTATAGCACTTTGAGGCCCGAAACTTCCATACCCTAACTTGTCATTTTTTTTCTTTAACTTCTTTTGTCAATTCCATTTTGCCTTGCTTCTGCACTGTGTCCTTCTCCTTCATGGCTTGGTTCAATGCTTCCAAGTCATGAATTCATTGCTCGAGATATTCTATCTGATTATTCAGATAGAGGGTGTTGTTCTCTGTTTCCAACTCATCTGGTGCAACCATCCTCTCTGCAACTAACTCTAAACATGTACCATCATCGTTGGGGTCAATGTTATCTTGGCCGCCCAATTTTTGTATTTCAATTTCATATGGGGTTTCAATGCCTGAAACTTCGATATCGCCAAGGATCTTAGTATCCTCCATGTCCATCTCATCAAGGTCTTTAATACCCTGTTCATTTATCTCCTTAGGGATTTCAGTACCCTGTTCCTCAAAATTATCGAGGGTTTCAACATGTTGTGCCTCGTCATCTTCCTGAACCTCTGTCGGTTCTCTTCTTTCACTTGGTTTCACTTTTCGTTTATTTAACGTATGAAGGAAGGATGACAAGGGTATGTCATCCTCCTTCTCTGCATGACCTTCATTACCCTCAGTATGAGCCGCTGCCTCTACAAGAACCGAGAGATTATGATTCCCAGGTGAAGCCGATGGTGACCCATCCAACAAAATCGGGGAGCTCAATTGCTTCTGACTCGCCCTCAAAGAGGCAGTCCCTCTCTTCGTTGAGTTTCGGTTCATTCTTATTACTATGGATGGAGTGAATTTGATAGGGCGCTCCTCTGCTTGCACTGGTGTTTTCTTGTTTTTTGTCTTAGTAGGGTGTGGCATCAGGGCTTCTGATGTTATATTCTTGCCTGCATTATTCTTCTCAGACGAGTTCCCTATAATTTGTCCCTGGAGTTCCTTAAAAAATACCTTCCAGGTCATTCCTTTGGCCTCCAACTCCCTCCTAACCAGAATTGCAATCATCGCATGATGTTATAGTTTGCATGCGACCTGAATCACCTTCCCCTGTTGAACACCTTTCGCCATCTTTTCCAAACTTCTAAGTAAGAAATCGAGAAAATTAATGATTTTCCCTGACTCAAAGTGCAATAGAAAGTGGATATGGTAGAGGAATGTTAACGAGTAACATCCTCACAGGTAAGAAATTTTTGCAGTATGTACAGGAGGTCTCGCCATTTCCCAAGTATGGTGCTACGCAGAAGCCCCTTCTTCCAATCAACTTTCAACTTTCAATCGACCACATATTTGCGCGACCTTTTCTTCTCTATTTTCTCCTTTTTGAACCATTTTTCTCCCGCGGTAGATAGGCCTGTAGCCTGAGCTATGGATTCTTCTGTGACCTCAAACTCTAGTGATCCAACCTTGGCTCGACCTCCCTCATGTTGGGTGTGGAGCCTGATTATCTTGTTTATTTTTTATCACAGCGTTGGACCCATGTACATTAATGGGGCGGCAATTTCGCTCATAATTAAACGTTGCCTGGGGGTCCATGGGGGGGTAGCTGCAACTTTATGGAGCCCCCCCTGGCGGGGGGTTTCGAGGGCAGTGCCCCCGAAGCTAAAAACAGATGTAAAATTGCCTTGTAAAAGTATAGTAATTTATAGTCAATCCAGGCCATTCCTTAGGCGGATGATCTAACAGCAGAAGGTATGTTTAGTTTATAGTTTTTTGCCCTAGAAGGCAACCCCTCACTTGTATGAGGGTATTGTATTGCAGCTGTGTATGGTATGTGTATTCTCATAGTGAGAAACAGATAGGGAGACTATGAGAGAGAACAGAGGATATTATAGCGGATCTGTTATAGGTTGTTTCTCTTCATTTTGCTGGATAGTAGAAAGGAAGGACTGGCTGTTTGGGCTGGACGTAGCCCAAACTGGGTGAACCACGTATATCTGTGTCTCTCTGGTTTTATGTGTTTTGTGTGCTTGTGTTTTCCGCATATTTTATGTGTTGCATTGCTTTGTAATATATTATTTTCTAACAACTGGTATCAGAGCCGAAGGTTTATTTGGCTGATAAACTCACAGGAAAGAAGGGTTCCTGGTTCGAGTGGGAGCAATGGCAGAAGATGGTAATTTTAGGGTCGAGAAATTTAACGACCAAAACTTCCAGATGTAGAAGATGCAAATGAAAGATTATCTGTCTCAGAAAGATCTGTACCTACCATTGAGCGGAAAAACAAAGAAGCTGACGGCTATGATAGACGCAGAATGGGAGATTCTCGATAGAAAGGCACTTGGAACAGTACAATTGTGCCTCGCAGTGTCATTAGCCTTCAATATTTTGAAGGAAACAACAATAGAGGGTTTGATTAAGGCATTTCCGAAACTATATGAAAAACCCTTGGCCTCAAACAAGTTATTTCTTGTGAAACGTTTATTTAATATGAAGATGTCGGAAGGTGGATCTACTGCAGACCATTTAAATGATTTTAATACAGTTACCAGTCAGTTAAGTTTTGTAGGGGTAAACTTTGATGATGAAGTTAGGGCTCTTTTATTTATTTTCTCATTGCTAGAAAGATGGAATGGTTTAGTTATGGCCATTAGTAACTCTGTCTATGGATCTAGTACTTTAAAGTTTGATGATGTTGTCGGTGCTAACCTTAGCGAGGAAATGCGACAGAAAAGCTCTGGTGAGACATCGGGTAATGCTTTGAGTGCAGAGTCTAGGGGAAGAAAAATGGAAAGAGAAAAGAGCTTGGGATATCGCAGTAAATCAAGGAAAGGAAGATCAGAGTCCAGATCTGGGATAATGTGCTGGAAATGCGGAAATAAAGGACACCTGAAGAAAGACTGTAGATCTCAGAAGGGAAAAGAAGGAGACGCACAGCAAGAAAACAATCATGAAGAAAATGTGACAGGTGATGTGTTACAAGATGCTTTGATTCTTTCTTTCGAAAATGTAACTGATTCCTGGGTAGTAGATTCAGGGGCTTCATTCCATGCCACACCTGATAAGAAATATTTTCATGACTATGTTCAAGGAGATTTTGGACAAGTCCGTTTGGGTGATGATAAACCCTGTAAAATTATTGGAATGGGTAATGTTCTTGTAAAACAACAGAATGGAAACCAATGGCTATTAAAGGAGGTAAGGCATGTTCCAGATCTGAAGAAAAATCTAATTTCAATAGGGAAGTTAGGTGGTGAAGGTTGTGTGACAACTTTCACAGATAAAACTTGGAAGGTCACCAAAGGAACCCTGGTAATAGAAAAAGGCGAAAAGGTTGGTACATTGTATTTATGTAATGGTATTTCTAACTTTGTTAATGCTTTAACTTCCAAAGGAGCAGATGCAGCATTATGGCATCATAGGCTCAGACACATGAGTGAGAAGGGGATGAAGATTCTTCACTCGAGAATTTTTTTGCTGGGTTTGAAGAATGTTGATTTGGATTTCTGTGAGAATTGTATTTATGGAAAACATAAGAGAGCCAGATTTCTCAGAGTTGGGAAAGAAAAGAAGAGAGAAAAATTAGAGCTTGTGCATACAGATGTATGGGGACCTGCTCAGGTGTCATCTCTCAGTGGCTCTCATTATTATGTTACTTTTATTGATGATGCAACTAGAAAAACTTGGATTTATTGTATTCAGAATAAATCTGATGTAGTTGATACTTTCAAGAAATGGAAAGCTTTGGTTGAGATTGAGACGGGAAAGAAGTTGAAGTGTCTCAGAGTAGAAAATGGAGGTGAATATTGCAACAAAGAGTTTGATAGGTATTGTTTAGAGCATGGAATTCACAGAGAGAAGACAGTTCCAAGAACACCACAAGAAAATGGTGTGTCAGAAAGAATGAACATAACAATCATGGAGCGTACAAAGTGCATGAGATTGCATGCAGGATTGCCTTTACAATTTTGGGCAGATGTTGTAGATACTGTTGTTTATCTAATAAATAGAGGGCCTTCAAGTTCCTTGGATGGTGGTATTCCAGAGGAAGCATGAACAGGTAAAAAGGTAAACTGCCCTTTTTTAAATCCTTTTGGTTGTGAAGCCTTTGTCCATATTAATAAAGAAAATAGAACAAAGCTTGAGGCAAAATCAAAGAAATGTACCTTTATTGGATATGGTGTTAATTATTTTGGTTATCACTTATATGATTATGAAATTCACAAAATCATTAGGAGCAGAGATGTAATATTCAATGAAAAGGTCTCGTATAAGAATCAGTTGTAGGAAAAGAAACAGGAAAAATAAAACAAAGAATACACAGTTCTCAATGAGATCACAGAAAAAGTAAAGGTGCCTGAAAATAATAATAATCAACAACCACAACAACAACAACCACCACAATAGCAACAGGCACCTCAAACACCTGAAAGTGGTGTCAGAATATCTACCAGGATAAGCAGACCCCCTAAACGATACTCTGCTTCATTATATTATTTATTATTGACTGACTCTGGTGAACCCGAATGTTATGAAGAAGCAATGCAGGTTGAAACCGGGAAGAAGTGGGAGCTAGCCATGGAAGAAGAGATGGAATCCTTAATACATAACCAGACTTGGGACTTATTCAAGTTTCCTACAGGTAAAACAAAATTGCAAAATAAATGGGTTTGCAGGCTAAAGAAAGAATATGGAGGAAAAAAAAGGTACAAAGCTAGACTTGTGGTGAAGGGGTTTGCACAAAAGAAAGGTATTGATTCTGATGAAATATTTTCTCTTGTTGTTAAGATTACTTCAATCATAACTATTTTAAGTCTTGTAGCAGTGGAAGATTTACATCTTGAACAGTTAGATGTAAAGACAGCATTTCTCCATGGAGATTTGGAGGAAGATATCTATATGGAGCAACCAGAAGGATATGAGGTCAAAGGGAAAGAAAAATTAGTATGCATGTTAAAGAAGAGCTTGTATGGCTTAAAACGGGCTCCAAGGCAGTGGTATCTAAAATTTGAAAATTTTATGTCTGAACAAGGTTATACTAGATGTCACTCTGATCATTGTGTTTATCTGAAAAAGAAAAATGATGGCAGCTATATTATATTTTTATTGCATGTAGATGACATGCTTGTTGCAGGGTCTAACATGCAGGAAATAAATGTGCTCAAAATAAAATTGGAAAATTCACTTGCAATGAAGGATTTGGGAGCTGCAAAACAAATCCTTGGTATGAGAATAACTAGAGACAGGAAAAATCACAAATTAACATTGTCTCAGAAAGAGTACATACAAAAGGTGTTGAAAAGATATAATATGCAGAATGCAAAACTAGTTAGTACACCTTTTTCTAGCCATTTCAAACTTAGTAAGGAGATGTGCCCCAAGACCCAAGAATAAATTGACTATATGTCTAAAGTTCCATATTCATCAGCAATTGGAAGCTTAATGTATGCAATGGTCTGCGCAAGGCCTGATATTTCACATGCAGTGGGAGTTGTAAGCAAGTACATGAACAATCCAGGAAAATAACATTGGATTACAGTGAAATGGATTCTCAGATATTTGAGAGGTACCACAAATCAAGCATTATGTTTTAGTGGTTCAAACATTGCTCTATAGGGATATGTTGATGCAGATATGGCAGGTGACAGAGATAACCGGAGGAGCACTACAGGGTATGTATTTACTGTAGGTGGAACAGCTGTTAGTTAGGTTTCAAAAATCCAAAGTGTTGTTGCACTTTCAACAACAGAAGCACAGTATGTTGCTGCTACAAAGGCTAGTGAAGAAATGATTTGGTTACAAAGGTTTATGGATGAATTGGGTAAGAAGCATGATATGGGCACGTTATGCATTGATAGCCAAAGTGCGATTCATATTTCAAAGAACTCAGCATTTCATTCCAGGACTAAACACATACAGCTCAAATACCATTTCATACGGTCAGTGTTGGAAGATGGACAGTTGAAGCTGGAAAAGATACACACTAGCCAGAATCCTGCAGATATGCTAACAAAAGTTGTAACCAGGGAGAAACTTAGATTATGCTCAGTTTCAATTGGTCTTCAAGGATGATGATGAAGATGAGAAACAGCCAAGTCCAAAGAGGAGTCATTATCCAGCAAATGAAGTAGTGGTGGAGTTGCTACAATCAGTCTCCAAGTGGGAGATTGTTGGGTGTGGAGCCTGATTATCTTGTTTATTTTGTATCACAGCATTGGACCCCTGTACATTAATGGGGCGGCATCGCCACCCGTAATTAAACATTGCTTGGGGGTTCAGGGGGGCAGCTATGACTTTATGGATCCCCTCTAGCGGGGATTTTTGGGGGCAGCACCCCCGAAGCTAAATATAGATTTAAAATTGCCTTGTAAAAGTATAGTAATTTCTAGTCAATTCGAGTCGTTTATTAGGCGGATGATCTGACGGCAGAAGTCATGTTTAGTTTAGGGTTTTTTTCCCTAGAAGGCAACCCCTCGCTTGTATGAGGGTATTGTATTACGGTTGTGTATGGTATGTGTATTCTCAGAGTGAGAAATAGATAGGGAGACTGTGAGAGAGAATAGAGGATATTACAGCGGATCTACTGTAGGCTGTGTCTCTTCATTTTGCTAGATAATAGAAAGGAAGGACTGGCTATTCGAGGTGGACATAACCCAAACTGGGTGAACCACGTATATCTCTGTCTCTTTGGTTTTATGTGTTTTGTGTGCTTGTGTTTTCCGCATATTTTATGTGTTGCACTGCTATGTAATATATAATTTTCTAACACCTCAAACGTCCTTGCAAATTACAATGCCACAACTGTATCGAATCAATTGAACCTTTTGCAAAATGGGAGAAATTGCTTTTATTGCAACAATGCAAGATTGTTCTGATACTCAATTGTCTGCTCTTTTTCCTTCATAGAAGATGGTTCATTTCTCACAGGCACCATCTCTTTCTAAATTGGCCCCAATTTTGTGTCAGGAAAAAAAATATCACACCTAGGAGCTCAAAGAGGCTGTCAGGAATTTTATGATAATGGAGTTGTTCGCCCACCGCCTTCTTGGCCTCTTTTGTCCAATCACGCTCCATCATTATTCCTTTGGGACTAATGTACACATGAATCGGTCTAGTACAAGTAGGCAATGATGATTGAAAGAGGCGGAGGTAATTGTCATGCATGGTCAAGTTATGAGGTAAGGCCATTATTGATAGGTGATGCAAAATATTTTCAAAAAGAGGTAAGTGTTGGGTTTCAGATGGGTTCATACTAGCCCACATTTTCTTCATAATTTCACATAAGGCATACTTCAATACTCATTAAAAAGATAAGACTTCATGAACTAAAATATCTTGTACTTAAAATAATTTCTTCCTACATTAGTAAATGACAAAGCAAACTCTTAACCATAATTCAAATAATTAGATGCTATGGTCCATTGATGGGGAAGTCATTATGTCTGCAAAAATATTAAGAGATAGACTTTCTAATGCACATTTTTGCATTAGACATCCCTACATCATACTAATGACTCTTGCATGTGTTTTCACCAACGGGCGCGTGCCTGCACTGATCGTGCTTGCACCGAACCTGCCCACACCACAATGTGCCTGCACCGGAATGTTCCTGCACCAGGGATCTCTGTAACATTGAAGAGAAAAAGGGACAAAGAGAAATTTTTATAGAATACAATTCATTGGCTGGAAAAAAAAAATTTCTGAATATACAACAAATTTTTTATTCACCATTCTTTGGTGTCAAGTATGCCTTCCGATTTGACTTACAAATTCATATCAGATCCTGTCATCGATCCATGAGGGAAAAAAAGATGTAGGAAAGGGTAATTTTCAAAATGGGAAGGAATATCATGGCAGGGATTCTAAGAATGAAACCACCAAGAGGGATAAACGAAAAAGGGAATTTGGGGGAAAAAATTCAGGGGGAAATAGAGGGAAATATGGAATTAGATAGGGATAGTTTTCTTAGAATAAAAAGGAGGGAAATTCATTGCAGGATTAGAAGAAGAAAAATATCAGGAAATTACGAAACGGGAAATAGAAGAAGAGCAGAATTTACCTTTAAAATATGCCTGCACTGGCGCTGGAAAAAGTAAATGCAGCGGGAATTGAGCGTTGTTTGAATAAAAATTTCCATGCTAGCTACCCCAAAATTGGGTAAGGGCTTGGTTCCCATTTGAACCTACTTCTTCTTGGTGATAGCCAACATATCTAAAATCAAACAACATTCCCTTTTTATTGAAATTTTGATCTTCCTAATAGCATGTTGGTTTTCAGGTTGATCCTTCTGCAATCATGTCAGTCAACTGATTTTCATAATTATAGGAAAAAAAATCTTTTTCTTTTTGTTTTTATTTTTGTCATTTTTTTTCTTTTTATTATATATATATATATATATATATATATATATATATATATATATATATTAGGAAAATAAAGAATCATATTTTCAATAAGGTGGCGTTTCCACCTACCATCTCCTTCTCATATTGTTGTTGGACTTGCTGCATAAAATTTCCTTTAGTGAGGGGCTAAAAATATATCTTTAATCTATACCCATTCACCAAGAACACTGAATTTCGTCCATCAATAGTTTTGATTTCTACCGCTACATTTTCAAACACTTTGACCACATCATAAGGTCCCATCCAGTGTGTATGGAATTTACCTTTAAAATATTTAAATATGGAATCGTAAAGGATTACCCAATCACTTGGTTGGAACTAATTCTTTCGGATATCCTTGCCATGCCACTTTTTGCACTATTATTGAACCAATATGTTATGTTGAAAAACATCCCTTCGAAATTCATCTAATTCATTTAGTTGTAGGAGACGATGTTGTCGTGCTTTAGAAAGGTCTAGTCCCAACTGGATTGCATTCCTGAAGGTCTTGATCTAGAATTCTATCGGCAAAAGGACTTGTTTCCCGTATACCAGCTCATATGGTGTATGTCCCGTGTTGTTCCTCCAAGTGGTGCGGTATGCCCACAAGGCTTCTGGAAATCTGTTAGCCCAATCCTTTCTATGCATGTTTACTCTCTTCATGAGGATGGACTCAATTACCTTATTTGTGGACTCCACCTGACCATTTGCTTGCGGGTGATACGGTGTGGATTTCCTATGCCGAATTTTTACTGCTCCATCACACCCTGTACCAGATTAGAAATAAATTGCAGACCATTGTCAGAAAAAATCTCTCTAGGCACACCAAATCTAGTAAATATTTCAGTAAAAAGAAAATCAACAACAACTCTTTTAGTAGCAAAAGAAACAGCTTTAGCCTCTACCCATTTTGTAACGAAATATGTACAAACCAAAATATGATTTTTATTTGATGATGTCAAGTTTATTGGTCCTACGAATTCAATAGCCCATTTTTCAAAAGGCTCAATCATAAATTGAGGACATAAATGCATTCCATTGGTTTGACTGGGTTGGCCCATTCGCTAACAGCTATCACATTTCTTGACATATTGTTTGGCATCCTTAAATAAGGAGGGCCAAAAATATCCAACTCGTAAAATTTTGTAAGCAGTCCAATTATCAGTGAAGTGACCTTCGCAAGGTTCGTCATGAGAAGATCTTAAGATTTCAAATGCTTCCTCCTCTCTTACACACCTTCGGATAATGAGATCCGACCCAGTGTAAAGGAGGTCTCCTTGAACCCAAGAATATGCAGCACTTTTATGTATAATATTCTGCTTTTCAGGAGCAGATAAGTGAGGCGGTGTCTTTTTGGTGACTAAGTAGTTACCTATGTCAGCGAATCATGGAGATTCCGTTGACACAGCAAAAAGATATTCGTCAGGGAAATCATCATCAACAGGAATTACTTCACGAGGATTATTTAATCTTGAAAGATAATCTACTACTACATTTAATTTTCCTAGTCTATCAACAAGAGTAATATTAAATTCCTGTAATAATAGTAACCACCTAGTCACTTTACCGCTAATTAATGGTTTATTCATTAAATATTTTATTGTGGAATGATCAGTATGCTCAAAGACTTCACACCCTATAACGTAGTGTCTAAATTTGTTAATAGCAAAATTTACGGCTAAAAACTCTTTCTCAGTAACTGTGTAGTTTAGTTTAGCAGGTGACAAGTTTTTGCTGATGAAGTAGATAGCATAGGATTGTTTTTCTTCTTCCTATCTTAAAGCTATGCCAATGGCAGTGTCTGAGGCATGAGAGGAAATATGAAATGGCAAGGACTAGTTTGGTCCTCTCAAAACTGGTGCTTGTACTAATTTTTCCTTCAATGCCTCAAAGGACTGTTGGCAAGTTGTGGACCAAAAAAACTCACTATCCTTAGCTAAAAGTCGTAAAAAGGGGGTAGATATCCTAGATAATTTCTCAATGAATCTCCTATAGTAGCCCGCATGTCCTAGGAAACCTCTCACTTCCCTTTGAGTTTTGGGTGCTGGAAGACTCAAAATAATCTCTGTCTTTGCGGGGTCAACCTGGATACCTTTTTCAGAAATGATATGGCCAAGAACTACACCTACCTTGCACATTAATCTGCACTTTTTATCACTCAAGGCAACTTGAGATTCTTGGCAATGAAGAAGCACCTTTTCTAGATTTTTGAGGCCCTTCTGAAATGAATCACCAAACACGGAGAAGTCATCCATATAGTTTTCCACACACTCAAGGTCAGGAAAAATGTCTAGGACTAAATTTGAAAGGTATTTGGGGCATTACATAGCCCAAAGGAAAGAATTCGACATTAAAATGTACCCCATGGACATGTAAAGGTAGTTTTGAATTGATCCTCGGGTGCGATCTATATATGGTTATAACCACTAAAGCCATCTAGAAAATAGAAGTACTTCTTACAAGCAAGGGTATCAGGCACCTGATTGATGAAAGGAAGGGGGAACTAATACTTAAGAGTGGCTTTGTTCAATTCTCTATAATCAATGCAAATGTGCCATCTCCCATCTTTTTTTAGGACTAACACCAATGGGGAGACCCACTGGCTGTTGGAAATATGATAGATAAAATCAGCATCAAATATTTTTTGCAATTCTTCTTTTACAACATCTCTTAGAGCTGGATTCATATGCCTTTGGGGTTGTCGAAAAGGTTTGGATCCATCCTACATATAAATATGGTGAGTATAGGTCTCAGGAGGGATTCCTTTCATATCTTCGTAACCCCATGCAAAGGCACCGAGATGGTTTCGCAATAAATTCACAAGCTGCTCTTGTCGGGATGAATCCAAGTCTAAACTGATATGAAAATATTTTCCTGGAATGATCTCAACAAGAGTGGTATCAGGCTCAAGAGTACACACAGGCATTGCTAAAAATGGTGATGAGGGATTTTGAGAATTGTGACTTTCCTGAAAATCCAGACTAAAAATTTGTCTCAATGACTCAAAATTAGGCATGGTCTCTAGATTGTTCAGGAAGTCATGTATCTCACTTTATTTTGAGGACTCAACACAATTATGTAACATAGTGACAGACTGAGTCTCCTCATCACTATTGTAATCTAGCCACAAGGTGTCTCAAAGCTCCTGAATGGATATAGCAGGTGGATATAAGGTGACCTTCTTCCTAGAATCTCCATGGGAAATATACATGTCACCAGAACAACATCCAATGTAAGCATCAGCCATAGCAAGCCATGGTCGTCCCAAGATCAAGGGATGTCCTCCCACGAGATTCTTTGGCTGAAGCACAATGAAGTTTGTGGGATATTCCCAAGAATATAATGAAACAATCACATCATCCAACACCCCTTCTAGCTTGATTTTAGATCTGTCTTCCAATTCAAGCATGGTCGGAGTAGGACGAATATGGAACAATACAAGTTGATCCATGGTTTGCTTGGTCATAACATTAATGGCTACCCCCGGATCTATAAGCACATTAGAGACAAGGACATCACCTATCTGAACAGAGACAACAGGGTTTCCGGGGTCAGTATATTTTTCCATGTGCATACAACCTGTGATTAACTTTTCTGCTCTTCCAATAAATTGAATGGTTTGGGGTTCCAATCTTATCCTTCCTGGATTCTTTAGATAGAGATCCCTAATTATTTTTGTACATATGGGGATCTCTTTTATAGCTTGGAGCAAAGGTACCTTTATAAAAATATTCCTAATCTCAAAAGCCAAGCTAGACTCAAGAATGGGGTCATTCCTCTCCAAAACTAGCCTCTCTAGATAGGGAGGTTGGTTTGAAGGTATGGCAAAGGCTCTGAAGGTGCGGGGATGGGCTGAATGGTGACATCTCGCACAGAATGATCAGGAGTTTCCTCCTCACCTTTATCTTCAATAATCACCATAGGATGCTTCTGCTTTTATGAGGTTATTATCTTCGCTGATCTCAATTGGAGATCATTGACTCCAACTGGTATAGACTGATATCTGGATGGAAAAAGTGGGTTCATAGAATGGATCATTTGTACCGCTTTGTTATTGGGATTTGGTATGGGTTGGGCAAGCTGGTAATGGTGGCATAGGTTGACTAGCTGGGGAAATGACGGTTGTGGCATTGGGTAAGGTGCATATGTAGGTGGGTATGATTGCATAGGTGCAAGATAGGAATGGTGTGAATGGTTTGGACCTCTCCATCCTTGTTTCCAAGATTGGGAGGGTTGTCCATAATGATATTGGTTCCCATGCTGCCAATTTTGAGAGTGATTATTGTTAGGATATGAATATGGATGTTCATTATAACCAAAAAAATGTGGCGGAAGTTTAGGAGCCATACCTGCACTTACCTGAGGCATGTTTCTTCGTCCTCCCATAGCATGCAATGATTCGGCTTCAGGTTGTCCTCCCTCAAATACAGCTTTTAGCCCATGTATGGAAGGACATTTCTCTATGGCTTGGTTCTCTACACAAATTTCACATTTATTAGTTCCTTTAACATCAAGAGGACATTCTCTTAAAAGATGCCTTTCTCTACATTTTGGACGACTCTTGTTCCTCTACAAGTTTTGCTAAATTTTCAAAGAGTCTAATTTTTTGCTAAGGGTATTCATTATTTCAATTTTCATATTATCCATTTTGTTCTCCAATCCAACGATCATAGCATCAATAGATTTGGTTTTCTTATTTATGTTTCGTATTCCTTTACCGAATCTATATTGATTCCTTGAGAATTTCCTGCACAAGTCACAGATTTGATCAAAAGGTTTCTGGGAAATATCTCTTTGTCCTAACAAATTTAAATTATTCCTAGCATCATTAGTAAGTCCACGTAAGAACAAGGTCCTAATGGTACTTAGATCAAATTTGTGCTTTGACCTTTGGAGGATATACAGGAATCTCTCTAAGTAGTCCTCTAGGGTCTCATCATCATTTTGCACAATGTAAAGATTTCATCTTGGATATCTCTAGTTTTACAATATTCTTGATATTTTGACAAGAACACCCTCTTCATCTGTTCCCAAGAAGCTATAGTGTTTCCCCCTAGTCCCATGAACTAGCGTAATGTTTCATCCTTGAGAGTTACGGGAAACAACTTTAATTTTTGAGAAGTAGGTGAATAATCATAGCTCCTACAAAAAATTTCAAACTCAAATAGAAAATATTATGGGTCTTCATGTACCTTACCATAGAAATGAGGAAGATTTGATGTTAGAATATTCTTCATTTTAACAATTATGTCAGGATACACAATTGGGAATCCAAGTGGATTGTTCCTCATTTACCTGATTTTCGCCAATTCCCTCGGCATGGTCCTCCTGATCTGCCATTGTTGTTCCTCCAATCAAACTGCTCTCAACAAATTGAGAAGGTTGATTATGGGTTCTAATATTCTTTGCATTCCCCTTTGCGGGCTGTGTCACCCCTGGACTACTGTTGCCAGAGTCCAAGTGGAAAGTTCTTGCATGATGAGTATGGGTCTGTTTGGACTTTAAACCTGCAAAATAAGGCCCAATGTGAGAATTTTTTTCAAATTTACCAGTATTTCCACGGCCCTTGGTGGGCTTCGGACCCCTACCCCTTTTAGGCATTCATTTCAAAAAATGACAAAACAAAACTCAATAAAATGTTGCAAACTAAGGAAATAACTCAACACCTATAAATTCCTTCAATCAATAGAAGCACACTGCAGAAAAAATAATAGTTGACTTACCCCTACTGAGAAAAACGGAAAATTCTTACCAATTCAAATCGCCTCCCCGGCAACAACGCCAAAATGTTGGGTGTGGGAATCACAATTAAGCAGACTCCTTTCAACACTTAATTTTCAACCCGGGGTTCGTAAACTTAGACACAAAGCACAGGAAATGCTAGAAGTGGTATGAAATTTTCCAATCTATTCCTACTTCTTAAATCAAGATCTTGTAGAATCGAAAAGAAATATCACAAAGCATTTTACACCAAAGAATTTCTAGTGTTGGAATGCAAAAGAAAGTACTTTACGAATAAATAAAATAAAGGAAATTTCACACTTGTCGTAAACAATATTGATTGTTGAAATGAAATTCTATGTTTATCCCCAGTATGGGTGTTGGCAGGTTCACAAGTGGGCCCTTGGAAAGGTCTACCTTCTTAAGGATTTTTCTTCCTACACTAAGTCGTTATTCTTGTACTCCTGCAATATGCTTGCACTAGTACATGTACAGGACTTAGGTGTGGGAAGTATATGTTACACTTGCACTAGAGAATTATGTCTTTGTGCAGGGGCTCTAAGCTCCAGGTTTCGAGCACTCTATTCCTATAATAGGATATTGGTTCCTGTACTCGGACAAAAATTCATACACCAAGTTTTCCAATTACTTTCAGGAAAGGAAAGGGTGTGCTAATCTATGAAAGAAATTTGTGAAGGCGAATCAGAATTCTGAAACAACTTGCACATGTAAAAGAATGCTTCAACCAAACTGAATCTTGCAATGAAAATAAACTTTGAAATAAAACAAACTTCAAAAGTTAAAACACACTTTCTTCAATGCAGTGAAAGAAATAACTCAAGTATGACAACAAGATTTTATCCCTGTGATATTCACTCACATAAACCAAATCTGCCTTTAATCTTTTTTAACTTGGAAATTTTCACTTTAATCGTTTAGATTTAAGTTTTAATACTTTCCTTTTAGAAATATGAAGTGCAGGCACAGATTGATGTGTCGTAACAGTGTTCATTCATCAGTTAACAAAGCATCTTTTAATTCCTAGGCTTTTAAATCTTGGTATTAAAAGCACTTCCATTTACTAATGAACATTCACTTGTGGAAATAATTCGAATTCTTACAAAGGAAGGAAATGAAACAATCTTGCTGTAATGAACCGAAAAACCAATTTGTGGGAATTATAAACATACTAGTGCAGGAATGTGCTTGCACGATTCCAAGGGGTAATAAAATAAGATTCGTAAAAGGAAATGACTAAGAGTAAATCGAACTTTAATTAATAAACACGCCACGGATCTGTCACACTTGATTGTCAATGAAATAAAACCAGAATTCTTATGAAGAAATAAAGCATAAACTCAAGCCACACTTTGCATGAATAAAATCACCACACACCTTTAATTGAACGAAAGCACAAGAGGGAAAATGAGTTGGGTTGGTTGGGCCCTAGCCAACCAGCTCGTTTCCCATTTTAGGAAACGTAAAACTTTAGCACTCAAAGATGCATCAGTTGCAGATTAAAACTCAGACTGTAAACAACATGGCGTAGCTCCTTGTATTAATTTGAATCAACAAAAATATGTCATAAGTATGGATCCAGCCCAGAACAAGGGTGACAACACAGAATTACAAATTTTCCAGAGTTACAGTAGCATGGCTATCGCTCCCTAATTTCCTATCTGAAATATATATTTATACAACCCTTTCGACCTATGGCCATAATAAAATTACTTATAGTCGTTCTAATTCTAGCCTTTCGATTGAACGAATAACAACCAGCATTACAAAATAAGGTAGCACTATAACAAAACGCTAATCTACTCATTGGTCGGCGACCCAATCTTTGATCATAGCCCTAACTATCCTCCTGCTCTGAATTCCACTCAAGACGACTGCAATTGAATGAGTCGAGCTGGAACGACATGCCTGTGTTAGGTAACGAGTTGTTGCAGAGCGATCCGCTGCCAGCGGTGCAGGAATCTGACTACACCACACCATGCTGATTCAAGATTAAAACGTTTGCTTATCAAAATACTTTAGGAAGAGAAATATTAGTTGCAATATTATAAAAGGCATAAAATCTATTAAAAATTATTAATTAATTACTTAATAAACCTTAAGTATGAAATATAAAACTAGTGCAGGGATAGGACAGGATTCTTGGACTAGTGCAGGTATAAGGAAGTTTATGAGGATAAAACAAAGGTTTATGTTTGTGGTTTTAAGTTAGGAAAGGGGTTAAAAATGAGGCATTCTCTCCTACTAACAGTGTGACACTTCAACATTTGGCTAACCTTTGGTATTTCTTCCTTGTGTTGGTTACATATTTTGGTTGATGAAGTTCCAATGGAAAATATGATCCATCCGTGGGGAGAATTTTGGTTAAACCATGAACTTGTGTCTCTTCAGGAAGCCTTATGCCTACATTAAATTTTAGTGTTTTGGTGTTTTCATGCTTATCCAATTAGTATAAGAGGAGAAGGCGAAAAAACTAAATGAGAAAACCTAAATCGTAGGTCTTTATATGCTTCTCTGAAGGAACAACCTCTCCTTCTCTCAATAAGTTAGGATCCCTTTTCCTCCCATAAAATGAATAAGTGTCAATACATAGTCCTATAAAAATAAATAAATAAAGTGAAATAATAGAAAAGATTCTTGTGCAGATTGGTGAAGCAAGCAACTCAATCAGGGTACTGACCAGGCTCACTGGCAGCAGAGGAATGTTTTTGTTCTTGTCGTGACTCCATCGGGGTACTGTCCAGGCTTGCTCACAGAGGAGGAACACGAGAGATGAAAAATCATACTCTGAAAATCTAAAGCTCGAGAACTTCACTACACTTCCCAACTCAAAACATTCTGATATTGTGGAATATTATGTTGTGTTCAAATGAGAAGGTATGAAAGGGACCATGTTCATTCACAGGGTAAGTGGGGAGACCAAAGTAATCTACATGATGAATCAATACTCCCTGCAGCACCAAGACCCTGCATAGTTAACCAAAGCAGATAAATTTGAATTCTACCAATGTGTCTCCAACTATTTTCACTGCTACAACACCCTCCAAAATTTTGGCCTACAATCAATTTCGGAGCCTTCCTTGGTCTCATACATTTTCGTGGCAAAAATTGAAACTCATTCCATGTGTTTTCTTGAAGTTTTTTGGTCCCTTTTGCACGATATGCAAAATGTTTTCTTTTCGCATGTTAGTTGTTTCACAATGTGTATAAGGTTGTTTTTGGTGGTTTCAAGAGGTCATCTTTGCGTAAATGAGTTTTTATAACCATGTAAACATTTATCACACTCATTTCCAAGGTTTTAAGCATTGTCTCACAAGTTTCGTCACGGTTGTCGCCAAGTGTATCTTAAGTGTCACACTTGTCGTAAATTTGTCGCACTAAGAGAAATGAATTCTTAATGTTTCATGGGTGATCTATGTTTTTGTATCATCAATTATTCTAAGTGTGTGATCATAGTCGGCGTCTTATCACTATTCACATCAACCTCATCAATCTCGCACTTACCCATTTCTAAAAAGCTTCTCGACTAAGAAACCCAACTTCACCTGACCTCCCTGAAATGTGCACTACACAGTCTCAATCCTCTAGTTGTGACCTTGCTTCTTGGCACTGCGTAATGTGAATTTCTTGCCTCCTAGGAATATTGCACTCTGTAGTTTCAAAGCTAAATCCCCGACCTTTGTTCCCATAATTTCTCAATCCCTCCTCCCAGTTTAGCCTCAAGTGCACATTGCACGATCATTAGCCTCAAGCTCATCCCTTGATCTCGTAAATATTGTAATCACCCAACCTCCTTTGTTTGTCGAAACTGTGCAATATTTTGATCCAGTTCCTATTCCCTCAGCCTATCACGCTGACCTCCAAAAATTGCACATTTCTCTCCCTCAGTCCTTCCTAGATTGCACATTTCGCGGTCTCAAGGCTTAAGACCCACCCCTAACTAATTGAACTCCACAATTGCACAATCACTGAGCCCCTCTCAAAGATTTTCATCCAGTTTTAGCTTAGTTAATGGATCAATATTCATCTTAGACTACGGGTTTTTTGAACTAATTTCATATCGTCATGAGTGAATTGTAGATGCAAGTACCTTAACATGTCATGGTGCGATGATGAAAAAGGAGATGAAGAATGGAACATGTTGAAAGACATTTTTGTAGCTAAGTACGCAAGCTGATCAACTGAGAGAAAGAAAAGGGACACCAGTTTTCAATCACAACTCAAGACTTGAGATCATTGAATATTCCTTATCACTAATCCATGCAGAGGTGTAAAGAAAATAATTCGCAAGCAGACACTCAACACACAACAGCAGAAGTGCCTTGACATTGCCACATCATCAAGCAGTCCATGTAAACAGTGTCATGTCATGTCATGTCATGACTTGTCACATGCCACACTATATTATGGATGATGTAAATTATGTTTCGAAAATGCATTTTAAGGTGGAAGTCCAAAGGACATGTGTGAAATATGAAGAATCATGTAAAGTTGAAAATTCATAGGAATTCAAACAATTATGAGGGTAGATGAAGAGTCACAAGGAAGTTGAAGCATTACCTCCTCATCGTTATATATACATCCTCATTGTAAGAGCAATATAATTTTCACCTTGGCTCCTCCCGCAAGGCATTAGAGAGTGATTGAGTGCTCAAAAATGAAAGTTTTCCAGAATGGTGTTGAACCTAAACGACTGCGTAGATCTCATCATTTTGAACCTGGCACAACTTGTTTCGCGGAAAACTGACACCGTATGCTCCTAGAAACGCGTTCTGTCTATTTTCCCAAACAGGTAAAACTTGGACAAAAAATGTAGGTTGCCCAGTCAGCAGTCCGTAGAGCTGACTGGGCATGGTTGATTGGTCAAAGGGTGACTATATATTGGGCCAATCTTAGCTCCCTACTTGTTCTCTTCTTATTGGCTCTGGTTTTAGCGATTTTGATTGGTTGATGTGGTGGCCAGCCACACGCTGCCACGTGTACCAACTGGAGGCCACCACATGGAAGCACGAGAAGCCAAAAAAATTTGGTAAGGTTCGAGCGGACCAGGCAGGGCTTGAACACTAGAACTCAGTCCAACAAGCATTGCCAAAGTCCATTTCTCCATGATTGTTCCTTATTAAACATAGGGTCAAAAACCTTATATAAGTTTTATGTATGGCAGAGTTGTGAGGAAGGGGGATAGGTCTCAACCCCGGCCCCCCCATATCACATTCCAAGTGACCAAAGTGTTGAGTTCGGAGGCGGATGTGGAGTCCAAGTCACCGAATAACCACCACCTAACCGACCACTATCACAGCGTCATGAGACCACCACCTGACCATTGCTGTCGGACTACCAGTTAGTAAACTGCCACCATCACCGTAAACCAGGACCACATATGTGACCACCTTTGGAAACCACCAGCGGTTATCACACAACCTGGTGGTTTTATATTAAAAAAACATTTTTTCGAGCGCCAATGCTTTTTACTCAAAATTCAGATTATAAGCATTATTGGGCATTTTAATGCTCCGACAATTTTGCCCATAATTTCGGGAAATTGTCGCCCAGTTCACCAAATTAAGGGCGATCTTGTAGGCCCGGTCTGGATTTTGGGGAAATTGTGGAGTGGTTAGCAAGAAAACTAGGGAGACTCATAACTTCTCTAGTTTTTGACCAATTTCAGATCAGAAAGAAGCTATACAGGAATTTTTGGGCATTCTGAAGTTGATGGAATATGTTTTGAAGCCATTTGAGCATTGTAAATGTATGTAATCACTATTTTGAGCATAATGAAAGAGGGCCAAGCCATTGGAAGCTGGACCAAGGAGACGTAGCCCAGGAGGGGTGAACTCCTTCATCATCTGTTGTGTTGTGGTTATTATTATGGTGCATTTGTCTATTACTTCTGTATATTTTAGAGTTTATTTACTTGCTTTATGTGTTTAAAAATTAACATAAAAGGTCTCAAAAACTCATTTAAAACACTTGTAATCTTCAAAGAATCAAGCACAATTCTATTAAGATATCATATAGATCAAGTTTGATATCATAGATTTGGTTTTCTTTGCTGCTGTGAGGATTTAATTGTTTGCAAGTGTATGTGATGCTTACAAGGTTGAAGCTCAAGAGAGGAGAAGAAAAACTTATGGTTGCAAGTCCTCAAGTTAGGTCAAGGACAAGGAGAGAAGATTTGCCTCAAGCTCCACCACATATTCTTCCTCTAATTGGAGTTGAAGCTTCAACAAGAATGTCTCATGAAGGAGGAACTCATAACATGTCAGATGAAGAAAATACTTTCAGAAAATCTTTCTTTGACATGACTGAAATGGTGAAGGTTCTCTATGAAGAGAGAAATTAAATATTGTAGGGTGAAAGTTCCAAGACTTCAAAAGGAGAGGATTTTTCTGGAGGAAAAGGAGGAAATGGTGACAAACCACCCTCTTCTTCACCATAATCTTCACCTCCATCCTCACCCTCATCATCTTCCTCTTCCACAACCACGATTACTCAAACACCTCCACATACCCCAAGGGTGCATGGTAAAACTCCCTCATTAAAACTTGATATCAAATTTGAACTCCCTATATATAATGGTGAAGTGAATGTTGAAAGGCTTGATAATTGGGTTCGTCAACTTGAATTTCATTGCAGGATCCAAAGCATCAAAGATGATGAAACAAAGATTAAATTGGCTTCATTGAGGTTGGAAAGTGCAGCTTTGATTTGGTGGGAAGCCAAAACACAAGAGGATATGAAAAAGTATGGTAAGGTATCCACCTCTTGGATAGCTTTTATTGCTTTTTTTAGGAGACAATTTTATCCATTAGCTTATATGAAAAATGATCTTATGTATTGGAAAAAATTTAGACAACTAAAGGGTCAAAGTGTGAAAAGCTACACTCAATAATTTAGAGGAATATGCTTGATATTAGGTGTAAATTTGAATTCACAAGAAACTTTGTTGAAATATATTGGGGGTTTACACAGTTATTTATGGCACATTATCCTTATGTTTAATCCTAAAATTTTGAATGAGGTTTGTGTCGAGGCAACCCATCTTGAAGCAAGAGGGAAAAATATTCCACAAGAGGGTATCAAGAAGGCATTCAGAAGTGGATACAAGGATAAGAACAAGTTCAAAGGGAAGGGAAAGAAGAATGCATCCATCAAAAAGGAAGGAGAAAAAATAACATGCAAAATTTGTTCCAAAGAGGGTCATGATGAAGCTCATTGTTGGAAGCTTCATCCTAAGATGAAACCAAAGAAGTTTAACAAAAAAGGGAAGCAAAAGACAGTTGCAACTACACAATATGACTTATGCTCCGATTCGAGAGATGAAACAAATATCACAAAAATGGGAATGAAAGGTAAGGACATAGCAAGCACTATCTCTTCAAGTTGTCCGAATGATACTCAAGATGAGAAAACTAGAATTGAACTTTTCCATATTCGGGTTATTTCAAAGCACACCAAAATTGATACACTCTTTGATAGTGGCTCACAAGAAAAATTGATTTCCAAAGACTTTGTCAAGAAACTAAACTTAGAGACCACTCCACATCCAAGACCTTATCCTTTAGGTTGGATATGGAAGAATGAAAACTTACAAGTTACAAGGAAATTCATCTTTAAATTTGAAATTACAACAAATTTTCTTGATGAAGTTGAACTTGATGTTGTACCACTTGATATTTCAGAAATTGTTTTCGGAAGCCCATATTTGTATGATAGAAAATCTATTTCCATTTCCATGAAAAAAAATATCACTTGTTCAAATATGGCATAGAGTACATTGTTAGAGCACATCGACAAAACTAAATCTTTCACTTGTAAATGTCAGACAAATGAAGAGACTCATTAACTCTAGTAAGAATTTTGTGCTTCTAATGGTCAAACAAAAGAATGATGTTGAAAATGAAGCTTTCGAAGGTTGTGATTCAAGATTAAAATCTGATTTGGTTTAGGTTGTTAACCAATATGATGAGATGTTTCAGGAGCCGAAAGGAATGCCTCCCAAGAGGGTAATCCAACATGAAATACAATTACAGCAAGCTTTTCCTCTTCCTAACATTGGTATGTACAGGATGTCAGTGATGGAAAGTGCAAAAATTGAAAATAAGATACAAGAGTTGTTGGACAAAGGGATCAGCAGGCCAAGTACTTCTCCCTGCGGGTCACCTATTATTTTTGTGCCAAAGAAGGATGGAACATGGCACATGTGTGTGGAATTCCATGCATTGAACAAAATTGTGATAAAGAATCATTACCCACTTCCTAGAACTGATGATTTACTTGATCAGTTGAAAAATGCAAAGTATTTTACTAATTTGGACTTAAGGAGTGGCTATCATTAAACTATAATTGCTAAAGGTGACATATGGAAGACAAAATTCAAAACAAAGCAAGGTTTTTTTGAATGGCTTCTTATGCCTTTTGTTCTTTGCAATGCTCAAGCTACCTTTATGCGTGTGATGAATGATGTATTGAGGCCATTTCTAGATGAGTTTGTGATAGTCTACTTAGATGACATCTTGATTTTTAGTAAATATCGTGAAGAAAATTTCATGCATGTCAAAAAAGTACTTGATGTCTTGAAGAAATAACATTTGTCTTTAAATATGTCAAAGTGTGATTTTGGAAAAAATTCTTTAGTGTATTTGAGTTACATTTTTGGAGGAGGTGAATTGAAAATAGATCCCCCCAAGGTTGATGTCATTTTGAATTGGCCAAAGCCCAAAACAGTTACAGAAGTAAGAAGATTTTTGGGAGCAACCCAATATTGCAGGAATTTTATTGCTAACTTCTCTTCTATCGAACTCCATTGCATGCATTGACAAGCGTGAAGTAGGTCTTCCAGTGGGGAGGTAAACAACAAAAGGGATTTGATGCATTGAAAGAAAAGATCAGTTCAGCTCCATTACTTGCACTTCTAGACTTGAGAGATTCATTTGATATTTAGACTGATGCTAGTGATCACGCCATGGGTGTGGTCCTCATGCAACATGATAAGCCTATCTGTTTTTATTTGGAAAATTTTAATCGTGCATTGATTAATTATCCTACATATTACAAGGAATTGTATGCATTGGTGCAAATTGTGAAAAAATTGGAAACACTACTTGATGGGTAATGAAACAATCATTCACACTAATCATCAACCATTGCAATACTTGCAATCGCAAAAAAAGTTGCAACAATCAAGGCACATCTGATGGATGGGTTTCCTTCAACAATCCCACTTGGTGATAAGGTATAAGAAAGGCATCTACAATAAAAAATTTGAAATGATTTCTCGGCCTATTGTTAGTGCTTATACTATTCTTAACCATAATTTTGTTTTGTGTGATAGCTATGTTAAACATTATGCTTTAGATAGTGATTTTCAAGATGTATATGCAACTTTAAGTCTAGGGAACCAAGTAGAGGAATTGGATTATCACATGCATGATAACTTGTTGTGACATCTTGGTAAGCTTTATATTCCACAGGGAGAAAGAGTAAACATCATTAGAGAGGCACATACTTATGTTATTGCTAGTAATTTCGGTGTAAGTAAGACGATGGCACATCTAAAGAGGTATTTTTATTGGCCTCATACGCTTAAAAGTGTATCACGTTTTATTAGAGGTTGTTTATTATGTGCTGTCAGTAAGCCTAACAATAGAAATTTTGGATTTTACACTCCACTTCCAGTACCTTCTCGTCCATGGGAGAGTGTTTCTATGGACTTTGTTGGAGGTCTTCTTATGTCAATAAGGAATCATGATTATGTTTTTCTAGTTTTTGATAAGTTCAACAAAATGTGTATTTTGATGCAATGTAAAAATCAAATTATAGTTGAACAAACTGCTCAGTTATTCTTTCATAATCTATGGGTGCATTTTGGATTGCCCACATCCATTGTTAGTGATCAAGATTCTCACTTTTTTGGGAACTTCGGGTCAAGGTTGTGGGGATTCATGGACACCAAATTTAAAACTAGTACAACATTTCATCCACAAATAGATGGTTAAACAGAGGTGGTGAATAGGACTGTGATACATCTTCTTCGTGGCTATTGCAACAAGCATCCTAAGTTGTGGGATGAAAACTTGTATATTCGAAATGCTTAAAACCGGGCCAAGCACTCTTCAACTCAAACATTTCCATTTGAGGCATGTTCGGGATACTTACCTAAATATCCTGTGGACTTGATTTTTGGAAAGGATGTTGCTATTGATGGTGATAGTGACATAGACAAAGCTAAAATTTTCATTGAAAAAATCCAATTGGTGCATCAAGTAGTCCAAGAACAACTGGGAAAGAGCCAAGTCAAGTACAATACAAGATACGATAAGCATCGTGTGGATCACAAATTCCAATTCAATGATGAAGTTTGTCTTCAAATTAGCAAAGAAAGGATTCAAGGATAATGTAAAAAATTGAAACCAATTCGATATGTTCCATTCATAATTTTAGAAAAGATTGGTGATAATGCCTTTAGGTTGGATTTGCCTTCATATATGCAAATTTATGATCTTGTTAATGTTGATAACTTAAGGTTGTATGAGCTTCCTTTGATTTAATATCAAGAAGAACATGTTCAGATTCATTCCATCAATGATTTTTCTCCTGAATACCTTGATGAACTACAGCAAGACACCATTCTTGACAGAAGAACAGGGTCTTCAAAACAAGGGAATGTGGAGTACCTTCGTGTGGGATTCAAAGGAAAAAAATCCAAGCAAGGCCAAATGGATGGAAAGGTCAAGGAGCATTACCCTCATCTTCTAAACAACTGAAAGTGATCTTTTGGGGTTCAAAAGCTTCCAATGGGGAGGAGTGATAAGGTGCTCAAAATTATGCTAAAAAATGAAAGTTGTCAGAATGGTGTGAAACATAAACGACCACGTAGATCTCATCATTCTGAATGTGACACAACTCGTTTCGTGGAAAACCGACATCGTATGCTCCCAGAAACGTGTTCTATCCATTTTCCCAAATAGGTAAATTTTGGCAAAAAAAATGCAGGTTTCCCAATCAATAGTCCGTACAGCTGACTAGACATGGTTGACTTGTCAAAGGGTGACTGTACAGTGGTCCAATATTAGCTCACCATTTGTCCTCTTCTTATTGGCTCTGTTTTGGGTGAGTTTTGTTGGTTGTTGTGGTGGAAAACCACATGTTGCACGTGGCCCAACCGAAGGCTAACACATGGCAGCAAGGGAGGCCACAAAAATTTGGTAAGGGTCAAGAAGACCGGGTGGGGGTCAAACACCAGACCTTCGTCCAACAAGCATTGTCAAACTCCATTGCACCATGATTGTTCCTTATTAAACATAGGGTCAAAAACCTTATATAAGTTTTTATGTATGGCAGAATTGTGGGGAAGGGGGCCAAGGCTTAGCCCCGGCCCCCCCATATAACATTCCAGGTGACTAAAGTGTTGAAACCGAAGGCGGAGACGGAGTAATAATCGCTGAAAAATTGCTGCATAACCTGCCACTGTCACCGTGTCATAAAACCATCGTCTGATCATTACTGTTGGACCGCTAGTTGAAAAAACCGCCACCATCACCGTAAACTAGGACCACATATTTGACCACCTTTGGCTTAACCGTCAGCGGTTATCAAACCGCCTGGTGGTTTTATATTAAAAAAAAAAAAACATTTTTTCGATGCCAATGGTTTTTATTCAAAATTCAAATTAGAGACGTTATTGGGCATTTTAATGCTCCGACAATTTAACCCAGAATGTCGAGAAATTGTCACCTATTTAACCCAATTAGGGCGAAATTGTAGGACCAGTCCCGATTTTGAGGAAATTGTAGAGCGGTTAGCAGGAAAACTAGGGAGACTCATAACTTCTCTAGTTTTTTACCAATTTCAGATCCAAAAGAGGCTAAACAGGAATTTTTGGGCATTCTCAGAGCTTATGGAACGGGTTTTTAAGCCATTTGAGCACTATAAATGTATGTAATCACTATCTTGAGCATAATGAAATAAGGCCCAGCCATTGGAAGCTAGACCAAGGAGACGTAGCCCGGGAGGGGTGAACTCCTTCATCATTTGTTGTGTTGTGGTTATTATTATGGTGCATTTGTCTGTTATTTCTGTGTATTTCAGAGTTTATTTACTTTCTTTATGTGTTTAAAAATTAACATAAAATCTCTCAAAAACTTAATTTAAAACACTTGTAATTTGAAAACCCTCGAGCACAATTTTAATAAGATCTCATACAAATCAGAGAGATAAGCTAGTTCTTTTGGGGAGAAAGGAGTGGCTCCAACGCTTCACTATTGGAGATAGTGGTGTTCATTGTATACATGTGTCTTGGAATTTTTTTCTAAATAACATAAGCCTTCAAGGCCAGCACATTCTTCATGCATGGATTATGAACCTTTGTAATACTATTCTATGGATGTTTGTACTTCATGTTTTCTTTCATTTTTGCTAAAGTAGTTGAATTTTTTTTGTTATTTTAGTACTTATGTTATTGAGAATGTGCTGTGATGATTGTTATTGTTGTCCCATCCTTGTGGACTATTGTGCAGGATACTAGACAGATCCTTCTCATTCATTGGTTGTAATGATTGTCACATATGTTCTGGACTATTCTGTTGGATGTTAGACAAATCCTTCTCATTTGCGACTGTCTCTACTAGGGTGGTACTATTACCTCTCTCTTAAAGTCTCACTTTTCTCCCTACCTCGGCAATAGAGTAAATTTGACACACCTACAACTGAAAAATCACCAGACACACCTTCTTTCTTTTCGAAGGCACCATTGCATCCCTCTCTCTTTCTGACAGTTAGATCCAAGGAAAATCTTTAAGAATTTTACAACCAGACGATATTCTAGATGGGGCTCCTATCCCAAATGGTGTGAGGTCTAGTTGGGACCACGCATTAGGGAGACGCCTTGAATGTTGGCAGGTCCAGCATCGTCAATACGTTCTATTCTAGTTATATGTTGGTTATAAGCATGGTTCTATTATGTGCTCTAGTTATGGCTCTTATTTATTATTTTATAGTTTATTTAATGGTTGATGAATGCATGGGATAACAAGTGATGTTGGAGATAGCTTGAGAGGGAATTGAGCCTTCTTAGTAATTCTCAGATGAATTTCAGAATTTATGATCATATATGCATTCATGACCTGTAGCTTTCATGTTTACCTTATGTTTGACAAAATGTCTATATGTACTAGGCATGTTTTGGTCAATATCTCTCTCAAGTACTGATTTTTTAGCATTATTATCATCATCATCATCATCATTCTGGAAAGTTACAGGAAGTTCTACGCAGTCGTCTAGAGGCTATCATGAAAAAGTGGATAGATCTCACGATCGCATGCACAAAATATGGGATTTTGGGTCATAACCACTAGTAGACATGATTTTGGGTATGGTTATAGCCTCATAATTGCATGCATGAAGTGTAAATAGTGAATTTGTGGAGTTATCTATAGTCCCCGAGGGACGCCAGTAAGTTTTCGGTTTATAGGCCCCACTTCCATCACTGGAACTTGGAGGTCGGGTCATGTCATAGTAGCACTAGACTCATGTTTACCCTAGATAGCTTGTAAAAATAGGTAAATGTGGGGTGGGGTGTTACACCAGACAAAACAAACATGTTGAATTATGGTGGCACATAATGCAAGAAGAGTGAACAAGTAAAGGAAAAAATAAGATTACCAGTTGGGACATAATTGTAGGAAACTCAAAGATACTTTTTTACCTACATATTATCAAATTAATATTTTTAGGAAAATACAAAACTTTACATAGAATTCCATGTCAGTTAGATAATACACTTAAAAGTCTTTCAAGTTGAATATTATAATTTTTCATGTTGAATATGATGTTGATAAATTTGCTATACATATAAATGGTTAATTTAGATTTGATATTCAAGATGAAATCAACATGTTATATTTGAACATTGTTGAGGCTTCATATCAGTTGCCTTGAAGGAAAAAGAGAAGATTGCCTGAAAGCAAAGTCAAAGAAGTTGAGGAAGGAATATCACAAGAGGCAAAGGATAACAAAATGGAAGAGGAAGAGTCTAGTTTGCAAGAGAAGAAGGAGGAAGCCTCAACAGTCCATCACCAAGAGGAGGTGATTCAAGAGGACGAAGATCATTTTCTAGATGCATAGGCCAAGGAAGAGAATATCAACTTAGATGTTTTAGATGTGGGAAGCTAGGACACATGTCTTTCAAATGTCCTGAGAATGCACCGTTACGAAAAAGAGGTGCTCATGTTGTAGAAGAAATAAAGGAAAATGAGAATCTGGCCACAATCAAAGAACTTCTTGAAACAAGGGAATCCTTGTTGATGAAGATATTATTAATTAAAGTAGAGAAGGAATACAAAGAGCCAACTAAAAGGAGAAGTCTATTTAGGACCATGTGCAAGTATAGATTTAAGTGTTGCAAATTTTTAATCGATAATGGTGGTACTGATAACTTAGTCTCCACTTAAATGGTAGAAAATTTGAATCTGAAGAAAATAATACATCGTCATCCTTACAAGGTGTCTGGGTTGAAAATGGGATATAAATTTTTAGTTAAAGAACAATGTAAGGTGGATTTACATGTAAGAAATTAAAAGGGTGAAGTTGTGTCTGATGTGATGTCAATGAATGTTTGTCATATTTTGTTGGGGAGACCATGACAATATGACAGGAAATCCATCCATGATGGCAAAGAAACATGTACACTCTTGAAAAGGATAACTAAAAACACACCATGTTTCCTTTATCAGGTGAAAAATCCAAAGATGAAGCAGTTCCAACTGTAGTACTCATGAGTGGGAAGGAGCTATTGTGAGAAGAATAAAAAACAAAAAAACTCACAAAGAGAAGAAAAAGATGACCAGTGATGATCATTACAAGGCTCAAGTGCAATACACAAAGGAGGAAAGGAATATTTCAAAGAAAATGATATAAAGAGGAAGATGAGTGATGATTAATTTTACCAAGAAATGGCTAAGATGAAGGCACGACTTGGTGTGTTAATGGATATGCTACAGGGGAATGAGAAAAATCAGAAAAATGGATGGAAGTTGAAGAAGAAGGTCAAAGGGCATGTTAAGAAATTATATGTAAATAAATTGAGACATAGAATAATTGTATTAATAAAATGGAAGAAGAAACTCGGGGAAACTTACTATGAGAAAATATTTGAGCTTGAACAAGGGTCAATATTAGGAAAAGGTGATGAAAATATATTGGAATGCTCAGAGAAACACATGGAAGGGATGTTTGAGTTATTGAATGCAACAAAGAAGTCTCTAGTTTTGAAAACTAATAGTTTATTTGAGTATGTGTTTACATGTATTCAAGATGGCGGATTTGGAAAATAAACTGCCACAAGGAAAGAAGCATCTCTACAAGTGAGAGAGGTGGATGCATAACAATGTCTAGATGTAATGATCATGGAGTATAAGTAAGAAATTGAATTTATGGAAGAATTACAGCTAGGACCCGAGGAAGATGGAGAATAATGGTTAACAAGGGATGAACCGTACATAGAGTCTACAAATCTAGTTCAAGATCATTTTTTTGATTTCTACGTAGAGTTAAACCTTCCAAAGGAAAGAATAATGGACTTAAGGTTACACATTTAACATGCAAGGTTGGAATTGGAAAAAGATGAAGTATATGAGCCAAAATTGAATAAGGGCTTTGCAACTCTTAGGCAAGAGGAAAATAGTAAGAAGAGATTGAATCTCTAGGAGAGTTCATATTAGTTTGGAGATTCGAGAACAAAGATATCAAATGAGGCTAGAGATCCTTGTATTTTTAAATCTGACATGTTGTGTGTGAATACAAGTATCAAGAATGGTGAAGGAGGATATTCACTTACAACTTTCATGATGATAGGATAGGATGAAGTACCTTCCCAAGACATTAAAGGAGAACAAAACTTAGAAGTTTTCATGAAAGAAGATGAGACAATGTTATCCCATAGAGAGAATCAAGAGGAGATCCATACACAAACAACAAATCTAATAACTGGAGCACAATTTCAAGTGCTAGTGAGCAAGACAAAATTGGCTTATGTTAATAATAAAAAGAAGGATCAAATAAATTATCAACAACAAAATTTATATGCAATGATCGTGAACTTTAAAGAGGTAAAGTTATTGGAAATGTGGATTGGATCATATATATGATCTAGTATCCAAATTGATTATGTATTTGCAGATACCAAGGGTGTTTATACAAGGACGATAATGTCTCATCCCATAAAAATTTTCCAACATATGACATGAGAGATTGTAACATTAAATTTCAGCCAAGGTCGGTGTTGGATGGCGAGATTGATAGAACATGGATGTTTATGAGGAGGATGTCTAGGAGAGGACACAACCATAAGAGAAGGACAACTAGTAGCGGACTATAGCTAACTATGTGAGTTTACCTTAGCAAGGAATATGGGGTATTGCAAAATCAAGTCTGGGACCTTAAAAAACAGAAGTTAGCAAGGAAGTATTCATGCAAAAAAACATGTGGACAAAAAAAGCATTTTATATGGGACCCAATAGGAATAATAAAGTTAAAGACTTACGACTAGGAGATCATAAAATTTTCTACCTAGGGAGTATGATGCAAGAGGATCATAATAAAATATGTATTTTTCTTAGAAGATTTTAGAGGATTCTAGATTTTGTAGATTTTTACAAAAAAGCTAGAAAAAAAAAATGGTTTTAGAAAAAAGCATTATGGTAGACTCATAAAATCAAGAGGATTTTTCTTACTTTCCTCAAAAAATACAAGGAGATAGTGACACCTCCTGAGAATTATAGATATTTCCCTCTCAAGTATAAATAATATTGTAATCCTTTGCTAGAAACCAAGAAAGGTTTTGGGACTTTAATAAAATATGTTTTGAGAGCTTTTATGATTCAATTTATTTGTGTTATCATTTTAGTATAGCTACAATTTTGGCACTCCACTATCAATTGGTAAACTTCCTTTTGACTTAGGTGGCTACTTGAACTAGCCATGGCTTGGCATGTTGTGTTCTTTGTAAAAAAAGGGCTTTAACAAATTGTGGAGTGACATAAATGAGGTTTGAATCAAGGTTATGTTAGAGTCGGCCCTTACAGCCCTCCGTCAGTGATCATTTCGTCTTTTGCATATTCATTTTTAGGTGTCTCGCTTGTTCCACTTCGTTGCATTTCACTAGGAGCATGCCATGGAATGACGAAGGGGTCTGTCGTCTTATGTTTCCTCATGTGTACACCTGCAGTGCTATTTTAAAAAAAAATTCTCAAAAAATCACTCAAAGTCATTGTCATTTCATTTTTGGTCATTAAAATGTCAATAAGTGTCTTTGGTCCTAGTGTCTAGGGTTTTTGAGTCATTTGTATACCAGTTATAAAGCCTGCAAGGTGAGGAAGGTTCCGCATATTTTGATTTTTTGTTTTATTATCATCAGCATTTTTAAAAAAAAACATTTCTAGTCCAAAACTCTGTTTTGGAACTAGAAATTGTTCATTATTATTTTTGTAATAAATTGTACTTATTCCACCAAGAAGAAAATGTCAAAAGCAGACCCCTGGTCTTTTCCTTAGCTAAATAGCCATATCCCTGCAAGAAGACAGCAAAATCATCAAAAAATCGAGCTCAGAAAAGCCAAAGAAGATTGTATTTAAAAAGCCAAATGTGAAATTACAAAAACATTGTAATATGGGTTTTCAATTAGATTTGAAACAAATCTGATTGTGGAAGATATTTGCAGCATATATAAAAGCCAAACCAATTTCATTTGCACCAATCTACAGCACCCAAGTCGAGATTTGGAGTTGGTGGGCCGAATTCACGTTTTGAAACATCGTGGACAGAGTCTTGGAGCTCGAGCGACCCACCTGGGCACGAGCGACCCATCTGGGCAGAGCGACCCACCTGGGTTATTTCCGCAGTGTAAACTTACAAGGTGAGCGACCCACCTGGGCCGAGCGACCCACGCAGAGGTGAGCAACCCATGCATCAATAGAGGTTCGAAAATTCGTTTTGAGCGCCCAGTCTTGTTTGGGATCGCCCCCATCGGCCTTCAAACAGGTTTTTAGCAATTGCTTGATGTTTTTAAATGCGTTGGTGGCATCATTGATGATTTCAAACACTTCAAATGGAGGATTTAAACCTCACAGTCATGGCAATATCGTTTTTCAGGGTTTTAAAATGAATATGGATGGTTGCATGAGTTTGTCTCCTATTTTATGTCAGTGATATATCCAGCCTTGCATATATTATCAAAACCATATTATTCTCATACCCATTATACCATTGTGACCATTGCTATTACTTTACCATGTTTAATACTTTCGTTCCATGGTGATTATGGTGTATGGTGTCTCACTGCCCAATGTTAAAAACACTCTCATAACTTTGTTTCATTGCCCATTGACCCTTATAAATCTGTTGTAATTGTTCATAGACAAACACATTCATATGATGCCATGCTCCCTTTGACAAGATTTTCTCAAAATTCTGAAGGTTTCCTGCTCCCTTTGGTCAAAGTTTCACTTGCATTTAAAACAGAGATTGTGCCTCTTTTCCAATCCATTTAAAACAGAGATATTATCATGGTTTGTTTCCTTATGGTGTTTTGACGGTGGGGATATTTGTTGGGTGTTGAAACACACATCATAACTTTGTTTGCACTGCTTTCATATCGGTATACATAGTGCCAAAAGCTTGGTCAGAGCCATGTCGGAGACAGAGTCAGAATATGAGCTAGGGTCAGGTAGTGATTCGGTGACTGAAGGTAATGTGCGACGGGGGTCCCACAGAGATCACAGAAGTGGTAATCATCGCAGAGAGGAGCCTACTTCTTTGGCTCGGTTGCAGGCATGTCCATTAGCTATGGATTGTTTCCGATATTTGTCATGTTTCAGATTTTGTGAGATGGTTGCACAAACTCGGCCTCATCGTGAATTGGCCCGTTTGTTTGTTCTACATTTACGGGATGGCCGGGTAAGTCTTGCTGGGGTTGATTTCATTGTGTCACCCTTGACTATCGCTCAAGCCACTGGTATACCAAACATGGGCGAGGAATGGAACAAGGGTCGGCATTTAGAGAAATTTCACTATGAGCCATATATTAAAACTGGATATATGGGTTACTTGAGCAGAGTTTTTCCATTCAGATTTTTGAGAGATGAGTATGCACCGCTGATGAAGCTCATCATTCAGTATTTTAGTTGTGAGGGCAGGTATGCTCGTCTTTTCGCGTACCATATTCGTTTGTTAATGCACTTCACAAGGGTACGTATGATGAATATCCCGTATTTCATATACCGCAACATAGAAAGGATGGTGATGTTTGTGCAGAAGAAGACGAGCCCAGTGCAGCAGTACAGGAGTGTATATCATTTCGCTTTGATCAAGATCATGGTGTCACATCAGTTGGCAGAGCAAGGCATCACATGGGAGGATTTCATTTCTAGAGACTTTTTCAGAGTGCCACAACCGCTTCTCGAGACAGTTCATGATGCAGGAGAGCCTTCACACCAGCCGGACATGCTTGAGGTTGAGCATATCAGCACTCCTTTGGTTCAGACATATCAGCGAGGCCACAGGGCCTTATTTGCAGCGACACGGCGAGTATTATCTCCACATGATGTGGAAGGGGTCTCGCATTCTTCTTCAGTGCATGTATAGGTACAGGACGGGGGCAAGAGGCCCATGCATGATGAGGGCCCATCAGGAGGCCGGGACACAGATTTCACAGTCATTGATGTTGATGCGGGCTCTCCCAGCTCGAAACTGAGGGAAGTCATCCAGGAGCAAAGGGCCGAGAATGACAAGCTGAAAGATCAATTACAGAAGGCTCAGTGGGTGATTAACTATTTGGAGTAGCACAACAAACAGCTTGAGGATGAGCTCACATTTTATGAGGTACGCCAAATCCGTGAGGACAGACAGTGGAATCGAAAGAGACCCGGTGACATGACACCAGCTGACAGAGATACTGTACTCACGCGTGTGAATATCCATCTGGAGAAGTTGTTGGCGAAGGCCAATCGAGACAAAGACATGCTTCGCCACATGAAAGGCCATTATTGGGCTCGCATGCATGTTTGCAAAGCGAGGATGAAGATCATGAAGAGGAGGTTGCGCAAGGCACTTAGACGGCGGAAAAGGCCTAATCCACTTCGGATTTTGGCCGAGGCTTCATTAACTAGGCAGGAAACATGATGGAGGACCTCCGCTCCGAATTTGGGAAAATTCGGAGAAAATTTTGTCATTTTCAAATTTTTGGGTAAAAAAAACAGGTTTTGCAGTTACGTGGGTCGCGCGCTCATGCGCTCACTTTTTTTTGGGACACTTGCTGGAGGAAATTTTTACATTTTTGGATTTTTCATGGTTAATTATGCATCCTCTAAAGTCAATTTAGCATTTCATCAAAATCTGGATGGTCAAAAAGCTCAAAAACACCATGAAAACCACCTTGCTGCCACCTTTTGCACCAGCAGGAAGTACCTCTGGGAGAATGAAGTTTTGGAGGGTCAAATGAGCTCCAAATTCAGAAATTCCACTTGGGTTGGAAAGTAGACATCCAGGGATTTTCAACGAGATATCATGAGCTCAATTTGGATGCCGGGAAGTACCTCAAATTCAACCTGGAACATGAGCGACCCACACGGCTCAGGAGCGACCCACTTGAAATTTTTCCTGAATTTTCAGCTGCCAGCTCAGTTTTTCGCCTAGTATGGACCAGTTTTGCTTGTGGATAGAATTTTTGGGTTTTTATGATGTAAATTCATGTTTGACATGTAACTTTGGCTTATTTTTATCTTTTCTAGAAGATAGGGTAAAAAATCATGTAATGGATCAGTTTCCACTCTTTTAGAGGCAAGTTGTTAGCCGCCTAGATTGTAGTTCCATGATTAGAATTGGTTGAAACTGATCCCTGAAGAGGGAATTCGACCCCTAGAGGTGGGGAAAGGTGTTAGAGTGATCTATATATTGTAATTTCTCAATCATTTTCAGAGGTTGGAGAGGTTGGACTCTTGGGATACTTTTGATACTATTGTACATACTTTTCATATTTTGGCTAAGGAAAGATCGGGGGTTTTGCGGCACTTGTTGGGATCCTTGTGGTGTTCTGTTCTTGATGGTGTTTCTTCTTTGTTTACTGTAAGTTTCTTCATGTTTAATGTATGCCATCCTTTCATATGCTTCTGAACTGAATTGAATGAGTGATTAAGGTTGAATCCATTGTTTACAGTGCTTGGCCTTTGAATTCAGTTAGTTCTATATGTTTTCAGTTGTTTGGAGAGGATCCAAGTTCTTCTTTGCCCTCTTCAGCTCCTCGTCGGTCTAATCTATCCATAAATCCAATTTAAAGCATCAATATCATCACCTACCTCGCCCCAGCTTGAACTCTGCAAAGGTCTGACCTTATCCCCGGACCCAAAATTTGTTTTCCCATTACTCCAGCGAAAACCCAAAAAAAACCAAAAATCAAACATACCTATCTCTTTACTAGCCTAAAATCAGTTCTTATTGTAAGTCATCTCGCATCCTACTTGCTTATTATCTCAAGATTGACGGAGAGAGCCCTCTCCTGTCCTCGTAGGGCTAGCTACGAGGCTGAGCGTGGTTTGATGTAGCCTTGAGTTTTACTTCATTTCAGCCTGAGGTAGATTTGAGTGCTAACAGGTTAATTAAAATTGAAACAATTTGGTTAGAAATTATATCTTCCATCTCCACCATTAAGGTTTGGTGGTCTGCTTTCCTATTTTCCATGACTACATAGATCCGAGCTACACTACAAGCCACATTATTGATAGTAGTAGCCTATTGGACATTGTACACCTTTCTTCTATCTTGTTATTAACATGGACACTCTTAATAGGTGCTTCTCCCCAAAACCCTTACACTTCAATGGCTTTTCCATTGATTCTGTGACCTCTCCCTTTATTGGACAAGTTTGCTTACTCCCACTTGGAGCAAGAAAATTCTATTGGAATTCACTCTTAGTTGGTATGTTGAACTTGATTATTTTCTCAAAATTCCCATATCATGAGGATCTCAATCCTATTTTCCTAAATTTGGTCTTTTCATTCCTTTCTCATATTGATCATAACAATATTTATCATTTTGGATGGTGTCCTCTAACATATTAAGTTCATCGAACTTTTTTTGGTATTGATAGGACTATGTAAGTCCACTTAGAAATTTTTTTATTTCCATCTTCTCATACATGATATAGAGTACATACCTGAATATATCTATGAACCTGTTATCATCTTCTTCCATAGTGAGTTATCCCCTCTTGTGCTCATGGGATTCCTTAATATTTCCATCATAATGCCTTTGAAATAGGCATTTATCCTTGAAATAAGTTTCAAACTTATTCCAAGTTAGATTATAATATTGAATTCCCTTGAAATTCTTGAGATATTTGTTTTCTGGATAAATCTCTCTTGCAGACAAGATCAAACTCCCTAGTATCCCAACAGATAACTAGAAACAAACAACCATTTGAATATCTCTTTCCCTAAACTATTAGCATTCATATTATCATAACTTAGAAACGAGGAGGTAATGCTCCTACATTTCAATGAGATGTTTGATTTAGACCTTGCCTTTCGTCTCGAAGAAGTCCTTCAATGCTGAGAAGAACCTGCAATCACAAACATGCAAAGAATCAAAAGAACCTCCAGCATATAATAATCCAAACACCAGTTTAACTTAATGATCAAGGAGATTAAGAATTGTCATAGTTTTAATGGATCTAAAAACAACATAGTAAGAAAAAGGTATCCATATGTATTATCAATAATATAAAGAGCAACCTTACAACTTGAGCCTTGATGTCATACAAATTTCTCCCATGTGCCTTCATAATCGTGCTCCTTGGTTTGACAGGCTTTCCTCTCTAGAATGACCAACATAGGTTTATCTTCAGTGAAATCTTATATAAAATGTATAATTTCTAAAGTAAAAAGTACCAAGTAACTTAAGCTTGAAGTTTCAGCTCAATTTATAGGAGAAATTGAGGAGGTTTTAGATCCAGACATAAAGGGATGAGATCCTCTAATGAAGGGATTATGATTCCTTCATCTAAGGGGATAAGTTCCATGATCCGAGGGATATAGCTCGAACTGGTGCGACTCGAGAGGCTTTTAGTTGGAAGAATATGTGCCCAACTATGCTTCTAGAAGTTAATTTTTTATTTTACTATCTTTTATTTGGGGTGGACAGGTTTTATGGGAAAATAGAGCTTAGATGTCCGTAGATAAAGGTAGGAATATCAACGCATGCATAGGAAGTTACCGCAAAATGCGCACAGGCAACCTTTAAGAGTTTTTAAGATATTTTTCTCAGTTCTCAAGGTTTGGTTAAGGAATATAAATGTTTTGACTTCTAAGTAAGCATGAGTATGGATGGTGATATATCCATATATACATTCAAATGTCATGGTGACAAAATGACGTGTAACCATTGCCCCCTAAAGTGCGAAGTCTGAGAAAATATTTCAAGAGAGTGAAGTGCTCTATCATCCCAAGGATTGTATTAGAGACATTGGTCGAAAACCTGTAAGAAACATTCAATGAAAATATATAATCATCACTGAGGTAGGAATTCCCATACTCAGAGAAAAACTAACTATATGTTCTGGTACATACATGACTTAGAATTACATCAAAAGTAGACGCATCATGGACACAACCATCTATTATGAATTAGAATATTGTATCATGAATACATAACTCCTCGGAGCCTGGATAGTTGAAAATAGATCCAAAGTCTTGATTTCCGCTTCTCGAACTAGTATGAATCTATCCATGTGATTGATTGTTTCGAAGTCAAACATGGTAGAAACCACTTGATTACCGGTCAATGATGAAAATCGTTAACAAGTGTGAGAGAAACCACTAGTAATGACAATGGCTCTCAAAGTACCTCAGTACAATCTATGAATGGTAAATGAATTATTTTTAGTTGAGCACTCATAGAGTCATTCATTCGAAGGCCAATGATAAAAACCTGTCTTTGAAGGTGAGAAACCTACCATTAAGGCATGCATATTTCAAGGCACTGATAGGATTTCTAGATCATCTTCCTAGATAATGAGCTGAAGTCGATAGGAATTGATTCATCGCAGGAGGGCCTATGACACTAAACCATTATGTTAAGTTTTTAAGAAAAAATTTGCAAGGATTAACTCAGGGATGGTCAACGCGGATGGAGACAAATATTTTCAATGAATAGTGAATTTGAAGTTGAACTTTCTCTTGAACACATAGCGACATTGTAAATGACTTGGTAGCATTTAACTTAAAGATAATACCCAAAATCGGTTGTAGACTTTAAATGAGGTTTGATTAACTGTAAGACAAAAGGATTACCTATCATAGATACGAGTGCGACAAAGTGTCGTGTTCAAGAGTGACATGATGCTTTTATAACAAGTATAAAAGATGAATTGTTTTTCTCAATTTTCCCCCACCATTACTGGCAAGTACCTCTTTATTATTTTCAATCTTGAGGAGGATAACATTTTCTTTTTGTGTAATCTCATCCTTCGGATGATTCCATCTTAGTAGTTTTAACGAACCCTAATAACAAGTGGTTCGGTCCCATTGTAATCGATGGGTCCTGCATTGTTTAATTTAAACGAGTCCAGCATGGGATTAACTTGGTGTTTTTCAGTTTTAGGGAGTCTGAAGAATAACATAAGTAAAATCCATAGTGTTCTCTTTCATAATTTTAGTCTCTCGAACCCGAAAAAAGGGTAAAATTATGTTGGAGAGAACTCTATTGACCATTCTCAGTCAACGTATACCCCTTTCATAATTAGTCTAGTTAAGTCCGGAAAAGGGGTAAACTTATACTGAATAGACGATTGTTCATTTATTTTAAAAAGTTCGAATATTCAAGTGCTTGGAAATATTTCATGTTTAGAGAGTCTGAAAAGGCCTTAAAAGAGGACTCCATGGTTTCGCTTTTCGTATTTTTTTAGAGTCCGAAAAAAGTGATAAAATTTTACTCTGTTGTCAAAATGATTTTTTTTTAAACACAACCTATTCTCTGCACAAAAAACTTGAAAATTATAATAATATCTTCTCAATCATGGTAAAAATTTTCAAATTTTAAGCTTGTAAAGGTCGAAACAAATAAAATAATATTATTTTATTCATGAAAACCTATAAAAAGTGAAAAGTGTTGTTCAATATTTAACGTAAGTCATTAGTTTACTAAAAGGTGATAAGTCGTGCATCGAACATTATATCAAATGGTGAAATACTTGAAGAGTTGGTCAAAGTGAAACTAAGTAAGAGAAGGCACGTGCCTAAAAGCTAGAATCGGAAATAATACGAAGGTTGAGGTATAAAGTAAAAAAGGGGTAGATGAAATATAAAAGGTGCAATTATGTGGTACGAAGAGCACAGAACAAATATATTAAAAGAATTGTCGCTTTTTGAATATGCACACAAGGGAATTTCCGCGGGGGTCGAGCAGCGAGAGAGGGAAGAGACCCATACCCCCACGGAATTGTGATAATGTGACGTGGTGGGGACCCAAGGCCAAAATGAACTGGAAATGCCTGAGCACGAAGTATGGTGACGTGGCAAATGCAATGTGGGCCCTTACGACTGGTAGGGTATGTATTCAATTCGCTTTGTGAATGATATGTTTCAAAGTATCAAATGGTGTTACACGGCAGAGAGGTAAGGTAAAGTTCATAGGTAAGCTGGTATTGAGGCTCGTACCAGTATTAAACCCGCCACGCGGTGTTCGCCTCTCCCCAACCAATGCCCAATCCCTACATGCCGCGTGCCCCACTGTCAGTGTCCTTACGACACTTGCCCTACTTATTTCACCTCTACCCGTTTTCACCTCAGAATTACCAGTCTCAGGTAGCAGTTTCCCATATTTTACTGCAGTAAAAGTCTCAGGTCTTCCAGTTATGGTATATACAAAGCGGGAACAAGTGCCAGGTCTACCCAATCATCACCACACTACCCCCGCGTCGCTTTCCCAAGCAAATTTACCTACTGTACAGGTACTCCATCCCTTTCATTTCCTCTATTTTCCTTTCGTTTCTCTTTTCAGATTTCATATGTCAGTCATGGGAAGGGGGACACCCAAGAAAAACGAACTAGAAACTCCCCAGGTCCGAGAAACCAGAAACCCTCCCGGGTTCGAGCCTTTCATCGACCAGCAAGCTGGAATCTGCGATCACCAATACCCTTTCCCCATTAGCAGTATAAGGCCTAAGCTTTTTTCGTGTTGTGGCTTCAAAGGCCTTGCAGCAGTTGATATACAGCATGGACCGGTTTGATGCAGTTTGGGCCGAAATTACGACAGCAGGGCTTCCGACGTGTTGGGACTCCACCACCCCTTATATGCTGCGACCATTACCAGAATATGAAGCATGCCTGAAGCAAGAAAGGGACCGGACAGATGTCATGTCAGATAAAACCACCCGCCTCAAGGCCGAAACCATGATCACATCACTGCGCCCAAAGTTTGCTCTCCTTCACTTGTTAAAACATAAAGTCCCTACTGAGGCAAATCCGAGCGATCTCACTGAGGCTTTCATCAGGGTAGAAGGATTTGTAATGATGCCTGAGCCTGCCGCGGACATTCAGCAGAGGTGCGCCCAGTTCGTTAGCCAAATTGCCAGTTCATCCGCAAACGTGCCGCCACCAGTATCAGCAACAGCCTCGACCCCTTCTCACAAATGATGCATTGTTATTTCATGATTCGGCCCTCGCGGCCTTTTTACTTTTTACATTTTTATCTTAGTTAGTCTTTTTAAGTTTAGGTGGAATTTATATTTCACCACAGCAATTTACTTTTACTTGGACTGTTACTTAATTTTGGTTTTAAAATGACCGAGCGCTTAACAGCAAAGGATGAGAGGTTTTTATCCCTCATCATGATTTTGGTGACTTGGACAAGGACTTCTAACAAACTCCTAGCATGCGATGAAGATATTTTCCCAAAATATCTTCTCGCCCATGTAGAGAAGTTCCTATATAAACAAGAATAGCAGAAAACACAAGGGTTCCAGATTTTTTCAGAAAAATATGCTGTAAGAAGATTTTGTATGTATTTTTGTTTAACTCTTGCAAGAAGGTTCAGAGCCCGTTGGGTTTCGATGAAGAGAAGTTTTTTCTGTAAGGAAGATTCTAGTCTTTGATACTTAATAGAACGTAACTTCCTCTTTACGTGTTGATCAATTGTCTGTCTTGTCTCATCCGTTTCTCCTGTATCATGTTTTGGAATGCGAGCAGCTCATTGATTTTAATGTGAACTTATCCTAGTTGATACTTATGTTGGAATCAATCTAGCGCTTTAAATATGGCTCATGCATGATATTTTGTTCCATTCTCACTGCACCCATACTTTTGCTATATTGGCTTCAAGGCGATGTTATTTTGGAATACGCTATTATTATGAATGGATTCTTGAATAAATAAGCCCATTACATGGTGATATGTGTGTCCGGATATTATCTAGGCGATAGCTGATATTTTCTCATTCTTTCTTACATAGTGAACATCTGCAAATGACTTATCTCTGTTAAGCATTGTTGAACTGGCCCTCTTTACAGTGAACTGTCTTTAAGTTGTCTGATGCCTTTGCGTAAGAGTTTTACACTTTGTCTTTGCAATATTCCTCTTACGTGTCCAACTTCTGAAATTTTTGGTCCCATTCGAGTTGAACTCCCTGTTTATGAATAGAAAGCATGAGAGATCTGTCCTGCTAGTTTTCCCTGTCATGTTACATTACTTTTGCTCTCTACTGTTTAAGATGTCCTAGGCATTGGTCTTTCACAACTCAAGGCTGTCTCTAGGATTGACAACATCTTTTTGGTGCCGTTGCCGGGGAACGAAGTTGATGAAAAATTGAAATCCCTGGGCCTCGACAAAACCCTATTTCACTCTTCAATTAGGTGAGCATGGAGAGTTGAGAGTTGTATATCCCTCACCTTGGCGACTCCACATTCATTTTCCCTGCTAAATCTCTTTGCAGTCCTGGCTCCTCGGAAGCCACACCTTAGGTCAGATACTTCTCAGTCAAAGACACCCTCTGTGTCTGACCCAGAAAGAATTTTACATAGAAGAAGCTGGAGGGGGAGACCATTTGTTCATACTGAGATTCCACCACTCTCTCTAGAAGACCTTCCTTCTTCCTCTTCTTAGGTTGCCCAATTGCAAGATTCTAACTCCGCTCTGGGTGAAACCGGTTATTACTCAGACTATTTACCCTCGGGAAACCTCCGAGTCAAGGACGAGGCTAAGTCAATAGATACCACCCGTTATACTTTTCATCCCACTCCAGAGTTTGAAGAGGTTAAAGAAGTCACAGAGATATCTGTTGTTAATACTCCACCCCTGTCTCCGTCCTCTCAAGCCGTTGTTCACTATATTCCTATCATCATCCACACCACACTTCCACCTACCCCCCCACTTACTCACCAAGCCCTCTTGTTACCTCCACCTCCTCCTCCAATGGCTAATGTCCCTGGCTTCTTGCAAAACAGACACGCTCCTCTTGAGCTACCTGCAGTATTAAATGACATGCCGCAAGATTATTTAAAGATTCTGCTTAGATTCAGTGGTGAGAATGAGATTGAAGCCCAGAAACATATCGAAGTCTTTTTCTCTTTTGCAGAGAATTTCAATGTGGAACATCTGGACGTAGTCCTAAGGCTGTTTTTGCAATCCTTAGATGGGGAAGCTAGAAAGTGGTTCAAGACACTTGGAGCTCGTTCTGTCACTACATGGGAGGGAATGGAGGATACTTTCCTCAAAAAATGGGGAGAAAAGAAAGATCTTGGTAATATTCTTACTGAATTCAATACTCTAAAAAAGAAACATAATGAAGGGGTGTCAGAGTTTATTAAAAGATTTAACAAATTGTACCTGAGTCACCCCGCCGACATTAAGCCTCACCAGACCGCTGCCAAGGTCATTTTTGTGGCAGCGTTTGATTCTGAATTCGGTTTCTCCTTGAGATAAAGGAAGCCAACCACTCTGGATGATGCACAGATCGACGCATTGGAGATAGAAGCAAATTTTGCCTCTACTCGAAAATCCAAAGGGAAACACGAACAGGATGCTAGAAGAAGGGGAAAAGAGGAAGTATCCACCTCAAGCCAAGACAGAGATTCGGCTAATGACAAGATCGAAGAAATGAACAAGATGATCAAGAATCTCTCAAGTAAGCTGATCAAGCTTGAGATGGAGGCCAAGAATTCACCGCCAAAGAATTTCCAAAATGCTCCAAACAGAGGATTCAATCCTCAATACAGAAAGACACCCTTGCAGATACTGCAGAGGGGACAGAAGGAGCAGCAAGATCAGGTACCGCATCCTCTATACTTGGAGGGGAAAGTAGAGGGTTCCACTGAAGACCCTGCCTACGAACAAGAGGAGGCATGCCTTGTTTTCTCAAACAGTAATGACATGGAATGTCCTGTACATGGAAGTGATAAAGAGGAAGTACAAGCTCACTCAGAAGTGAAGGCCAATGAAGATACCAAAGAGCCTGAGATTGATGACTACTGCAAGCAGTTCATTGATTTCATGCAAGCTCAGTTAAATAGAAGATATGACCTCAGGTCCTCCAGAAAGAGAACTCGCACTCAAGAGCAAGAGGAAGACACACCTCAAGAAGAGACACCTGCTCAGAAAGAGGCAATTCCTAAGCAGATCCCGGACAAAGGTAAGAGGCCTCTTAACCAATCTCTACAATCTGATACTACAATGCCTTCATCTTCGCAAGTAACTGTGCCCCCTAAGGTCGAGCCCATCGTAAAAGAAGTTAAGCCTCCCCTCCAAAGAAAAGATTCAAAAGAAAAAGAAGTGTCAATAGATAAGTATTCATCTGTCTTTAGTTTACAAAAAGAACTTGAAAAAGTGAAAATCCCAGTTCCCTTGACTGAGCTATTGAAACAGCCAGCATATCAGTCCCAAGTCACATCCTTCATGCTTCCTCCAGAAGTAACACACATTCCAGATAGTCTCAACCTGCAAGAAGAAAGGCCTATGGTTGTTTTTGGCCTACATGTAGAGGAATTGGATGCCGCCACTCCCCCTTTTTATGTGTCTTTAGTAATACATGACCTGCTCCTGCATAACTGCATGTTAGATTAAGGAGCCTCTCATAATATTTTACCCCTTTCAATCATGGAGTAACTAGGACTACAGATCACCCACCCATACAAAGACCTTTACTCATTCGACTCCAAAAGAGTTAAGTGCCTAGGCATGATAAAAGACTTGGTGGTTAACCTGGCCCAAATCCCAGCGAAAAGTGTGGTGATGGATATAGTGGTGGCGGACATTCCAGCTCGCTTTGGCATGCTACTGTCAAGATCTTGGGGAACCAAAATTGGCGGATCAATCAAGCTGGATCTGACCTATGCCACTATCCCTATATTTGGTGGCCAAGAGAGGAGGCTGTACAGAGAGACCAAATTTGTTAAGACAGTCACTAAAGTAGATGATTCAGTGAATTCTCCGGTTTATAGCAGGGAGGGGGATTTCTCATGCTTAATGCTTGAGGAAGATCAGGAGTACGCACATGAACCATCATTTTTCCAGATCAAGACAGAACAATTCAAAGAAATTCCACAATCAGAAATATAGACGCTTCACTTCGATGGAGCCAACTCTAGAGAAGGAAACGGAGCTGGGGTGTTATTGATTTCGCCTGCAGGAAGATGGGTGCCTCTATCTTTCAAGCTGGAGTATGAAGCCACAAATAACATGGCCAAATATGAAGCACTCTTACTTGGGTTGCAGACAGCCAGGAGCATGAACATACAAAGTTTAAAAGTTCTAGGAGATTCAGAACTAGTAGTCAGGCAGGTGAAGAATCAGTGCCAAGCTAAACATCCTAGGCTGAGAGCCTATAGGAATGAAATCTGGGTCTGGTGGAGAACTTCTTCTTAGCATTTAATATCCAGTTCATGCCTCGGGAGAAAAACAGAATGGCAAATTCTTTAGCAGTGGTTGCTAGTACTTTTCGGCCACCTCAGAACCCTCTATTGAGATATGAGATTGAGGTGCGTTATAGGCCATCAATCCCAGACAAAATCAAGCACTGGAAAGTATTCGAAGATGATGAGAAAGTCAAGAGATTCTTGGAAACAGTCGAGGAGTTCTCCAACATGGAGATCGACATTTGTGAAGAAGTGGAGACCGAAGATGCTTCGGAAGAGAAGTGGGAAGAAAAGGTAGTTGGTCATAAATTTCTACAGCTGAAAGGGAATGTCATTCCCCGAGGATTAGTACCTTTAGAAAGGTTGTTTAACAAGAATGATGTCTCATTACAGCCAAACAAAGTTGTAGAGGAGAATCAGGTAGAGGACCTGAACCTAGGCACTGAGGCTGACCCTAAAATCGTGAAGCTTTCTAAGAAGGTCCCGGGAGAATATAAACAGCTGTATCAGAAGTTATTTTAGTCCTACAAGGATGTGTTTGCTTGGTCTTATCAAGACCTAAAAACCTTCGATGTCAGCATTACGCAACATAAGATTCCACTGAAGGGAGATGCAAAGCCACATAAGCAAAAGCTTAGATAGATAAATCCACTATTGCTACCTTCTATTGAGAAAGAAATTAAGAAACTGTTGAAGGCTAAAATCATTGTACCATTGAGGTACTCTGAGTGGGTATCAAATCTATTCCCTGTACGGAAGAAGAATGGAGAAATAAGACTATGTGTTGATTTTAGGAACCTGAACAGGGCTTCATTGAAAGATAATTACCCACTGCCCAAGATGGATCACATATTGCAGAAAGTGGCAGGGGCTTCCCGGATGTCGATGATGGATGGTTTCTCTAGGTATGATCAGGTAGTTGTGTTGCTAGAAGATCAAAAGAAGATTGCCTTCACCACTCCATGGGGAACGTTTATGTATGCCAGAATGCCTTTTGGGCTGATTAACGCAGGGGCCACTTTCCAGAGGGCCATGGATATTGCTTTTATTGGAGAACAGGACCACTTCATGGTGGTATATCTGGACGACATTACTGTGTTTTCAAAGGATGATGTAAAGCACATAGAACACCTGCGCAGAACCTTTGAGAAGTGTAGAAAGTATGGCCTCTCCCTTAACCCACAGAAGTCTTTGTTTGCACTAGAAGAGGGCAAGCTCTTGGGACACATTGTAACCAAAGATGGAGTAAAGATAGACCCTAAAAGAGTGGAAGTCATAAACGGCATTGCCTTGCCCAGAAACAAGAAGGAAGTTCAGGTGTTCCTAGGACGTATAAACTTCCTAAGGAGGTTCATCCCTAATTATGCTGAGATAGTTAGGCACATAACTGATATGCTAAAGAAGAAAAATTAGGTGAAATGGTCACCAGAGTCGAGAGAAGCCTTTGCCAGAATTAAAAATGCATTCATTGAAGCCCCTGTGTTAGCCGGGCCAGGTTATGCCAAACCATTTATGATCTTCTCCTTCGCATCCCCTCATACAGTAGCTGGAGTTTTGTTGCAGAAAAACGAAGAGGGGTATGAACAACCTATCGCTTTTTTTAGTCAGGTGCTTCGAGATGCTGAGCTGAAATATAACATATTAGAGAAGCAAGCGTACGCTCTGGTGAAGTCTCTCAAAGCTTTCCGTATGTATGTTTTGCAGTCCCATGTCATTGCATTTGTTCCTACAGCAGCTGTTAAAGACATTCTTATCTAGGGGGACAGTGAAGGAAAAAGAGGAAAATGGATAGCCAAAATACAAGAATATGAGCTAGATATCCGTCCTACCAAATTAATCAAGGGACAAGGTTTAGCCAAGATCCTCTCTGAATCGAATTGCCAGGCCTTGGGTATCAATTTGTTTATGACAGAAAATGAAGATTCTGTAGCAAAGGAGGAAGCACAGGGAATGGAAATAGCCTCTCAGAAGATACATATGAAGTACCTTATCATCCCATGGTACAAAGAGATGGTAGAGTACCTTCTAACCCTCAGTTGCCCGCCCAGTTGTGACAAAACTAAGTACAGATCACTGAGGTTGAGGTCACAAAATTATATCATTGCGAACGGTTGGTTGTATTGGCGAGACCCCTCCGGTATCCTACTCCTGTGTCTTACAGAAGAAGAGGTGGAGAATATAATGTTTGAGTTTCATGAAGGAATCTGTGGAGGCCATTACAGTTGGAGGGCTACTGCTCACAAGATTCTGAAGGCTGGTTTTTTCTAGCCTAAACTATTTGGAGACATGTTCACTCGAGTTAGAGCCTGCGAGAAGTGCCAAAGGTTCGCAGAGAGACAGAAGCTCACGCCTCTCCCCATGATACCAGTCCATGTAGATGAGCCATTCCAGCAGTGGGGAATTGACTTCATCGGAGAAATACACCCCCCATCCAGTGGTCAGCATAGGTGGATATTGACCGCCAGAGACTATTTTACCAAATGGGTGGAAGCTATACCTGCTAGGAATGCAACTGATGCTGTGGTAATAAAATTCATGGAGGAACACATCATATCCAGATTTGGTTGTCCTGCTAAGATAGTAACTGACAACGCACAAGCCTTTAAATCCACCAAATTCATCAACTTCTGCCAGCAGTTTAATATCGCACTGAGTCACTCTACGGCTTATTATCCCCAAGGGAACGGCCTTGCAGAGTCTTCAAATAAAACTCTGGTCCGAGCACTAAAGAAGACTATCAACGAGAATCAGAAGGATTGGGATTCTCAGCTGAAATTCGCTCTGTGGGCAAACCGAATTACTAGCAAGAGGGCAACTGGGAAGTCTCCATACGAACTAGTTTACGAGAGAGCAGCAGTTTTTCCTGTGCAACTGGCTTTACCGGTAACTCGGTTCATGCAAGAAAATCAAGAGGAGCCTGACAATGTAACTAGGAGGATTAATCAGTTGGTGGAGCTAGAAGAAACACGAAATCAGGTGAGTCAGAAGCTGATCGAATATCAGGAGAAAATGAAGGATCCTTTTTACCAACATGCCAAAGACAGAAAGTTATAGGTGGGAGATCTGGTGCTCAGATGGGACATTCGAAGGGCAGATAGAGGGAAGCACGGAAAATTCGATCCCCTCTGGTTTGGCCCTTTCAAAATTGCAGAACAAGGTGGAAACAATACTTTTAGGTTGGAGAATTTGCAGGGAGATTTACTGGACGCCCCTGCTAATGGTCAATTCCTCAAGCTTTATTTCCAGTACTGATCTGGGCCGAGAAAGCCTGATGTACCATATTGTATATTTTTTCCTGTTTTTAAGCGTTGTTTGAATAATGTGTGTTTGTTGATGAATCATGAAGAGAAGAGGCAAAGAGTCCAAAGGGATGAGAAGTCGCTTTCACAAAATACAAACAGGTGGTCTGCGTAGTTCTCGACACATTCAAGGATGAACGTGCCGTCCCCAGGTGGAGCCAATGTTGTTCAATATTTAACGTAAGTCATTAGTTTAATGAAAGGTGATAAGTCGTGCATCGAACATTATATCAAATGGTGAAATACTTGAAGAGTTGGTCGAAGTGAAACTAAGTAAGAGAAGGCACGTGCCTAAAAGCTAGAAGCGGAAATAATATGAAGGCTGAGGTATAAAGTAAAAAGGGGTAGAAGAAATATAAAAGGTGCAATTATGTGGTACGAAGAGCGCAGAACAAATATATTAAAAGAATTGTCACTTTTTGAATATGCACACAAGGGAATTTCCGCGGGGGTCGAGCAGCGAGAGAGGGAAGAGACCCAAGGCCAAAATGAGGTGGAAATGCCTGAGCACGAAGTATGGTGACGTGGCAAACGCAATGTGGGCCCTTACGACTGGTAGGGTATGTATTCAATTCGCTTTGTGAATGATATGGTTCAAAGTATCAAATGGTGTTACACAGCAGAGAGGTAAGGTAAAGTTCGTAGGTAAGCTGGTACTGAGGCCCGTACCAGTATTAAACCCAGCACGCGGTGTTCGCCTCTCCCCAACCAACGCCCAATCCCTACATGCCACGTGCCCCACTGTCAGTTTCCTTACGACACTTTCCCTACTTATTTCACCTCTACCCGTTTTCACCTCAGAATTACCAGTCTCAGGTAGCAGTTTCCCATATTTTACTGCAGTAAAAGTCTCAGGTCTTACAGTTACGGTATATACAAAGCGGGAACAAGTGCCAGATCTACCCAATCATCACCAGACTACCCCTGCGTCGCTTTCCCAAGCAAATTTACCTACTGTACAGGTACTCCGTCCCTTTCATTCCCTCTGTTTTCCTTTCGTTTCTCTTTTCAGATTTCATATGTCAGTCATGGGAAGGGGGACACCCAAGAAAAATGAACTAGAAACTCCCCAGGTCCGATAAACCAGAAACCCTCCCAGGTTCGAGCCTTTCATCGACCAGCAAGCTAGAATCTACGATCACCAATACCCTTTCCCCATTAGCAGTATAAGGCCTGAGCTTTTTTCGCGTCGTGGCTTCGAAGGCCTTGCAGCAGTTGATATACAGTGTGGACCGGTTTGATGCAGTTTGGGCCGAAATTACGACAGCAGGGCTTCCGACGTGCTGGGACTCCACCACCCCTTCTATGCTGCAACCATTACTGGAATATGAAGCATGCCTGAAGCAAGAAAGGGACCGGATAGATGTCCTGTCAAATAAAACCACCCGGCTCAAGGCCGAAACCATGATCACATCACTGCGCCCAGATTTTGCTCTCCTTCACTTGTTAAAACATAAAGTCCCTACTGAGGCAAATCTGAGCGATCTCACTGACGCTTTCATCAGGGTAGAAGGATTTGCAATGATGCCTGAGCGTGCCAGGGACAGTCAGCAGAGGTGCGCCCAGTTCGTTAGCCAAATTGCCAGTTCATCCGCAAACGCCCTGCCACCAGTATCAGCAACAACCTCGACCCCTTCTCACAAATGATGCATTGTTATTTCATGATTCGGCCCTCGCGGCCTTTTTACATTTTACTTTTTTATATTAGTTAGTATTTTTAAGTTCAGGTGGAATTTATATTTCACCACAGCAATTTACTTTTACTCAGATTGTTACTTAATTTTGGTTTTAAAATGGCCGAGCGCTTAACAGCAAAGGATGAGAGGTTTTTATCCCTCATCATGATTTTGGTTACTTGGACAAGGACTTCTAACAAACTCCTAGCATGCGATGAAGATATTTTCCCAAAATATCTTCTCACCCATGTAAAGAAGTTCCTATATAAACAAGAATAGCAGAAAACACAAGGGTTCCATATTTTTTCAGAAAAATATTTTGTAAGAAGATTTTGTATGTATTTTTGTTTAACTCTTGCAAGAAGGTTCAGAGCCCGTTGGGTTTCGATGAAGAGAAGTTTTGTCTGTAAGGAAGATTCTAGTCTTTGATACTTAATAGAACGTAACTTCCTCTTTACGTGTTGATCAATTGTTTGTCTTATCTCATCCGTTTCTCCTGTATCATGTTTTGGAATGCGAGCAGCTCATTGATTTTAATGTGAACTTATCCTAGTTGATACTTATGTTGGAATCAATCTAGCACTTTAAATATGGCTCATGAATGATATTTTGTTCCATTCTCACTGCACCCATACTTCTGCTATATTGGCTTCAAGGCGATGTTATTTTGGAATACGCTATTATTATAAATGGATTCTTGAATATATAAGCCCATTACATGGTGATATGTGTGTCCGGATATTATCTAGGCGAGAGTTGATATTTTCTCATTATTTATTACATAGTGAACATCTGCAAATGACTTATCTCTGTTAAGCATTGTTGAACTGGCCCTCTTTACAGTGAACTGTCTCTAAGATGTCTGGTGCCTTTGCGTAAGAGTTTTACACTTTGTCTTTGCAATATGCCTCTTACGTGTCCAACTTCTGAAAGTTTTGGTCCCATTCGAGTTAAACTCCCTGTTTATGAATAGAAAGCATGAGAGCTCTGTCCTGCCAGTTGTCCCTGTCATATTACATTACTTTTGCTCTCTGTTGTTTAAGATGTCTCAGTAATCGGTCTGAAGGAACTGCTGCCTCTAGGATTGACAAATGTAAAAGAATAAGTCATTTTACCTTTGATTTCCAGAGCAAGAAATGAAGTGTTTACCATATTTAAAGCTTTGTTCTAAAGCTTATATGAGGAGTACTACCAACCATTTCATGATAAATCACACCTGTGTATTTAACCTAAACATTTTCGCATTCTATCCATTTACATTTCATTTTAAGCTCTGCATTAATTTTTTGAGAAAAAAAGTTTTTAGAATCTACTCTCGTGGGCATAGTTTTCCCGATAGAACCTCGCACATTTCCGTCGAGTTTTTACTAAAAATCATTGTGCCACCACGCGTTTTTTATAATGAGATCAGGCACAAAATGCAATGTATATGAAAGAAAATTGCACAAGCACCGTGGGTTTTTCAAAAATGGTTTTCATTCCATAAAAATTGCTTTAAGTTCTCTAAAAAGTTTTCTAGTGTTCTTAAATGATTGTTTGCAAGCAATTTGAAACAACCATGCTTGAGTGGAGAGAACGTGAGAATGAATCGCGTGATAATGAGGCCATTGATAGCTCAGAAGCACATCGGGTGTTAAATAATTGTGTTCTATACAAATTTTGGTCTATACAAGGAATGAAGGCCTAAGTGGAGCTAATGACCTAGTTGGCTAATGCCTGTGATGTCCAGGAACAGTGTTTCATCATCAGGGATCATAGGCTCATGATTGATATATATAATATTTATTTCCTCACCGGTTTTCCCCGAAGGGGAAGAAACATTTCCTTGTTTTTCACACGGCCAGGAGGATTTCCTACTGCTTCCTATATGGTGCAATATTGCTTGCATAATTCGCAATTGAAGGATGGTCGAATCAATATAAAGACCATCGAATGAATTGACCTCAAAATAATTTCTTTCACAGTCACTAGAATATGTGGTAGCGTGGCTCCTCATGTGACTACCAAAGCACAAATGCAAATGTTTGTTGAGTGTTCCAAGGGAACAATATTCCACTAGTGCGAAGGAGTACTAGTCAATATGAAAGGACAGCTCACACGACCAAAGAACGGTAAGATGAATAATTTCGGCTATGGTTCCATTGTCATATATTTCTCTTTAGAGAGAACCCCACTCCTTGTACCTCAGCAGTTGTTAGTGGATCCGACGGGACCGAGGTATCCTCGCATTTTGCGATGGGTTTCGTTGATGGCTCGCCATGACGAAGATGGCAGTCCTATTGTCCGGTATACACCTATGTTTTCCATATGGCTGAGAAGACAAATCTTCATGATTCAGGACTTCCCTTATGAAGGGGTTGATTTCAGGGGTGACCCCAACACAGCACTCCCCCCTGGACCACAGTGGGATGCGTTAGGTAAAAAGCCTCATTTTGATTTTTTATGTTTTATAATTTTTATTTGATTTTTTATCATCCAATATTGATAATCAAAAACATTTTAATGTGGATGTTGGCCCAGCACGACCAGTGGTGCTTCGTCGTTTTGATAGACGAGAAGCACAACCTATAGCAGTAGCTCCACCACAGACTGATGCAATTGAGGCCCTCACAGAGTTTGAACACAACCTAGAGAGGTTGACCATAGATATCCCAAAAACTGGGATAGATGATTTGCCTCTCATATACCAGAGGCATGTGACTAGGTTTCCTGGTCCATTTAGGCGATACTTGTGCAAAGTGGTGCGCACTATACTCTGCTATCATGATCATCATCATGGATAGTTGATGGTCGGTTTAGATGGAATTTTTTTTTTGTATCAGTACGTTTAGATCCTAAGGTGTTTGAGACCTATGATCATAGATTTTGTATATTTTTTGACACACTATGATAAACAGCTATTTTGATCTAATGATATTACTACTTTTGTTCTTTGAGTATCTTGTTTAATATGGATCGAATATTGTTTTTATTTACATTCAACATTGCAAATTTCTATTTAAAACTTGATTAGCCAATGCATCGGCTAACGTATTTAAATTTATTGAAATGTGTTGATATTCAATGTAATCAAATTGTCTTTCTAAGAGACGGACCCTTAAAAACATTATTAACAATAATGGATTTTTGATTGCATAAACACCATTCAAATGTAATAAAATGAGTTGTGAATCTAACCTAAAAATCAAACATTGAATGCTAAAGTCAATGGCATCAAATAATATTTCAATGATTGCGCTATATTCTGCAATATTGTTCATTGTTTGATTGAGGCAAATCCCATGAATAGAAACTAACTCATCAGTGGGTGAATAGATAACCTAAGCAGTGGAAGATAAGTTCTGTGTACTACGACAGGTGTCGTCAACAAAGCCAATGTAAGTTTGAGGGAATTTCAACATCTGCAATATCGAGAGTAATCCAGATAAGCAGCAAAAGTAGTGGAAACTCACCAAGAAAAATAGCTAATCTAAGGCACACTTCCTAAAAATGTAACTAATGTACAATGAAGGTATTCACAAGATAAATCATGCATAATATCTCTTCAGATAAAGACCATTTATGGACTTATCTAAAGAGACATCATCATAATCAACTAATTCATAGGCCCCTGTTGCAAGCACATGCTTAACAATATAAGGGCCATGCCACATTGGTTCAAATTTACCAGTGCCTAGTTTTTCGTGAGCTTGATCGTATACTAAGACTGGGTCACCTTCTGAATAGATACGAGGGTTAACGCTTTGATCATATTGTTCCTTAACATGTTTTTTATGATCTTCAACAGCTAATGTAGCGGTGTCGAGAGTCTCATCTAATCGTGCTAAGTATAAGAAGTGTTTTTCCTCTTCAGAGGTAGCTGGTAGTAACTCAATGGTGAGTTTGAGTGACAGAATTTCACATTCAATGGGTAGAACAGCTTCTAAACCGTAAACGATTTGAAAAGGTGTAAACCCTGTAGATGTTTTTGCGGAGGTACGGTAGGCCCACAATGCGGAAAAAGCATGGTGTGCCAATTCTATTTATGACTTTCTACAATCCGTTTAATCATATTTGTTAAAACTTTGTTTACAGTCTCAACTTGGCCATTGGCCTATGGGTAATACGGTGTGGAATTATCATGGCGTAGGCTGAGCTTAGCAAAAATTTCAGTCATCATAATGTTTCGAAAGTGGCTACCATGGTCCGTAACGATGGCTTGAGGGATACTAAACCTATCAATCACATGATTGAATATGAAAATAGTTGCAGTTTAGTCTTCAGCCTTAAATGTAGGCATCCCCTCGTCCCATTTGGTAAACTAATCTATAGCAAGAATAATATACCCATGCACCTCGGTTGAGTGAGGGTTACATGTAATGAAATCGACACCCCATTTTGAAAATGGACCGACAGGGATGATTGGGTGAAGAGGAACGGGAGGTGCACGCATCTTTCAATCAAAAATTTGACAATTGTGACATTTTCTAACTGAAAGGATACAATATTTTAAGAGTGACGGCTAGAAACAGCCAGTGTGAAATATATTTTGGGCTATGGAAAAACCAGACATATGACCACCACATGCTCCAAAATGGAAGTCATTTAAAACTCTTTCGACTTCTTCATGAGTTAAACAATGTCGAATGACAGAATCGGCACCACAATGGTAAAGAGTGCCGCCAAAAATATTGTATTGTTGAGACTGGTATCAAATCCTAGGTCGATCAAAGTGTGAAAGTTCAGGCCGAAAGGTTTGGGTCTGAAGATATATAATAATATCTCCATACCAAGGATCCAATGTGCTAATAAGAAACAGAGATTCATCAAGAAGATAGTCTTCTACTACAATTTCAGATTCAGTGTAGGGAAAGTCACATATAAGTTCAGCAAATACTAGTCATTTCTTAGATTTGAATTTTTCAAATTCCAAATTGAACTCTTGTAGCATAAATATCCACTTAGAGTATTTTCCCCCGAGCAATTATTTATTCAAAATTTATGTCATAGGGTTGCAGTCGGATATCATGGTTGTTTTGTGTAATATTATGTAGTGATAGAATATTTGGACAGCCTGAATGGCTTCCAAGGCCAATTTCTCCGCATGCGAATACTTGATCTTTATCGGTGTAAGGTTCATACTTAAGTAATAAATCACATGTTCATTGTTGGAGTCATCTTCTTGAACTAAAACCATTCCAATGGTGGAATCGGACGTAGCTAAATACAAAAAGTAATCTCGGTGATAATCAGGTGGATGCAACAACGGAACATGGGTCAATGCGTGTTTAAGTGCATCAAAATATTTATTGCCAAGCTCGTCCCAAATAAAAGGAACATCATTTTTTAATAACTGATTGAAACATTTAGTTAACTCTGCATAGTTAGGGATAAAACGACAGAGAAATTTTGATTTCCCTTGCAAACTCTGGAGTTGGTGAAGAGTAGAAGGAGGAGGTAAATTGACAATGGCCTCAACCTTCAAAGGGTTGACACGAATGCCTTCTTTAGAAAAAATAAAACCAAGAAATCGTCCTGATTTTACACAAAATACACATTTTTTATGGATTCAAACAAATATTGTAATGCCTACATCGCATAAAAATGGCACGTAAATGTGTAGGATGATCTTGTCTACGCAAAGAATGAGCAAGCAAGTCATCCAAGTAGTGTTGCACAATGTGTTTGACGTCGTGAAATGCGTAAGACATAGCTCGTTAAAATTTTGTGCCAATATTTTTCAGTCCAAAAGGCAATTTACAATATGAAAATGTCCCCCGTGGACAGATAAATGTTGTTTTGGGCTGATTGGCAGGGAGTTTGTTTATTTGATTGTAACTAGAAAATCCATCCATAAATGAAAATATTTCGTTTCTAGCACAATCATCAACAATTTGGTCAATGTAAGGGGTGGGATAATTGTCTTTAGGACAAAATTTATTAATATCCCTATAATCAACACATGCTCTGATAGTTCCTTGTTTCTTGGTTACTGGAACTATGTTAGATACTCAATCTGTCAATGGAATAGGATAAATGAATCCTGCACGAAGTAGTTTTTCAACTTCACCTTTAATAGCAGTAGCTTTTCGCAGATGTATTGGACGTAAAATTTGTCTAATAGGCTTAGCCTCCAAGTTCGTCTTAATTTCATCAATCATGATATTAGGATCAATTCCTGGCATTTCTTCGCAAGACCAGGAAAAAATGTCTCAGAATTCCTAAAATAGGGCTTTGTACATGTTAATTTTTTCAATTGAGCATGAAGCACCTATATGAATATTTTCAGCTATTCCTACTTTGATTGATATGTCAATTGGAATTGTTGCGGAAATATTTCCTAAATTTGTCTTAGAATCTGAATGAAGGATTGACATAGGATTCGGATGTTCTTTAACATAGTCAATCGGAAAGATCATTGAAAATTCATTCTCAAATCTATCAAGGTCTAGTATAAAACAGGATCAATGATGAAGATCGTCCCAAGGTAATTCATCCAATGACAATATTTCCCAAATATTTTCATCACTTGAAAATATGTGTTGAAAAGGATCAGAAAAAGATGTTGTGGTTGAAATTGGTAGAGAAAAAGACACGTCACTGACCACATTCACTTGATTAGTATCTTTTGATTGAATGTCAGAAATTGATTGCACTGCTAAATATGCCAATTCATATGGACTCAAAGGCATTTCATTTCCATAGTAGTCCAATTCAGATTCTGAAGGCACAATCCATGGGTCATCAAATGGAATTGTGCTTGATGTAATCATGTTGATATTGGTAATAGTTCGAGGCACGTTAGGAGGAGGTATAGCGAAAGTTCCCATAAGAGAAGAATCCTTAACTAGTCCTACCCCAACATCTTCATAATGGATAATCGTCTTTCTCGGAAGTGTAGCAAGAAAACTGATCAATTTTAACAATATTTCCTTTATGACGAAACATGAATAATAGAAAGACTGATGAAACAACAACGGTCATAGCATAAGACCAACTTTGACCTAAAAAAAGGTTGTATTCAAGAGGGGCATCAATGACTTCCACCTCAAGCATAACAATTTTTATTTCTACCTCTATGGGTAAATCCTAGAGTATTCCAAATGGACGAAAACCTCTTCCATCAAAGGCTTTAAGAATCATCGGTGACTGATTGATTAGTGGAGAACCAAGATTTTTCCAACAGGCTAAACACATAATGCACGTAGATTCTCCCTCATCAATCACTGTGTGAAAAAATCGCCTAGATTAGACTAAAACAGGTATTTTAAAATCCATTTGGTGTGAGAGTCTAGTTAAAAAGTTCTCGATATCAAAGACAATAAGATTAGAATCTTGAGGGTAAATCGCTCCAATACCTGATAATATTAACTTCCTCTGAGTTGGACAAGACTGCAGCACTTCGACGGCCGACATAGCTAAAGGTGAAATGGCCATATCTTCAACAATATTGTAGTTCTGAGCGGCTCTCGCATGTGGATTGAAAGCCATTTTTTGAAGTACAACTTTGGCAGAAGGTTTAATTACTAAATCAAGACTAGGTTTCTCGATGTGTAATGGTTCAGAAATAGGAGGAGTTGATACCAGAGGTTGACTGTGTGATTCAGTTTCATTTCCAATTAGAGGATTCTTAGATCCATAATCTTGAGATCGCATTACAACCATGACCTGGGACATCATCAGGATATCCACCGATGAATTGGAAGAATATTTGATCATTTTTTTGTCTTGTTATGGGAAAGGATCTTTAAGAACAGTGTGTGTTGTCGAACCTTTGACAAATTTAGATACCTCGGCCCGATGCAGGCACTATTTTGTGTAGTGATCTCGTCACAGATAAGACAGGGATAAAAAGGTTTCCTTTTTTCGTCAGAAGATTCAGTTTTTCTTCTTTCTATTTTGGAGAATTGTTTTGTTTATTTTTACCCTTCCCTTTCTTCTTATTGCTGGAAAATTTGGTTTTGGAAGTAGATGAGTCTACGAAATGGATTTCGACAGAAGTTTCTAGAGAAGAGTCTCCTTTGGGTGAATCAATTAAAGTTATGATTGGAGTAGTAGATTTGGATTGTTTCTTTTTACTCTTTGATGTATTAACTCTACCAATTACACCGTCTGCGGCATGAGAACCAGAAGGAGTTGTAGTAATTTGACCTAGATGAAGTAAATCAAGGTTTTTTTCATACAAAGTACCATATTGTGTGTAAACAAGGTCTAGATATTGGGCTTGCACGATAACATGTTCTTTTGTTACAACGCCTCCTTTAGCTAAATCTTCAGTAATCTTAGGGAATAATGATTTGATAAACTATTCATCCAAAATTTGATATGGGATGAAAACTTTGACTAAATAGTGTCTATGTCGCCATTCGTGGATGTGATCTAAAATGTACGTAGACATACTTTGTTTAAGTGAATTCAAAAGTTCTGTGCCATTATCATAACAGACTGGTAACTGAAAATGAGTAAGGAAAGCAGTTGTTAAGGCATTGAAATTGTAGAAAGAGCCTCGTGGTAACTCAATGTACCACTTCGCGGCTAAGTCGATCAAAGTTATTTGAAAAAGTCTTAAACGGATGGTGTTGAGCCTAGAATTGCCTCTCTTTTACAAACTCACTTCATTTTATCATTCTTTTATCACTATGCTTCCAAATCAATGAAGAATGATTAGGATTGCTTAAAGGTTACATGAAATTGATTAGCATATTGTATTTTCATGATTTTTTCTATTTTAACAATTTTCTGCAAAATAGCTACAGAATACAGGCATTCCGTAGCTGACCGCGCATTCCGTAGCTGATCCTGCATTCCGCAGCTGTTTTACATTTTGAGTGGGTTACAGGTGTCGTCTCAAGAAAAACCGCATATGGGAATATTCCACGTCATGTCTACATGGTTCGTTGCTCACCATGAAGGAAGAAACGAATTCTGTGTATGGTTTTGATACGTGGGAACATATTTAAGAAAGTAAAGATTTCAGTAGGACCTGTCTTCAAATTCGCATGTCTTTTTCCTTTTTACGTAGCCACTTCAAGAGTCCTAATGTGATTTTGATAAGGAAAGACAATAATCCTGGAATTGTTGCAAGTCTTGTTATGTACATTTGTTATATAAACACTTGGGAAACCGAGAGCTAGGCTAGATTTTGTTCTAGATTTTGTTTAGATTATGTGCTACATTTCTGAAGACGCAGAGTGCTCTGTTCAAGTTATTTCACTTTTAATGAAGCAGACAGTGTTGTTTTGAAAGCGTTGATTTGATTTTGAGTTAGATTCCGTCAGGTGGTAGAGGGCCCCTGCCTCTTGCACGGATTTATTTGCGTAATTTAGATAAGTATTCTAGCTGCCTTTACGTTTTTGAAGTTGAATTCGTAGTTGTTTTCATTAGCTACTGTAGTTATACTCATTCTAAAAAATCTTCCAAAAGAAGAAGCTCTTCCAAAAGATTATAATGATGAATGGGGAATGGCTATAGTATTGTAGGATTTAATTGTAGTCTCTTTTATTCACCTTCACAGTTATACTTATGCTCAATACTCTTCCACAAGAAGAAACTCTTCCAAGAAATCTTTATAATGTTTTAAGCATGATTGTGATCCTGAACGCTTCATTTGTGTGTTTGCACTAAGTACCATAGCTGTCCTTGCTCTTAAACGCTTGTCCAACATATCATAATGATGAGTGGGAGATAGGCATGATATCTTAGTTTTTAATTGCTTTCAGCCTTTCTGTTTGCATAGCATAAGTTAGGATACTCCGGAGTTTAATTGCACTTAATTCATGCTCAGTTATTTTGTTTTAAGTTTGATAATGACTTGTAGTTCAGCATTGTTTTAGGCTAGTGACATTTTAGGTTCAGTTGTAGTTCAACTCATTGCATTTGCACTCCATATTCAGTTGTTATTCACTGCATATTAGATTACTTCAAGTTGTTAAACTTAACAAAACAGCCTTCATTATTCACAAACCTCTTCTTGTTCTAAAATCTATAATTGATTCATAAACATATGAACAAAAGACAACATCATTTTAAGGCCTGAAGTACTTCTGCAACTTCCTTCTCATCTCACAAACAAACATTTCCTCAAAAGACTATTTCAAAAATCTATAACCTTTGAGAGAAGTGCAGTGCTATAAAACTGCGTTGCAGAATAGAGTTAAGAATTAGACTTAGAGTAGAAGATCTTATGATGGTATAAATGTTTTACTCCAATTATGCTTCAACAAATCTCTAATCAAGGACAAAATGTTGCATCATTATAAGTTAGTTGTTTAACTGTTTAAATAGGATTTGCATACTTAATTGACCATGTCTCAAGCTCTCTCTCAAAACACCTTTGATGAAAGCATTTGACAAGTTGAGTTTATGTTTTGAATCATTTGTTTAAAAGTAATTATCAAGCTTTGTTTCTGCTTAGACATAGTTTAGATTTGATTATGTTTCAGTATTGCATTTTCATTTGTTTACCATCATAGTTTAGGCTTCACTCTGTTTTGACCAATTGTTTCCCTTCATTTAGCACTTAGTTCTTTTCCTTTTTTAAACATAAAACCATAAAACCAAAAACATCAGAAAACACTAAACACAACGAAGTAGGAAGAGGTTACTTAGGCACATATAGTGCACCACACTTCAGCAGTTTACTGACCCTGGTTGACAATTAAATGAGCTCAATTTAGGAGACTAGGTTGAGACCAAACATTTTGGCGCCGTTGCCGGGGAAGTGTAACTAGGTATCCTGATTTCCTAAATCCACAAAAACAAAAACAAAAACTTCAATCACCTACCACACCCACTATATCATGTGGTGCAGTAAGAGCCACACATCCACATCATGAATTCATATTTTTGCAGGTAGAAGAAGAGGTGATAAAGCAGGTTGAAGAAATGGATGGAGATGATGACAATGAGGAAGATCCTTTGGATTTCCCATTCAAGAAACTGATATCAATATTCAAATGAAGAACATCCATCCATCTGTACTTCCTAACTTCAAAGGTATGAGATCAGAAGACCCGGAAACCTTTCTTTTTGAATTTGAAATAATTTGCAGATCTTATGGCTACTCATTGCACATGCAAAAATTGAATTTGTTTCCGACAACATTGAAGGATAGAGCTCTTAGATGGTTCATGACTTTAGGAACAAATTCTATAAGGACATGGGATGATATGAAAACAGTATTTTTGGAAAAATATAAAGGTTATTGCATGCACTATGACCTTAGAAATGAAGTCTTTAAGATGAACCAAAAAGAGGATGAAAGCCTAGAAGATTTAGTGGAGAGATTTACTTATAATATCAAAAGATCTAAATTGCATAATTTAGGATCAGATGCATTAAAAACTCTCCTACTAAATGTTATAAAGGATGAATGGATTGATCTTCTCAATATTGTGGGAAAAGGAGATGTCTATCGATTGTCATTTCAGGAAATTTGTGAAATGTGCAAGAACATATCAAGAGGAAAATAAAAGTGTGTAAGGTTCCCTCAAGATCCATTTATGGCAAAATTAAGTAAGTCAGCATTAGGATTGGTAAGTCAAACTGAACCTAACAATTTGCTAAACATTCTTGGTAATTTAAATGAACAAACTGACATGCTAAGAATGCAAAACAAGCAAAAAGTTGCTTCATTTATATTTTGCCCTAAATGTAGAAAGAAACATACTTTGCATGAATGTCCACTTGATAACATTAAAATGTGTAAAATTTGTGCAGGATCACATACTACTGAAGATTGCCCATCATTACCAGGGTTGAAGGAAATTTACCAGAAGGATAATGGAGCAAATCAAGCACAAGAGAAACTTTGTTATGTAGCTCCAAAAGGGCTATGGCAGCCTCATCAACCTAGTATGATGCAATATCCTTATGCACAGTTTCAAGGTTATGCACAACAATATCAAGGTAATTGGAAAACACCCTTGCCTTGGCAACCTTGGCCATCTCAATCCCAACCTCAAAACCAACCTTGGAAACCTTTGCCATCTCAATCCCAACTTCAAAACCAACCTTGGACACCTTGGCCATCTCAATCCCAACCTCAAAACCAATCTTGGCAACAAAGTTGGCAAAGGCCCTATAAAGGAAATCCACCATATCCTCAATCTTTCCCTCTCTATCCTCAATACCATGATCAATGTTATCCATACCATTTACCTCCACTACAACATCAAAATCACCCTCATTTGACCTCAATTCAACCTTTTCCATTACCATCCACACAAACACCCCAAAGATTCCCCACTCCACTACCTCCACAACCATTTCATATCCCCAACAATAAAACACCTCAATCAACTTACAATTCTGAGGTATTGCAAAATGATTCACCAGCTGTCATTGAAGAGCAACAACCAGAAGAAGAAGACTCAGATAAGGTCCAAGAATCAGGAATTTCTATTGATAAAGAGGAGATATTGGAACCAGAGATTGAAAAGTCTCATGCATGCCTATCACTAGATTCTATGAATGAAGATCATATCTCTATAGAGGAAAGACAAGAAAGACAAGATTACATTGAATCTTGGTTCCATTCAGTCATCGGATTCCAATGCTCAATTATTCAATATCTTCTGAGATCATCTAAATCAAGACAATTGGCATCTCATATACAGGTACATATCAAAGAGTGTCTTTCAAACCTGCATATGAGTTTATCTATCATCTTGTTACAGACATGGTTCCATTGGAAGTACTCATATACTTGAACAAGATTTTCTTTTTCAAGTAGAGTAGGACATAAAAAAAAAAAGAGAAAAAAAAAAAAAGAGTAAAGAGAAAAATAAGTCCTATTGTGAAAACCAGCTTGCTGGCGCAATTGGACATGAGCTTTGTTTGAAAACCAGGCAACTGGCGGGCAAAGTTCACAATAAGTTCTGCAATTTCATGATGGTTTCAACCTTTCATGGTTCTTCAAATCATTCTTGGTTCTATGCTCGAGTTGGATGATGTGGAATTCCTTAAGGTCCACCTTCCAACAGATCTTGTCCCATCGACCTCAACACTTTATCCGGGATCAAGATTAGAGATTATTTGAAGTGCCTTGGAGCTTGCATTCATCAATGGCAAGCCTCCTCGTTGATAACAATGGGAATACAACAATGTCTCTTGATTGTCAAATCTTGCAAGCGACTCGACTTCGACACATTCATTCGTCCCTGTCAAGATGCACTGAGGTACCTTGACACTCATTTACATTATCGGTGAGTTGTCTCGTATTGGTTAACGATTTTCATTATTGATCGGTAATCCAATGATTTCTTCCCATGCTCGACTTCGACACATTTATTCGCATGGTAAGAATTGTACCATGAATGTTGGCTTTTATGAAGACTAATGGTTTTATGGAATCAACAACAACTTGCAGCAGTGAATTTTATTAGTTTCTTGTAGCAGCATGTTCATATTTTTGTCAATTCAATAACAGCTGCGGAAAGTGGCAGTTTCTGCAGCCATTGCTGTAGTAGCTTGTTTTCGTTTTTTTTGCAACTTTTTCCAGAAGGCAGTTTTGGTGCAATTTTTGCAAGAGATTGGAGCAGAAATAAAAAATTCTGAGCTTCTGGGTTTTCTTAGAATATGATAAATTGAGTAAGACGTGGACAGAATTTGGAAAAAAACAATTTTTAAGGGCATTTCAGAAGGGTTTTTCAGGCAGATTCTCACTTTTCAGCATTTTGGACAGAATAGGACAGATTTGAGTGTTTTTGCACAGCAGCACCTTTTCTTCATCAAAATGAAATTCTGGAAGCATGTGGCAGTAGAGAAGGTAAAAATACATAGTTTCCCTTTGGAATCACTCAATTTGGCCTTAAAATGAGTCCGTGGCGTACTTTTTTGTTGCAACATTGGGCAAAATGAAGGGTGAAACAGGGCAGAAATTGATTTTATCATAACTTTCAAACCGTGCATCCGTTGGTCCTAAAATTTTTATGGTAAATGCATTGAGGTAGGGTGAATAAACACAGAAAATTTCAGAAAATTTCAGTGTGTATTTTTCAAGAAATTGGCCACTTTCACCTACAGCCATTCCTCATCTTCCGGGAGATCCGTGTAACCAATGGCAGAGATTTTTCGTCGGAAAATGCATAATAATATTGGTGACAACCTCAGAAAATTTCAGGGAAGTCTGATATACCATTTGAGAGAAATTCCAAAATTCATTTCATTCTACAATTCCACTCCATCTCACTCCATTTTCACTCCATCTCACGCCATTTTCATTTCATTTCACAAGTCCATTCCACTTTCACTCCATCTCACGCCATTTTCATTTCATTTCACAAGTCCACTCCACTTTCACTCCATTACATTTCACATCCATCTTCCATATTCATACATCATTTCTTTTTATAGATTGCATGTTGCAGCCACATCTTATTCAGCAATTCTAACTCAATTGTACAGCCTACAAAGAAATGATGATTACAGGAAATTGAAGGATTCTGTTTTGAAGACCAACATGCTCAAAGAGGACCAAAGGAACAACATCAAGCACAGCAATTAACAAGGTCAAAATTCTGAGGTAAATTGTGAAAATTATTTTAATAGCAAAAAGTTAAAACATGAAATAGATACAATGTGTATAATCATGTGTTTCCTAAACAACCTATCATTCGAATTGATTAGCCATATCCCTTATCCAACATTCCATATCTCACCACAAGTTCATCATAAATTCTCCATCAGATCCATAGCCACTTCATTCTCCCTTATAGCTTAATTACCTCCATCCATTCACTTCCATTACACTTTGTAGCCAATCCATATCTAAGTGCAGAAAGGTAATTCTAAGGGTGAAGCATCATTCTTCAACTAATCCATCTTCAGACACAGAGATACAGTTTCAAAATAAAGCATTAGACTCTGTAGTCAATCTAGCTTCAAGCATAGAAAAGTAATTATGAAAGGAAGATAATCTGCATAGAGGAGGAATGGCTAATTGTTAGGACAGAATCAGTTGAAGTCAAGTATTTGGAAGGATATCCATAATTCAAGGAGCTACTACAATAAGAATGGAGGCTAAACTTTATAGAGAAATTTGATGGCTTCCATAAGGAGATTACAAAATCTTTTGTCAAATCTTTTGATGGAGCAGAAGAAGAGAAACTGACATGGTTATTGAAAATAAAATTGACACTCCACTACAAGAGGAAGATGAAGAACTAATTTCTGAAAAGTTAACAAGAGATCAGAAGATTAGGGCCAAAAGAAGCAAAAAGAGAAGTGCTTTAGATGTTCTTAATTGGTATGTTTCAAAGCACATGAATAAGTTTTGGATGAAATTGCATGAGGACATGCAATTAGTCTTGTAGTGCTGGGGATATGTTAGAGCTCAGAATGGCCTTCTCTTTACAAACCTTCACTTCATTTCATCATTTTTATCACTTCATAAGCCTAAAATCAATGAAGAATGATTAGGATTGCTTAAAGGTTACATGCAATTGATTAACATATTTTCATGATTTTTTCTATTTTAACAATTTTCTGCAAAATAGCTACAGAATACAGGCATTCCGTAGCTGACCGCGCATTCCGTAGTTGATCCCGCATTCCGCAGCTGTTTTACAGTTTGAGTGGGTTACAGGTGTCCTCTCAAGAAAAACTGCATATGGGCATATTCCACGTCATGTCTACATGGTTTGTTGCTCACCATGAAGGAAGAAACGAATTATGTGTATGGTTTTGGTACATGGGAAGACATTTAAGAAGACAGACTCCTAATAGGACTGTCTTAGTCCAGATGTCCATTTCCTTGTTACGTAGCCACTTTAAGAGTCCTAGTATGATTTCGATAAGGAAAGACAATGACCCTTGAATTGTTGCAAGTTATGTTATGCACATTTGTTATAAAAACACTTGGGAAACCGAGAGCGAGCGAGAGATTTTTGGTCTAGATTTTTGCAAGGATTCTGTGTTACATTTGGGTAAAAACGCGTATTTCTCTGTTCGGTTATTTTCTTATGAAGCAAAGATGTTGTTGTTTTCAAAGCATTGATTTGACCTTGTCAGATCTGGCTGTGTGGGTGGCAGAGGGCCCCCGCCTCCCACGGATTTGTTTGCGAATTTAGAGTGGTGATTTCACCGCCTTTACGTTTTTGAAGCTGAATTAAGAGTTGTTTTAATTAGCTACCGTAGTTATACTCATTCTAAAAATCCCTTCAAAGAAGAAGCTTTTTCAGAAATATTTTTTCAAGAATGGGAAATGGCTATAGTATTGTAGGATTTAATTGTAATCTCTTTTGCTCACCATCACAGTTATACTTATGCTAAATACTCTTCCACAAGAAGAAACTCTTCCAAGAAATATTTATAATGTTTTAAGCATGATTGTGATCCCGAACGCTTCATTTGTGTGTTTGCACTAAGTACCATAGCTGTCCTTGCTCTTAAACACTTGTCCAACATATCGTAATGATGAGTGGGAGATAGCCATGATATCTTAGTTTTTAATTGCTTTCAGTCTTTATGTTTACATAGCATAGTTAGGATACTCCGGAGTTTAATTGCACTTAACTCATGCTCAGTTGTTTTGCTTTAATTTTGATAATGACTTGTAGTTTAACACTGTTTTAGACTAGTGACATCTTAAGCACAGTTTTTAGCTTCACTCATTGCATTGGCACTCCACATTCAGTTGTCATTCACTGCATATTAGATTACTTCAAGTTGTTAAACTTACAAAAATGTACCTTCATTATTCACAAACTCTCTTTATGTTCTAAAATCTATAATTGATTCATAAATACATATGAATAAAAAAAGACAATATCATTTTAAGGCTCAAGTACTTCGGTAACTTCCTTCTCATCTCACAAACAAACATTTCCTCAAAAACATCTATTTCAAAATCTATAACCTTTGAGAGAAGGCATACAAACTTGCGAGTTGCAATAGAGTTAAGACATTTACTTAGAGTAGAAGATCTTATGATGGTATAAATGTTTTACTCCACCAAAGCTCAACAAATTTAATCAAGGACAAAATGTTGCATCATTATAAGTTAGTTGTTTAACTGTTTAGATAGGAGGATTTGCATACTTAATTGACCATGTATCAAGCTCTCTCTCAAAACACCTTTGATGAAAGCATTTGACAAGTTGAGTTTATGTTTTGAATCATTTGTTTAAAAGTCATTATCAAGCTTTGTTTCTGCTTAGTCATAGTTTAGATTTGATTCTGTTTCAGTATTGCATTTGCATTTGTTTACCATCATAGTTTAGGCTTCACTCTGTTTTGACCAATAGTTTCCCTTCATTTAGCACTTAGTTCTTTTCCTTTTCAAAATAAAACCATAAAAACCAAAAACATCAGAAAACACTAAACACAACGAAGTAGGAAGAGGTTACTTAGGCACATATGGTGCACTTCACTTCAGCAGTTTACCAACCCTGGTTGACAATTAAATGAACTCAATTTAGGAGACTAGGTTGAGCACAAACATTTTGGCGCCGTTGCCAGGGAAGTGTAACTAGGTATCCTGATTTCCTACATCCAAAAAAAAAACTTCAATCACCTACCACAACCACTATATCATGTGGTGCAGTAAGAGCCACACATCCACATCATGAATTCATATTTTTGCAGGTAGAAGAAGAGGTGACAAAGAAGGTTGAAGAAATGGATGGAGATGATGACAATGAGGAAGATCCTTTTGGATTTCCCATTCAAGAAACTGATATCAATATTCAAATGAAGAACATCCATCCATCTGTACTTCCTAACTTCAAAGGTATGAGATCAGAAGACCCGGAAACCTTTCTTTTTGAATTTGAAATAATTTGTAGATCTTATGGCTACTCATTGCACGTGCAAAAATTGAATTTGTTTCCGGCAACATTAAAGGATAGAGCTCTTAGATGGTTCATGACTTTAGGAACAAATTCTATAAGGACATGGGATGATATGAAAAGAGTATTTTTGGAAAAGTATAAAGGTTATTGCATGCACCATGACCTTAGAAATGAAGTCTTTAAGATGAACCAAAAAGAGGATGAAAGCCTAGAAGATTTAGTGGAGAGATTTACTTATAATATCAAAAGATCTAAATTGCATAATTTAGAATCAGATGCATTAAAAACTCTCCTAATAAATGCTATAAAGGATGAATGGATTGATCTTCTTAATCTTGTGGGAAAAGAAGATGTTTATCGATTGTCATTTCAAGAAATTTGTGAACCTATGCAAGAACATATCAAGAGGAAAAGCAAAGTGTGTAAGGTCCCCTCAACATCCATTTGTGGCAAAAGTAAGTAAGTCAGCATCAAATTTGGTAAGTCAAACTGAACCTAACAATTTGATAAACATTCTTGGTAATTTAAATGAACAAACTGACATGCTAAGAATGCAAAACAAGCAAAAAGTTGCTTCATTTATATTTTGCCCTAAATGTAGAAAGAAACATACTTTGCATGAATGTCCACTTGATAACATTAAAATGTGTAAAATTTTTGCAGGATCACATACTACTGAAGATTTCCCATCATTACCAGGGTTGAAGGCAATTTACCAAAAGGATAATGGAGCAAATCAAGCACAAGAGCAACTTTGTTATGTAGCTCCAAGAGGGCTATGGCAGCCTCATCAACCCAATATGATGCAATATCCTTATGCACAATTTCAAGGTTATGCACAACAACCTCAAGGTAATTGGAGAACACCCTTGCCTTGGCAACCTTGGCCATCTCAATCCCAACCTCAAAACCAACCTTGGAAACCTTTTCCATCTCAATCCCAACTTCAAAACCAACCTTGGACACCTTGGCCATCTCAATCTCAACCTCAAAACCAATCTTGGCAACAAAGTTGGCAAAGGCCCTATAAAGGAAATCCACCATATCCTCAATCTTTCCCTCTCTATCCTCAATACCATGATCAATGTTATCCATACCATTTACCTCCACTACAACATCAAAATCACCCTCATTTGACCTCAATTCAACCTTTTCCATTACCATCCACACAAACACCCCAAAGATTCCCCACTCCACTACCTCCACAACCATTTCATATCCCCAACAATAAAACACCTCAATCAACTTACAATTCTGAGGTATTGCAAAATAATTCACCAGCTGTCATTGAAGAACAACAACCAGAAGAAGAAGACTCAGATAAGGTCCAAGAATCAGAAATTTCTATTGATAAAGAGGAAATATTGGAACCAGAGATTGAAAAGTCTCATGCATGCCTATCACTAGATTCTATGAATGAAGATCATATCTCTATAGAGGAAAGACAAGAAAGACAAGATTACATTGAATCTTGGTTCCATTCAGTCATCGGATTCCAATGCTCAATTATTCAATATCTTCTGACATCATCTAAATCAAGACAGTTGGCATCTCATATACAGGTACATATCAAAGAGTGTCTTTCAAACCTGCATATGAGTTTATCTATCATCTTTTTACAGACATGGTTCCATTGGAAGTACTCATATACTTTAACAAGATTTTCTTTTTCAAGTAGAGTAGGACATAAAAAAAAAAGAGAAAAAAAAAAAGAGTAAAGAGAAAAATAAGTCCTATTGTGAAAACCAGCTTGCTGGCGCAATTGGACATGAGCTTTGTTTGAAAACCAGGCAACTGGCGGGCAAAGTTCACAATAAGTTCTGCAATTTCATGATGGTTTCAATCTTTCATGGTTCTTCAAATCATTCTTGGTTCTATGCCCGAGTTGGATGATGTGGAATTCCTTAAGGTCCACCTTCCAACAGATCTTGTCCCATCGACCTCAACACTTTATCTGGGATCAAGATTAGAGATTATTTGAAGTGCCTTGGAGCTTGCATTCATCAATGGCAAGCCTCCTCATTGATAACAATGGGAATACAACAATGTCTCTTGATTATCAAATCTTGCAGGCGACTCGACTTCGACACATTCATTCGTCCCTGTCAAGATGCACTGAGGTACCTTGACACTCATTTACATTATCGGTGAGTTGTCTCGCATTGTTTAACGATTTTCATTATTGATCAGTAATCCAATGATTTCTTCCCATGCTCGACTTCGACACATTTATTCGCATGGTAAGAATTGTACAATGAATGTTGGCTTTGATGAAGACTAATGGTTTTTTGGAATCAACAACAACTTGCAGCAGTACATTTCATTAGTTTCTTGTAGCAGCATGTTCATATTTTTTTCAATTCAATAACAGCTACGGAAAGTGGCAGTTTCTGCAGCCATTTCTGTAGAAGCCTGTTTTCGTCTTTTTATAACTTTTTCCAGAAGGTAGTTTTGGCGCAAGTATTGTAAGAGATTAGAGCAGAAATAAAAAATTCTGAGCTTCTGGGTTTTCTCAGAATATGATAAATTGAGTATGGTGCGGACAGAATTTGGAAAAAAAGCAATTTTTAAGGGCATTTCAGAAGGGTTTTTCAGGCAGATTCTCAATTTTCAGCGTTATGGACAGAATAGGACAGATTTGAGTATTTTTTCACAGCAACACCTTTTCTTCATCAAAATGAAATTCTGGAAGCATGTGGCAGTAGAGAAGGTAAAAATACACAGTTTCCCTTTGGAATCACTCAATTTGGCCTTAAAATGAGTCCGTGGCGTACTTTTTTGTTGCAACATTGGGCAGAATGAAGGGTGAAACAGGGCAGAAATTGATTTTATCATAAATTTCAAACCGTGCATCCGTTGGTCCTGAAATTTTTATGGTAAATGCATTGAGGTAGGGTGAATAAACACAGAAAATTTCAGAAAATTTCAGTGTGTATTTTTCAAGAAATTGGCCACTTTCACCTACAGCCATTCCTCATCTTCCGGGAGATCCGTTTAACCAATGGAAGAGATTTTTCGTCGGAAAATGCATAATAATATTGGTGACAACCTCAGAAAATTTCAGGGAAGTCTAATGTACCATTTGAGAGAAATTCCAAAATTCATTTCATTCTACAATTCCACTCCATCTCACTCCATTTTCACTCCATCTCACGCCATTTTCATTTCATTTCACAAGTCCATTCCACTTTCACTCCATCTCACGCCATTTTCATTTCATTTCACAAGTCCTATTCCACTTTCACTCCATTACATTTCACATCCATCTTCCATATTCATACATCATTTCTTTTTACAGATTGCATGTTGCAGCCACATCTTATTCAGCAATTCTGACTCAATTGTACAGCCTACAAAGAGATGATGATTACAGGAAATTGAAGGATTATGTTTTGAAGACCAACATGCTCAAAGAGGACCAAAGGAACAACATCAAGCACAACAATTAACAAGGTCAAAATTCTGAGGTAAATTGTGAAAATTATTTTAATAGCAAAAAGTTAAAACATGAAATAGATACAATGTGTATAATCATGTGTTTCCTAAACAACCTATCATTCGAATTGATTAGCCATATCCCTTATCCAACATTCCATATCTCACCACAAGTTCATCATAAATTCTCCATCAGATCCATAGCCACTTCATTTTCCCTTATAGCTTAATTACCTCCATCCATTCACTTCCATTACACTTTGTAGCCAATCCATCTCTAAGTGCAGAAAGGTAATTCTAAGGGTGAAGCATCATTCTTCAACTAATCCATCTTCAGACACAGAGATACAGTTTCAAAATAAAGTATTAGACTCTGTAGTCAATCTAGCTTCAAGCATAGAAAAGTAATTCTAAAAGGAAGATAATCTGCACAAAGGAGGAATGTGGCTAATTGTCAGGACACAATCAATTGAAGTCAAGTATTTGGAAGGATATCCACAAGTCAAGGAGCTACTACAATAAGAAGGGAGGCTAAATTTTATAGAGAAATTTGATGGCTTCCATAAGGAGATTATAAAATCTTTTGCCAAATCTTTTGATGGAGCAAAAGAAGAAAATTTGACATGGTTATTGAAAATAAACTTGACACTCCACTACAAGAGGAAGATGAAGAACTAATTTCTGAAAAGTTAACAGAGATTAGAAAATAGATTAGGGCCAAAAGAAGCAGAAAGATAAGGTTGGATGTTCTAACATAGGTTTCAAAGCACATGGAATAAGTTTTGATTAAATTGCATGAGGACATGCAATAGTCTTGCAGTGGGGGTATGTTGAGCCCTAGAATTGCCTTCTCTTTTACAAACCTTCACTTCATTTCATCATTCTTTTATCACTTCATAAGCCTAAAATCAATGAAGAATGATTAGGATTGCTTAAAGGTTACATGAAATTGATTAACATATTGTATTTTCATGATTTTTGCTATTTTAACAATTTTCTGCAAAATAGCTACAGAATACAGGCATTCTGTAGCTGACCGCGCATTCTGTAGCTGATCCCGCATTCCGCAGCTGTTTTACAGTTTGAGTGGGTTACAAGTGTCGTCTCAAGAAAAACCGCATATGGGCATATTCCACGTCATGTCTACATGGTTCGTTGCTCACCATGAAGGAAGAAACGAATTCTGTGTATGGTTTTGATACGTGGGAACATATTTAAGAAAGCAAACTTCTAGTAGGACTGTCTCAGTCCAGATGTCCATTTCCTTTTCACGCAGCCACTTTAAGAGTCCTAGTATGATTTCGATAAGGAAAGACAATAATCCTTGAATTGTTACAAGTTCTGTTATGAACATTTGTTATATAAACACTTGGGAAACCGAGAGCTAGGCTAGAGATTTTTGTTCTAGATTTTGCTGAGTTTCTGTGCTACATTTCTGAAAACGAAGATTGCTCTGTTCAAGTTATTTCTCTTTTAATGAAGCAGACAGTGTTGTTTTGAAAGCGTTGATTTGATTTGGAGTTAGATTCCGTCAGGTGGTAGAGGGCCCCTGCCTCTTGCACGGATTTATTTGCGTAATTTAGATAAGTATTCTAGCTGCCTTTACGTTTTTGAAGTTGAATTAGTAGTTGTTTTAATTAGCTACTGTAGTTATACTCATTCTAAAAACTCTTCCAAAAGAAGAAGCTTTTCCAAAAGATTATAATGATGAATGGGGAATGGCTATAGTATTGTAGGATTTAATTGTAGTCTCTTTTATTCACCATCACAGTTATACTTATGATAAGCACTCTTCCACAAGAAGAAACTCTTCCAAGAAATATGTATACTGTCTTAAGCATGATTGTGATCCTGAACGCTTCATTTGTGTGTTTGCACTAAGAACCATAGCTGTCCTTGCTCTTAAACGCTTGTCCCAAATATCATAATGACGAGTGGGAGATAGCCATGATATCTTAGTTTTTAATTGCTTTCTGTCTTTCTGTTTGCATAGCATAAGTTAGGATACTCCGGAGTTTAATTGCACTTAACTCATGTTCAGTTGTTTTGCTTTAAGTTTGATAATGACTTGTAGTTCAGCATTGTTTTAGGCTAGTGACATTTTAGGTTCAGTTGTAGTTCAACTCATTGCATTTGCACTCCATATTCAGTTGTTATTCACTGCATATTAGATTACTTCAAGTTGTTAAACTTAACAAAACAGCCTTCATTATTCACAAACCTCTTCTTGTTCTAAAATCTATAATTGATTCATAAACATATGAACAAAAGACAATATCATTTTAAGGCCTGAAGTACTTCTGCAACTTCCTTCTCATCTCACAAACAAACATTTCCTCAAAAGACTATTTCAAAAATCTATAACCTTTGAGAGAAGTGCAGTGCTATAAAACTGAGTTGCAGAATAGAGTTAAGAATTAGATTTAGAGTAGAAGATCTTATGATGGTATAAATGTTTTACTCCAATTATGCTTCAACAAATCTCTAATCAAGGACAAAATGTTGCATCATTATAAGTTAGTTGTTTAACTGTTTAGATAGGATTTGCATACTTAATTGACCATGTCTCAAGCTCTCTCTCTCAAAACACCTTTGATGAAAGCATTTGACAAGTTGAGTTTATGTTTTGAATCATTTGTTTAAAAGTCGTTATCAAGCTTTGTTTCTGCTTAGTCATAGTTTAGATTTGATTCTGTTTCAGTATTGCATTTGCATTTGTTTACCATCATAGTTTAGGCTTCACTCTGTTTTGACCAATAGTTTCCCTTCATTTAGCACTTAGTTCTTTTCCTTTTTTAAACATAAAACCATAAAACCAAAAACATCAGAAAACACTAAACACAACGAAGTAGGAAGAGGTTACTTAGGCACATATAGTGCACCACACTTCAGCAGTTTACTGACCCTGGTTGACAATTAAATGAGCTCAATTTAGGAGACTAGGTTGAGACCAAACAGATGGAATCGTCAATCAAAGAGTTGGATGCACACCACATATGATAAGTCATAACATGGTTTGATGGGTCCTCTCTTGGTTTTCCTTTAAACTTTGGAATGTCACTAGGCAACTTAGTAAGCATGGTCGACCAAAATGGAAGATAGTAAATCGAGTCATTCGTTAGCCGAGAGAAGTCTGAAAAATCTAAATTTGCTATGAAAGGTAATTACCTATTAGGTTCTTGTTGAGTGAATTAATAACCCTAAGGGGCAAGAATAGTACCTGGAGGAGAGTATCTATGAAAAACTAGGATAGCTTGAGCAGTTGGAATCATCACACTTCCAGGGTATCCAGGGGTAGCCATACCGAGTTGAGGTTGAATTGGTACCTGATATGTATAACTAGGGTATGGTTGGCTCTGGAAAGATGGATTTTTTCCCAATTGTCCATATTGTAATTGGCCTTGAACAAATTGACCTGGAAGAGGTTGACCTACCAAGCGTTGTCCCTAAAGAGTTTTACCTCTAAAAGTTTTCCCATGAACAGGTTGACCTATAAGGGTTGTCCTTGAATATATTTACCTACAAAAGGTTGACTTATTTACATAGTTTTTGTACTAGGTTGTCCCACAGAGGGTTGAGGAATCTACTGGACTGTAGGTCAGGTTTCCTGTGTAACAGTTGGTGTTGACATTTGAAGGGTAGTAGCAATAGAGACTTGGGGAACTCCTAGGATAGGTTTACTTGGTTGTTGAACATATGTTTGCACAACAGATTGAATAGGAGGACTAGGATTACTCAGACCATCTTGCTGACTACTTGGCACTTATACCTTTGGGAAAATTTGAAGTGCACCTTGAACAGGTTATTAGACTTGGGTGTAACCAAATACTCCAAGTGGGGTAGTAGGTTGATTATAAGGCATTTGCAGGGTAGGTTGAAAATATTGTTGAGTAAACAAGGGGTTGCACATAGTGTTTATCCTTGGATAAGGAGTTCCCATTGAGGGTTGTGATGCATAGGGTTGACCATAACCAGTTTGAGGCATTGGAACATAAGGTTGATAATTACCAGGAATATGTTTCCCTACAATCGTTGGATAGGTTCCAGTAAAAGGTTGTCCTCCCTGAAAAGGTTGATGCCCTTGAAGAGGTTGTGGTTGAAAATGTTGTTGTCATTGAAGAGGCCGTTCCTCTTGAAGAGGTTGTTGCCCCCTAGGCGCAATATAGCCACCTTGTGAGCTAGCTTGAGGGGTATTCCCTGAAAACATGTATATATTTTTTGTAGTCAAAGATTAGGTGGTAGACTCAAATAGGCCAGTTGACATAGTAGAAGTTTCAGAGAAAGGAGTTGGTCCTAAAAATGTCCCAGAAAGTGACTGGTACCCAGCAGGAATAGAAGGACCACCATACAAAAAGCTTTCTGGTGAAGAAGAAAACATGGATGACTCAGTAGACATGCTCTCAGAAGCCATGTTACTATACCTAGGTAAAGAGTAGAATGGGATTCGGTGTAGTGGATGTCCATAACCAGAATTATGTAAAAAATCGATGAATTGGAGATACCAAGGATCCAGTTGAAAGGGACTAAAAGGTAAATCCAAAGGTTATATTGGTTTACTATACCTTGAATCTAAAGCTTCTTGACAGGAGGGAATTTCAATTTCTTCTTCTTCGTCGGATATTTCTTCAATGTTAATAAGGCCAGGAGGAAGATCCTCAGTGATGAGAATATTTAATCAAGGTGAACAAGGATGACTAGGAGTCAAGGCTATAACATTAGAAGGTGACTCAGATGAAGTGGAATCAGACTCAGTTCCAGATATTTTAGGTTCAGTGAGTTGTGTATCTGAAAACTCACCAGTGACAGATTCAACTATAATTACTTCAGAAATTTCTGGTTCATCTTGTTATGTTTTAGTTATTTGAGGTTGATTAAATTTGAAGTCATTATGTATTATGATAGATGATTCTCCTTGTTAAGAAGACCTGGTTCCTGATGATTGAACCCTTTCAAATTTTTTTTTCCTTTTTTCAATTGATTGAGTGTATCATCAGGGATTTTCCCCTGCATTCTACGTGAATGTCTCGGTAATTCAGCCACGGTTAATTTCTTTAACACACAAAAAAAAAAAAAAAAGAATCACACCTAAGGCGTATAACAGTAATCAAACAAATTAACACACACTACAAAATCTAAGAAGCAATCCACACAAAAATAATATACTTCCACAATAAAATCACCAGTTGATGATGAAATCCAACCTCGCATAGATTAATGTGGAAAACTAGTGGTTGGAATAGTTACCCTGACAACCTACTTAATGAAACAATCTGGTGCAAGTAACTCCACTATGCCATCTCGAAGTGAAGACTACCCTCTGGAAATTCCAAGTGAGTCTAGTCAATGTCTTCTCCAGGTACTGTGGGACCTTCCCTCCACCGTCACCTTGGGAAAAATCCTAAAGATTATAGCCACTAAGGTTACCAACTAAGACAATTGAATCTGGGGGAACAGTATGTGGTCCGATATACACGCAAGGGTTGAGTATCAAATCTCAATCCCCTTGAAATATCCTTGACATGGTAAATACGAGGTTTACTAACAAGTGGTCTCGAACTCCTCGACAATGGTTCATATGAGGTTTACCATTTGTAATACGTGCACATATTCTATCTTTACTAATGAAGTAGGTATGATTACTCCACTGGGTCCGACATGACCTCATGTTTGACTCTTTTAAGAAGAGCTTCCGAGAGATAAATTGAAACAATTTGGTTTTTCCCTACCGCAATATGCTACTTGTTTGTTTTATCTTCTTTGGAAAGTTAATTACTCCCTATTCCAAAGCACTAATCCTGAGCTAGATTGGTGGAATGAGCCCTAGAAAATGTAAAAATATCTAAATCAATTTTATTAAGCGTTGTATTAATTTGGATTTTGTTTACACATAGGGGTATGGAAATGAAACTCAATGATGTTGTGACCAACTTAAAAAGGTACTCTAAATGCATCAATAATGAATATTAAATTCTTTGTTTCGATGAATTCCTATTTAAGAGAAAGTAGAAGAATTTTTTGAACTCAAAGAAGTACAAATTTCCTAAAACATTCCATAACAATTCTTTTTCATCGAGAAATCAATTTCATTTTGAAGCATAACCAATATCGCTTTGTAATGAAAATCTTCGTTGATTTAAAGCCAAAATATACAATTTTATGAACAAACAATATTCAATTATTCAAAATAAAAAACAACTAGAAAAACCCTAAACAATGAAATCTCTTGACTAAAAATCTAACAAAAGATACCTATAAGTTTACTTCCATGATTTCTTTCAGTTGAAAGCAAAATAAATCATTTTTTCACTTTAACAAGAAGAAACAATTTCATAAAAGACTACTTTTGAGACAAATCACACTTCACTTATCTAGAGGTTTTCCTGTCGCAAATGAGCAAGAAACAATCACTCAAAAAAGTAGGACTAACAAGACACCTGGTAACACTAGAGGGAAATGACCAAAAAACAGTGATCGAGGCAATGAATCTATTTTCCCAAACAGAGCATTTCATCAAACCAGGGCAAACCCTACCTGAAATTGCAAAAAGGATGATCTATGAAAAGACTCTAAGGTAATTAGGAAGAGTTCACAGACAGACTCTAAGAGTTGGTATAAGTCAGGTTGGACCTATATAAATTTGCTATCGGACTTTGAGAGAGAAAATATTTATTTTTTCAAAAATTCTCAGGTGGTGCGCAGGTTTGAGCTCTGTTTATCACAGAAAATAGAGCAAGAGAGAGAAAATTTTAAAGAAATAAACATAAGGCATTATAATTTAGAGGATCTAAGAATTCATAAGCCCAACCACACTTAGACATAGTCAAACTAGAAAAATGGAGAGCTAAACCAAAAGAATCAAGAGAAAACTAAGCTTGTGCCCCAGTGGAGTCGCCAATTTGTTTTCTGGATAAATCCCTCTTGCGGACAAGAGCGATCTCCCTAGTATTCCAACAGATAAATATAAACAAACAAACATTTGAATATATGTTTCCCTAAACTATTAGCATTCAAATTATCAAAACTTAGAAACAAGGAGGTAATGCTCCTACCTTTCAACGAGATGTTTGATGTAGACCTTTCCTTTCATCTCGAAGAAGTCCTTCAATGATGAGAAGAACCTGCAATCACAAACATGAAAAGAATCAAAAGCACCTGCAGTATATTATAATCCAAACACCAGTTTAACTTAATGGTCAAGGATATTAATAATTGTCATTGTTTTAATGGATCTAAAAACTACACAATGAGATAAGGGTATCCATATGTATTATCAAGAATATAAAGATCAATCTTACAACCTGATCCTTGATGTCGTACAATTTTCTCCCGTATGCTTTCATAATCGTGCTCATTGGTTTGAAAATCTTTCCTCTCTGGAATGACCATCATAGGTTTATCTTCAGTGAACTCTTATATACAATGTACAAGTCCCAGGTAGCCTAACCCTGAAGTTTCAGCTCAATTTAATGGAGAAATTGAGGAGGTTTCAGATCCATAAATAAAGGGATGAGATCCTCTAATGAATGGATTAGGGTTCCTTCATCCAAGGGGATAATTTCCATGATTGGAGGGATATAGCTCGAACTGGCGCGACTCAAGAGGATTTTAGTTGGAAGAATTTGTGCCCAACTATGCTTCTAGAAGTTACTTTTCGCTTTTATTTTATTTTAAATGGGGTGCGCAAGTTTTATGGGAAAACATAGTGTAGATGTCCATGGATAAAGGTAGGAGTATCAGCGCATGAGCGGGAAGTGACCACAAAAAGCACACATGCAACCTTTAAGAGGTTTTAAGAGATTTTTACGAGTTCCCAACACTTGGTTAAGGAATGTAAATGTTCTGAATTATAATGAAGAATTAGTATGGATTGTGATAGATCCATATTGACAGTCAAACTTCATGGTGACAAAATGATGTGTAAAAATATTCCCATTATATATTATCCTTTCCACTCAACCTTCATGTTTTTACAGTATTTATGCACTATGAAATATTTCTCTAGGACCAGAAGCCATGCTTCAACCTCTTCATACTTTCTAAATTCCCCATTGAAGGTAGGAGGTTTCCCCTTCTTAAATTCCTTAAGTAATAAGCTCTTGTTTGTAACACACCCCCTCTTAACCCTCACCCAAAAAGATTGGTTAAAAGGAGGTGCTTACTATGTTGACTATAGATCCAAGGTGTTGTTATGGAAATGGGGTCTGAAAGATTTGATATTTTCAACTAACTTAAAAACCTCAGTTATAAATCAACAGTGTATTCATCTCATTAAGATGAATCTGGTGATATAAAATTTTACTTCAATCTGACCTTTGGATCAAAATTTATGACTATTTGAGTTCTAACGAATCAAAAGGTGCCATGTCACCATTTTTCTGTGTCGCATCCACGTGGAAATCCTAACCAACATCTCAATGCCACTTGGCTTGGGAATATTAGTTGTCAACCCATTCATAACATTAGTCGTTGGAACCCATTCTTATATTTATATTTATTTAAACTATGTCATACCGCCAACCACCTATGTTATCAAATACAAATTGGAGAGTCTCCATCTGTCGATAAACTTCTCGTTACCCTGCCCATGAACACTTTTATATTTCAAATTTTCTTTGGGTTAATTCATCTCATTTGACATGTATGTGGGTCCAACCTTGCGCAAATGAACATCCTGTCAGGCTCACGTATTTTCCAATGCAACCAGCTTACGTCATCTCACGCCACTAAAATTGTGTTGCACCTTTAATCTATTAGGGACCAACCTCTAAGATCAGATGTCCTGGTGGTTCCACACCTCTGCTCTGTCAATTCTCCCATTCCTAGACTCTGAAGACCCTCGCTCTTAACATGGAATCCCAACTCTCGCTTTAGCACTGTGCATTCCTACCTCTAGAAGATAAATTTCAGGAAGAAAATTCTCATGTCAACTGCTACCATATTCCCCGTCTAATGAGGTCCCACCTTCCACTTCCTAATTTTGTGATAAACCAACTCACATGGAATTCGATTCCTCTGCCAGCTAATATGGTATCCACATTATAGCCTTCTCCATGATGTAGTATTTCCATGAGATCTTGATCCTTGTCAGCCTAGGTGTTTCCCTTGTGTGACCTTCTGTGGGCTTCTAGGATATACTCCTCCAGGCATATGCCATCTAGGTCTCTCTCTCTCTGTCATCAATTTCTCACATTAAGTCTTAACCATTCGATATGTTGGCCTCGCGCATGTTCATGTGACTAGTAACTTAGATTTTAAACCAATCCTCACGTGACATCATACATTCATCCAAGTTCATGGGTAGGGTTATAACGTTGAGGCCATGAGCCAAGGTATTTCTCTTGCTCTACGCCTTGCACCGTTTACAAAGGATTCATGCATTTATCAATTATGGTGGTTCTACAAACATATAGACTTGCGCACAAGTCTAACCATTACCATTAGGGGATTATGGAGCACACTCTAGTTCTATCCCTCTAAAGCTTCCCACAATAATACCATTTCATGGTTCTTGATGAAAGGAATACAAGGCATGGTTCAGGGAATTGTCCCTACAAGCCATGCACTTGTCCATTCAGGCTAGGCACTTATCCATTCAGGCTAGGGACTTGCCCATCCAGGCCAAGGACATGTCCATTCAGTCTCTTATAGTTTTGTAATCGCAATGTAATACCAAGACCATATCGAGCTCGGCTCAAAGATCTACAGGTTTGTTTTGAGAAATAAATGAACATAACAAGATTATAAAATTAGGTGGAAAACATATGATGCCAAGAAGGCCACTACAAAATCAACATTCCATGAAATAATAGGGATTCCCTCTTTACAGTCTTATTACATACATAAACCATATATATAGGCACATAATCAACATTATTACAAGCCTACACACATTTCATTCTCAAGGACAGTAATTCCATGCATGGACCACATAGTTGCATGGAAAAGTATCATAACCACAATCAGAGAGAAATACTCTTACACCAATGTCTATGCAAGATTTTATAGAGAACTTTCTTTAACTTCACAACTCTCAACTTGTTGGGGCCCTTGTTTTGAAATAAAACGGGTTTTTGAGCTGCGGATAATAGGTGGCAGAACGCAACCCCGCCAGACAGAGAGTCATCATGATTGAGAAGAATTGAAGAGCAGGTGGCGCGACTGTTGCAGGGATGAGCACAGATGGCAGAAGGAAGCGACAAAGAACAAGCAGTGAAACGTCGGTGATCAGGGAAATGCAGAAAACGCCAGAACGGAAAGGACGGGATAACTGTCAGTTGCGTTGGCAACAGAACAAATAGGCACCCGGCCAGCAGAAGAAGAAGGTTGGCACAGTAGGGATCACAGAACAGGAGCTGTAGGAGAGCTTTGTTCATTCTGTTTTGTTCTGTTCTCTCTCTCTCTCTCTGTTCATGTTGTTCTCTCATATGCGACAACATTGTAATCATTTCTGTCAGGAATGCTCTGAGGAGCTCTATAACTATCTCTTGTTGTTAATGAAAAGCTTATGATCTGAGTTTGATGTTCTGAGTTAAATATTGTTTCTCTAATTTAGTTGACTGTGCGGGTCGCTTTAAATTTTGGTTTTCCATCTTGTATGCATTATTGAGTATTGTCATTTACAGAGTAGTTACACTCATTTGTATCATGTAGTCTTGTAGGTTTTAGGATATGTTGTGTTTGATCGATACCTGATCTGATCCTAACCTCAATAAGGTCACAGCACGCCTCAGGTGAGACGTTTTGCTCTTCGGACTAGGGTGAAAATGCTGGCATTGTGCTAGACTACTGCAGAAAACCTTGTTGGCCTCCATCCTAAACTTGGGTCTCGCCCCAAAGACCTCTTTTCTTGCCAACAAATGGTTCCGTTGCTGGGACTTGAAATTTCATTCTGGGATTAGATCATGGTATCACAGATCTTCGAGAAATAAATAAGAAACTGGTGGGAAAACCACATAGATTAGTACATAGCTCAGCAAGCGGACGTGAGACGGTAAAAGGAGAAATTTGTTAAGAACCAAGTTCTATTCTCTGAATCCACCAGTGATACCTATGAGATCTTCTGGGGAAAGTTTCTAGAGGAGCTCTACAACTGGTTACGGAGACTACATACCAAGACAGTCCGAAGAAGCTCGCGGAAGGTCTGTGGCAAGTGGGTGCACATAGATCTGGTAGCACTCCATCGGTTAGATACCGATTTGACCCGATCTGTAGATTTTTGAGTGCAATCTACCTTGGAGGGATACATAGTGGAGTTCGCAACTGAATACTACCATTCTTTCTCAAAAGCGGAGGACATATTCAGATAAGGGCTGTGCGGAGAGTTGTTGAAGGAGATCCCCTTGTGGATCAAAGCTTTGATGGTGGACGAAGGATTAATGCAGTTCCAAAAATCTGAGATGGAGACCAAAACGTCCATTACTGAGGGAAGGAGCTGATGGAAAGATGCTACAAGTACATTGAAAAGGGAAATAGGGATATGGATGCCGAGACCTCTAGGAGGTTGAGCGAACGACGAGCAAATCGGAGGGTGCAAATCGCTGAAAAGTGGCGAGAAAGAGTGATGAGGGAGTTGGAAAATCGGGAAAGGAATAGAAGAGACAAGGAAAAGGCGACTCGGATGAAAAAGGAGATGGAAGGTCTGATGTGTTCCCAAGATGTGGGGGGGACCATCAAGGAAGTGCGGTAGGTGTATAGGAGCCCAGCCCAAGCAGAGAAGGGAAAGGACTACGACGGAGATGATGCTCGCCCTGAGGAGACGTCCGATGTGGAGTTGCATGTTGCGATGGAGCAGCTATTCCGAGAGGACCCAGCACCCATAAACCCAAGTAACTCTATTCCCCAAAGTTCAAGTAGCTCTGGTCCCGACCTTCCCTTGGTACCCTATCAACCACTAGTTGAATTTTTTTTTTAATTAATAGGAATTGAGTAATTTGAATAGTGTTTAGTCTACAACAGTAATACACACTAGCAGCAGTGTTAGTAATATCATTTCACAACCGGGAGTCAGGTTTTTGTCCTAGTAACCCCCACACAAGGAAACATGGCGGGATCATTTACCCGGTACCCAGAGTTCTCTGGGAGGGGTAATGATGATGTAGAACAACACTGGTACCTCTGCGAGACCATATGGAGGGCTTGGCAGACACCAGAGGCAGGTAAATTGATAGAATTTCAAACTACTCTCAGGGATAAATCTCTGCGCTGGTTTATAAAGTGGTCTGAGGCTCATCAAAATCCAGCGATAGATGATGTAAAGAGGGATTTTGTTAAGGAATTCAAATTACCCCAAACAGATCAACAGGGTTTGTCAGAAATGTGGGAGATCAGGCAACGAGAAGGGGAAACTGCATGGAATCTAATGAGGAGATTCAAGGATGCGATTGGAAAACTCAATTATCTGATCGATCTGAACCATCAAAGATATTGGTTAATCAAGGACCTTCTTCCACTAACAAGAACTCCGCTGACACAATAGAAGATCGAGACATTGCAAGACGCATTGGAGCAGGCTATGAAGATAGAGGCCATGGCGGGATATCTGCAAGAATTTAAAGGAGGAGCATAAGCTCAGGACCCTTCCATACTGGGATTAGAGCATCAAATAGCTATCTCGACAGAGAAATTGAAAAAAATTCAACCAATGCGTCTAGCGAGGCCAAACGTATGGTGTACGCACTGTCTAATGGAAGGATACGTGATAACCGAATGTCCTCGGTTGTGGGGCCAGAATGTGGGAACATCAGCAACAGGGGCACTGAGAGCTCCGCTAGCAGGAGGGGTTGCACAGATAAACACCAAGGGATTATATCCACCTCAACACTAGTACACGGAGTTCCCCGCGCAACAGAATTCAACGGCGACTGAATATTGCGAAATATGTAAAAGCATGGGTCATTCACCCCGTCTATGCCCCATATTGCAAAAATACTCCAACGTTCCGAACAACATATATTGTGAGTTATGTGCGTCTACCACGCACATCACAGAGCAGTGTAGGGCTCTGGATGCCTTGGCGGAACAATTGTACAGGCCTTCATATAGAGTGAACAAGGCTCCCAAAGGACGAGGAGGAGGCATGAGAGGAGGTCGAGTGGGAGGAAGAGGTCCAATACGATGCTACAACTGTGACCAAGAAGGCCACGTAGCTAGGGAGTGTCCACTTCCTAGGAGACCTTGGTGCTCTCAGTGCAGAGTTAACTCTTATGCAACAGAAGACTACCTAGAGCTCATAAAAAGATGGGAGGAAAGAGCCATAAAAAGAGGGAAAAATCTGGTAAATGCAGAACTAAGAATAATAGAGGCTCAGGTTGTGCCAAACATGGCCATAGTGACGCGAGGAGGGAAAATAACCGAGGAAGATGCACAGACCATGGAACCGATAAAATTGATAAGGCCAGCATTACCAAAGCCACTATTCATGCCAGAAAGACAAAAGCAATACTTCAAAGAAGCAATGGAAACCTTCGCCCAACTCAGGGGAAGCAAGGACATTGAGTTTCCCTAGGCCAAGGAAGATAATGAGAACCAATTTAGTACAATTACTACGATTGAAGACTGGTTCTGTCTATTCTTAAAAATTGTTAACTATGCACCAATGTTGGAACAGTTAAAGTAGAACTTGGAAAGGGTGGTGCAGGAGGCCACTGGACCAGGGGAGTTAAGCGGTACCACTCGGAAACACATACGAAGAGTAAAGAGAAATAAGAGAATGACAGGAAAATAGTTCTGGGTCAATACTCAAGTCACAGGATTCCAAATTAAAGACACCATGCTTGACCTAGGGTCAGATGTGAATATATTTCCAAGGAAGACATGGGAAGCATTGGGAAGACCGAGACTGACATATTCGCCAATTCAACTTCAAATGGAAAACCAGTACTGCATTGTGCCCATCAATAGACTATAGGAGGTTGAAGTCGATGTCTCGAGAGTAAAGACATTTGCGGACTTCGAGGTGATAGACATTATGGGGGATAAATATCCCTATCTAGCATTACTGGGGATCGACTGGGCTTTTGAAAATTATGCAGTGATAGACTTAAAGAAGGAACTGATGATCTTCGAATACGGGGAGGTCAGGGTCACCTATCCACTCGATCCGTATCAAGGTCCCCGATACACAGAGTCTGTTGACAACAGAGAACATGCTCAGCTTCTCGATCATCTCTATCAAATGACTGCAGGAAAAAGGGAAGATTATATCAACCCGACAGTGGGAGGATCAGTGAGTTGGAGAAGTATTCAAAGCTCAGACTTAGGCTCAAAGATAGCCTGGGATGATTGGCAGCAAGGGGGATATGAGACCAATACGAGAAGGTGCACCACCATCAGAAGAATCAATTGGATCGGGACTGAGGTAAGAGATTACCCAATGTTGTCAAATATGAATGCTGTGAATACTTTTATTTCCAAAATAGAAGATAAGGTGCCAGCGGACCATAGGTTCCCACTCATGGATGTGGCCTTACAGTCCACATCAGTGAGATGGTGGAGTAACCACCGCAACTCACTGTTGTGATGGGACAAAGTTGCGGCAACATTGAAAGCCAGGTTCAAGGGAGAAGAAGAACCACATTTCACTCAAAATTTCCAAGGGGACTCGAACCCCAGAAAACATTTGAAAGAGCGTGAGGATCAATGGAAAATTGCAGGATACCTGGAGGTGATGTGGGTCCAAAAGTTTATACATTCACTTGATGTGATTCCACAAGCTTGGTACCTAATGGAGGAGAGGAAAATAGGAACTAGCACTTGGCAAGAAGTTACGGGGAAATTTACACAATGCTTCTTATTTGAAGTAAAAACAGAACCAGTCACCCAAGCATTACAGGCTATTAAAAAGGTATTGTTATTCCTGGAGAATCAGGAGGAGGATGAGCAACCACTCCCGAACTAAAGCATCAGACAGTCGGTAGCATGTAAAAATATAAACAGTGAAATGGATGATGATGATCTAGAGGGACTTAGACATCTGTATTTTGAAGAGATGGAGGGGGAGCGGGATATTCAGGAAGACCTGACAACCAAAGTAATTCATCTGCTACCACTAAAAACCAAGAAAATGAACATTGGGACCGAAGAAAAGCCCAAACTGACATCAATCGGTGATTATTGGGATGCTGAGACGACCAAGGAAATATTCAGTCTACTACAAGAATATGAGGACTTGTTCCTGTCGTCCGTAGCGAAATTGAAAGGAATGAAAGGGGACATGGGAGAAATGCGTATAATCATGAAGCCCGATGCAAGACCAATCAAGCACAGACCCTATCGGCTGAATCCAAGGGTGAAGGAAAAATTTTAAGCAGAAATTAACAAAATGTTGAAGGTAGGGTTGATATTCCCGGTGGTGGAAGCAGAATGGGAAGTCCAAAAGTCATACAAAGCAAAAAGGATAAGTCTGAAATCCGAGTCTATGTGGACTACAGGAGCTTGAATAATGCCTATATACATGACCCATTCCCTACTTCGTTCAGCGACGAGGTCCTTGATAACGTTGCAGGGAATGAGGTGTATTCCTTTACGGATGGGTTTTCAGGATACCATTAGGTACGGATAGCGGAAGAAGATAAGAAAAAGACAACTTTCACCACCGAATGGGGCTCCTTCGCATATCATGTAATGCCATTCAGTTTGAAAAATGCACCAACAGTATTTTCACACATTGTGATAGCAGCATTCTCCGACTACATCCACAAATTCCTGGAAGTCTATATGGATGACTGGACTGTCTACAGCCTATTGAAAGACCACGCATCGCTATTAAGGATAATGTTTGACTGGTGTAGGCAACTCCAGATTTCTCTGAACCTCAAGAAGTGCATCTTTGTAGTACCTTTTGGAACACTGCTAGGACACGCAGTATGCAATCAAGGAGTTTGTGTGGATCCAGCAAAGGTAGCGGTTATAGTTAACATGGAAGCACCAGAAACTGTGAAGCAGCTGAGGTCACTGCTGGGCCACACAGGCTACTACCGGCGATTCATCCGCAACTACGCGAAGATAACAACCCCATTAGAGGAGCTTTTGTGGAAGTTGGAACAGTTCAATTGGACAGAGAATTGCACAACAGCCCTGAATACTTTGAAGGAAAAGTTGGAAATTGCACTAATATTGGTTCATTCAGATTGGGACAAGCAATTTCATGTCCACGTCAATGCTTCAAGCATCGCACTCGGAGTGGTTCTAGCTCAACCAGGGGACACTACAGTTGATCACCCAGTGTATTTTGCAAGTCGAAAATTATCAACAGCGGAACAGAACTACACCACAACAAAGCGGGAAGCATTAGCAATGGTGTATTCCCTTCAAAAAATCTGCCATTACCTGGTAGGAGGTATGTTCAAGTTTTTTCGATATCACTCAGCTTTGAAGTACCTAGTAAACAAACTGGTCTTAGAGGGAGGAATATGCAGATGGCTCCTACTCTTTCAAGAGTTCACCTTTGAGGTGATAGTCAAACCTAGGCGACTGAACGTGGGGCCAGACCACCCGTCAAGGTTGGAAAATGGGGAAAATGGAGGGTCCCTAGACAATCAGCTACCAGACGTTGATCTTTTTAGAGTCGAAGCCATCCCGGAGTACCTAGATCAGATAGCAACCTACCTGACAATAGGGCAGTGCCCAAAACAATATATAATAGTCTAAAAAAGACACTTAGTAGTCCGAGCGGCAAAGTATCAGTTGATAGCGGGACACTTGTACGAGATGGGGCTGGACCAAATCTTACGACGATGTGTCCTGGACCACGAGAGGGAAGCCGTACTGTGGGAGTGCCACTGTGGAGTTGTGATAGGGCACGTAGGAGCAAAACCGACGGTAAGGAAAGTACTACAGGCGGGTTTATGGTGGCCAATGGTACACATTGACAGTAAGGCATTTGTGAAAAAATGCGATGTATGCTAGAGGACGGGACGTCCATCACACAAAGACGAGCTCCAACTACACCCAGTAAAAGTACTGCAACCATTCAAGAAATGGGAAGTTGATTTTATAGGCCCGATTGCACCTACCGCAAGACACTCACAGGCCCGATATATCATCACGGCAATAGACTATTTGACAAGGTGGGCAGAGGCAATGCCAGTAAAGGATTTCACAGCTAAAACAGTGGTTCATTTCATATTTGAAAATATAATCAACATGTTTGGTTGCCCGAAAAGTCTGACAAGTGATTAAGGTACGCATTTCATCAATTCTACCATTAAATCCTTGCTCAAAAAATTCAGGGTACAACATCACAAAAGCAGCCATTACCATCCACAAGCCAATGGTATGGTAGAAGCATTTAATAAGATCCTATAAAAGGGCTTAATGAAGATCTTCAATGCTCAATGAGACAACTGGGACGAACGTATTCTAGCAACCTTGTGGGCATACATAACAACTGTCGAGAGTCTCAATAACTAGACGTCGTTCCAGCTGGTGTACGGGAGAGAAGCCGTAGTACCGGCAGAGTTTGTAATACCGAGCCTTCTAATCGCAACCTCACTCCAGCTATCAGAGGAAGACTCATTAAAGGAATGACTACAAGAACTACAAGCGCTGGAAGAAGAAGCATTTTTAGTAGAATTCCATCAAACGGTCCAGAAAGAGACACAAAAATCTTGGCACAACCTCCATATCAAACACAAGATTTTCAGGGTCAGCAGAAAAGTTTTACTCTATGACAGTAAGTACTAGAAGTTCCCAGGGAAACTGCAAATGCATTGGCTAGGACCGTACCACGTAATCAAAATCAATGATTCAAGAGCAGTTTGGTTAGCACAACTGGATGGCCAGATACTACCAGGATGGGTGAACGGCGCATGCCTAAAACCCTACCATGAGTAAGTTCTGCATTTCATTTTCAATAACTCTCGCAACTGAGAGGATTCAGTAGGGTAGATTAGGTTACATTAGATAGAGTCAATAACTCTCTCACACCCAAGAAGAGATTAGATAGGATTCTCAATAAAATAATTTTAAAGAACAAGACAGATCAAAGTTGCGATACAGAGACCGCAACGCAACCAATTGTGGTCGGGGGAGGGTAGTGTCTAGCGTGTCATCCACGTCAGAGAAAAAGCGTGTTGAACATCATTCCATCATCATGACTCATTGTACCCATGTCAGTCTGTAGGATTTCCGAGATTTGGGAAGTAATTTCCATAATTAGCATCGTCCATACCGTAATAAATTTTCCATAATAGGCCATAATCATTACCCGTCATGTTTGCCCAACTCCCGAAACCACAATCAGATTTTTCAGAACCCACCTCATCCCGGTAACTAATCTCACGATTATAGCTGCGGGGGAAGGCAAGGAAAATTTATTAGTAATGGGGTCTTATCAACCTCATGTGTGTCGGTTACTTACATAACTTGCATGAAAAGATAGCGTGAGAATGCCAGAGAAATCCAAGTTAGAACCAGAAACAGCAGAGGTAGCAAGAGAAACATCAGCAGAAGAAGTTCAGAGAGGGAATCCAGAGGCAGGAATTTATAAGGAAAGGAAAGGAGTAGCTCTGCAAGTGTACCATAGGAGAGTTAAAATGACCAGAGTAGCGCCAATAGTTGTTGAGCAGGAACTCGATGAAAGAGTCCAGAAAATGGAGTCCTTGGTGAGAAAATATGATACTGCATCATTGATTGATACTGACCTAGCGGACTCCTTCCAATTTCTAGCAATGAAGAAATAGGTCTACATGGAGAATTATGCCACAGAAGCGAGACATGAAGCAGCAAGATTACTTCCAGAGTTCAGAGGTGTTCATCAATCGACTATACTGAACCTAAGAAATCTTCCAGTGTTCGGCACTACAGGGGATGCGATGCAGTGCACCAAGTTCTTGCTGAGTAGAATCCACAGTGGGTCGATGTGGCTAGGAAGAGAAATACCAATTCATGTGGAAGACATTCACAGGTTAACCGAGCTTTCGCAAGAAGGGAGAGACATCTCCACAGCATTCCATAATGTGTCCATGAGAGCAAATAAAGCAGGAGATGGTGAATACTACAGAAAGTACGACACCGAGAGAGGGGGAAAAGGGGCCAAGATAGACTTGATCAATAAGCCAGAGGTCAAGTTTGCCTGCTATCTGATTGCAAGCAAAACGATGAGACATACACAAAAGGGAAGTGCACACTGGATACCATCTTCGTTGCGGAGCACTGTATCCAGGGGACACAACTGAATTCGTTTCGTTTCTACTTAATGAATTATTCGAAGCCTGTGAAGACAACTATAGGAGGGCCACTGGGTTCATCTACGGGGATCTTGTCATGGCATTGGCAATGTGGAAATGGACAATTCCAAGAATCAGGAAACCTCTGGAAGTTGCTTCAGGCTAACCACTAGCAATGAAGTTCACACCCTAGAAAGCATCAGGGGACCCTAGCACCAAGGAGGTGAAGGAGGAAGCATTCAAATTATGGTACAGCGAGATGGTAGATGTCGCGATGAGTCAGCAGAGAATTCCAAGGAACTTGCTGGATGGTTATTCTGCACAAGTATGGTTTGGGGTTAACCATAAGAAAACCTACATCAGGCCAGCAAGTGTGCCGGAATCAACCTTCAAGATGAGGCCGTTGAAGTTTCAGATCGATGAGCGAGCTTTCCACACAGAAATATGTTCTTGGCCAGGAGTAGCAATGGAGGTTAGAAGTGGAGTCTATGTCTATTCATTTTAAGGCATGCTGCCGGATCCATTGTCAGGAGAAACATCAGAGGAAGCGATGGCCAGGATTTCGTGACTACAGCTAACACCAATCATCGAAGAACTTAACACCAAGGTACAAAGCTTTAACCGGGTAGTTCAAACTCTAACAAGTTGTTTCCCACGTTTACGGAATTTCAAGCTTCAAATTCCTCCTCATCTTCCATCATAGTCCCCATAGTCATGACCATGCCACGTAGTTTTTTTAATTCACCAGCAGCGACAGCCACAATCCCTTTCAAAAATAATAAGGCATCAAAGCCACCCGTAGCTACACCAAAAGCCAAGAAGGCAAAATTCACAATGTCTAGCCAGGTCGTTGATCTCACGAGGGAAGATCAAACGCAACCAATGGACACGGGGGCCCTAATCCAAGAAGAGTCGTTGACAGAGACCCAGGTAAATCAGGAGTTACCTATAATCAACCCCCATTCCTTTTTAAATATCCATATATCTCCACCTCGCACTCACCACTCATTGGCCCACACCTCATACACCTCCAAATATCATCCAACCCGAACGCCCTCCACATCAGCCACCATATCCGACCCAGTCAAAATAAAGAGTAAGACAAATGGCAACAATGAGGTGGAGGTTGACTCTGGTACAACATTGTTACCTAGGGTTAACCAAACCCTAGTTGAACAAGTCACCTTCCAGGACCTTTTAAGTCGTGGGGGCTCTTTGAATGCAGATACAACAACCTCGACTGACAAGCTGAATCTGTTTTAGCAAACAAACCTGATACTTGAGCATATGCAACCCAATATAAGCATGGGTAACCCTATTAACCCGTTGCCGCAACCAACACCGCCATAATCACCATAGGAGCACTCAACCAGGTCCATTGTGAGCGGTCAACCACTCCAAGAGAGACAGCCAAATCAAGATATCTCCAGAGCGGAAAGCATGCAAACCTGGGGAACAGCGCAGTTGTATAACTTCATTCAGCAGGCAGCACAGCAGGCTCAAGGGCTTCACGCAAAACTCCAGCAGAAGTTCGAGTAGAAACAGGTACAAATCATCGCGCTTACTGAAGAGTGTGAACAACTGAAGATAGATAAAACCAACTTACAGGGCCAAATGGATACGGTGATGAAGGTTTTTTGGGATCTTTGGCCAACGGTAACAGCTCACAGCCCTCAGATACCAAATGATTTATTAGAGAGTGACATAGTCGAACGATCCATTCACATCCGAGTGGCCTGTACGGCCCTTAGTCAAGAAAATCGGGAAATGAAAGCAACACTGGCAACAAGGCCAGCGCTACCAGACCCAGTAGTCATTTACACGGAGAAGATAACAGAAAGGAAGAACCAGGTATCCGGGATGCAGGAAACACTGATTACTACGCAAGAGAAGCGTATGACCTACTGAAAGGTCTACATGAATGCTCAACCTCACTCACTCTGAAATCACAGCTGATTTCGACGCAGCTACAACAGGTGTCGAAGGAGATTCAGGAAGCCACAAACCCTGACAAAATTGACCAACTGTATGCTCAAGTGGAAGAGCTGGAGGTCAAGATAAAAAAAATTAAGGAACATTCGGCAATAGCCAAACACGTTCTCTGGGAGTTAAGTCAACCTGTCAAACTCAAGGCCCAAACCATGCAGAAAATGGCCGCAAAGGCCAACATAAAAATCAAAGATGTCTTTGGTAATCTGTCGCTCGTCTCAGGGGAGCCAGAAGTGAAACAGGTCACTGCAGAGACAGACCTGCTCTTATAGGAATGGAAACAGGCCATTGCAGGCTTCAGAGAACTCAAAGCATTCACACTGGCAAAGGTCCCCAAGTTGGGGCTCTTTTTTAGACAAGAAGGAGAAGAAGAGAAGACAAGATTGGCCATGGTGGCAAGTGGACCGATGGAGACGGAGAGAGCAGAAAAACATTGACTCAAGATGAGTCAATAGGATGTGGTCAGGGCCTGTTGGGGCCTTTTTTTTGAAATAAATGGGTTTTTGAGTTGCAGATAATAGGTGGCAGAACGCAATCCTAGTAGACAGAGATCTGTCACAGTTGCGAAGAATCGAAGAGCAGGTGGCGCGGATGTTGCGGGGACAAGCGCAGATGGCAGAAGGAAGCGACAGAGGACAAGCAATGAAACTCCAATGATCAGGGAAATGCAGAAAATGCCAGAACGGAAAGGATGGGAGAACTGTCAGTTGCATTGGCAACAGAACAAATAAGCACCCGAGAAGCGGAAGAAGAAGGTTGGCACAGTAGGGATCACAGAACAGGAGCCGTAGGAGAGCTCTGTTCGTTCTGTTTTGTTCAGTTCTCTCTCTCTCTCTCTCTCTCTCTCTCTCTCTCTCTCTCTCTCTCTCTGTTCATGTTGTTCTCTCATATGTGACATCATTGTAATAATTTCTGTGAGGAATTCTCTAAGGAGCTCTGTAACTATCTCTTGTTGTTAACGCAAAGCTTATGATCTGAGTTTGATGTTCTGAGTTCAATATTGTGTCTCTGATTTATTTGACTGTGCGGGTCGCTTTAAATTTTGGTTTTCCATCCTGTATGTGTTACTGAGTATTGTCATTTACAGAGTAGTTACACTCATTTGTAGCATGTAGTCATGTGGGTTTTAGGATATGTTGTGTTTGATTGATACCTGATCTGATCCTAACCTCAATAAGGTCGCGGCATGCCTCGATTGAGACGCTCTGCTTTCAGAGTAGGGTGAAAATGTTGGCGTTGTGCTAGACTACTGCGGAAAACCTTGTTGGCCTCCATCCTAAACCTAGGTCTCACCCCAGAGACCTATTTTCTTGCCAACACAACTCAAAGCATTTTCATTGACAATTCAAAAAAATAAAGGAAACTGAAGGTGGGACTTTAATTTTCCACCCAACCTTAGACCTACTTTAGCCAAAATTACTTACAACACCCAAATCCATGATCTAAGGGGAATTTCTTGTCCAATATCCTTACATAAAGCCTTCTTTAGGACATAGAGGATGGGAAATTATAATAGTGGGTGGTTTATCAACTAGTCAAGCACAATATAATTCATGGTAAGGGTGTTTTATCACTTGGTTCAAGCACTTTAAGAGTGGTTTATCATCCCCTAACAAGCACCCAAGGTAGTTTATCAATTGTGTCAAGCACTCCATGAGTGGCTTATCATCCCACAACAAGCACCCTTTTGCATGTGTTCTTTTATTAGCCCTAGTAAGCACCCTGGGTGGTTTATTAGTTGTGTCATGCACTCCATGAGTGGTTTATCTACCCACAACAAGCACTCAATCCCATTTCCTCTTGCTCTCATGGTTACATTTATTTCTATCGGGGAAATATCATTCCCTCAGTTCATAGCTTATTCTAATTTTTCTTATGAGTTCCACCAAGAAGAGATCCAAGCCTATATTTCTATGCATTTTTTCTTTTTATTATTTCCCCAGTGGTCTCTTAATATTCCTCTTGAACTCTTCCTCTTCTTTTATTTTTAATTATTTTCACATTAAATTTAATTTAAGGTTCCAACTAATCCCACATGGCTTCATCTTTCCTCTTCCCTCTTAGATCATGGATATGTGGTCCCACACTTCAAGCCATTACATTATTGCATTACAAAAATCATGGGAAGAAGTAATAGTGGTGTTACAATCCCATCCTCCTTCGTATTTTTCTTATGTAACCCTAATTTAGTTGTTGTGTTAGACAACTTATTAACATTTTCAGATGCACCCTCAAAGGTGTATATTAAGGTATCTTCATTAGCTTCATCCTCCCTTAGATTCATGTTCCTATTTCTTAGTCTACTCCCTTTTTCCTCGATGGTTTTCAATCCATGGTTCTAGATTTTAGATGGATTATGAAATTGTTTGGAGTTAGGCCTATCCAAATTATTCACATCCAGTCCACGTTGCTTTAATTGTTGCGGGTCTAACAGACTTTGTAATATCACAACATTTACCTGTGCCTACTTATTTTAGGATCTGATAATTTTCTTAGTATCAACGTTATAACTTCGAAGTTCAACTCTTAGGCTTCTAAGGGTCCAATCCTTCTAGTCCTGAAGTGTCTCTACTACCCTCCTCTCATATGAATCTTCTTCTCTACTATTATAAGTTATGTCCAAGCTCTATTAGACCATTATTCTACACATTATTTTTTGTATTTCTACTATAAATGTATCTCCTTATGTGTTGGAATAACACACACAACTATTATTTCAAAATAATCATAAATAATAGTTAAACATACTAAGTTACCTTGGATACACAAACAATATCTTAGGTTTTCTTGAAGTTATTGTTTGACACATTTAGACATAACCATTAGAAAGGTTTTAATTAAACAAGTGCATCACAACAACATTCAAATTAACTCCCTACTCCAAGCACATTCAACCCAAGTGTTGAACCTTAAGGCTTGAAAACTCTATGGGTTGGAGCTTTGAATTTATCCCTGTGGTGTATTTCTAGCTCTTCGTGCGTAGTGTTTGAACTACAACTCTGATACCACTTTGTAGCACACCCAACCCCCTATGTTAGGTCTCTATATTACTATTTTAGTCCCTTATTTTTATTAGTGTAGCCCCCTTATTGTTATTTTTGCACCACTTGTTAACACTGGAAAATTGTACAACAAAAAACGACATCAAGTGATGTCAAGCCCAAGGATTTACAGGACAGAAATACATTATGGAATCAAAAATATTAAGAATCTCTAAGGTTTGGAGCAATTCAAGATTGAACTAGTCATAAATGCCTGAGTGCGTGCTTTTTCCTTCGATAGTGAGCCTTATGCGTGCACTGGAGCCTGATAAGTGCGCATTCCTGGAAATGGAAAAAAGTCCCTTTCCGGGACCACAAGCAGGCAAATGAAAGTTTCTCCTTATGTGAAAGCCGCCTAAGGATAGCACCAATGCCTCCTTAGGCCTTGTGTGAGCACACAAAATCATATTTCTGCCCACAATGGAATATTTCCCTTCCCTTGGGTCACTATCCACCATGTACCAAGGGAGGGAAGGTGGTTTGAAAGCTTAACTATATAAACCCTCAAAGAGATGAACAATTTGTGAGCACAAGGTTATGCTGGCAAAAGTTGCCCAAGCAACACCATCTGTTTGTGTGAACCAAGGAGTAGGAGCTGAAGAAGAGGACTCAATTGTTGGCCACCCAACAATTTCAGTATATTGCAGCATAGAGAGAGAGTTGAACTGCGTCAGAAAGCAGAACTTGAAGGACAAACATCCTTGCGTTGAGTCCTAGAGCCTCTGCCTAGGCCCTTCGACAAGTGGGTAAGATTTGTATTCATTCCAAGCATTCAATGAGAAGAAGGCCATCGAGTCGTTGTTTACCTTGTTATTGTTTGGAACTCTCTATTTAACTTCTTTTTTATGTTTTTAGTTTTACTTTTCCAACAGAGCATACTTAAGTGTATTACTTCATTTTAAGTCTTATACTTCTAAGCTCCCCCCAAATACTGCCTGTTACTTATGTTTTAGAGAAAAGACCACATTCTCTAAATGCGTGTGATTTCGTACACCTGAGTGTCGAATCCACCACAACAAGATTGGCGACTCCCTTGATGTGTTTCAAGTTTATGTGGTTGTGCCATTATTTGCAGGATACCCTTAGTCTATGTTGGAGTGGAGCTGACAGTCCTCTGACCCATATTCCAATCCCTAGACTCACTGAAGTGACAGACTGAAGAAGGCAACCCCTAATTTTTTTTACTTGCAGGAATTTTGCGCGCTATTTTTACACACAGACGCGTAGTGTGTACGTTCAGGAGTGACCTGCGCATAGGAAGGCGCACTTGTCAGAAGGTTTTGTGCGCAATTTGCAGAGAGATTTTTTTCTCCATATCTGCTGCATTTTTCTGCTTGTAAGTGTGTTGGGCATCCCCTAATGTATCTTCCAACACCTGTGTTGATACCCCACAGCTTCTGAAGACTAATTTTTGCTGCTTTTTGTAGGCATTTAGTTAGTTTTCTTTTAAGTTGATTTTTTGAAAAAAGTATTTACATAGTTTAAGTAGGGGGCGAATTAACCATTGCTTTCCGAACAATTTATGTTTTTGCAAATTTTGGTATACACACTTAGTTTAACTATTCCAAGTAAGTGGCTCATGACCACACATGCATAAGCTAGTGTAGAAATTGTTTAGTTTAAATTTCAATTTTTGCATTTAGGAAATTGTGGGACTAGGACTTAATTGCAAGTTAGAGTAAGTAATCTCTGTTGTATTTGCATCGTTGGGTGACCCTAGACAAGCATATGAACACTCTACATTTGTGATTTTCCATCTCCCTTTAGTCACTCACATAGACTAATTAGGAGGCTTTGGAAGCAGCCCATTATCCGCAAATGCTTTTTATTTGAGCAAGGAACAACGTCACATAGTTTAACTAGGGGGACATTTGTGACGGATCACCAATATCCATATGTTCAAATTATGAGATTGTTCACCATACGCTCACACACATTCACCCACTAAGAAAATTAAGCCACCTAAAAATAACTTAAACCAACTCACTAAACTCTCCCCACAGGGGCCACAAGAGAAATTATAGTTTAAGTTAGGATCAAGGGGGTAGGCATCCAATAAGCTACCTTGATCACGGTTCACATTTGAAACATAGAAGTTTCATTTTTAGGGAGCTTAAAATCCACCTATCAGCCCATGGAAAAGAAAACCCGATCGCAGCAGAGACCCGATTCAGAGGGGATTAGGCTTAGGCGCAGTGCGTGCGGTATCAGTTGGGGCTACCTAACCCGTCTGATACTCGGTACTGTTAGTTGACTACCAAGAAGCCCAAGATTCAAATTCTCACGTGGGATGGTGGTTCTTAGTGGCCAAAACTAGGGCATCCTTTACCCTATAGGTGACAGTGCAAGCAAGCGCCAAACCCTCTACCCTTACCTTGGTTGATTCTCTTCGGCTGACTGGGGGCGTCGCCAGTTCTTTTGGGACGTTGTGCCAGCACTCACAAGAAATCCTCTCAAGACCCAGTTACTTTTGAGAGTGTGAGGATGTTATTAGGTCTTCTAGGATTTTCGAGTATCACGCGCAAACAGACGAAACCATTTTTCGCTTGATTGATCACATAGATTAAAATAAAGGAAAATTCATTTATTTTTCGCTTTGTTTTATGTATGTGGCCATAAATTTGACGTGATCATAGACTCAATCCCCTCAAAAAAAAAATTTCCAAAACCTAACTTGGACGACCCTCAAATGGTTCCAATGGAACCTCGTCAGTCCAGGCGTTACCTCCCCCCATTAACAGGAGGGGTTCCAGGTCTTTTGTCGTTTAGGCATCGAATATGGAACATTGCCACAATGGTTTGTTCCTCCTTTCTTGGAGCAACCTTCGTTGGGAACCCTAACCGGTCTCCCAACACCACACCGCACATCACTCCCCCCTCGTCCCCCAGGGGGTAGAAGAGTGCATCCCATACGGGAACCCTGCTGAATTCACAACTAGGTACGTCACAGACTAACCCCCATTCTAACCAGAACTTCGTGTCCTCACACATTGCCATGGCATCAACCTCTCAGTCACCCTTCTTAGCGGTGTTAAATCTACCGGATTTAACCAAGCTCACCAATTACCCCATCGCACACGACCCCAATTGGCATCCCATGCACACGAATCTCCCTTCAGACATACCAAATTTTGAAGGCAAGTAAGCGAAAGACCCAGGGAATCATATAATGACCTTTCACCTGTGGTGCTCATCAAATAGCATCATTGACGATACTATTCGATTGAGGTTGTTTCAACGCACTCTCACGGGAGCGGCCGCGAAATGGTACGTCAAGCAACCCCCTGCTTCACACGGAACCTTTAGCACCCTCGCTACTGCATTCCTTACATACTTTCAGTTACCCATTCACCATGATTCAGGAATGGAATTACTCACTCATTTCAGACAATCACCCTCTACCCACATTTCTGAACACCTCCACGAGTGGAGACGGCGTCGTAGCTTATGCAAAGCTCAACTCGACGATCGATTCCTTTTAGATTTATTCTTGAAAACTCTGACAGCAGAGATTTAAAAGGATGTGGCACAACGTAACCCCACATCCGAAGAGGATGCAATCAGTAAAGCCCAGCAGCTTGAACTGATTTATATGCAATCAGGATACATATACAATATCCTGCCTAATGCCCCGCACCTGCAATTTTATCAAGAATTTCTAGGCACGTTGAACTCTGCAGACGGACTTATTGGGTTGATGACCCAAGGGTACCTAGGCAGCAGCAGTCAAAATCTCGGTTATACACATGGGTCTACCCAGCACATGTCTCAACCCGGATTCCAAAGTCATCATATGTAGCAGCAAAATTTGACTAATAGGGCACCTGCGTATCACCAAGGAGGACCTTACCCTCCGGCCGGGGGGACCCAGTACGCAGGAAGAATGACGAAAGAACTCCCCCACAATGACCAGGTGCAAATATGGGACAGCAGTATGCTCAGTCCCAAGCACATAACCCACCAACACAAAATAATGCATAGGTGAACTTTGTGCATCCGTCCCAAGATCATCTACACCAGTATGATCAGGAGAATTACCCTCCTAATGTGGTCAAAATAAAGGTAAAAAACAAACCCAAAGGGAACCCTGGACAGGGGGGCAGCAGTCAACAATGCCCACCACGACCCCGGCCTGGAGATAACTTCAACCGGAACTAGGAGCCAAGCAATGATCAAAAGCAAGGCAAAAGGCCACCTCTATGAACAAACCATTCTTGTTCGATATGTGGTGAGTACGGGCACTATACTCACCACTGTCCTGAACTCCTTGAGCTTAAAAATCTCCAGAGTAACCAAGGACAAGGAGGATCTTCCTAGACAACTACATTTATGCAAGAACCCTTCCCCCATCAAGGAACGGTCAGCACTCAGCAGCAATACCCCAACGATTCCGAGAAAAATAGCCATGAAATCTACATGGCCAGCAAAGAAATGTTTTTTCAAACTCGGAATCGCAGCTATGACACCCCACCAGACATCAGTATGTCAAGAGCTAGTACGTCCACACCGACTGCACCTTTAACCATTCCAAATATTCCTTTGGAACCATTGCCAAAAATGGTTAAAGGGCCTAATAGGCGAGCAGGTAACTACTCCAATGTAACCCACAATTACAACATCGTAGACGATTTAGCCCAGTCACCTGCTGCTATGTCTGCTATGGAGGTACTGCAGTCGTGCCCGAAGCAGTGAAAAGCCCTACTTTCCGCCTTAGGCGCCGTCGACCCTGCCGACATGCGCATGATGGCTTTTGATTTAGACAAAGCCACCCCTAGGCTGCCCTCTATGGTCACCTTTCAGATACCAGTATCAGTACAAAATATCACTATTTACCGATGTGTCATAGATGAGGGTGCGTCGACATGCATCATGCCAAAGAATGTATGGCAGAAGTTAGGAGCCCCAGAACTCAAACCTTCCGTCATCACACTCAGGGCATACGACGGTCGGCCCTCCACCCCCGTCGGTCTCTTCCAAAACGTATCGGTCTGCTTAGCCAGAAAAATGGTCCTAATAGACATTGAAGTCTTCGACGCTCACTTGGATTACAATATATTCCTTGGGAGGAGTTACATGTACACCATGTCTGCCATAGCATCCTCTGTTTTCCGCATCATGATGTTCCCCCATGAGGATCGAATCATTACAGTAGACCAGCAAACGCACACCGAAAAGCATCCCTTGACCAATACAGATATGGTTCTACCTTATGTAGACATAGCCACTTATGGTCTTTCACGGTACCAATAATATGGCCCTGGCCAATTCAAACCATTATCTGTCCTAGGATCCTTCCTAGGAGATCCTCCTATTATTCGTGAGGTATCACCCGATACCACAGCAGCCCTGATATGCATGATGTCCATGTCAAGCACCGAGGTTAGTCAGGACACGGACTCAAGTAGTAACTACACCGGGGCATCAGCTACTGTAGCCTCCTTAGTCTATGCTGCCTCCCAAACTCCTTTCCTATACCCACCCTCCTCGGCTTTACCTCCCGGCGAGGGTCTTGGGCAGCACTAGTACTACCAACATACTCGTTGGCATTCCCCGGTCTTGGTGCCTCGTTCCCCTCCGGGGAATTCCAAGTACCAATGTTACTAGCGTTTGGATTACAACCTCCGCTCCCAAGGGAGCCCCATAAACCAACCCAAGCCACGATCGAAAACCGCCGCAAGGGACGTCCCAGCTACGAAACCGGCGACCACAATGAGACGAAATCGTCGAAGAAAGGAAAGAAAGTGGTGACCCACACCTATGCAAGGGAGTCACTTCGACTGCGCGATATATGTGATGTCACGAGGCACCCCTACTCACATATGCCCGAGATTTGGACGGAATTAAAACCACTCTCTTGGCTGTAAGTCACTCACCAACCAAAAATGGAGGTAAGTTTCAACCTCCACGACGCAAAAATGGAAAGCCGAGAAGATGCCTTGGGCCATAGCTGAGACCCTTTCCAAGCATCCACGTACGGGAACATCGAGTAGTGTAGATTCTCACACTATCTACTGGCGTACGACCTGTGTGCGACTGCACCATCCGCGCTGCGGTCATAATCACACACCAAAGGGATGTCGTTGCTACAAACATTCGAGACACCTGCGACGATGGCAAAATCAATTTCCATCTACCGGGAACTGACTATCCTAGCGGGGAAGGTCGTCGACTATCGGCTCACTCGGGACTCCATTGATGGAGATCCTTCTCGCATCCCGGCGACACAACTCATCACACCCGACTTGTGTCATCGCACGCCCAACACGGGATTTCGACAACCCCACCCTTCATCGGGAGTCAGTCTTTTATTCCTCGTCGTAAAACACTGAGCGCACCTTGCGTCCTTGTATTGATTTTTGCGAGTTCCCAAACTGCATACGTGCCTATCAAACTCCTAGATGACACCCGGCCCTCTAGAACACTGCTCCTAGTACAACTAAAAGCTAGTTGACGAAAACAGAGCGCCAATCGTTGCAACACAATGAGGCCCATAAGAATAAAGTAAAGCATCATTCAACAGCCACATCACCCCTCGCTCGTTTATCGAATGAGAGCTCAGATCCCTTCGTTACTGATGTCAGCAAAAAGAAGCCTTAGGCTAAGAAAGTTCAAAACCCCTATGAAGAGGACCCCTATATCATCAAAAATTACCTCCGGCGGGGGGCATATATATTGATGAAATGTAGACAGGACGGACTACCTCACTAACCCCATCAATGGCCTTTTACCTGCATAGTTCTACCTACAAGGGCCCCACAAGCCCTTATCCCCTAGAGATTAGGAGGCTAGGGCTACAAGCTCGACCACCAAAATATATTTTTGACCCAAGAAAGCCCTAAACGCACTCAAAAATCACCACATGGATCACTCAACACGAACCTGCTATTTCGGATTTGTTGATGGAGTATCGCGATGGTCTCAAAACACAGCTGCTTGCTGCTCTGGGTAATCTATCACCACGGCCCGAGTCACCACTCTGTGTTCAAACGCGTGTGTGCATCGGTTCAGCAACCAACAATCGGGCAGTATACGATGCCGTTATCGGACCGTATGTGCGAGGCTCTCCACTAGGGTATACGCCATATGCATGTCTACCTTGATTCTCCCGATTAATAGTCTCAAGATTAAACTACAAACATTTGAAACCGAGGATGCGAGCCTATTTAGAAAATATTTGTATGCCGGAAGATTAAGTAGACAATTTGATTACATTACATTCTCACATGTATCAGAAAAGAATCAAAACCAAGCAATTTGATCGCATAGCTAACAATATCTCAGGCTTGGAATGTATCATCAGCAGGCAAACAAATCCCTACATAAAAATCACAAAAACATGCATATCCATCGACCTCATGCATAAACCGAAATAGACATCATGCCATGTAGAGCTGCAAAAAGATTCTCTCCATCAGTATATATATCAAAAATATGTGTATCGTAGTATACAAAAATAGTATTGCTAGCCCATCGCCGACTTCAAAGAGTACGAGAGGTCATCAAAAATAAGGAAGCATCCTCGATGAATAGGTGCTTTCACGTGATACAAATATCGCTCTGAAAATGTGCCCCCTCGAAGAGGCGCGCCGGGCTCACCCTCTGCTCTTAGTGCCACCACGCCCGTAGCCACTGTCGCCCTTTGTGATAGCTACTCGTCGTAGAGCTTCGGTGATGCAGTCCCTCTCACGGGTCGTCCGTCTGTCTCTAGCCATATCTCCTCAGAAGTCATCCACATGACCTCGAGCGTGCATCCCCATGGGTCGAAACGGTCCACTGCGACCACCGGAAGTCTTCTAGAGCCTCGACCCTAGGCTATAAGCGTGGCATAGCGCGAACCTCGGCCCACATCATCCGCACGAGCTCTCTCTGCTGCTATCTCGCGTACTCGTGTCGCTTTCCCTCACCTAAAGAGCCATCACCATCCCGCACGGTCCACCGGCACCCTCGCTCGGTCCACCGACGACACCACCTCTCGACCACCAGCGGTCGTGGTGGGAGGAGTTGTGACCCACCAGTGCGGCTGCAGGTGTCTCACCTCGCCAATATCCGCATGATGTAACCACAAAAATTCGATTAGTCGATAAAAAACACTCAAGAACACAAAAAAAATCGAGTAAAATGCAGAAACATAACACATACTGCGGGACCCCAAACGTAACGAAAAGGAGACCAATGATCCGAATCGTGCTTCGAAAGTCCATCCTCTACATAAAGGCATGGCAAAAGCTGCATCTGCAGTTAGCCTCGACCCGAGGCCTCACGTAGTGTACGCTTCCAATAACGACCCACTGCGCCACCACCATCGCATGGCATCACGGAGCCCACCCTCTTCATACATGGCTCCCTCGGCCCACACGATAGGCCCAGGGCACTACGGCCTCGGCGGCGACGACCACTCTCTACACATGATGTCGCACAAAATGTACGTGTATGCAAATGATTTGGATCCGACTGCCTTGGACCTTGTTCGGCTATGCGACACCGAATAAAACAAAAACGGGAAAAAATCGAAGAAATGCCCATTCCTCGAAGTGGTGTAAAACTCCCATCTCGGGCCCGATGCCCTCGATTTGCCGCTGAAACGACCCCGGCCCGGTCACACAATAACGACGCGTAGCACACCGCTCGGCCACATTTGTTACTATAGGGCGATATTGATGCACCCCTCGCGTCGAGAGGCGCACCACCACGATGACACCGCGGAATCGTCCATGTTCACCCGCCCAACAGAAGCCGGATACCTCAGGTGCCTCTCCCTAAGGCGGTAATCCAGTTACAAAGTAAATATCCATCCCTGCGGGACGAGATAATAAATTTTTCCCCCTCGGGACAAACATGTTGTCACGCCTCCCGCGCCTTAATGCCACATAATATAATGTAGCAATCGGTCTTGTGGCGGAGAGCACTCGATTCTCGTCAAATTTGAGGGAGGCATACGTGCCAGTCGGCGTACACGCGACGCATCGGCGGCGGAGTAGTACGGATCTTGGGACAATATCACTCTCTCATACTAACCGACAAGCAACGGTACTCATCAGTACAAAGGATAAAAACCATTAAGGACGATAGAAAAATCCCAAGTTGTTCAGAAAATGTTGCCCTTGCGCTACCGTTTTATTTACGGCAGGTGTGCCCTTGCGCGCAAAGAGGAAAGGATAGCACGCCTTCGTGTTGTTGTACCCGAAGAATGCGCGCAGAGGGGAAACGCCCATTTCCCCTAGATCGGCCCGCGCAATCTGGGGAAAAATGCCCATCGAGGCCGTACAAGCCCTAATTTGTACGGCCGACGTATCATCAAAAGCCGAAAAAATCAAAAATGCGGACGCGTCGACGAGTTACCCTCGACATAGTATCGCTAATCCTCGGTACAGCCGGCCGCAAACGGCAATAAAGGCTCTGCCTACCGCTCTAATCTCCCAAACTCGACAAGTAACAAATGAATAGGATTAGGGCCATAATCCCTTATTTATCGCCCTTTTTCACAACTTCGGAGGTCCATAACAAAAGATCTAAAAGGTCCGTTCGCATAGCGTAAGTTGCACGCATACATCAATATACCATGACGAATGAAAGCGATGCCCACATTTGCTTTCCAAAGAAATATTTTTTCAAGCGGCTCAAGTGAGGTAGCACCCTCCCATCTTCCTTTTCCAAAGTTCATGTTTTTCAAATAATATTGAATGAAAAGAAAGATACGCTTTTCACCTGAGGTAGTTGTTTTTTGTGCGAGGAGAACATCGTCAAAACCATTCGACAATCGACCACCGAAAGTTCCCGGAGCAGCATGTCATTCTACCCTCAACATGATAGATTCCAGACTTCGCGATATCGACATCATTTCTCCAATCGCGAAATAAAACTTTGGGTCCTCACACCCGAGCACGTTTATCATCACCTCACCTCGCAAATGATAAACGTCCCTCGATGGTCGGTAGAGCCTCCCCTATGGCGATCGTCATCTCAAGTAGCACCATACATCACTCCACAAAGTGTAGCGCCATAGCCACACCACTATAGTCTCCGGAAGCTTACCCTCATGCCCATCCATATATCATGCATAGGTCAATTTCACCATTCCAAACCCCCTTCTTGGACAACCGGGTTGGCACAAGCAAAAGAGAAAGAAACGCGCACTCTGCGCACCGCATTTGGCCCCACCATACCTCCATCGGCATTAATCCATTCGCGGCATCGTTTCTGCTTCATCAACCCCACACATGAGACCAACCAATGGGACCCCTACCCCCAACAAAAACACACGTCTCCCTCACACCATCAAGTAGTAGCTGACTCTTTTTCACATTTTGGGGTCGACCGTCTGTGTTTTTGTTACAAACTAAACCCTATTATTTTATTCTTTTTTGCGCAAAAATCACAAACAATGTGCCCTTCACCTCTTCGCCCTCATATTGCACTTTTTCCTCCCCATGGCGGCAGCTCCCAAATGTACTCCCTTGGTCGAAGTATCTTCATACACCCTCCATGCACGCACCATTACGACAATCATAGCCGGTTCATACCCACCACGGAGTCCTACCGAGATCTAGGGATTTTTTTCCCTTCGGAAAATACGTACTCGCTGCTCAAGTCGCTCGGAAGATATACTTCGACCCTCGGGCCACCAAATCCCCATCATCCCATTTTCGACTACGCTCACCAACATGCCTATGTTAAAAACCCATTATGGTTTCGATTAAGGCTTCCTTTTTGTCAACATCAACACTCTTTTTCCAAAAAGGAAGCCGGTACCTTGGACAGCTCCTCCCCATGTAAAGGGGTATCCTCGTAGCACTATGGGAGACATCATTGTCTATAGATGTCATCGATCCTCTTGAAAGTCGACTACGGCAATAGGCTTTCAGTGTCACGATGGTATTGTACCTTACAACCATTGCACTTTGATCCAGATCCGTCGAAGACCCATGCCTTTATAAGCGTATTCGACAACAACATGCTTACACGGGGAAGGTCCCGATGCCCGGTACATATGCATACATTGCACGTTGATACGCCATACCAAGATTACGCATATGGGCAACGTCAGCATCTCCACCTATCGTCAAAGAAAAAACGCCCCCGAGGGTGTTTGCCAATCGTCGTCAACAACCACCAACATCACTACCACAATAGTGACATCGGTACAAAGACTTGTATGTCTCAGTCAATTTTGTTTAACTAACCATAGCATCACGAGCATGGGACATGCTGCGCCTCTCAGCTTGAAATACAGCAAAATATGTTGTATATTTTGTCTACTTCCAGGGGGTCCCCTGGGCAGTGGTTATCTCGGAATCGGTGCAAGATGTTGTCCTTCTACATCTGCATGCCTCGCTCTCTCTCTCTCTCTCTACGTATGATACAAAAAAAACTATAATGTATTACGGCTATACGAGTTCTTCCTAGTACCTTGTCACATTAGGGGGGGCATCTGTTAACACTTTGGAAAATCATACAACTATGACATCAAGTAATGTCAAGCCCAAGGATTTACGGGACGAGAGATACATTATGGAATCAAAAATATTAAGAATCTCTAAGGTTTGGAGAAATTCAAGATTGAACTAGTCATAAATGCTCAGAGCGTGCTTTTTCCTTCAATAGTGAGCCTTACTGCATGCAATTTGGAGCCCGATAAGCGCGCATTCCCGGAAATGGGAAAAAAGTCCCTTTACGGGGACCACAAGTAAGCAAATGAAAATTTCTCCTTATGTGAAAGCCGCTAAGGACAGCACCAATGCCTCCTTAGGCCTTGATGTGAGCACACAAAAGCATATTTCAGCCCCATGGAATATTTCCCCTCCCTTGGGTCACTATCCACCATGTACCAAGGGAAGGGAAGGTTGTTTGAAAGCTCAACTATATAAAGCCCTCAAAGAGATGAACAATTTGTGAGCACAAGGTTATCTTTGGGCTAAAGTTGCCCAAGCAACACCGAGATGTTTGTGTGAACCAGGAGCAGGGAGGGCCGAAGAAGAGGACTCAATTATTGGCCACCCAACAATTCTGAGTCTATTGCAGACATAGAGAGAGTTGAACTACGTCGGGAAAGGCGTAACTTGAAGGACAAACATCCTTGCGTCGGGTCCTAGAGCCTCCGCCTAGGCCCTTCGACAAGTGGGTAAGATTTGTATTTATTCCAAGAATTCGAAATGAGAAAGAAGGCCATCGAGTCGTTTATTTACCTTGTTATTGTTTAGAACTCTCTATTTAGCTTCTTTTTTTATGTTTTTTAGTTTTACTTTTTCAACATAGCATACTTAAGTGTATTACTTCATTTTAAGTCTTATACTTCTAAGCTCCCCCCGAAATACTACCTCGTTACTTATGGTTTAGAGAAAATACTACATTCTCTAAATGCATGTGATTTCGTACACCCACAAGTGTCGAATCCACCACAACACCCCTATAACCCCAATATTGTTATTATTGTGCCCTTACATTATTATTGTTAGGTCGACTAGGATTATATTTGTGGCCCCATGGACTCTTATATATAGGGAGGTTTTACTGGTCATTTTTGGCATCCAAGAATTTTTCATCTTGTAATGTATTGGAAGTTTCCCCCTCGAAGTGGATTTGATTTCTAAGGCATTGATCTCTCTTTCTTCTACTTTTTGGAGTTGGTTTCATAACATTTGGTATCGAGGCTTTGGATGCTGGGGTTTCCCATGCTTCTCCAAACAATTCATTCAGTGGCATTTTCGCTATAACTTTTTTTTCTACAAAGGTGTCTGACTGAAATGTTTAGAGTGCGAAGAAGAAATATTGAGTAAAACTCTATGGCAAAATTTCAGATCTTGGTTCTCAATATTTTTGGAGATATGATCGAGCGTGAAGTTAGGGCTTTTTGCGGGCTCCTTAATTTAACCTAAACGGCCATCATGGCATTTTCGCTATAATTTTTTTTCTCACGAGGGTTCGCAAGCGGAACTTCTTTTTATAGAGCGAAGATGAAATCCTTTAGGAATGTCATGAAAATTTTTCTGTAGCTTGATTCTGCAATATTTTTCGGACATATCTATCCGGTGGAAGTTAGAGTTGTTTCTGAGGCTCCCAGGAATTTCTGAAATCCTCAAAGAGGTGACGCGTAGGAAAAATCGCTGTCTACTTTTCTCTACGGAGCATTGCATTGGAATTATAGAAAAAGTGGATGCAATACACGGATTGAATTTCTTCTTTTGTATCAATTTCAGATCCCTAAGGAGGAAACAATGACACGTGGCACATCGTACAATTTCTCTACCTGCGAACTAGTCCATACTAGGTCAAATTGTGGGAGATTGGCTATAACTTTTCTTTTGAAGAATCCAAATACGATTCGCGATCTATGGCATTCGAAAGAAGCTTCAGAGAGGGCTACTATAGGAGAAAGGCTGATTTTTAGATATTGAAGATTCAAAATCACAGAGATAATTCAATTTCAATCTCGAGCTCCTAAAAAGTAAGAAAAAAGAGTATGTATTGTTTTCAAATTGCATAAGTCTTGTGTGAAAAATCGGTTTTAATTGATTCCAAGGGCATACTATAGCATAGATATCGGTATTTGAAGTTTTAAAATGCCTCTAAAAAGAATTTCAACACCCATTGAGCCTTCGAGAGAGTTCCCTAGTGATGACTCATGAAGATGAAGAAATGCGGTACATGACATATCAAAATTACAAGCAGTCAAGTAGCACCAAATTTTGCTCTACTAAAGAGAAACAAAAAATAAGATGGATGGAATGGAACACGGCATGGAAGCTAGATATGGATGCCATGTGGAAGCTAAGATCGATGAAAAAATGAGAGACAACATGGAAAACATGAAGAATGATCTAAAAGCATACATGTGAAGTTATGTTTGAAAAAGTTAATATAGAGAACATGTTTCCTAATGGCGAAAGGATAGTGGAGGAAACTCATGATGAGAAGAAAAATAATTGTTAATCATGATTTCATAAACTCTAATTTTGGATGGAAGAACCACCATATTCCAAATATGGATATGAGGAAGTTTATGGCAAGCATCCCGGTACATAGGATACTACGTGCATGGAGTAATATTTTGATCTCAATAATGTGCAAAACACACAAAAGGTACGCATTGCAACTTTACATTTAGAAAAAAATACATTTGTCCGGGTATTGATGGCTTTGCTCCCATAAAAAAATTGTCACTTGGTCAATTTTTACGAGGAGGAAATGATAACACATTATGAGGATACAAAAAACAACACCTTCTTTAGCCAATTGATAAATCTTCAAACAAAAAAGGGTCTCGAGTGGTGGAGCACATTGAGGACTTCCAAAAATTGAATATAAGGGTAACTAATATTCCGGAAGGAACACGGGATTGATGTCTTCATAGGCACTTTAAAGGATAACAGTACAACATGAAGTTCGCGTTTGGGAATCCCGATTCATTGGAAAAAGGCATTCGGGTTGGCAAGAAAAATTGAATGTAAAATTATGGCGACAAGGAAGCCTACCACACACATATATAAAGATGGAAGTGTTACTACTCCTAGACTTCCCACAACTTACAAGGTTGACACCACAACAATTGGAATAAAAAAATAGCAAAAGGGCTTTGCAACAGAGTTTTGATAACAAATACACTAAAGGTCATAAGTGTGCTTTGAGAAGAAATTGTTTTTATATAGATTGTGAAGAGGAAGATAGAGAAATGAACAAGAATCTTCAAAAGGAAAGAGGATATACACCGTGGACCAACCCCTAGAAGAGGAAGAAATGAGCTCGACCATATTGTGTAATGCATTGGCAGTGGAATTACCACTACTCAAACTCTCAAGATAGAAGGACATATAAAAGAAAAAAAAGGTAATAGTGTTGATAGATTCTGGGTAGTACCCATACATTTTATTCATTGTAAAGGTAGCCAGGAATTAGAATTGTTTCCTATACCCGACGTGCCAGAATGTCAAGTGATGGTTGCAAATGGGAGGAACTATAAATTTCTTTTGGAAAATTCCATAATATCAAGCTAACCATGGGGGAATATGTATTGAATAGTCCAATGCTTTCCATTACTAATGGGAGGTGTTGATGTTGTACTAGGAGTACAATGGTTAAAATATTTGGGGACGGTAGCTTTTAATTTTCAAGAAAATTTCTTGAATTTTTTTTCGAAGGAATAGGAATTCAAATTACGGGGTATCGTAAGGAAGCCAAAAAAGATAATAAGCTCTAATGTCATGACAAAAGCATATGCGAAGAAATAACAACAAAACGTAATTGCACAATTATGCTCACTAGAAGTTCCAACATCAAAATCATCTATTTCTACGAGGAACTCCAAAAAGTCTTGGACAATCATTCCAAGGTGTTTAAAACTCCCAAAGGACTCCCCACCTACTTCATGATCATGATCAGTGCTATTCATTTGACTCACGAAGTGTTCCTCCCTAACATCGAGCTCACATGGATATCTCTTATGTCCAAAAGACGCGAAATTGAACGTATGATTGCAGAAATGTTAGAGGTCGAGTATAATTCAACCTAGTCAAAGTTCTTTCTTCTCGTCTCGGTAGTAGTGGTGCACAAGAAGGATGGATCATGGCGCAGGGTGTCCAGATTATAGGGAGCTCTGATAAGCTCAGCACTATTAAAGCATAAATTTCCCACACACTGTGATTGATGAATTATTGGATGAATTACATGGAGCAATTTATTTTGACCCAAGTTGGATCTTCGTTACGGGATATCATCAAATTAGAATGAAGATTGTAGATGATATTCCGAAAACATCATTTCAAACTCACAGGGTCATTATGAATTTTTGGTCATGCCTTTTTGGCCTTACCAAATGCATCTTCTACATTTCAAGGGTTGATGAATTCTACTTTTCAAACCCTTCCTTAGAAAATTTGTGCTAGTATTTTTTGATGATATACTAATCTACAGCGAGGTCTTGGAAGGATCATGTTCAACGATGTTGATCGGGGTGCTCAAACTATCGCGAGGAGAAACAATTATATGCAAAAGCATCCAAATGTTTCTTGAGGAGTACAAGAGGTGGAATATCTAGATCATCAGTGTATCTCACGCAGGGTGTTAAGGTAGACCCTGTCAAACATTAAAACTCATTAAGTAATGGAAATTCCCCACAACCATAAAAGCGATTGCCGGGATTTCTCGGGTTAAAGGGGTATTATCGCAAGTTTGTTAAGAATTATGGGAGAATAGCAGACACCTCCCCTAACAACATTATTGAAGAAAGATGCATTTTCGCTGGACTCTTGAAGCAGCTAAGGCCTTTGAACATCTTTTTGGAGAGGTAAATCCCCTCTACGAACGGCGATCCCCTACTAGCCCAAATCGGGTCTAGCAACAATGGAGTGCGATGCGAAGACGCAGAGTTCCCAGTTACAAAAGAGCAAGATGCGACGAGAGTGCCTACTCTTAAGTCTACGATGCTCTGCTTGTCGGGAAAGATGGTGCTTGAGTCCGTTCGCTCGTGGCAGAATCCACAATTCTCCCGCCTAGCACGTTCGAACACACGCACGTACACGAAGAAACAACAAACACACAAGCATAAAACATAATACATGCAACTATGTATCGATCGAAAGACGATACAACTCATAACACGAAGACATGAACATATGAGTGGAACCATAATCGAAGTCGTTTTTATTATTAATCAGCAACAAAGAAAGATACAACCCCGAGCTCTAACGGCGTGATCTTCCTTCGGCGGGTCGACTACGGTGGAGTATGTCTCGATAAAGCTGCGTCGGGAGATGGGACAAGCTCTCTCTCTCTTCGGTTGTCCCGAGCGATAATCTCCCTTACTACTTATTCAACTCTATTCGGGCTATCTTGCAAGGAAAAATGACAAGCTTATATATATGGTGGAAGGGGAGTTGTGGATCCCCCTACAATGGTGGGAGTGGCCCCTATCCTCGAGGAAGCTTTCCCATGATAGGTGGAAAACCACTTTCCCTACATGGAGATCCGGAGCCAAAACCTCCCAAATCTTTTTAGAGACTCGTTCGGGATTTGGTTGGAATCAAACCTCTCTATTTATTTTTAATAAACAATCCTTATTAAGCTTTGGCGCGGGTGATACATCGGGGGACAGTAGCGCCATTTCGTGCGCGCCCTGCTTTGTCGATTTCCCCCATTGGCACGAGGGGGACTAAGCGGCTGATTGCGCAGAGCAAAACAGGGCTATTTTAGGGCTGTTTCACAGGAAATTATCTTCGGGGGAATGATTTTCCTTGTCAAGGGGGGATGCCATGAAAGTGGTTTCAGGGTCACCAGCCATCACTCGTGGTCACGGAATAAGCCCTCTAATGTGCGGGAGCGGGGATTGCAGGGGACGGTGACAAATTGATCGGTAACAATCTTAAAGAGGCAATGTGCCTAGCATCGGTCTTAGCTACACCCGTATTTCACAAAAACCTTTATTTTGGAATGTGATGCCTCAGGGAAATGGAATTCTGGTGTTGTTTTTAATGCAAGAAGGAAGGCGATTTCTTTTGAAATTCATCCAATCAAAGGAAATTAGTTACATAAAGCTATTTATGAGAAGGAAATATAGAAATACTACATGCACTAAAGAAATGGCGACCTTACCTAATGGGGAAGACACTTCAAGGTCAAAAATGATCATGATAGTCTTAAACACTTTTTAGAACAAAGACTATCTTGAAGAGCGAGAAAAAATGGGTCACAAAGATGTTGGGTTATGACCTTGAAATAATCTACAAAAAGTGAAGCTAAATGTTGTTGCGAGATGCACTCTCTAAAGAAAGAATGAAGAGGTGGGCATTGCTTTGTGCCATTTGTATTATCCAACTAAATTGGATAGCAGAAGCAAGGGATGAATGGAAGAAGGACGAAGAAGTGTGGACACTCATTCAAAACTGTTGCAACAAGATCTAGTACATCTGATACATTTAATTGGAAAAATGATTCCTTATGGTACAAAGAGTGCTTATATCTTTGTCAGAAGAGTTCCCAAACTAAAATAGAAGATTCTTTTTGGAATTGCACACTTCTCCTTTAGGAGGTCACTCATGATTTTTAAAAACTTACCATAGGGTGAAGAAAGAATTTTTTTGGGATGGCCTTGAATCTGATATTCAAAAGTTTGTAGCGGAATGTTTGGTTTTCCAACAAAATAAAGTTGAGGCAATTAAGACCCAGGGTCTTCTATAACCTTTATCCATTCCAGTCAACGTTGGGAGGATATTTCAATGGATTTTTATACATAGGTTTACCCAAATCGAAGGAAAGAGTGTCATCATGGTGGTAGTTGATAGACTTACCAAGTATGCACACTTTTTTGTGCATTTATCTCATCCATTTAAAGCAAGTACAGTTGCTACTACATTTATGGACACAATTCAAAAGCTAGCATGGAAACCCAAATATGCTATTGTGAGTGACGAGGAGATTCCATTCTTACTAGAAATTTTTGGACGCAGTTATTTTCTTGTTTGGGTACTCAACTAGCTCATAGCTCATCTTATCATCCTCAATCAATGGTCCAAACTAAGATAGAAAATAAATGTTTGGAAGGATATTTTCATTGTTTTGTATACGATAAACAAATAAAATGGGGTCAAGTGGTTACCTCTCGGCCGAATGGTGGTATAACACTTCCTTCCATACTAAATCAAAAATGACCCCATTTATGGAACTTTATGGATATCATCCACCATCCATCACATCATATTTAAGAGAAAATTTTAAGGTTCATGCGGTGGAAGATCACATCGTAGCATCAACAATAAGTTCTCTAACTCTTAAAGGATAACCTAAATTTGGCACAAAATCAAATGAAACAACACTAGCGAGCAACATCGCAGCGAGAGAAGTTTTGGTGTGGTGAGGTCGAGTATTTTTACGTACTGCAACCATACAAACAAATGTCCCTCAAGAAAGATGCTAACAAGGATAATAATTTATCGCCAAAGTACTATGGTCCTTACAAGGTGTTGCAAAAGATTGGTACTATGGCATACAAAATTGGAGCTTCACACAGCTATCGGCGCAGTGCATCCGATTTTCCATGTTTCGTGCTTAAAGAAGGTTATAGGTGACATGTCCCGTTCGAAACAATATTGCTGAACTTTGATGAGGAAGGAAAGATCATATTGGAACTATAGCTGCTAGTCACGAAACAAGAACTCGAAACAACTACGAAATTCCAAAGTATCAATTTCAGCAGTCTTCATCGTAGTGGGAAGAACTTACCCAATCTGGAGATTTTACATGGGGAGGATGAGAATTTTTATACGAAGCACCCAAAGCTACTCAAGCGTTGAGGAAAACACTTTTTTGAAGGAGAGGGCATGTTAGGTCCCTATATTACTAGTTTAGTCCCTTATTGTTATTATGTGTAGTCCCCTTATTGTTATTATTGCACCCACTGTGAACCAACATTCTTATTATTGTGCCCTTACATTATTATTGTTGGGTCAGGTAGAATTATATTTTGGCCCCATGGAATCCTATATATAGAAAGGAGGTTTTGGTCAGTTTGTAGCATCCAAGAATTGTTCATTTATGTAATGTGTTGGAGGTTGCTCCTCGAAGTGGCTTTGATTTCTAGCTAGGCGTTGATCTCTCTTTTATTCTATTTTTCTAGTTGGGTTCATAACACCCTAATATTGTGTATTTAGGGTTTTTGCGGCATAACTATACCCAACCTTAAAGATTTATAATGAAGATGGACTCTATCAAATTTCCTCTTTCTTCTATCGGCTTGAATTTTGTCATCGTCTTCTACTCATTGAGGAGATTTCCAACAATATATATTTCATCTCATTTTTGAGCTCCAAGCACACAATTTTCCCCATTTAAAAATATTACCCTTGTTAAGGTCATATCACCATATGTACAATCCACGTGGTTGATAGTGGAAAACCACGGCCACATGTCATTCCCACACTAATCTTTTGTCCGATGATAGCTCGCATGTATTGGAGCCCCACTATATCGATGCTTGATTTGTGAAAAGGGTGTTTTACGTATCCTCTCGAGCTTTCAATATCTCGATATATTAATATTCTCATTGTTATAAAATCTTGATATGGAAATATGAATATTTTCGCAAAACTATGATATGTCAATACAACAATATCCTCCCATATGTTGATATACATGAAAATATCCTCCAAAAATGTTTCGGTAAGGAAATATTCTTTCAATATCTCAATATCTCAATGTGTCGATATCCTCAATATGAAAATACCTGAGTGATATCGACATTTGTGTATCTATAGTCACAATTCCTTGCAATTTCATGATACCCTGATGTTACCCAACGTCATCAATTAATGGGACCCTAGAAATGGAGTTATTTCGTCTTTTACAGTATCATTCCATTGATCAAACCCATGGTATTTCCAGTGTGTTTCCCAAAGGAATTCCATTTGGTTATTCTTAGGCTCGATGTTCCAATAAGCCCACTCCTCTCACCCGGATCTTGCTCATTGTGTCCTCCATTGGGACATGTGACTAGAGAGCTAGTGCCAAGACACCACGATAACTCCAAATTTAAAATAAAACCCTAGAAATTATTTTCCCCAATTACTTCGATACTGCTCATTTAAAGCGAGTGAGAGTAGTCCCAACTACTATATATCGCCATTATTATATCACAGGCACCAGTATATTGCAGCATACTTTGAAGAGCTTATGATATTCATATAGTCATACAAGTTTCGACTTCACGATTATATAATATACAAAATAATTCAATTTAATAACTTTTCAAGTAAATATTAAATAAATATAGCCACTCATAGTGATGGCCGAACCTCTCCATTTCGGAGCATGAAAAACATAATGGTCACAAACATAACATATACAAAAAGGCTTCTATTGCATACAACATTCATATTCATAAGAAAATGCATATCGACATTCATAGTAAGCCATGTTAGCTACTCCAACATATTAATCATACATATTCAATGTGACAATAATACAATAGCTTTACGATCATACCATTTCATGACACATAGTGAATCAAGCATTGTATTTAAGCATGAAGAATTGAAACAAACACTTTACATTTCATGCTTTGGAGGGGAAGGAATACACTTATTGTTCCACTTGTATTTGTTTTAACTTGAATCTAAAATGGGCAATGACTACTCCACCCAATCATAGTGTCACACCATGTACACGGTAAGTTTTTTGCAACTAGCCATATCGAGTAAGGTCCAGCATGTCTCAAGGATGCTTTCTCTCGAGGAATCTCAACAAAGGTTAAATTTATACTGATAAATTTTGAAGTGCTGAATCTCCCTTCACTTCCATAAAACAAGAGTATTGTCCCTTCAACAATAAGTTTAGCCTATTCACACAGCCAAGTATGGCACAGTAGGAGCCTACTACAACACACAGGAATCCATTCACCTCTTCTTATGGTCCCTCGGTGATTCTCCCTCTCTTAGATGCTTATTACACACATGACACTGACCAAACAATTGGTAGTGAGTCTCTGGGAAACTTGAATCTAATCATGAGGCTTCCCTACATGAGTTTCCAATAAGAATTCAATCAAAGGACTATTTTTGCCTGCAGGGATTTTCATGACTCAAAAGGACAATTATTTCTCCTTCTATTAGAAATCAATCTCCCACCAAACACATACAATCCCATATCCACACAAATGTTTCAGTATTCCCTAGGTCATAATGGATATGGTTACTATTTTCCCACACAATATCACATCTTCCATCAATTCAATGACTACAATTTCATATTTTTCTCATGACCATTGACTTTTTCCTCTTGGAGACATCTTTGGGATCCCTCCTTAGGTTATGTGATCCACCAAGCCTTGCTACTTGGTATGCAACCCATGCTTTGGAGACGATTGAATACCTCCCTCCCCCCAGTCTTCCCTCATCAACAACTTGGTAGATAAGTAGTTCATCTTAAACATGAAGGGTCATAATCATTAATTTTAGAAAAGATAGGAGACTTGTGTACCCCCTCTACAAGTGATACCTCATGTGAGCTATCCTTTCGAGACACTAGGACCCATATATGGACTGTCAGCTCCTCCCTTTACTTTAATAATTTATAATTAAATTTGACTATGATATCACATCTAACGAGTTTTGAAATTATATCCATGCTAGTCCTCCAACATTATCATCTTTTACACGGATGCGGATAATGATGGACATGGACTGCAGCAGTCTGCCACTTGCTCTCAGCATTGCGGGGGCACCAGCCTCTCCCACATGGCTCGCACTTGCTCTCATCGCGTGAAGTTTTTAAATGAGCGAGAGGACGGCGAGCACTGCGGAACTTTACGCCTCCCCCTTGACTCATTGCTCCTACAACTTGCCTCATCGCACATTTATGGCTCATTGTTCCTATCTAATTTCTCATCTACTCGCTTTTTGTTTCTGCATTGTTGTCACCTTCCTCTGTCACACATCTCAGATCCACTTTCGCTATGCTCCTCCTCTATCTCACTCGTAATCCCTCGCCTCGCTCGGAGCCGAAATCCTCCCATCCAGCGGAAACAATGCCAAGAGAGCATAGAATGCGTGTTAATCGAGGACGCGGCGAAGGCTCTCCCTCCCCTCCCTCCAATTCCGACGATCATGTCAGTGAGCTCTTTTTCCTTTTTCTATTGCGGTGGACGGAGCTCGGAGGTTCTCAACTCACATTTTTCTCTGCTTCCCGATTCTCTATTCACCTCCGGGGAGGAGATATTCCACCTCTCCGGCTCATAGCGAGACGGAAATGCCTCCACAAATCACACTCTTTCGCGCTCCTCCTCCCCCACTTGCCATAGAATTCGCTGTCGGTTTCCCGGTCGCAATTGGCGGAATATTTGAATAGGCGTGGTGGGAGCAGCCTAATGGAGGACTCGACGGCAAAAACAAAAAGATGAAGAAGAAGATCATGCGGCGTCCGCTCAATTTCGAGCAAAGAAAAATGATAGTGGTCTCCACTTCAAATTCGAAGAAGGCCCCCAACCTTCAAAGAAGGACTTAGAGACCATGTCCGATTGCGTCTTGCTTCATTAGTTGAGGAGAATCCTCACCATGAGAACCATGACATCCATAACATTAGTTGCAGCTCCTTAGAGCTCCTCCTCTTCGATTTTCATATGCTCCTTCAGTAGCTTTTATGTGCTCATTTTTGTATCTATCTGCATACTTTGTTACTTATGCTTACACCATGCTTTTGCTTTCCCCTAGAAGGGAAACCTATTTTTTGAATCTCTAAACTCATTATGGGTTGGTTTCCCACATGAAGGGCTGCCCATTTTTTGACTCGTTTGTCTGTCTTCATCTGACGGGGGTAATAGCGCTGAATCCGGCTGAACCCTGTTCATGAAGATGATTTGTAATTTTTGTATATTATAATAGAAATTAGCATCACCTAGAAAAAAAAATATCATCTTTTAATTCACATTTACACAACCTTTAGGAATTAGGAAAAGGTACATGTCGAGGCCTCGGCAGCCCCACTTACATTTCTTTAAAATGATACAGATAGACCCTCCCATATAAATTTTGACTAATGCTGTTTCTATAATCATTCTAATTTGACTTACATTTTTGGTTAATTCACTTTTTCTCAATTTTCGTTTTTGACACCATTGCTTTCCTTTGTAGTTAGCTTTCGTCAGCGAGTTCAAGTTTTCACTTCATTACTGCATCATTGACAACTTGAAATATATATGTAGTCAAAGGATGGTTATTTTCACAGTTTAGGGCATGTAAAAATATGTCTTTATCTCTTTATTCTATAAATCGGTTAAATTTAATTAGTTTAAAAATACTGCAAATAGAATTTATCTACATCATTTATTTAATTTATTTAATTAATTTTAATTAATTGTAACTTAGTTAATCAAGTCAACTAAAATTTATTATTAGTTTATTTAATTTCAACTAATTAAAAAAGATTTTAATATATTTATATTTGTAAATTAATTTGACATAGTTAGTTTAATATGTAATAGCATTATTTATAAAACCTGCAAGATCGTGTATGCTGATGATACATTTCCCGAATCGGGACACAAATATGGTTGCTACGGATCCAACACTTCTAGTTCCCAAGGTTACTTGTGACTATACATCACTGAAGCGGACAAGCTGATGTTTTGGTGTCAACGTGCGTAAATAACTACTAGTATGGTAGTCGGTGCCGTATAAACTCTACTACCTCGACCATCGAATCCGAGCTCTACATCCATTCGCCAGGCGCTATTCCACGAGTTAACAATACAGCCACCTGAAGGAAGTCGTTAATAAATCGACATTCAATGCTCAAGTCACGACCTGGCTGCAAAATTATAATATAGTAGCGAAGATTTGACTCAATCCCCTTCGGTGTGTCTAACGCTCGAGGTACTTCAAAGAATTGTCCCTCCTAGAGAAGCAAGCTTATGTCGCCTGAATTGGTGAGAATTGATCGCAAATGGTCCAATCTTTTTACGTAGCTTTAATCATATCGGGCTATGTGCCGCAATTACCGTGCGACTGAATTAGCATTCTCCATCCAAGTAAATGTTCTCGATCACCTCGTTCATTGTGACTATTATTGATGAGGGAGCATCTACCCATACATTATGTGCATCTAAAAATGCTTCCCAGGAAATCACTTGGATCGTCACGCTTATCTCGATCGTCTACGACTATTGAAAGCTTTTGGCCCGGCTGACAGTATAAGCCTTGTGGTATCACTCAACTAGCACATGTTGAACTAAGGGAAAACAAACAATAAATGTTGAAGTTGAGGTGGATTGACGGACCCCTTGACTACGAAACATTTTTACTCCATGTCAGCCATGGGCATATGCTACGCTTACGATCATCTCTACATATTTTATGAATGATCTCCTTTTCTCTATAAACGTAGTTACTCACAACCATCAATCAACTCTCCTTCTTTTGCCTCCGGTTCCCAGAAAAGTAACTAGAAGTGTTTCTGTGTAGGTTCACACACCCCAACTAACACTTCAAAACATTGGTGTAAGGACTCTTAAATATTCTTCCTAATGCGGAACCTTTGCATTACGCGCTTGCGGCAGTCGGCAAAAATTGCAGTATAGAGACTCGCTAGCGCATATCTTCCACTCCATTTGGCTTACACGGAATATTACGGGTGATTCGTGTTGAAGTTGTTATGTTGGATGAATTTAGTCATCCCTGACCCGGCTTGAGTTGGCATAGCAATCGAATCTAGCGATGGCACTGGGGCGGTGAATGCTGAAATCGATCGCTGTTGACTCGTTTGAGTTGATCGTTCATCAGATTTTGCACTTCATCGATCCTTTTTCATCCACTTTCTTGAATCGAATGAGAGCATTGTGGAACCGCATGATGCGAATAAGAACCCATGGGAAGATCATCATGATCATTACCATCTTCATGATTACAAAGAAGATAATCTTATTGCACTTTATGTCACCCACCGATCAAAAATTTATTTTCAAATTATTTTCCCATTAATGCAATCAGGAATCCAAGCAAAACTCATCTAATATTGAAGAACCATTTTCTATCGATATTTTTGTTAAGTCTCAAAAGTGTTCTCCATATTCATACATATTTCTCAGTTATTTCATAACGCATTTATGCTCTTATTTCATAGCCATTTGACTTAAAACCCTACATCAGTAACCATTTTCATAAATATATGTGTTAGGATCCTCTGTTTTCCAAAGTTATTTAGTTTTATGTATTTTACAGTGAACTTATGATTATAAACTAGAAAATTAACATAGTTTCATATATCTATATATATGTGTTATGAGTTTTGTGACATGTGTAGGTCAAAGGGATGACCTTTCTAGAGACCCTTATGTGGCATCCTAAGACCAAAATTCGAATTTGGTTGGAGAAGATTATGGGACTCAAGAGGATATGTGTCTCTACTTCCTTGTTGTATTGAAACTGCTAGGAGGATATGTGTCTCATTCCTCAAGTTGTGTGTATAAACTCTAGAAAGACATGTGTCCATTATCATTTCTATTTTGATTGTAACTCTAGAGATGGAGGTGAGAGATTCATGGACCTCCCATTAATGAACATGTCTCCTCATATTTTGTATAAATAGAGGGAAGCTTTCTGCTATCATAGGTAATGAGGAAAGTAATGAAAAAGTAGTAGAGAAGTCTTTTGTAACAAGTTCATAGATGGAACTGGGATGTAGATTTGTGAGTTCTTTTTAATAGAGAAATTCGGTTCTTTGATCTTGTTTTAGATTACAAGTTTAAGGCTGTGAAGGACTTCACTCAAATGTGCTTGCAGAGGCCCCTCGCTATCCGGGGAGGCTTTCTAGCATGTCTTTTCTTTCTAGATAAGTTGCTTTCAATTCTGCTTTTGTCATATTTGCCATATGATTGCCTTTTGCGAAATCATAGCTTTTAACATAATTTTTCATGGCAGCTCATAGGGCATTTGCATCATCTTTTGACTAATGACATGGAATCAATAGTGTTAAGTTTGTTAATTTATTTTTTTCTTAGTTTTTTGTTTAATTCGGTATTGCTTTTCTGTTTATTTCGATTTTGGCATTTTGCTTCGAGTAGTTAGATTTAGATATATTAAATTGCTCATGTCATTTTCGAGTTACCTCGAAAGCCACAAGCCCTCGGAGTCGATGGTGAGGGATTAGTATTATGAAATGTGTAGTTTGATATTAGTTTCCCTTTACGCAAATTTAGATATAGTAAAAGAAAAGCTCGCTCATAACATCTTCGATTTGCCTGCGAAAATATAATTTATGGAGTGATGGTGAGGATTGTATTATGAAATGTGTAGTTTGATATTAGTTTCACTACACTTAAAGTTAGATATATTAAATTGTTCATAACATCTTCGATTGCCTACGAAAGCCACGGATGGAGCGATGGTGAGGGATTGAATTATGGATGTGTAGTTTGATATTAGTTTCCTTTCACGCGGAAGTTAGAAATATTAAATTGTGTCCATGACGATCTGCCTATTGTTCGAAAGCTCGATGAACGATGGTAAGGAACATCAACTATGTATACGGGTAGCGTGACACAGCTCTTTCTGCCAGGGATATGAATTATGACATAGACCTGTGTATTCGATAGTAGTGAATGTACTTGATGGGTGCAGAGATAAATATCGATTAGCTGTCGATGTATCATTTATCCGTGTTACTCTAGAAAATCATAGGTTGCGACTATAGTGACTGAAGGACCGGAATGGACAAGTTGATGTCATTGTGAGATTTGAGATGTACTCTGATTAGACAACTATTGTGAATTGATCTTTTTAGCAGTAGTTTCTTTTGTGTTTAGTAGCGTTAGCAGAATAGTTTGGTTTCATGCTCACGTAGTTCACCGTTTTGACTTTATTAGATTAGCTTGACACATTTTCATATTCTGTAGCACATTTTCAGTTTCCTTTCAAGTTATTTCGTCATTGTATGTTTCAAATTCTTTTTTCGAGTTTCAAGTTGGTAAATCATTATAAGTTTAGGACATCATTGCCTTGAATATCCATAACCATACTTGTCTTTTAGAATTTCATAAAAATCCAAAAACGACAAAAAAGTAAGAGATAGGTTATCTTGCACATATAGTGTGCCACACTTCATCACTTACGACTCCCCCATGTTGATAATTTATGTTAGTAAATTTAGGGACACACTAAATTGACCCGAACAGTTTTGACGCAGATTCTATGGGAAGTGTAACTAGGGCTAGCTCTTATTTCTAGTACATTTAAAAAATTAATAATTCTTGAGTATGCTCCTCTTGCACTTTGTGTGATCGGAGGATTCAGAAAAGAACTGAGTATGTGGAGGGAGACAAAATAAAACTTCATCATTTCAATCTGATTCAACAATTTAAAAAAAATTGTTTTCATGAAAAACTTTGATTTTCAATAAAATTGTTTTGTTTAATGAATATATATGTGTATTTTAAATTTTTAAAAGATATAACATACATAATATTATTAAACAAATCAATTAAAAAAAACAAAATCGATTAAATTGTTTTGTTACTAAGATATATATGTATATTTTTATTTTTGAAAATATATAATAAATTTTAATAAGTCAAACCATTTAAAAGAGAAAATTCATTTAAATTGTTTTGTTTAGTAAATCACATATGTATATTTTTAATTTTTTCAAAATTTAACATATGTATTTTATTAACAAAACAAAACGAAATAAAAAATCATTTTGTTTAGTAAAATATACATGTGTATTTTTAATTTTTAAAAAAAAATATAACATGTGAAATTTTATTAACAAAACCACAAACAAACAAACAAAACAAAACAATAACACAAATCAATAAAACAAAATGAAATGGCCATGGCATTTTGAAAAAAATGAATTACTCTCGAAAACGAAGAAAACATAAAAATCCAACCATTTACGATGCCCTATAATTTGTATATATAGCTCGAAAACATCGAGATTTTTCGCTTCGATAATAAAAATCACGTAGAAGTTGAAAATGATGGAGTTAGAAGTCTTGCCAAAATTTCACTGGATTCAGGTGTTTCGAACTGATGACGACATTATTGACCGTGGGATTCGATAGGAAAAGACATCATCGAGCTCCCCAAATCCTTGAAAGAATTTGTGGGGCATCTGCAATCTCTCGCCATTCAAACCGTCAGTGCCAATCCCTTTTATATATCGGGCACCGTCGTACCTTGCTAATGCGCTGCCATCACCAAAAACGCTCCTTGATTCACTTAAGATGGCATGTAAGAGCATAAGGCATTGAAATTGACACTTTTCGAGGGATAACGATGCCTTAATTGAGCTGAAGAATGCTCGGGATAACAACACTCTTTACATATGGCAATCGTGAAAACCATAAGTTGTAGTTTCATTCTTCGGAAAAACGCAATTTTGAAACCATCGTTACAGAGAGAAAAGGATTTTTGTTGTCGAGGTGGCAATCAGAAGCGTATAGCTTGCTTTTTGACACGTCAATTTGAAAACGCATTTTTCACGAACGCTTTTGAGGAAGAATTTTGGAAAATCCACGACATGGGTTTTTTCGCCAACGTGCGTCAATTAGATAACTCAAAAATCGTTTTACGAATCAGTGGCGGTCCGGAGAATTTCTCGGACTCTTTGAAGAGCCATTTTTGCACTATGCGTGAGGAAAAAACGGTTTTCTCTTAATGAAAGAATTTGAAAACGCGTGCTCTGCACTGATAATTCGGTGTTTCTCGATCTGCAGGAAGAAGAATCCAAAATGAAATCAAACTCTTATCATGGCATTCAATCCGACATTCCAACGACCACGCGATCTTCACACCGCACTTTCGATCCACCAAAGACGTACACTTGTGACCTCATCTTTTCACAGGGTTTACGGTATGCATTTGAATTCTTTCTTGCATGAACCTGACCTGATCATGGGCATACGATGTTTTGTTTCGGTTCCTTGTTTAATAAATTGTCTTGTTATAATAAAATGATATATGTATATATTTTTTTAAATGTAACATTTATAATATTTTTTTCAAAAATAAAAAAATAAAAAATAAATAAATAAAATTGTGGTTTTCAATTTTGTTATTAAAAAAAAAAAAAAAAAACATTTTTCTTTTTCTTTTTCGATTTTCGTTATTTAAAAAAAATGAAAAAAAATAATACTAATAATTTTGAATCAACATAGAAATGAATAAATTGTTGCTGTCGTTTTTCAGAAGGTATTAATCTAATTTTGGGTGATGATGAAAGAGTGAATAGGCTAACTTTCTTATTCGAGATTTATTTCTGGCTTCGTAAACATGTCATACTGAGTGAAGTCCAGACCTCCAAATTGTTCTTCAATTCGCCGGTAGAAGTCCAATTCCACTTAGTTGTTCTCAATTCCAGTGAGTGAAAAACCTCATCGTTCAAATCGACCTATCTTTCTCAGTACAAAATCAGATTTTGATGATCTCAAATGAATCGTTGGAAAGGTCTCACAAGATCCATGCAATGAAAAATCACATTATTAGAGTTTGAAATGGCAAATAATGAAATAAATTGCTGAAAAGAAGCTACATTCAACTTCAGTGAGGCACTAATTCCAAAAACGGTATAAATTCTTTTCGATTTTCCTTTGAGAACTTGTTTCATTAATACAAATTCTTAGTAGTGTGTAATATATCTATAACTAGAGGGTTGAAAGTCACCTCTCTCCTTTGATAATCTTACATTCCATTACAGAAGCAAGTATTAGTCACTTGAGTTCCAAGAAAGGAAGGACAAGTAGCTAAGAGAATGGTAGTCTCTCTCAAGACGACTGATTTGTTCTCATAAAAGAGGATGATCAACAACGAAGAGTGATGGCAAATATGCGTACAAAATCAGCGATCCAAACACTTGAAAAACTTTTTCGAATACTATTGTCTCCATCATATCCATACCTCATAATAAACCATTCACCTACATTTTACTTCATATTTTCCATTTACATTCACATCCACTTTCCAGTTTCTTTTTCGTCATTCATAACCCACAAACAAAGCAAGTAGGCTCATTCACATGCTTAGGCTGCCCATTTCAATTTCATCTTCCATTTCCATCTTCCACTTTCTTGTCATTTTCATTCGTCAAATAAGCCACTCACTTTGCCAATGCAAATTATTGAGTCCATAGTCCTTTGAGTCTGAGGTTCTAGTAGAAATTAATTTGAATAAATCACTTATTCAATGGAGATTAACACTGATTACACATCAATTCTCTGAATTTGCATGCATGACACATAATCTCATCTACTAATTATATTGTCATAGCGTGAAATAATAGAGGCAAATCTCACCTTCAAATCAATCACACATTAACTCGGTATGTATGCGGAAAGCCTACTAAGTGAAAACCCTTGACTAGTGTGTATATTATAATGGAGAAATCATGTAACAAAACAAGTACAATACTCTCTCACAAGTACTCGGTGACTTTTCTCTAAAGTCATGATCTATGCTTAGTTTTGAACGGAGTTCTTTCTGGTTCAGAAACTCCCGCAGTGCGTTGCCTCTGTGCGTAATCATGGCAGTATATGTAGAGATCCAAGGGATTCCAGATCCTCATTGGCTTGGCTAGCAATTGTCATGGAAAATTCCTGCAAGTGTAATACGCAGTCGATGCAAAGCTCGATCCTCAGGCGAGGTAGCTATACTCACCCTTTCATCCACCTCTTCCATCGGTCCTGCCCACCGAGAGCTCGCATCATGCGACTTGTAGTGGATCGATGTGTTCTTGAGTCGACTAATGAGTTACTAATTAGTGAATTAAATAATATTTAATTCACTCGCTCCATAACTAGTTGATTAGCTAGTTAAACTAATCTCAACTAGTTCAACTAAAATGAAACAGTAACACAGCTCTCACTGTCTCTGCTCTATTAACTCTCCCAAAATCTCTCGCTATGAGAAGTTCAGCTGGATCGAAGTCAACCATGCAAGATGCCATCAAACCCTAGGAACCACGTGATTCTCCGCAATAGGTCACATGAGCCACCTCCATGCACCTCAGGCGAAGTGCTCCAAGAGAGTAAACTCACATTGTTATAGTCAAAATATTATTAAGGAGTAAACAATGATGTTGACTTCCATATTTTTAGGAGCGACGATACTAAAAATAGCTCGGGACCCTAAAAATATGAGTCTCATTCATTTTTACCAACATGTCGCATGCTTCGAAGAATCTCCAGTCGGGAATCTCTGAATCATGCTCAGGTATCAACTCGCATAGACTTTGCGCGAGACCTGCCTGCGCGGGCCCACTTAGTGAAGGCGTACTTCATTTCACTAAGCTCCATCATCTTCGCTGCATTCTCAACACTCCCTCGTGCGCGAGATATGGATTATCTCGCAACCCCTATCCGCGCTCTCGTGGAATTCGAACTGCTCCTCGGTGAGCGCCTCAGTCGGGGATGTCGGCATCCCGACCTCCGTGGGAACATATGAAAGCATCATGATTCTCAGCCAGACACAATCTTCACGAGTATGATGGTACACGATGTCGATATGTTTGGACCTATCATGCACATCTTTGGATTAGCCGGGAAACTGCTGCAGCTGCAGTTATCATCAGTAGATCACGCTGTAGAGTTCCAAATGCAACACGAACAAACCGCGAGGATCTTCCTCATCCAAATAGCCCTCGCATGCGGCACAAACTTCGCTGCCAGTGTACTCGGCCTACTGCCGAGTCGAGTGCCACGGATCTGCGCTTCGTCGTGCCGAAGCTAACTGTCGACCCGATGCGAAAACTCCCCCGAAGTTTGCTCTCGATCCGTTCAGACTCCTGCCCAATCGCATCGGCTAAAGCAGAAAGCTTCCTACCCATCCTCTCGTCATCCGTACTATAGACCATATCCCGATGTGCCTCGCACATGCTCGCGATACATGCTTGCACGCTCTTCCAAGAGCTTGGTAGGCTTGCAACCATAGCATGCGATAAAGGCGGTTAGTCGCATAGCATATATCGTGGTCGGGTATTGACCGGAGGCATGGCGACCTCGACCAATCTGTCGATAGGCGATGGCATCCACTACCTTCGTTGAAGTAGCATCCTCCTTCTTCCAACCATCGGGGACAGATGAGTGTCGACAAGCTTGCCGGCCCTTGCATGTTGAACCTCTCCCGAGAATCTCCCGGCATAGCTTGCCCGAGAAACAAACAGGTCCCTCCACTGTGCTGCGCAAATCTCCAATCTCGAGGGAAATAATGAAAGGGATGCCCCGGGTCTCTTCATTCTAAATCTCTCGTGCAAAATCCTCCTTGCATGAAAGTATCAATCGCTCGTCGCCGGTCAAAAATCGAGATCATCTACATACAAAGTACGATGATCAACGGCGTCCCCTCCACCACATAACCGAGTAGCGGAGTTTGGATCCGCCTCACTCTTGGAGAATCCAACCCTAGGTGAAGTACGCCGCATCAGTCCGAGTGCGTGTACCAAGCACGCGTGCTTGCTCGGCCCGTCTGTCGGTGCTCTCTTGAGTCGGCACACATGCGACTCACTCTTTGAAGATCTCAAAACCCTTCGAGGCTGCTCTGTGTACACCTCCTCCTCGAATAACTCCATCGAGGAACGCAGGTCTTCACATCCATCGATGAATGTGCCACCCCATCTGCACAACAGAGAGCAAGGCGATCGTCCGTATGGAAGAAAGTACGCTTGCGACAGGTGCAAAGTCTCCTCATATTCAATCCCGCTCGATGCAGCGAGAAGCCACGGGTGCGACAAATCTCGCCCAGCTCCCTGTACTCCCACACTCCCCATCGACCCGCCCCCGCTTCACTCTTGTAGATCCATACGCGAACCCACTCACGATTTCCCAAATCGTATTCTTGGGACAATCTCCCCATGCCTTGTTCACCGATGATCGAATCATATTCTTCGATCATGGCATCGAACTCCATGCGGGTTCCTCCACAGACCTTCCTCAAGAGTGGATGGCTCGCTGTCCTAGACATGGCCTTGACTCACAAGAGCCATGTATCCGGTGTATCGATCGGTGGACCCGTCTCTGCGTCTGCTATTGTGGCTTTGTGGGTGGACCTACAACTCTTCTTCGCATCTGCGAGCCGGTCGCTCAGCCTACGTAGTGCGCGATGCGCCTTCGATGGTTGGCAGCTGCATGGGTGGTTTCTTCCACCCCCTCTGAACCTCCTCTTGTGGGCTCGATCACAGCATCCAGGAGCTCCTCCTTAGGGAAACTAACGACTCCCTCATCGCATTAAGCAAGTGTAGCTCCCTCTCGAAAGCTGAACACCGTATGGCTTTCTTTCCTCCCGAAATTTTATATCTCATCGCACTACGTGAGTCTTGCGGCGTGCGGCGCTATACACCCCGATAGTTATGAGGTGTATCGATGCCACCCCACAAATATTCCAACCTCGGCACGGTTGGATCCCGACTTCCTTCTCGCATCCTTCGTCACATGCATGTAGACGAGTGAGAACCAAAAATTCGCAAATGGGGAAATATCGGGCCTCTTGCCAGAATAAGCCTCCTGCGGTGTACTGCATGCCACAAGAACCCTTGTGAGGACAACGGTTAGTGACACATACATTGCCGTGTGTGCATGCCCTCGGCACCCACAACGTGAAGGGGTGCAGGCCGTGATCATGCAACATCGCCACGAGTGCAGCATCCACGATCGTTGCGATTTCTTCCGCTTGACTCACCCAGTCGCATCCCGTCGGGTTATGGGGTGCGATGGAGCTCTCTCCCGTAATCCTTTTCCGTGTCTGCTGGGGAGAACTCCTTGAATTCAGCCGAGATGAATTCACCACCCAGTTATGACTCTTTAGAGCAATCACCTTCTTCCCCGAGCTCCTTCTCGACCGGTGCTTTAAACTCCACGAGAACTTCAAGCGGATCGGTATCGCTCTTCTTCGGCATGAAGAAGATCCGGCCATTTTCTAGAGAAATCATCAACAAAGATCACATAATACTTGTGGCCTTTGGCTCGTCGAAGCAGCGAGAAAGGACCACACACGTCCGTAGCGAACTCTCTCCAAGGATCGTCGTGGCGCGACTATCCTTTTAAAGTGAAAGGTGGCTTTCACATACTTCCCACAAGTACACCCTTGCACTTGATCGGCACCGCGCGAGGTACCAGGAAGTCCCGGTAGAAATCTACAGACGAGAATCTTCAAAACTCCAGCGTGGGTGAAGATGCCCAATCTCCTCGCTATGCCATAGTTCGCCCTCATCATCCCGCTCACCACTTCTGGCGGCTTGCATGCCATAGGCGTTTGCGCGGTCATCTACACGCAGCTGCTGATAAAGGTCTCCGGGTTCGAACCCCTATCTTCGGGTCTCTCCGGTAGTCTTCTACTAACGCGAGCGAGCGCTGCCTGCTCGAAGACCACATCGGCACTCCCTTATCCTCCAACATCGCTACGAAATCGAGTTCTTCTTCAATCCAGAATCATGTACATGAAGCATCCTTTAAGCACAAAAGGGTTTACCGAGACTCCCTACGAAAGGATACGGTACCGATACAATCGCGACTCGTATCTACCATCATCGCCCATCTCGATAGTGCAGTCGACCCAAATGCTTTGTTCTCCGGATACGAGAACAACTCCCGACTCTCCGCGTCATATGGAGAAATGGCGCTACCGGCTAGTCCAAGAACCACATCGATCCCATCACACTCGGAAACCAAGCATGCAAATCTGATTGGAAAAAGTCGAAGCTCGGACTGAAGCCAAAGCTTCTCCATTTGCGGTCTTCCCGCTTGCTTGTTCTTCTTCTTCTTTGGACAATCTGGTAGCATAATGTCCGTGATCATGGCAAGAAAACGCTTCACTTTCGCCATATCTCGCTTCTTGCCCTTAGCACCCGAGAATGAGAGGTTTTCTTACTCCTTCCCCTCCTTTGCTTGGACACCAAAGCGCGGTTTTCCTTCATCGTACTCCCTTTGATGAAGATCCATCTCGAGTAGTCCTCCTTATCTCCTCCCGCATGAGATCCGCCCAAAGGCGCTCCCATCCCCCGGCAGCTTCTCCGGGCCATTGACACTATCTTGATATGAGCCAAGCGCTTTCGGAAGACAAGGAGAGCCGGGTCGACCATGTCCCTCTTCACTCGACAATAACCCCCACGCTCTCGAGCCCTCATCTACGCATTGAATGATCCCTCGTGAGGTATGTGGCGATATTGTCGCCCTTCTCCATCTTGATGTTCTTGAGCTTATCTTTAGTGCCGCTTTCCCTTGCTGGCCACTCTTACTCACGGAATAGATACGTCGAAAAGCTGTTCACATTAAATATGGAGTAGCCTTTCCATCCAGCAGTGTCGATACAATAGTGATCCCTTGACGCCCCTCCATGGCAGCGAGATCCTTCGACATTTCGCTATCTTCTTGTTGCCATGCATCGGCCCTGCCATTTGCATCGGTGGGCTTTTGGGAACATCCGTATCTACGAACTCCTCTGGACCAGTTATCTTCTACATGCGCTTCCAGTGCGATCCTTTTCCACGCAACATAATCGAGCCGCCTTCAAGTAGCATATTCGAGGTCGCAGAGTCCCAGATTGAAAGACATTTTCAACACCGGCACCAGAAAACAAAGTCTGCTGCAAAATTTCGAATTCCAAACTCCAAGCTCTTATCGCTTCCGATCTACATACTGGAGAACAAATTATTTCCAAATCGAGAGATTGACTGCAGGCTTTTTATGCACTGGACCTTTCACTTTCCGAAGAAAGATGAATCCCGGGAGGCTTCCGCGTGTGCTGGACGTACTCGAGAAATAAGTTTTGCAATCACCAGTAATAGATCTTGACAATTAATCTTGCTCCGATACCATGTAGAAACGATAGTTGAATAAATCACTTATTCAATGGAGATTAACTCGATTACACATTTCAATTTCGAATTGCAGTGCATAATGCACATAATCTCATCTACAATTAATTGTCACATGCGGAAATGATAAACGCAATCTCACATCAAATCAATCACACAGTAACTAAACATCGTGATGTATGGGGAAAGCCTATAGATTGAAAACCCGCTGTATCTATTGTGTATATTATAATGGAGAAATCATGTAACAAAACAAGTACAATACTCCTCACAAGTACTCGGTACTTTCTCATAAAGTCACACACAATCTAGCTTAGTTTTGAGCAAAGTTCTTTGGTTCAAAACTCCCGTAATTGCCTTGCCTCTATTGCGCAATCATGGCCTATATATGTAGAGATCCAAGGTTCGAATCCCCTTGGCTTGGATCGCTTAATTGTCATGGACAATTCCTCCAAGTATGTAATGCAAATCCCATACAGCGAAGTCCTCCAAGCGATAGCTATACTCACATTTTCATCTACCTCTTCCATTCAGTTCTCCTTAGGCCCGATCATGCCTCGTAGTGAGCTGATGTGTTCTTGAGTTGACTAATGAGTTACTAATTAGTGAATTAAATAATATTTAATGTCACTCCACTCATAACTAATTGATTAGCTAGTTAAACTAATCTCAAACTAGTTCAACTAAAATAAACAGTAACACAACTCCACTATCGTGCTCTATTAACTCCTCAGAAACTCTCGCCACTCGAAGTCAATCGAAGTCAACCATGCAAGATGCCATCAAACCCAGGAACCACGTGATTCCTCCCCATCGATTACATGAGCCACCTCCATGACTCGAGTCGAAGTGCTCCAAGAGAGTAAAGTCGATGTTTATCAGCTTTGCAAATATTATTAAGTGTAAATAATATTTGACTTCCATATTACTATTAGGATGCGAGTCTAAAAATAGCACGGGACCTAAAAATATGAGTCTCATCTATTTTTACCAACATGTCGCATGCTTCAAGAATCTCCAAAGCTGGAATCTCGAATCATGCTTTCCGTATGTCTAAAAATAGACTTCTGCGCTTAATTTGCTACTTGCGGGCCCACTTAGTGAAGAAAGCGACTTCATGTTTCACTAAGCTCCATCATCTTGCTTTGCATTCTCAACCAGCTTCTTTTGTAAAAACACCTTGAGGCTTGCATGCCTTAATGGCAAGTTCTCATCGTCGACAAACAATGGGAATACATTAATGTCTCTTGTTCGCCTGGGATCTTCTAGGTGACTCCGACATCGGCCAAAATCATTCGTACCTAACAAGATGTGTTTGGGCATCTTGACTCTATTGTCATCTCAATTGTGAGAGTTCTCGTGTTGACTAGTGGCATCCATTAATTAACTACTAAGTCAACAATTTCCTCACTATGTTCGACATCGAACATCTGTCACATAGTAGGAATTGTGCCAATGAGTTTTTGAAGACATGAAGACTATTATTTTTCGGCATTTTTGGCGATTCGACAAGTTTTAGTAGAAGCAATAAAAGTCATCTCATCTCTTTATCCATGACTCCTCTTGTTCGGCCACTTGAAGAAGAATATGATCAGAATTTTTGCAGCCACCACACATACACAACTCATCCACATTTAAGGTACAGTGAAGGTATGTTGTTTTCTAATTTTTTAGTCATGTAATTCATTAGAATGCTAAAATTGTAACTTGGAGAAAAATTCTTCACTTCCTTTTCCACATTGTCATATCTTTAGTTGAAGGGACATCATTTCATATCCACATGTTATACACTATCACACATTTTCATTTCATTTCCATCCACATATGCTTCCCAACCAACTATTGTTGCAACATGATTCAAAAGATTATATGCTCTTGCAAATGATCAATTGCATTGATGAAGTAGTTGATTCTAAATGTTTTCATGAACTTTTCGATGCAACAAAAGAAATAAAGCATTGTTACACAAGAACCAATGCTCAAAAATTGGTTGTCACACTAAGAACCAACCATTGAGAGGAAAATTTGTGTTGCAATCAAATGTATTATACTTTGCCAAAAAAAGAAAATATCAAGAAGCAAAGTTTGGAACGAATCTATATGTAGTCAAAGATCAACTCATGGACAAATGAATCATTGCAATAGTTGCATGAGGACATGCAACAGTTCAGATTGGGAAAGTATGTTGAGTCTCAAAAGTGTTCTCATATTCATACATATTTCCATTATGTCATAACCATTTAGCTCTTATTTCATAGCCATTTGACCTAAAAACCCTACATCGAAGTAACTATTTTCTATAAATATATGAGGTTAGGATCCTTGTTTTCCAAAAGTTATTTATTTTATGTATTTTTAAGTGAATTTATGAATAGAAACTAGAAAATTAACATAGTTTCATATATCTATATATGTGTTATGAGTTTTGTGAATCCCATGTGTAGGTCAAAAGGAGACTTCTAGAAGACCCTTATGTGGCACTCTAAGACCAAATTCGAATTTGGTTGGAGAAGATTATGGGATCAAGAGGATATGTGTCTCACTTCCCTTGTTGTATTGAAAACTCTAGGAGGATATGTGTCTCATTCCTCGAAGTTGTGTTAAAACTCTAGAAAGACATGTGTCTTATCATTTCCTATTTTGATTAGTAACTCATAGAGATGGAGGGAGAGATTCATGGACTCCCATTAATGAGATGTCTCCTCATATTTTGTATAAATAGAGAAGCTTTCTCCTATCAGTAGGTAATGAGTGAAGTAATTAAAAAGTAGTAAAGAAGTCTTTCTGTAACAAAGTTCAAGATGGAATGGGATGTGTAGATTTGTGAGTTCTTTTTAATAGAGAAATTCGGGGCTTCTTTGATATGTCGTTTTGATTAGCAAGTCTAAGAGTCGAAGGACTTCACCAAATTGGTAGCGAGAGAGCCCACCTGCCATCTAATGAGAAGCACTTTTACATGTTTTCTAGAGTAAGTTGCTTTCAATTACGTGTTTTGTCATATTTCCTTACTTGGGTGCTTTTAACGTTTGAAATCATAGCTTTTAGCATAATTTTTCATGGCGGCGCTTGAGCATTTGCATATCTCTTTGACTAATGACATGGAATCAATATTGTTTTGCTTTCGTTAATTTATTTTTTTTCTTAGTTTTTGTTTAATAGCGTATTGCTTTGTTTATTTCGAGTCTTGCACATATTTGCTTCAGTAGTTAGATTTAGATATATTAAATTGCTCATGTCATTTTCAAAGTATTTACCTCAAAGCCACGAATCTGGAGTGATGGTGAGAGATCGTATTATGAAATGTGTAGTTTGATATTAGTTTCTTTTTCTCATAAATTTAGATATATTAAACGCTCATAACATCTTCGATATAGCTCCAGAAAAGCCGACGCATTGATTGATGTGTGAGGGATTGTATTATGAAATGTCAGTAGTTTGATATTAGTTTCCTTTACTAAGTTAGATATATTAAATTGCTCATAACATCTTCGAGTTGCCTCGCATGAAAGCCCACACGTGTAGCTGATGGTGAGGGATTGAATTATGGATGTGTAGTTTTGATATTAGTTTTCTTTCACAAGTTAGAAATATTAAATTGTGCATGACATCTTTAAGTTACCTCCGAAAGCCATGTATGATCGATGGTGAGGGATTGAATTATGAATGTGTGGTTTGATATTAGTTTACTTTCACAAGTTAGATATCGATTACTTCAAGTTGTTTATGGTTACTCAGAAAATCATAGTTGGACTAATGATAGAGGGACCGAGGAAGACAAGTATGATGTAATTTGATTTAGATTTACTTTATTGCTTGACTTTTGGATTTCTTTCGACGATAGTTTTCTTTTTGTGTTTAGACAGCACAGAAGAATAGTTTGGTTTCATGCTCACTAGTTCATCTATGCTTTTGATTTATTAGATTAGCAACACCTTTTTCATTTCAAAGGTAGCACATTTTTCATTTCCTTTCAAGTTTTTTTCTATTGTATGTTTCAAATTCCTTTTTCGAGTTTCAAGTTGGTAAATCATTATAAAGGACATCATTGCCTTGAATATCCATAACCATACTTGTCTTTTAGAATTTTCATAAAAATCCAAAAACGACAAAAAAAAGTAAGAGATAGATTATCTTGCACATATAGTACGTCACACTTACAATAAAACTATGAATCCCTAGTTGTATAATTTATGTTAGCAATTTAGGACACGCTCAAATTGACCAAACATTTTTAGTAATGCGTCGTAGTGAAGTGTAACTAGGTAACCTTATTTCTTACATTTAAAAAAAAATTAATAATTCTTGTAGTATGCTATCCTCTTGCACTTTGTGTGATCACGGAGGATCGAGAAAAAAGAATTGTTATGAAAAAGAAGAAGAAAGGAAAGAGGGAGACAAATAAAACTTCATCATTTCAATTGATTCAACAATTTATTGTTTTCATGAAAAAACTTTGATTTCAATAAAATTGTTTTGTTTAATGAATATATATGTGTATTTTTAAACTTTTTAAGAAAATATAACATACATAATTTTATTAAATAATCTAATTAAAAAAATTAAATTGTTTTGTTACTAAGATATATATGTATATTTTTATTTTTTGAAAATATATATATAATTTTAATAACAAACCATTTAAAAAAAATTCAATAAATTGTTTTGTTTAGTAAATCACATATATATATTTTTTAATTTTTCAAAATTTAACATATGTAATTTTTATTAACAAAACAAAACAAATAAAAAAAATCATTTTGTTTAGTAAAATATACATGTGTATTTTTAATTTTAAAAAAAATATAACATGTGAAATTTTAATAACAAAACCAACACAAACAAACAAAACAAAACAAAACAATAACATAATCAATAAACAAAATGAAATGGGCCATGGCATTTTGAAAAAAAATGAATTACTCTCAACATGGAAAACATAAAAATTCAACCATTTACGATGCTTGCAGAGTATGTATGTGCTCGAAAACATCGGATTTTTTTGCTTCGATAATAAAAAATCACGTAGAAGTGTGAAAATGATGGAGTTAGAGATCTTTAAAGTAAAGGCTGCTAGGTTGCGATGTTTGAGAGCTTATGATGCGTTGCTATTGACGCAGGGATTCGTGTACCGGAAAAGACATCATCAGCTGCCCCCGAATCCTTGAAAGAATTTGTGAGGCCTTCGTAGCAATCTCTCGCTATCTCGAAACTGTACGATACGATTCCTTTTTATTATACTGAACGTTCGTGCGACCTTGCCGATCTTTGCTTGCCATCACAAAACGCTCCTTCGTATTCATAAGATGGCATGTAAGAGAATAAGGCATTGAAATTGACAAAATTTTCAAAGAGGGAAAAAACGTGCCTTGGTCGAGTCGAAGAATGCTCGGGATAACAACACTCTTTACATATGGCAAAATCGAGAAAACCAGAAGTTGTATTTCATTCTCGAGAAAAACGCAATTTTGAACCACGTTCGAAGAAAACGATTTTTTGTTTGTTCTTTAGGCGGGAACTCCGGAGACGCTAATTTGCTTTTTGTAACGTCAATTTGGAACGCATTTTTCCGAACATTTGAGAAAGAATTTTGAAAAATCCACGACATGGGTTTTTTCGCCAATGTGGTCGATTAGATAACCGGAAATCGTTTTATCGAACTCGTAGCGGTACGCGAGAGAATTCTCTCGATTTCTTTGAAGGCCATTTTTTGCATCGCCGCGTGAGGAAAAACGATTTTCTCTTAGTGAAGAATTTGAAAATCGACGCACTCATGCATTGATAATTCAGGCTTTCACGATCTCTAGGAAAGAAGAATCCAAAATGAAATCAAACTCTTATCATGACATTCAATCCACATTCCGCGACTATCGATCTCTCACCGCATCGTGATCCACCAGAGCAACGTGTACCCACTCAACTTTTCGAGGGTTTACTGCCAGCATTTGGAATCTTCTTCGCATGAACTGAAATCGATCATGGCATTTGACATGTTTTTGTTTCCGTTTCCTTGTTTAATAAATTGTCTTGTTTAATAAAATGATATATGTATATATTTTTTTAAATGTAACATATATAATATTTTTCAAAAAAATAAAAAAAATAAAATAAATAAATAAAAAATTAAAAAATATAAAATAAAAATACAAAATGAAAAAAAAATTGTGGTTTTCAATTTTCTTATTAAAATTATTGCATTTTTCTTTTTTTCAATTTTTGTTATTATTTGCATTTCTCTTTTGTTTGATAAAAAATAAATAAATAAATTGAATCAATGAAAATGAATAAGTTATTTTAAGCTCGTTTTTTTACGAAGGTATTAATTAATTTTGGACTGATAGAAAGATGAATGGCTAACTTTTTATTCAGCATTTTTAGCTACAGAAACTGTCGACATTCTCGAAATTTTGAAGTCCAATTCGCACTGTTCTTCAATTCCGTAGTGATAGCTTTCAAATCTTGCATTGTTCTCAATTCCCTGCATTGAAAAACCTCATTGTTCAAATCGCCAGATATCTTTCTACATCAAAATCGTATTTTGTATGATTCAAGTATATACGTTTGAAAGGTCTCTACAATATCTATACAATGAGAAATCCAGTTTATTAAGGGTTTGAAATGGCTGAATAATAGAAATAAATTGCTGAAAAGAAGCTACATTCAACTTGAGGGCACTAATCTCCAAAACAGTATAAATTCTTTTGATTTTTCCTTTGAGAACTTGTTTCATTAAGTCACAAATTCTTAGTTTTGTGTGTAAATATCATAACTGAGAGATTGATCACCTCTCTCCCTTTGATAATATTACATTCCATTGCACAAGAAGTATTAGTTTTTTTGTGAGGTTCCGAGGAGGAAGGACAAAATGACTTCACAAGATAATGGTAGTCTCTCACAAGAGACCAATTTGTTTCATAAGAGATGATCAGCAACAAAAGAGGAGAAAATATGCTGATGCAAAATCAGATCCAAACACTTGGCTATTCGAGATAGCTATTGTCTCTATCATATCCATACCTCATAATAAACCATTCACCTCTATTTTCACTTCATATTTTTCCATTTACATTCACACCTCCACTTTCCATTTCTTTTTGTCCATTCAGAAACCCACAAATAAAAAGCAAGAGGCACATTCACATGCTTATTGCACCATTTCAATTTTTCATCTTCCTATTTCCATCTTCCATTTCTTGTCATTTTTCATTCCACAAATAAGCCACTCTAACGATGATGCAAATTATTGAGTCCATAGTCCTTTGAGTCTAAGTTCTTTGTAAAAACACCTTGAGGCTTGCATGCCTTAATGGCAAGTTCTCATGCTTTGACAAACAATGAGGAATACATTAATGTCTCTCTTGTTCGTTAGATCTTCTAGGTGACCCGACATCAGCGAAATCATTGAGTACCTTGCAAGATGTGTTGGGGCATCTTGACTCTCATTGTCATCAATGGAGAGAGTTCTCGTATTGACTAGTGGCATCCATTAATGGCCACTAAGTCAACAATTTTCTACTATGTTCGACATCAGAACATCTTTTCACATAGTAGGAATTAGTGCCAATGAGTTTTGAAGACATGAAGACTATTATTTTCGAGCATTTTGGAGCAGATTTCGACTGTTTTAGTAAAAGCAGATACAAAAAGTCATCTCATCTCTTTACATCCATGACTCTCTTGTTCCAGCCACTTGAAGAAGAATATGACTGAAATTTTGGTAGCCACCACACATACACATATCTCCATCCACATTTAAGGTAAGTGAAGGTATGTTGTTTTTCTAATTTTTAGTCATGTAATTCATTAGAATGCTAAAATTGTAACTTTGGAAAAATCACTCACTTCCTTTTTCCACATTGTCATATCTTTAGTTTGGAAGGGACATCATTTCATATCCATTTGTCATACACTATCACACATTTTTCATTTCATTTCCCATCCACATAGTACTTTCCCAACCAACTATTGTTGCAACATGATTCAAAAAGATTATATGCCTTGCGAATGATCAATTCATTGATGAAGTAGTTGATTCTAAATGTTTTCATGAACTTTGATGCAACAAAGAAAATAAAGCATTGTTACACAAGAACCAATGCTCAAAAAAAAAAAATAGTTGTCACACAAGAACCAACCATTGGATAAAAAAATAAAAAAAAAATAAAAAAAAATAAATAAATAAATAAATAAAATAAAATAAAATAAAATATAAAAAAATGTGTTGCAATCAAATGTATTATTATTTGCCAAAAAAAGAAAATATCAAAAGACCAAAGTGTTTGGAGCTAATTTATATGATTGTCAAAAGATCAACTCATGGACAAATGAATCATTGCAATAGTTGCATGAGGACATGTCTAACTTAACTTCAAGGTTAGAGGGGGTATGTTGAGTCTCAAAAGTGTTCTCCATATTCATACATATTTCCATTATGTCATAACCATTTAGCTCTTATTTCTATAGCCATTTGACCTTAAAAACCCTACATCAAGTAACCATTTTCATAAATATATGGACTAGGATCCCTTGTTTTCCAAAGTTATTTATTTTATGTATTTTAAGTAGAATTTATGATTATAAACTAGAAAATTAACATAGCTTTCATATATCTATATATGTGTTATGAGTTTTGTGACATGTGTAGGTCAAAAGGGAGACTTCTAGAAGACCCTTATGTGGCGACTCATAAGACCAAATTCGAATTTGGTTGGGGAAGATTATGGGATCAAGAGGATATATGTCTCTACTTCCTTGTTGTATTGAAAACTCTAGGAGGATATGTGTCTCATTCCCTCAAGTTGTGTGTATAAACTCCAGAAAGACATGTATCTTATCATTTCCTATTTTGGATTGTAACTCTAGAGATGGAGGGATAGGGGATTCATGGACTCCCATTAATGAGAGATGTCTCCTCATATTTTGTATAAATAGGAGAAGCTTTTCTCCTATCATAGGTAATAGAAGTAATTACAAAGTAGTAGAGAAGTCTTTTGTAACAAAGTTCAAGATGGAATGGGATGTAGATTTGTGAGTTCTTCTTTAATAGAGAAATTCAGTACTTTGATGCTGTTTTGATTACAAGTTTAAGGAGCTGAAGGACTTCACCAAATTGGGTAGTGAGAGAGGCCCACTGCCATCTTAAGGAGGCTTTTACATGTTTTCTAGATAAGTTGCTTTCAATTCTGCTTTTGTCATATTTCCTTACTTAGATTGCTTTCGAAATCATAGCTTTTAGCATAACTTTTTCATAGCTGCTTTAGGGCATGTGCATATCTTTGTGACTAATGACATGGAATCAATATTGTTTCTGTTGTTAATTTATTTTTTTTCTTAGTTTTGTGTTTAATTCGGTATTGCTTAGTTTATTTTCAGTCTTGCACATTTGCTTGAGTAGTTAGATTTAGATATATTAAATTACTCATGTCATTTTCAGATTCTCCCGAAAACACACGGTTAGACTGATGGTGAGAGATTGTATTATGAAATGTGTAGTTTGATATTAGTTTCCTCTACGCACTTTAGATATATTAAAGCACTCCATAACATCTTCGAAGTTGCCTCGAAAGCCACGAATGTTGGAGTCGATGGTGATGGGACTGCATTATGAAATGTGTAGTTTGATATTAGTTTCCTTACTGGCCCGAGTTAGATATATTAAATTGCTCATAACATCTTCGATTGCTCTCGAAAGCCATAAGTCTGGATTGATGGTGAGGGATTGAATTATGGATGTGTAGTTTGATATTAGTTTCCCTTTCTCGTAAGTTAGAAATATTAAATTGTGCATGACATCTTCAGATATTTACAAAGCTACAAAAGCCTGGTACAGATCGATGGTGAGGGATTGAATTATGAATGTGTGGTTTGATATTGTTTGTCTACTCTCAAAGTTAATATCGAGTACGTCAAGTTGTTTATGGTTACTTCCGAAAATCATGAGCGGACTAATGATGAGGGGACATGAGAAGACAGTAGTTGATGTAATTTGATTTAGATTTACTTTATTACAACTTTTGGATTTCTTTCGACGATAGTTTTCTTTTTGTGTTTAGACAGATGCCTTGAGAATAGTTTGGTTTTCTCATGCTTACTAGTTCAACTCTGTTTTGATTTATTAGATTTGCAGACACTCTTTTCTATTTCAGTAGCACATTTTCATTTCCTTTCAAGTTTTGTCATTGTATGTTTCAAATTCCTTTTTCAAGCTTTCAAGTTGGTAAATCATTATAAGGACATCATTGCCTCTGAATATCCATAACCATACTTGTCTCTTTAGAATTTGGCATAAAAATCCCAAAAACGAAGCAACAGAAGAGATAGGTTATCTTGCACATATGCAGTGCGCCACACTCCCGTCGACATACGAATCCACAGGTTGATAATTGTATGTTAGCAATTTGGGACACACTTAAATTGACCAAACAATTTTGACGAAAACCCGATGTTGCATAAAACATTCATGTCGGCATGTCTTGGTCTCCGATCGAACTCTAAACTTATCGTCTCTCTTTCGTGAATTTTGTGATATATTTTCTTGTTCGATGAGGAAATGCAGGGCACAGATACTAGTATCGTTGTGTTAGTATGAATCTTTTATTCAAAGTGTACGAAAAGACACCTTTAGCTATCACGTAACTTATAGCCCTAACGAGAAAAGATGGCTGCGCAATATCTTCGGATGTCTGTAGTTAGTTGATCGAGACAAACGACCGCAAAAAATCCAGATCTATGCATAAAAAGACATTAAGCAGTAAAAATAAGGTTTTGCTCCATGCATCCAATAGACAAGACAAGAAAAATATTTTTGAAGAATTTTTATATTAATGACACCTGGGAGGAAAACAAGAAAGGTGTTTCCAATTTTCCTCAATGGGATAGGTTCTTGGACGTCCTCAGCACTTCAGATCTAGAATTTCTCTCTCTAGTTGGTGTAGAAAACTCAGACAAACAAAGAACTCAAAGGGAGCTCACAAAGAAAATAATGGAAAATATGACAATGATAATGGCTCAAAGTCAGACCAAGAGTATAGATCCATAGTGATCTAAGAGGCAACAAAAGGTGATGAATGGCAGGAAAAACCCTTCTATTTATAACAAAATATTAGGTCATTCTAGATCTTGGTGCATGATTAAAATAATATTAACCAAATCTAGATGCACATTTTATGAAATATTTTATTATATTTGTTGGAGGAGAAAGGAATTTGACTTGGGTCAAAGCCCTTTATTTGTAAATAATAAATAAATAAATGATTTATTTATTATTTTAAGGAAGTGGTTGAATGATAATTAAATAAATAATGATTTATTCAATTTTTTATAAATGATTTAGTCAAATTTAACAAGGAATATTATTTAAATAAAGTTTAAATAATTATTCCTAGAAAATAATAAGAGAAATAAGGATTTATCTAATTAATTTCCTTGTTTTTTGTCAAATATGACCAGGAATAATAATTAAATTACTGTTTAATTAATTATTCCATGAGGAAAACCAAACAAATATAGATTTGTTTAATATTTCCCCTTGGGGTTTCCTATTTAGACCATAAACAACCTAATAAATGTGTTTTATTAAGTTATTTTACATAGTGAAAGCAATTTTACTTAGGGTAAAATTGGTCTTACATGGTGTACTTGGGTCTGTTAGGGTCCCGTGATTTGGCCGATTGGCTAGCCAAATGACGATGTAACATCAAACCAAGCTTTGGAGCCCAAGGACCTAGCCTTCCTGGACTCAGAGAGGGCTCTCTCTATATGTGTAGAAGATGTCGGTGTGTTTACTTGCGATGGTCTGATATTAGGCTAGTTATGAAGTGTGTTTTTTGGTTTTTAGTTTTAAAGATTGTGAGGGATGAAACTGATCAAATACATAAACTGGATGAAAAGATGTAGATAAATTGGGCTATGGGGTCAAACAGATCAAGGAAGCTATGAAGTAATGATGTAAAGCTGCTGTAGGGCCGATTTGATTCACAGTAGAAGGGATCTCTGGGCAAAATGGATTAAATGGACAATAAGTTGGTGAAAGACAAGGGGTTTCAAATGCAAACTAGTTAATAGCAGACATAAACATGTAATAGCAAGCCATTAATCATGCTAGGAATAACTATAAGCTAATCAATACATAAGAAATCAAACATTCCAGCCATACATAGAGGTATATGACCCTCTAACTTCGGGAAAAGGCTATCAGACTTTGGAGAAAACACATGAGACAAACTAACAACTCATAAACTATGTCGGAACGCCTAAACATAGTCTCTAAGTCATTGGGCACTTGGACAAATAAGTTTTCATAGTCTTAGGCAAAGGGCTAGATCGGGACTAGGCCTCCTTGGTTCAACAAAATGATCAACAAATCAGTCAAAGAGAAAGTTTTATGGACAGAACTATGGGCAGCTGATAGGTAGGTAGGGCAAACCATACATCCTACTCAACATACATGGAGCTGATGAATAAAACTTAGCAACAATACCTTAGGTTACTAAAGAGCAGCTAAGAATTCTTTAGCATAACTAAGGGAGAAGAAAACATCAAGCTATGAAGATTCAGGGATTTTGAGGTGCCTCCATAGGCATGTCTCAAAATCAATCTTTACTGATCTATAGCAGCAAGAAAAATGAAATATGAGTGAAAACTAGAAGACAAAACAACATTAAGAAGCACTATACCATTCTACCATGTCAAGGAATCCATCAACAAGCCTTCAACATTCCTCAAAGGCATCCAAGAGGCAATCCAAACATCATAACTCAAGTGTATTCTTCAAAGCTCATATGACCAATGCATTAATTCTTCTCTCAAGTTCAGCCTCTGATTTACAATGAGAACCATGGGATAAATAGGCTAGAAGGAGGAAAACCTCGTGGAGCAACTAGCTATCCCATTGGCCAAGTCAAAATATCTAAACTTGTCCTTGAGGCTTTGCAAAGCCCAAGGCACAAAATATCTAATAAAATATCTAAAAAACTGCTAAAAACGGAAATTATATTGACTTTACATGATTTTCCCATGATAAAAATAGCCTAACACACATTTGGGAAAAGCAGATTTTTGGAGTTCAAAAATTGCAAAAATACTTCATATTTATGCCTGAAAAAGGTCCCTTGCCTTGCTGGATGCAAATGGAAGCCTTCCCGATGTCGAAATGAGGCTCATGATGGCTCGTTGGAAAGCTCTCTGTGTCTGCTTTCCAACGCAAGTGGAATCACCTAAATCTGATCTCCGAAAGTCTCTCAAAACTGTACCTGTGTGCAAACACCCAGAAAATAGCAGGCTGCTGATATGGCGGGCAGCATGTGCAAAATGAGGCTGTTTTTCGCCAATTTGAGGGAACGAATGATCTTCAAATGCCCTGAAAATTGCTGGAGAGTGGCTCATGAAATTATGGAATCCATTGGTATCACCCTCCTCCCTTGACGACTCTTCAAACTGAAATGGCGCATTTATGAGTTTTTGGCGAAAACCCAAAAAATGCCAAAAAACAAAAAAGTTTTCGAAACAGGCCCAAAATTGGCATGGATGACCCTCAAGGGTCCATAGAGACATGTTCCGAAGCTGAAGCTAAAATATCGAGGGCTGATATGCTTTTTGCCTCTTTCCGTGCTAGGCGCCTCTCCTTTAATTTCTTCAATTTTTCTTGTGCCACCTTCAATTTGCGCCGGGCGAATTGGTTTAGCTTCTGAAAGTGAAGAGTTCTCTTTCTCTGTAGCTCAAGATCCCTGTTTGCCTTCTCAAGCTTGGTCTCCAAATGCTGGTTAGCCCTCTCAAGCCAAGCTTCCTTGTTTTCCTCAATTTCCCGCTCAAAGAGGGTAGTGAGAGGAAAAGCTTCAAATTGAGCTTGTTCTTCAGCCTTCTGTTTCTCCAAGGCTCTCCTAAGCCCGATGGTTCTAGGCCTCTTTCGCCTAGGCTGGTCCTCCTCTTCTTCATCATCAAATTCACCAATAAGCTCTTCAATTCTTACTTGCGCCTTTTCTGCCTCCTTTTTGTACTTGATGGCCCTTGCCTCATGAATGGCTGCATGAAATTTCATTTGTTTGTTCTCAACCTCCAAGAAATGATTGAAATTCCTTGCCTTTTGGAGATCTTCTTATAACACCTCAATTTGACCTTCTTTGTGAATGAGGAGATTTTCAAGGATGCGTGCCTCATTGTCGCTGTCATCGCTTGGGATAGGGATGACAGCTGATTTACCTCTAAGCTTGGCGCTTTCTCCAACTGTACTTTTGCCTTTGAAGGCCAATCTAGCGCTCTTTCTCCTTGGCAAGCTTGAAGTTGTCTTTTTAGGCAATTTCCTCTTCTTAGGAACAGTTTTAGTCACCGTCAAGGAGGCAGCCTCAGCTTGCTTTCCTCCCTCAACATCCTGTCCAGCTTGTGGCTCAAAAGATGTTTCAAGTGTTTGCTCAACCTGCTGCTCTTCAACCTCTATCTGTTGTTGTCCTTCTTCCTGAATTTGATGTTGTTCATCAACCTCTAGCTGCTGTCCCTCAAAATTTGGCTGCTGCTGCTCATCATCGTCCTTTTCTCCTTGTGGCTCACTGCCCTCTCCTTCTCCTTGTGTACTTGGCTGCCCAGTGATCATCTTGAGTTTTTTAGGGGTAGGCCTACTGGATAAAGGCACTGGGGGATGGACAGGCTGAGTAGGAGACACATGAAAAGGAGGGACAGTGGCGAAATCGGCATGGCTAATGAATGACTCCCATGAAACTCCTTTCTTCTCCAGTTGGTGCAAGAAAATGATTTTGATCAAGGAATGGTGAAAGAGAGAAGGGATTTGCTGAGGTGGAGCTTTCTTTTGGACAGTAGCTGCCATTTTCTCTATGCTCTTGGACAAAAAGTATGGGAGGTTTAATTGTCTGCTCCTGGTAAAATGCATCAACAAGCGAACATGATAGGCAAAGATTTGGCTAAACCTCCCTTCACAAGTGAAGTATCTCATTATGGCCTTCATCAGTGGAGCATAACTGTTAAGAAGATAAGAGAAAGGAAAAATAGCAGTGATGGTCTCCCTATGTTCCGGCTTGATGAAAGGTTTATAATCCTCCAGATCAAGATGTGCTTGCTTAAACCACTTTTCACCATGATACGGGATCTTAGTAGCCTTGGATACATACCTTGGAGAGATTTTGAAGTCAAGACCTGCAAGCTGGAAGTGTTTGTTCTTGAATCTCAAAGCGCATAAATGTGTAAGTGGTGAGAAACTCTTGACTTCCTCTATCCTCTGACAGAAATCAAGACAGCCTACTTCATGGAAATTGAAAAGTACTGAGGGATGAGCATTGATTTCTTCTATGGAGATAGGCTCATATCTCTTATGTTGTCCGCCTTTGTGATCTCGTTTTGGAGGCATCCTGACTTTGAAACAAGCTTTGGAAGAGGCAAATTGCCTTCACTATATGAGAAATGCTCGGCTGGTTTGAAACAGGCCACCAGACTGTTTGGATAGATATGGTCATTGTGGTTTTGAATAGAATGCAACAAGGCTTCCTTGAATAAACCCCCTTTACACTTATTAACAATAGTTCTTCAAATCTGGATACACTTCAGCTATGTAACCTTCTTATCAATGGCACTATGTGTGAGAAACTGCTTTGTAGATCTTCTGTGCACAGTCTTGAATAATCCCCCTTCTTGTGATTTTGTTAGAGGCCAACTTTTACCTGTATTTGTGTCTTCAATACCAAACTTCAAAAATAATAACCCTGTTCTTCAGATCATTTATCTTGAAAATTACCTCTGTTAGCAGATTTCTGTAGAGACCACACAGTGGAAGAGGGAGGAGACCTTTTGGCTAGGTGACAAATTAGCCCACAGTGTTAAGGAAAACACCTTCCACTCATGCAATTTAAGAAGTCGATCATCATCTTTGTACATCTGGCCTCAATGTAAACTTGATCATCAACAAATGCCCAATCACCAACAACCCTGCCTTCTAGAAAATAGCCCTGTTTCACCTTCAGAAAACTCTGTCCAACAATTTTCAGAATGATACAATGTAGTGTAATGAACAAGCAGACTTGGATTAGGTGTAAAATAGGTGCAACAGTGCTTTGTGAAGGACACCTCTTCTACTTGTGAGTTTAAGAGATCCACCCACTGTACCTCTGTTTTCAGTATTAACTTCAAATACTAACAATTCTGTTCTTCAGAAAAAGGCTCTGTTTCACCCTCAGAATTCTTCTGTCAACAAGGCTTCAGAGTGATACAATGTAGTGCAATGACAAAAGGCAGACTTAAGTTAGATTGTAAAATCAGTGCATAGTGCTTAGTGAAGGACACCTTTGTTTGTGGGTTCACAATATCTATCAATACATTTCTGCTCCTGTCTCTGATGTTGGATTTCAACCACCAAAAGCCTCTGCCCTCAAAAAAACGGTCCCCTTTACTCTCATAATTTCTTTGTCAACAAATCTTCGGAATGATGAAATATAGTGTAAAGAGAAAACAGACCTAGCTTGGGCGAAAAAATCATTTCACACATTAGTTTAGACAATACATTCTTCGTTTGTGAGTTTTGAGATATACACCACTACACTCTATACCCCTGCCTCCAAGGTTTCAACTTCTTATCAACAAACTCTGTCTTTTCAATATGTTGTCATCTTTGAAAAATATTGGTAACAAATTCACAGTGGGAGAAAATGGTGAATAAAAGGCAATCTGCTCAGGTAGTGTGCTGCTGTGGGGGACTGTGAGGACAGTTTCTCCTTTTCAAAAATGGTCAAAAACCCCTTTAACCATGCACAGCTTCAAACCAAGGCACACAGGTTTTTAAACTTGATTTTCCGAGTTTTTCAAGTTAGGAGATGAAGTACCTTGTGAGTTCTTGAAAGGAAATCTCTTGGAAGGAGTTTGAAAGCACCGAAACGCTCCAACAATGGCGCGGCAACCTTTGGAACAAACCCGTCGCACAGGAGAAAAGGCCGTCGGGTGGACTTGTCGTGCGGTCGGGCGGGCACCTACAGGCACGTCGCGCCCGCCTACAGGCACGTCGCGCCGACGTTGAAAGCCTGTGTTAAACGATGCCCCGGCACGTCGCGCCAAGTTCCAGGCACGTCGCGCCGCCTCCGATTGCAGATTTGTGAATTTTCGCCCGGTTTTTCTCGCTTGTTGATGCTGTGGATGTACGGGATTCTGACTCAAGTTTTCTTGAAAATGAAATTTCGCACTTTTACACTCAACCTTATATCACTTTCAAAAGAACATTTCTCAACGGTCATTTGAACATTGACTTTTAACTTTGTTTGTTCTTTTCAAACAGTGGGTCTGTTAATTGAACATATACATATCGCCTTTAACCCCGAGCTCTGAACTTTGATTGATTTAAGTCGACCAACACCACCTTTCTGTTACGGTGTTTCAATGCCATAGGTGATTTGTCGCTTTACTTTGACAATTCCTTCATCTTTTGACTGTAGTGGATGTTCAAACTTCTGTTTGCAGGAGTAGTATACAGTGCTCTTTTTCCCTCAAGATAAAGGTGGGCTTCTTCTTTTTAAACTATATCAATAATGATTACAGGCTGAAAAAACCTTCGGAACACAGTGAATAATAACCTAAAAAGGGGAAATCTTCTTGGTGGCAAAGTTTTTAGAAGGTCTTGTCTGCAGGTCCCTTTTCCACACAGTCCTGTGCTACATCTGCTCTCTAGAATGGTAACAAGTGGTTTGTCATAAGACATATAAAAAGTGATAATTTATCACAACCAACTTCCTCTGCCTGTTTATTAGGTTAAATACCACTCGCCTTCTCCATCATAAAAACAAACTTGTAAAATATGAAAACAGGGCCTTTGGGCACACAGTCTTTATTTTGTTCTGATCAGAGTATTAAAACCCTTTTTGTCAATAGCACCATTTCATGACTGGACATATGTTCACTGCCTCCCTCTCTTGGTGATTGTTTAGCAAAGAAGGACTATTTCATAATGCACCAAAAAATATTTGAAAAGTTGTAAACACCCCTTCTTGAAAGGCGCCTCTTTTGGACTTTTGACATATGATATTGTTTTGCTGCTTGACCCTTTCCTCAAGGAGAAAATCTTCTTTTTGATATCAGTGGCACACATATGCTCAAAATTGTCTCTTTGTCTATTCATAGCATTGCATACTTGTCATCATGCATTTTATGACTCAACCTTGGTCACTGTTTTACTTTCCCAGTGATAAATTGCTACTTCTGAATGTTTCACAAGTTTTTCTCTGGACTGTAAATACACTTTTTAGGTTGCATCCTTTCACCCTAGACTTCTTTGTTTGCTCAGAAGGATTTCCTTTGATTTCTGTATAGGTGATCATGAAAGGTCTTTAACCCCTTTTTAAGTCAACTGCTTCTTTGGCATTAATAGCATACGACATGTTCAATATTTGCCTCTTTCCTACTGTAGGTATAGTCAGACAGAGAGTTCCTTGAAACAGGAGTATCAGTATCTTTACATTATCGGAGCTGTCATTCATCTGTGTAGTGACCTTGTTTCAGTCTTTGATATCCTTCTACTGCTCTTTCTTGTATCAATCAGTTTCAGCACCTGTAGTAGCTTTGGCCCTCTACTCATGCATGGAGGAGGCTCTTCATTAGATAAGGTGTTTGAAGGTTTTTTAACAATTCCTTTTCGAGACAACCTTTCTCTGAAGGTGATGTTAAGTAGACCACTTGGAAAACATCAGTCTAAGCATGTTCACTTGCAAGCATCATTGTATGTCAGCAGAAACCCTAGCCAGAGTAATACTGTCTCCCTGCATTGTCCTAAGGGTGAATTAAACATTTGGCTTGTTGCATCTTATGATTGATTATTTTAACAAACAAACTTTGTGACTATGAAGATCGGTGTTTCCTTGAAGAAACCAAGCACTTTCTCCCGCTTGTGTAATGACATTGTTGACCTTCTGTTCTATTTGATTTTGAACAAAACAGGCCTCTTATGATTTGGATGTTTACTGATGACAGGCCTTCTAAAGTTTCAACCATTCACCTGGCTTGAAAGTTTCAGATGGTCTCCTTTATCAGGGCAAACTCTCTTTTCTTTTGAGCCAGCATATTTCAAGCTCCATTCCTGTTATGGTCAGCAATTACATTCATGAAACCTGAAGATATTGTTTCATTGTTTTAGTAAAGGCAAACCTGGACTTCTGCAACCTTCTGACTCAACACTGGCCTGCGCCCTCTGCTTATGTATGAAGGAGGCGCCTAACCCTCTGCTTGTAAATGAAGGAGGTTCTGGGCCTTGACAATTTACCATTTAGCTGAGACAGTGGCGACCCTTTCTTACTGTGATTTTCATGCTGGAAAGAGTTGTAAGGTCCTGATGAGTGACCTTTGTTTTGCAGCTTCATCTCAGGCTCATAATACACTTAGAAGCAGCTGTTCCTCTAACTGTAAACTCAAACATTTACTCCATGATATGAAATATATTTCCTGTCTTTGTAGAACCATAGAACACGGTGAAAAACCTACTAGTCAGCTTGAGAATGGGCTTCATGCAGTGCTGAGACCTAGGGAATATGAGTGGCGCGACTTAAGGCTGTTTGTCAATTTCATTTGCAAATTAAGGGATCAGTCATGATAGGTCTGCTGCAGATGAGGGATTTTTTGGCTTTTTGATGATTGCCAAAGGTGAAATGTCCTAAACGCCACTTCCTAACATAGGGGAGACCTTTGAAACAGATGTGGATTTGCCTTTTAAGGCTGATGGGCAGATTAATAAGACTGAGGTTAGATAGGATTGTTGACAAGGAGGTTGTGGTTTTTCTAGGGGTGGACTGCATAGGTAGAAAGGCGAAAAAAGTTTTGGGAGGGTTTTCTGGATGACATATTGACATAAGGAAATCAGTTTCTAGAAAACTCAGCTGAAGATATAGTCATCACTAACATGTAAAAAATATTGATGGCTAACAGGGTCCATCTAATGATAATTGGTTAGATGACCAAAAAATGGTGTAACAAATTGCCCCCCAACGTGCAAATGTTAGGAGCAAATCGTATGACCGAAGTACGTTGTAAGAACTCAATCACCAGACATCAAAAGGGAAGTCAAAGAGAGGAATGTAAGGTAGACTAATGTGTTGAAGAACTAGACCCTGAGGAGACAAGACTTATAGGTGCGACAAGTCTCTTTTTATCAGTGGGTACATGTGCTAAAGGCGGTAGGGGAGGCATACCTATGCCCGCCGAGACGAAGTACAAAAGAATCGTGCGTTCAGTAAACAAGGGACCGAACCATAAAGTACAGACTGGCATAAACATGAGCCAGATAAAATATATAATGATGAATCCCACATACATGTTGTGCTTGGGATAACAGTGAGGACTTATACAATAATATCTGAGTACATGAAATACAAATACAACCTAGATGCCCCTATAAACAGGAAAGGGCTCTGAAAATCTGACTGATATATGCAATCAAGAAGGTGTTGCAAGCGGCTGAGGCCGACATCATCAAATTTGTGGAGTTGCATCGAAGGCTGAAGTGAAGAATTCATCCGGGTATGTGGGGGCTACCTATAGGGCCACCCCCTCATGAGGATTGGGACATCTCACACACACCCGAGAATCACCGATATCAACTGCTGCATCATTGAACCATCAAGTATACAGATCTCGATCATGCTGAAAGGAGCTGGAGCTGAGAAACAATCAATTCAAAGGGAAATAAGGAGTCCCTTTGCCTGATCTGGGGCATCGAACAAGAGTGGAAGCTGGAACCAAGGTACACCGCCCTCTAGGCCTGTCTTCTGGAATGAATGAGTTGATGTCGACAGAAGGAGGTCCGCCATAGGTGAGGCAATAATGGATCCTCAACTAAGGCACAAGATAAAATAGCAGAGTGACTGACAGACTGACACCAATGATGATGATGAAATGGAGGGTACTGAATAGCGAATGGATGACTTCCCTTGTTAAATCATAAAGGGCATGGATGACGTGGCAGCGATTGACACAATATCATGAGGGATAGGGGACAGTGCGACTGAAGGCCATAATGTGCGACACGAGAGAGGGACCAAGCAATGAAGGATGGAGGACTATAGCGGGATACAATGGGACTCAGGATAGACTCTATGAATGTGATGATGACTCAACTCGGATGCTCTAAACAAGGGCGACTCGATGGTGCTGCCACACAGTAAAGGTCCAATGGGGGACCATAAAAACATGAGTACAAGATGGTAACTCACGACGAACATCAACACGAGCATGGACAAGTATGGAGGCTAAGTGGTGCCCCTAGTATGAGTGTTGCAAGTGAAGAAATTCGATTTTGAGGAGGGGTGAAGTGATGCTTCCTAGATAAAATGTGTCATGGTGAAGTATCAAATCAATAAAAACTAACAGATACCCATTTGAGGGCTCAGTGAGAGCTTTCCAACGGTACAGACGGTTCATCAAACTGAGCTACGGTTTGGCCGCAGCACGCCAAAGAAAAATCAAGGGTTTTCCTTTAATAAGGCAACTTCCCTCCAAATTCACTCATTTGCAGGTGGAGCTATGGTGAATGTAGTGAGGAGAGAAGGCCCTAAATCATGTGGCGATCGTAACAAACAAACCAACTGTTGGAATTGAGATCCATCAGATGCAGGTAAGAGGCCTAATCCTACTCTTTCATTTCAATGGATTGAAAGTTCAGTTTAGGTACCCAGAGCTCATGAACAAGCCAGGTCGCACTTTTTGGGGTCTGTTCTACGACCTCGGTAGTAGATACTGGGCAGAAAACTGCAACCTATCCCAAGAAATGACCTGAAAAGTATGACCTGTAAGAGAAAGGGGGTTTCAGTGTTGTTTTGGGCTGAGATCTAGGATTTTTATGGTTGAGGGGCATAGGTGCCCCAAAGCATGTTGTGTTCATGCCAAAATGTATTTATAAAAAGGGGAATCTAAACACATTTTAATGATGTGGTGCGCCATTTGTTTTCGTTATGGTTATGCAGTTTGAGAAAGGAAATGGAGGATTACCAATCTCTTTTAGTACTGCATATATGAATCAAATGGACTTTAAGTTTTCGGGTTGGCATACATGGTGTCACTATCCCAAAGAGAGGATTTGGAGATAATGAACTGATGCTCTCCTAGAAAACCCATAGGTTGGTCAACAACAATGTCTAAGAGACTGGGTTGTTGATGTAAGATGAACGAACGATAAGGGGTATCATCCCTAGAGTGATCTGAAGTGATATGGGACTGTAGAGGTTCTTCTAAATGTGGAAGAATACTGGTACTAAAGTCGACACAACCAGATGCACTAGGAGAGTTGTGGAGAATTGCTTCTCCTGGTCTCACAAATATGGGTGCCCCCTTACCCAAACATTGGGATTCAATGTAATGGCCACAAGGTGTATGTGGTTCGAACGCATGGGTTTGATGTATGGGGGAATAGATAAAGGTAGGGGTGGTGATTTATTCCATAATGTTGTCATCGTGATAGAATATGGGGTGACTGGTGGAAGAAAGACCACCTGACGCAGCGAAGCTACCTGACTCATCATCATGATAAGAGAGGTTCACATGCGCATCGTCACAAGGGGTGACATAAGAGTAAGCAGATAAAGGATCAACCGATGTTGAGCCCAGGGTGATCACTAAAGGGAGGTCAAGCGAAACATCAGGGGAAGTCTCCAAGGGGACTTCCACCGAGGGTCTCATGGAGGATGATAGGTAGAGGATGGTGGCAGCAAGCTCCTTCATCTCAACATCGGGAGGGGGAATGTCAATGGGAGCGGGTAAATCCTCAAGCTGACCTGAAGCATACTGCACAAGTATGGAAGAGGCGGATTGATTTTGTTCAATCTCGTACTCTCGAACTACCTCTAAAGAGGCGCAGTAATGCGTCAAGTGGGGAAAATGGTGGGAATAATGGCCATGGACACCACACAGATCACAGGGTTTGTTGGTGTGAATAGTATTTGGGTTCTTGGTTGCGGTCGAGGAAGAAACAGAGGTTTCAGGGAACGTGACTTTAACAATGGGTTTAATACGGGGCAACTCGGGACAAGTATGGGTGGCATGACCGATGACATCACACAAGGCGCAAGGCTTTGCGGGCGAAGTAGGGGCAGGGTCAGTCGGGGTGGCCTTGTCTTTGGATGCCCCCTTGTGAGCTTTGCCTTTCTTTCTCGGAGCTGTCACAATAGGAGAAGGGTCCGGTTGAGGCGCTGGTGGCACTGTAGCAACGGAAGAAGCTAGGGTAACCGGCTGAACCAGTGTCAAAGCAAGGTAGGGTTTGGGGTGACCAAGAGGAGTAGCGGCTGGAGGGTCAAGGTACCAGACAGGTATACCCAGGGTCAAGTTGGGGAGAGAAAGGGTGGCCATGATAGGAACCGAATAGACTCCGGAAGGGGAAGCAAGGAAAGGTATCTGAACAGCGGGGTAATGACTAGGTGGGACAGTGCCAAGATGGTTAAGGCCTGGTGGAACCGAATCGAGAGGATAAAGGGGCTCATGGGTACCATCTATAGGATAAGGGCCAGAAGGAGTAGGTCCGGCTGGTTGAGATGAAGGGCTAGGAGCAGGTTGTGGCAGGCGAGGTTGAGGTTGCTGACTAGCCGAACCGGGCCACTTAAGGGCATCCCGAGACGATTGCATCATGCAAACATTTGATAAGCTAGGATCAGAGAAAGGGGGAGGAGGAAGACCAGGGAAGGTTCCAAGCAAAGAGGAGTCTTTTTAGACACCGGGAGAGACACTGGTCAAAGAATCGATAGTTTTCTTATTGGCTACAGAAGAGATGGTCGTCTCAGGGGAGGTCTGAGATTTGGGCTCATGATATGTCAAATGGTCGATGGTGACTATCTTTCCATTATGGGGGAAAGACATCTTGCGGTATACCGCGGATGGGACAGCAGACATGGCATAGGTGTAGCTATGCCCCAAAAGAATGTTATAATCAAGAGGGGAATCGATGACTTCAACATCAACGTAAATAGTCTTGCCCGCAAGAGTGATAGGAAAATTACGGAATAGGCCAATGGACTGGGAAGCGTGGCCATCCCACGCTTGAAGGGTGATCGTGGAAGGGGCCAACTCAAGATATCTGAGTTGTTTCCAAACTGAAGCGGACATCACGCAGGTGGATGCCCCCTCATCAATGATACACCGAGAAACGTTAGCGTTCCGGATTTTGACTGGGATTTGGAAAGCTACGGAAGTAGGAAGAGGAGGATGTTCTGATTAATGGGCGTAAAAAACAATCAATTGGTCATCAGCAAGATCTACAGTGCCCATGGTGGATAGTATAGCCTTCTTTTGAGAAGGGCACGACTGGAGGAGTTCCAGTGTTGAAATGGCAGCAGGAGATTGTGCCAAATTATCTACTATGCTATACGAATGAGCAGCTCGACCAGAAGCAGCATTTCGGCGTAATGTTCCCTTATGAATCTTGGTATGAACCTCAACTTTGGGTTGGGGGATATGCAAGGGACCATTGGATGTCGAAAGAGGCTCTGTAGAACCTGAAGAAGGTGACTCGGGGACAGACGGAGCGATAGGCTTGGGGTACTGATGGGACCGAGTTTGAAGGTTAAGGTCGATGGTTAGAGGTTGATCATAGTTCATCATGAGGATCTAGTAATCAGAGGGACCAGAAAAGGAAGGTTGAGTGGCCACCTGTCCATCAGGTGGTTGGGTAGCCACGAATCCTTACTGGGGGAAAGGATTGGTAAACACAGTTGGTTGAGTAGTGGCCACTTTGGGGGGAACAGTAGGGGAGGCATGTTGTCCTCGCAATGTGGCTTGAGATTCCCACATCTGCCACATCTGTGGTAAAAGGGGACAATCATGAGTGTAATGATCTTAAACACCACAACACAAGCAAGGCTTATTTGTACGAATAGGCTTGTCCTACTTGGGCTGAGTGCCCTTTTGTTGGTTAGCAGCATTAGAGTCAATACCTTGAGGATTAGGTCCAAAAGTACCAGGGGCAGATTGGTTTTGATTGTCTTTCCTCTTCCTTTGAGAGGAAGAAGGATCAGTTGCGCCTTGTTGTGCAAATACTTGCCCCGGAGGGGGTGGTAGGTGTTGTTGCTGGGGTTGAGAAGGAAAAGGAGGCGGAGGTGCAAATGCTGGAGGAGCTAGAGCACCAAGTTGTGGATAAGGATAATGGTTAGGTTGGGCAACATTGAGTTAAACAGGAGGTTGGGCAAAAGGATGAGGCATGCCGTATCTTGGATACATGCTACTTGGAGGGGAAAAAGTGTTGGAGGTGTTGGCCCCTCCCAGAGGAAGACCATAGCCCATAGGAGATTGAGCGTACGGATGAGAAAGAGCTCCAACGATACCGTAGGCAGAATGATATGGACCCCGGGCGTGAGCACCACTGAGTCTGGAGAGGTCAAGAACGACAGTATAAACATAACCAGACTGAGCATAGATCAGGTCATATTTCAAGGCTATTTGGAGGGCGGCTTCTTCGGTTTGAGGGAAATGCGATGCGACATCTTTGCCGATGGCAGGTAAGAGAGATCTAAGTAACCACTCCATGTAGACCCGATCTTCAAAGGTAGGAGCTCGACATAAGCTCTTTCTTCTCCGCCATTCCTGAACATGGTCAGATAGGCGGGTCGCAGACGATTGACGGAAAGAAGTCAAGAGTTCGGTACCAGTGTCGTATCGGAGAGGGACCTGGAAATAAGATAAGAAGGCTCGGGTAATGGTCGCAAAGGTGGTATGGGAAGAGGAGGTCTGATCAACATACTAGTTATAAGCTTCACGTGTAAGCGTGCGTTGGAACAACCAAAGACGGATGGAATCATCGGTAATGGAATTGGATGAACACCACATGTGAAAATATCGGATATGGTTGGTTGGATCTTCTCCAGCAAGGCCTTCGAACTTGGGAATGTCGGAGGGGATCTTGTTTGGCATAGCAGGCCAACCAACATCGTGGCAGATTGGTTCATTGATCAACTGATTGAAATCAGGGAGATTGAGGCCTGCCATGTAAGGGAGAAAGGGGACAGTTGAGGTAGTTCCTGTGGCGGTTCCGCTAGTAGCATTCCCGGCAGTAGGGCCGGGATTACCGCTAGCGTTAGGCCATGGACCAAACATAGTGAAGGTGACAGGGGGAGAACCAGAAGTAAAAGGATAACCCAATGAATCATAAGAGGAGTCGGAGTGTGAACTCGGAGGAGGACTAACTTGACGATGGCGGGAAGGAGTAGGTCAACCAACCGGAAACTGAGGATGAAGGCCAAGAAGTCTCTAGGATATACGCCTTGGGGGCACAATGATGACAACACAAACACGGCACAGAGGGAAGAAGAACGACCAACAAGGGCAGGGAGGTGCAGAATCAAGTGATTACAATGTCGAAACAAGGGCAGAGAGGTGCAGTGTCAATTGATTTTACAATGTTTTAAATTCTTTGCCTGGCGACGTTAACCAGGCTCTTCTTCGCTTAGGGTGAGTGTGTGGCCTGCGTTAATTTTAATTTTTAAACCCAGACGTTTTGAGATCAAAAGAAAAAGTGTGCTGCGTAACTGAATATAAACCTGCAGAGAACAATATATAATACTGAAATAACAGAAAATTAACAGCTAAAAATGCATCAATCTAACCCAAGGAGGCGGGTCTCTCAAAAACTAGTCTAATAGAGGGAGAAAATCTAGTCAAAACACACTGAAACTAAGCCAATAGATCTAAGGTCGGGAGGGACAGGGATCTAAAGGATAAATCTGCTAAAAATAGGTGCAGAAAACAACAAAGAGACAGAGGCAAGGTTGCTGTGAAAGAGGAGGCAAAAAGCTAAAGGCAATAGGGAAAAGGAGGTGACCCTAAAGGAAAATCCAAACAAAACTATATGAGGTGATTTGGATGGAAAAATACCTGATATAAAAGGGATCTAAAGAGGAGGTGTCAGATCTGTAAAAGAAATGGCTGAAACTCTAAAAAATTAGACACCTACAACAGCTAAAATTCTTCCACAAAAAGTGGAGGGTATTTAAGCCCTAGGGGGCTAGATTCCCACTTAGTTGAGTAAAACAAAACAAGAACGGGTCTAAACGGGCAGAGACAGAGGTTGAACAACCCTGATAGAAACTTCAAACAAACCTGGAAAACTTTCAGAAAATCTGTAAAAAAAAGTGTAGGTCGCAGGTTCTGACCTGTTTTCTGTCCAGGTCACAGTTTTGAGGCTGAAAGGTGCGTCCTGCAGTCTAGGTCGCAGGTTTTGGGCCAAAAAGTGCGCCCTGCACTTCCGGGTCTCTCGGCAGCAGATTTAAGAAAAAATTTGCCATCTCAGTCGCGACTGATGTCTGTTACCTGCAAAATAGGATCAGAAACACATGGAAGTTAGAAATTTAAATGTTTAAGGGTTTTATGGGTGAAAAACAACATAAAAATAGGAAAAACAAAAAGCTGAAGAGAAACCCTAGGGTTTGTAGCAGTTGAATATGCAAGAATATGAAAAACGACAGCAGTCATAATTGAAAACCCGTGTGGAGTCGCTAGTTGTTAGTATGAATCTTTATTCGAAGTGTACGAAAAAAGACCACTTTAGCTACGCACAACTTATAGCCCTAACATCAAATAATGGCTGCCAATATCTTCAGATTTGTAGTTAGTTGATCAAGACAAACGCTGCAAAAATCCAAATCTATGCATAAAAAGACATTAAGCAGTAAAAATAAGGTTTTGTTCCATGCATCCAATAGACAAGACAAGAACAATATTTTTGAATAATTTTTATATTAATGGCACCTGGGAGGAAAACAAGAAAGGTGTTTCCAATTCTCCTCAATGGGATGGGTTCTTGGAAGTCCTCAGCACCTCAGATCTAGAATTTCTCTCTCTAGTTGGTGTAGAAAACCCAGACAAACAAAGAACTCAAAGGGAACTCACAAAGCAAATAACAGAAAATATGACAATGATAATGGCTCAAAGTTAGACCAAGAGTATAGATCCAGAGTGATCTAAGAAGCAACAAAAGGTAATGAATGGTAGGAAAAACCCTTCTATTTATAACAAAATATTAGGTCATTCTAGATCTTGGTGCATGATTAAAATAATATTAACCAAATCTAGATCCACCTTTTATGGAATATTTTATTATATTTGTTGGAGGGGAAAGGAATCTGACTTGGGTCAAAGCCCTTTATTTGCAAATAATAAATAAATAAATGATTTATTTATTATTTTAAGGAAGTGGTTGAATGATAATTAAATAAATAATGATTTATTCAGTTATTTATAAATAATTTAGTCAAATTTAACAAGGAATATTATTTAAATAAGGTTTAAATAATTATTCCTAAAAAATAATAAGATAAATAAGGATTTATCTAATTAATTTCCTTGTTTTGGGTTAAATATGACCAGGAGTAATAATTAAATTACTATTTAATTAATAATTCCATGAGGAAAACCAAACAAATATAGATTTGTTTAATATTTCCCCATGGGGTTTCCTATTTAGACCATAAACAACCTAATAAATGTGTTTTATTAAGTTATTTTACATAGTGAAAGCAATTTTACTTAGGGTGAAATTGGTCTTACATGGTGTACTTGGGTCCATCTAATGATAATAGGTTAGATGACCAAAAAACAGTGTAACACGTTGAACACACCATTAAAATGTACCCTGATTTCAAACCGATACGTCAACGCCTTCGTCCTGTTCATCCAAAGAAGGTTGTTTCCATTATAGTAGAAGTTGAAAAAATTTTGTGTGCTGGTTTCATTTACCCTGTTCCACTTATTGATTGGGTTTCCAAAATTGTTCCTTTTATGAAGAAACAAGGGACAATCAGAGTGTGCATTGATTATCGAGATGTCAATCTTGCTTATCCAAAAGACAACTATCCTACTCCCTTTATCGACCAGATTATTGACGATTGTGCTAGATGTGAAATATTTTCGCTCATGGATGGATTTTCTGGCTACAATCAAATCAATATCCACCCAGAGGACCAATATAAGACAACATTCATCTGTCCCTGGGGCACATTCACTTATCGAAAACTCCTATTTGGTTTAAACAACGTTGGGAAAACATTTCAAAGAGCAATGGATTATGCTTTCAATGACATCAAGCACATTGTTCAACCCTATCTAGATGATTTACCCGCGCATTCACGAAACCGGACTCATCACCTGATGCATTTGAGAGATATCTTTCTACGTTGCCGACATTAAAAAATACACCTCAATCCACATAAATGTTTGTTTTGTGTTGGTTATGGTAGTTTGCTAGGATTCGTCGTCTCAAAAGAAGGAGTTCGAATCAACCCACTGAAGGTCTAGGCCATTCTTGATTTGCCTGCATCATCAAATTTGCTTCAGTTACATGAACTTCAAGGAAAGGTAACTTCCTAAGGAGGTTCATACCCAACTATGCTGAAATGGCTAAAGGATTTACTCGTCTCTTGAAAAAATGGATTCCCTTCCATTTGGATATGGTTATGCAAGCTTCTTTTGATGCTATCAAGGATACACTTCTCTGGGCGTCATTAATGTATCCCCCCAATTATCAGAGTGATTATTTCTTATATATCGTCACGGTTGATGCGACCATTTCTATGGTATTGGTCCAAGAAGAAGATGGGATAGAACATCTGATTTATTATCTGATTCATAATCTCAATGATACAAAAGTGAATTATTCATACATCGAAAAGCTCGCCTTGGTGGCTGTTCAAGCTGTCCAAAGGTTTCGCCATTAGATCTTGTTCCGGAAGACCATTGTCATTTAGAATTGCAACCTCATGACTTACATTCTGTCACGTCAATTTCTAGGGGAAAATATTCAAAATGGATCGTCATTTTATAGGAATTTGATTTGGAAATCATAAAATCCAAGTCAAAGAAGTCCTTAGTTTTGGTTGAACTTCTCTGCGACCTTACCTCTGATAGTACTGCTACTACATCGGAATCATCAATTCCTGATGATTCTTTGTTTCTGATCGGATCATCTGATCCTTGGTATGGGGATTTTATCATTTATCTCCAAACATAGACTTTTCAACCTGATACCTCTCGCTCTCAACAACGACATATTCGATATCAAGCCAAAGATTATCTGATCGTCGACGATACACTTTATCGTCGTGGTGTTGATATAATTTTAAGGAGGTTCCTCACTCATGAGGAGGCTGAAAAGGTTCTAAATGATTCTCATGATGGGGCTTGTGGTGGACACTTGTCTGGATAAGTTACCATGCAGAAGATACTTTGCGCCAGTTACTTTTAGCCTACCATATTTCGCGACTACATCCTCGCAGTCAGAAGTTGTCATGCGTGCCAGATATTTGATCGTAAACTCCGCAAACCACCAGTGTTGATGCATCATGTTATCGTTGTGGGACCATTTGCAAAGTGGGGCTTTAACTTTATGACCTGTAACCCTCGTTCGTTTGAGGGGCATGGCTATATTATTGTCACAGTAGACTACTTTACCAAGTGAGCCCAAGTGATGCCTACATTCAATAACACAGGAAAAACAACAGCACCATTCTTTTTCGATCATGTCATCTCATGGTTTGGTGTTCCACAGGATATAGTCACAGATCATGGTAAGAATTTTCGCAATCACATGATGAATGAATTAACTGCCAAATTAGTATTGTCACATGATAGTTCTACTCCTTATTATCCACAATCCAATGGAAAAGTTAAGGCTACTAACAATATACTTCAACAAATTATAGGAGTTCATAAACGAAATTGGAATTTGATTCAGTACTCGACTTTATGGGCATATCGAACCTCGGTGACAAATGCAACCAGATTTACCCCCTTTCAATTGGTGTATGGTCTAGAAACTATCTTACATATCCAATGTGAAATATCGTCGTTAAAACTCGTTGTTGACTTGTTACCTAACACCTCTACTGAAGAAGTGCGTCTTTTTAACTTCATCCATCTTCATGAAACTCATTTTGAATCCGCATTGGGCAACGAAGTGCATAAGAGACATATAAAGGCGCAATACAACCAACATGTCCAGCCTCGCATCTTCTCAGAGGGTGACCTGGTCTTACTTTATGATTAGGAAGTTGATGTAATAGGTATAGGGAAATTTGAGCCGTTATGGCATGGCCCGTATATTTTCAAAAGAGTTTTTGCCAAGGGCGCCTACGAGTTGGTAGATTATGATGGAATTCCATTGGCACAGCCTCGAAATAGGTTGTATCTCAAACATTACTATGCTTAAACATGAGCGTAGTAAATTGTTGTATTATATTGTATATATGATGTTGATTTGAATTTACTGTCTTAGTTTGTTTTTCTAGAGTTTTCTCAAAGTTAGTAATATGCTTTACATTTCATCGTGGATGTCTGAATCTTTGGAACCATTTGTTAGGTATGCTGATGGTGCTAGTCGTAGTACGCAGAATCTATCCTCTACAGCGTGGGCCATTTTCGCTCCAAACAGCGAGTTAGTGAGTTTTCAAAGGATTTGTATCGGTCGATCTATAAACAATATCGCTGAGTATAGCACGTTTATCGAACTTCTCTCTAATTCCATTTCATTTGGTATTAATTGCATCATCATTAGGTTAGACTCGCAACTTGTTATACTGCAACTTACTAGCATTTATACTGTCAGAAATCTAACACTGCATCGTATGTTCCTATGACTTTGAATTTTGGAAAGACATTTTGGTTTCATTCAATATCAACGCATTTACAAAAACTTGAACACATTAATTGATTCCTTAGCGAATTATGTTATAAACAGACATTTGCAACACATGTAAAGACATATTTCATTTCACAACACATAATTGAATAGGATTGCATAATAAACATAGGAAAACATTGAAAACAAATAGATAGATTGTTATAAGTTTTTACAAAATTTGTGCCCGAGACACATTGGTCATCTGACCTCAAAATGTATTCAAAATGTCAAAGTAAACAAGTGATTCTCGTGATAAAAAGCTACTGATCAAGCTATCCTACATAATAACCGCATCCAATGGTTAGGAACGCAAATTGTATGGCGCTACAGTTTCATGGGTAACTCTTTGATCTGGTAATCCGGAATCCTGAGAGTCATTCCCTCTATGTGATGTTGTATCTCAGCAAGAATCTCAGTCATATCTAAATCCCAAAGGACTTCTCTCCCGACAGCCCTCTCTGCTAGCTCCTCTGCTCTCTGCTCTAGCTGACCCACTGGTCGAACTCGACCTACATCTGCATACATCAAAACTTTAGTTTAGTCTTGGTAAACATCAAAATACAAAAATATGTATAAACCTTTTAAAAAAAAAAACATTCTTACCAATTGCACCCCATTGAGTGCCATCTGGTAGAATCAAGTCTGGTTCTCCTTGGAAGTTTATGCCTGCATATGCATAATCATCGATGGCAATCATCTGTCATCTAAACCAGGCGAAGAATGCAGTAGAGAATACAATGGTTGATTGACCATCATGTCTAGCCATCGATTCTACCCATATCTGCATCCATGGATATCTAGGGCCAGATATACCCAGTGTAACATGTTGGGGTTGCATCAATGGAATTTTCTCTAAGGCAAAGGAAATCAAGATCGATCCATAGTTGAAATTATTCTTCCTTCCTCCCTTTGCTTTGGTCAACTGTTCTTTCATCTGAAATAGGAGAACTTCAACCCAATTAAATATTGTTCGTTCCAAACACTCCATTGCATACTACATGTATGATTTGTTTGCCACATGTAGTGTAACGAAACTAGCAAACTTTGCGATAATGAATAGGATGGTCCTCAAAGGCAAACCATGTACATCGTGGATGTTTATTTTCCCATCCTTACTAGTTTTAGTACCTGGATGGCAGTGCTGTAGTTGTTGAGATTCAACAAGAAATTTCAGCACCCATGCCTAGTGTGGGATGAGGAGGTCCAAGCAGCACCTACACAAGGGTGGGACCATAGGTCTTAGCAGCACTTACACTAGTGTGGGCTAAATTTTGTGCATGTCTATTTTAGTTATCCCTTAATTAAGATGGGCAATAAAATGTAATCTAATTATCTCAAAATAACTTGTAATAGTTAACTGTGTGTGCTAAACTCAGTTAGCTCATGAATTTCGAGTTAGAGGTAGTTGGTGAAGCATGCAGAGTAATTATAGTTGTAACAAAGTTCAAATTGCAGTGGTGCATTAGTTAATGCAGGTTGTAATTAGTTTAACTCAGTTAAGTGAGTTAAACTCAGTTGTGCTATTTGTAACTGTTAGATAATTAATGAGAGATCAAGTGAATTAAACATTAATTAATTCACAATCAATGATCTCACATGCAACTGAGGATTTACTATTATTAGTTGCATGCATGTCTGATCCAGTGGAGACCCAGTTGAGATCTAGGTGAAAAGGAAGTTGACTATCAGTTGTAGGATTATTGGGTTGCACCCATGCAACCGAACACCCATTGGAGTGCCCATGATACTTGCGCAATCAAGGAAGGCCAAATTTCCTAAATAATAGGGATTACATTCATCCAGGATTACGCAAGTAAGGCAGGTTGTCTGCAGGGAGTAAATTGGCTAAGTATTGGTCAGTTTTATCTGAGACAATGTGAGACAATTAGCTGAGTATAGGAGGGCTCCTATGAGAAGAGTTGTAAGTAATTGTTTCATGATTCCATTCTGAATATAAAATAGAATATAGTTGGGTTTTGAGCAGCAAGCTATTATCTGTGTTGTGGCTTGATTGATTCTTCTCTGCTTCATGTGATTGGCGATTGTGTTTTTAATTCCGCAGAATATTTGTAGAAGTGATTCAATATTTAACTTGATTACACTGTTAGATTAGAATCAATCCATGATATACATGCTTGTTGTATAATTTATACATGGTATCATAGCACAGGAAATCACAATTGTGAAGGAGGAGTTGATTTTATGACTGGATAGAATTCGAATTTGAAGAAAGACTTTCTTGGTGCTACAGTTGATTCGGGATCGAAATGGCTTTCAATGGATTGATGTTGGAGTATGCACTCAAGGGCAGCTCAAACTATATTTCTTGTAAGGACAAGATGGAGGCAATACTCAAAGAAAATAGCTTGAAGGAATTCATTGACAATGATGTTCCTAAACCCAATGTGGCAGATGCTGCAAATCTTGATGCATGGCAAAAGAAAGTGGCAAAGGCGACGAGGATCCTATTGGAGGGAGTACGAGACCACATTGTCTCAAGCATCCATGGTAAATCCACACCATATAAAATGTGGAAGGCTTTGACAGATCTATTTCAAAGCAACAGTGACCATAGGAAATTGGTGCTCAAAGATAAACTCAAGAAGATCAAGATGGAGAAAGGCGACTCCATACCAAAATATTTAACAAAATTTGTCCAATGTCAGGATGAACTGGGGAGTGTTGGTATAACTGTCGCCAATGATGGTTTGATGAGCTTGGATCTCCTAGTACTTCCCAAGAGTTGGCATAGTTATCAAGACTATGTCAATGGAAGGGAAAAGCTGCTATATTGGGAACGACTGTGATCGGATTTGGTGCAGGAGGAGTTCAGACAAAACATCAGAGATGGATCTTCATCTAAGAATGAATATGAAGAAGATTGTGCTTTGGCTTCCAAGGAAAAGAAGGGTAAGGGGATGAAATTCCATTCCAAATCTGAGTCCAAATATGGTAAGAAGTGGGACATGTCCAGGGTGAAATGTTTTCATTGTCACGAGCATGGGCATTATGCTACTAACTGTCCACAAAAGAAGAAGAACAAGAAGGCTAGAGGATCTGCAACTGGTGAGGCTTTGGCCTTGCAATTTGAGCTTGAATTCTCATTGATCACATGCATGGTTTCAAGTGAATTGGGATTTGTGTGGTATTTGGATAGTGACGCTTCCTTTCACATGACGGGAGACGAGGAAATTTTCAGTAGCTTGGAGGAGAAGGATCTCCAAATGCATATTGAAATGGGTGATGACGAGCGGTAAAATCATACCAGGATTGGTACCATTAGCTTCCAAAGGTAGTTAGGTAAACCCTTTCAATTAAAAGATGTAATGCATGTACCAAGTTTGAAGAAAATTTTAGTCTCATTTGCAATGTTGGAAGATAGAGGCTATGATGTTGTTTTTAGTGAAGGAAAATCTTTCCTGCGACACAAACCAACACGATAAGCCAAGAAGATAGGGATTCGAGTTAAGAATATCTACAAGATGGATGTAGATGGATGCGCAACATTGATGGGCAAGGCGGACAAAGCGGTGAGCCGAGATGAGGGTGAATTATGGCACAAGAGATTGGGCCATCTTCACCATGGAGCCTTGAAAGTCATGCAACAGATTTATATTGGTCTTCCCAGGGGAACACTTGCATAGTCAGACACATGCAAGGGATGTACTTTGGGAAAATATGTAAAGTCCACCTTTCATGAGAAGGAGAATCGAGCTTAGGGGATCCTTGAGAAAGTTCACACAGATGTGTGTGGACCATTCTCTATTGCTTCGACATCAAAACATAAGTACTATGTGATATTTGTTGATGACTTTTCTCGTAAGTGATCGATCTTCTTCATGCTGAAGAAAGATTATAAATTCTCAAAGTTTCTTGAGTTTAAGGCACTGGTGGTGAAAGAGTCGGGGAAGCAAGTGAAAGCTCTTAGGAGCGATAATGGTGGAAAGTACGTCTCTAACGAATTCAAGAACTTCTGCAACAAAGAATGCATTCGAAGAGAATTGATAGCACCTCGTAACCCACAGCAGAATGGGGTTGCTAAAAGAAAGAATAGAATGATTGTGGGTGCAGCAAGAGCGATGTTGCATGATCAAAGCCTACTGATGCATCTGTGTGCGGAAGCATGCAACAGTGCGGTATTTGTGCAAGACCTTTGTCCTCATAGGATACTTGGAATGAGTACACTAGAGGAGGCTTTCACTGGTAAGAAACCTGATGTTTCACACTTTAAGATTTTTGGCTCATCTGTTTATGTGCATGTGACCAAAGACGCCAAGAAGAAGTTGGAACCAACAGCTGAGATCGAGATTTTTTTGGGGTACAATGAAACACCCCACAACTATCGGTGTATTTTCCAAACACCAGAATGATTGTTGTGCGACGGGATATAAAATTTTATGAGGAGATAGCCATGCGGTTGTCCCTTGAGAGGGAGATGGAATTGCATGCAGAGGAGGAACTCTTGGTTCCCAAGGATGAGCCTCGAGATGTGGAGCAGCCACCTGAGAAGGATCGTGGAGTGGTGGAAAAATCTCATGCAGATCCATACATCAAAAATGGCAGAAGGCGCACCACAGAAGATGATAGATTGAGACTTGATGTTGCAGAGAATGTAGAAGCCCCTACTTCATAGTGCAAACAGAGATAGTTGCCAGACAGGTTTACTAGATACATGGCTCTTATGAGCAAATGTATTGTGATTGAACCATATTCCTTTCAGGAAGCAGTGCAGTAACCAACTTGGGTTGAAGCAATGGTGGAGGAGTGCGACTCCATTGTCAAGAACAATGCATGGGAGATTGTCCCAAGACCGGTAGACAAATCAATGGTTGGATCTAGATGGATCTACAAGGTAAATCAAGTTGTTGATGGGAGTGTGGAGAAATAAAAGGCCACATTTGTGGCCCGTGGATTCTCACATATTGAGGGGATCGATTATGATGAGACTTTTGCACTTGTTGTAAGGTACTCTTCCATTAGATCCATCCCTGCACTCTCAACGCAGATGGGCTGGCGCATTCATCATATGGATGTGAAAACTGTGTTTATCAATGGGGTGATTAAGGAAGAAGTGTACATAGATCTTCAAAAGTGAGTCGCATGTGTGTCGAATCAAGAGAGCATTGTATGGGCTGAAGCAAGAACCTCGTGCTTGGTACACTCAAATAGATAGTTATTTCACTGGACTAGGCTTCACCAAAAGTGAAGCTGATGAAAACCTCTACCAGATTGTGGTTGAGGGTAAGCTATTGATTATTGTTCTTTATGTTGATGATCTAATTTTGGCTAGTGATGAGCAGCTACTACACTCATGCAAGGTGAATCTTGCAAGGGAGTTCGAAATGAAGGACATGGGACTCCATTATTTCCTTGTCTTGAAAATATGGCAGCGGGATGGTTAACTTTTTTATTTCTTAAGGCAAGTATGCCAAAGAGATACTGGGTAAGTTTCACATGCAGATTTGCAAACCCATGGATACTCCTCTTCCAGGAAATTGGAGGAAAGAGGATGTTACTTCTAGAGAGGTAGCGGATGCTACTGTCTACATGCAATTAGTTGGTTCACTGATGTATCTAGTGATCACCAGACCAAACATTTTCCACGTAGTTAACTAGTTGAGTCAAGCTATGGTTAAGCCTACCAAGATCTTTTGGAACGCGGGGAAGCAACTCTTGATATACCTGAGGGGCACATCAGAGTATGGTCTATGGTACATATAAAAAGAGGGAGTGAAGCTTCAAGGCTTCACTGATGCAGATTGGGTAGGTAGTCCATCAGACAGAAAGAGCACATCAGGAGGGATCTTCAGCATAGGATCGACAACAGTTTCTTGGTACAGCAAGAAGCAGCATTCTGTGGCACTTATTTCAGTGAAAGTACAGTACATGGATCCAAGTCAAGCTGCATGTCAGGCTATCTAGATGAGAAAGATCTTCGTTGGTTTTTTTGGTTCTCAGATGGATCCAACAGTGATACATTGTGATAATCAGAGTTGCATTAAAATCTTGATTAATCTTGTGTTTCATGATAGGTCCAAGAACATAGATATCTGGTACCATCGTCTCAGAGATTGTGTGTAGAGGAGAATAATGTTGCTTCAGTACATTCCCATAGAAGATCAGGATGTAGATATTATGATGAAGGCGCTCGCCAGGAGCAAATTCGAACACCATAGAGGCAGGATCAAGGTGAAGGATAATCCCTTTCTTTTTAAGAGGGAGCATTGAGATTCAACAAGAAATTTCAGCACCCACGCCTAGTGTGGGGCCAGGAGGTCCAAGCAGCAACTACATTAAGGTGGGACCACAGGTCTTAGCAACACTTACACTGGTGTGGGCTAAATTAGGTAGTTATCCCTTAATTAAGATGGACAATAAAATGTAATCTGATCTCAAAATAAATTGTAATAGTTAATTGAGAGTGATAAACTCAGTTAGCTCACGAATTTTGAGTTAGAGGTAGTTAGTGAGGCATGCAGAGTAATTCTAGTTGTAACAGAGTTCGAAGTGTAGTGGTGCATTAGTTAATGCAGGTTTTAATCATCTTAACTCAGTTAAGTGAGTTAAATTAGGTTTTGCTAGTTGTAACTATTAGATACACTAGTGAGAGATCAAGTGAATAAAATATTAATTAATTCACAATCAGTGATCTCACATGCAACTGATCACTATTATTAGCTGCATGCATGTCAGATCGAGTGGAGACCCAGTTGAGATCTAGGCGAAAGGGAAGTTGACTATCAGTTGTAGGATTATTGTGTTGTACCCATGCAACCAAACACCCATTGGAGAGCCCATGATACTTGCGCAGTCAAGGAAGGCCAAAATATCTAAATAATATGGATTGCATTCATCAAGGATTGCGCAAGGCAGGCAGGCTATCTGGAGGCAGTAAATTGGCTAAGTATTGGTCAGTTTTATCTAAGATGGTGTGAGACAATTAGTTGAGTACAAGAGCGCTGTTGTGAGAAGAGTTGTATGCAATTGTTTCATGATTCCATTTTGAATATACAATAGAAGATAGTGGGGTTTTGAGCAGTGAGCTTTCCCTGGGAAATTATCTTTGTTGTGGCTTGATTGGTTCTTCTTTGCTTCATGTGATTGGCGATTGTGTTTCTAATTTCGCAAAATATTTGTAGAAGTGATTCAGTATTTAACTTTAGTACATTGTTAGATCAAATAGAATCCATGATATACATGTTTGTTGTATAATTTCTACAGTAGTATGTAATCTCTCACTAACTCTCCTCCAAGAGAAAACCCTGAAAGAGAAATGGGCGAACCTCGCCTCGATAATCCTGTGAGAAAATAAATATCCTCCACTAATATTGGGACCAGTTTGTCCCTAATGTGAAAAGAATGTATCGTCGGATCCCATGAATGAACAAGGAACTCCAATAGTTCTGTTTATTGCCTCATACCTGAAAACTGAAGTACTTTAGCAACCCATTGTCTCTAAGGGCTCTTACTGTACCTAGATTGTTTAGGGCAATCATGTTTTGTTCTTCATGTTCTCTTTCCCTCCATGTAATTGTCATTTTGATTCAATCAATACCTGAAGCACAATCATAAGACTCATTAGGATCCATTTCATGCAGAAAACTTGGGAAATTTTGGGCACATAGTAAAAAAAAAAAATGGAAATTGCGCCCAACGCACCCCAAGTCAAGGGACAAAGCGTTGCAGTGCACCTGGCCTTCAATTTCAGTGTACTACAACACACCTTTCGACATTCAAGGGTGCATTACCCTCTGAGCGTAGTAGATTTACCCTAAGGCAATGAAAACCCTAAATTTTTTCCATGAAATGAAATGAAAATGATGTTAAAGGAAAGAGAAGGTTCATAGCTCCAATCTCGATCGAACAGCGAGGGAAATCGTCCACATAATTTGTTGCAATTAACTGTTGAAGTTCGGGAGCGAAAACTGGTTCAGAGCTCCTATTTCTCAAATGGTAACTTTCGAATGGTAAAAATGAATAGAAAAAACTCTTTTAATTAGTCAATTTGATGATTTTAAATCATATTTAATGTTGTGACTATGTTTTTTATTCATTTTTGCTATGAAACAGGTATTTATAATCCGTTTGATGGTGTTTTGAACAGGTTTTATAGCTGATACAACAGATTAGTCGTGCACACTTATTCAAGAATTATTTGACCACAAAGCATACTTGTATCCTTATTTTTTGAGCTTTGGTAAAAATGAAAAAAGGGCTTGAAATGTACTTTTATCTCTTTTTGGAGCTTAGATAACGACGAAAAAGGAACCCGTTGGAGTCTTATTTTAGCTCTTTTCAAACTCCGATAATGTGAAAATATTGTCGAGCACTTGTCTTTTCAAGCTCATAAAATTAAATGAAACGACATCTACTCAGTATAAGTTTAACCCTTTTTTGGACCGAGATAGATTATTTATGAAAAATGAAAACCTTAGTCGAACATGGCTAAGAGGTTTCTCAGGTATCATTTTACACTTTTTCAGACATGAGCGACAAATTTATGAAAAAGGACTGATGGAGTTTTCTTTTGTCCTCTTTTTCAAACTCTCTAAATATGAAAAATGACTGGGTTGTCACTGTCGTTAAGCTCGTTAAAACATAAAATAACGACGGCCTTGTCGATCATGGCAAGAATCAAGTTTCATTTATCGCTAGATTCATTAAATTGTTAAATAGCAATGCATTTTCCTAAAGGGTTGAATTATAGATCAAGCATATGTTATCCTCCTCAAGCTAGTTAAAAAATTAAGAGGTATTGGTCGAAATATGACCGGGGAAAATTTGGGAAAGCGAACACAACACTTTATGATAGCAGGTCACTCTTAAACATGACACTTCCACTCCATCATCGTGACTTTTGGGTTGGGTAATCTTCTTGACGGTTCATCCATACCTATGGTTCATCATACCTTCACTTTGGTTTTGGGTCAATATTTCCAACTCATCTCAGTGTCGCTGATATGTTCAACAAAAGTCATCGAGTGAATTCTCATCCTTCTGCAATACTCATAAACCTTCATTTTCATGATAGTCATCCCTAAACATTGCTATATCAAGTCACATTTTTTCTCTAAAATCAGTAACTCCTGTTTCATGATAAAGTTGCTTCCTGTCGACATCAGCTCAACATCCAGGAAGTTTGCTTAGAAACATCTTCCAGTACCCGGAGGCTTGTTACATCATCGACAAGTTTCTCGCTTTCGGACCTTTGACCGAAAGATTTTGTTTGTCGTTCGACATAATATCATCTATTCACAACTTGTAAACTTTACTACATTACCTAGAGAGCCATTAACATCAATGGTGGTTCTCTTGCGTTTGTTAACATCTCACATCATTGGCTGGTAATCAAACGATGTCTTACCATGGTCGACTTCAAATCATATATTTGCATGGTTAGAATTGTACTTGAACGATCGAGTGAATGAGATAATAAGACCCCCATCTAGTTTCATCCATCCGGGCTACGATTTTAAGATTGTTGTATACATCATCTGTACAATGGATTTACATATAGATCATCATCCGAACATGGGCCTATATTTGTAGACATGTATATATTGGGCAACATTCCAATGTAGATGACTTTTTCAACTATGTACATGTTATTAGATAGTTTATGTGTTGAGCATGGTAATGCCTCTTGTTTAGTCAATTTAGTGTTCCTAAATTACTTCCATTAATTATCAACCAGGGCTTGTAACTTTGATGAAGTGTAGTGCACTATATGTGCCTAAGTGTCCTTTTCCTTACTTCGTTATTTTGGTATTTTTCTTATTGTTATGGGGGTTTTGGGTTTTTATTCCTTAGTGTGTTTATCCTAGTTTGAAAAGTGAGAATAAATCTATTTAAAATGAAGAAAAGGGAATGTTGTAAAACTAGTTAACTTCCTATAAAGAAATTAGAGTTTTATGGACAAGTTCTAAATTCTAGTTCTAATTTAAAAAGATTAAAAAAAAGTGTCTTAATTAGTGAATAAACCTAATCCATGGATCTATGACTCAATTGAGATTTAGGAAATGCCATTTATAACTCAAACATTGCATTAAATCTAATAATTTAGCCATTCTTGCAAATCATGTTCAAATTCAAGTTCAATCATAATGTCCTTTAAAGAGATTATTAGTTGCAATGGAATGAGGATCTTCTAACTACAACTATTTAAGTGAATGACGGAAAGAATGAAAGTGCTTAAACAATTACCGTTTCTATAAGTCACTAACCATTTTAATATAAGATTTGGAAATAGGAAAAATGGCTTTTACTTGGTTGAACATAGCAATTGTCAACTATAAAAGACAGTAAATGAAATCTAAGCAATTATTGTATCTATAAGTCACTAAACATTCAGTGATAAAGATTTGGTAATGTAGACAAATGGTTTTTACTCAGTTGATACACAGTAATTGTTAACTAGGAAACCAGTAAATGAAATCTAAACAACCACTGTACCTATAAGTCACTAACCATTCAGTAATAAAGTTTTGGTAATGAATACAAATGGTTTTTACTCAGTTGGACACAGTAATTGTCAATTATGAAAGCAATAAACCTAAACAACCACTATACCTATAAGTCACCAACCATTTAGTGATAAAGATTTGGTAATGAAGACAAATGGTTTTTACTCAGTTGGAAACAATAATTGTCAATTATGAAAGCAGTAAACCTAAACAACCACTATACCTATAAGTCACTAACCATTAAGTGATAAAGATTTGGTAATGAAGACAAATGGTTTTTACTCAGTTGGACATAGTAATTGTCAATTATGAAAGCAGTAAATGAGCATAAGCAGAAATAAATACTTGAACAAAGAAACTGAAATAAACCTAGCTAGAAAGCATAAAAACCTCCTTAGCAGCAGGGGCCCTCTGCTACCAATTTGGTGAATTCCCTAGCTCCTCGAAGATGTGATCAAAACAGCATCAAAGAGATGATCTCCTTTATTAAAAACAGAGTTTGATAAAACAGAGTATCACACTGTAATTCCGAACTTATGCTATTAACAACTAACTTGTTCTTGGTTCTACAGAACCTCTATTTATAAGTAAATTGCACAACTAACTTCGAATAAGAATAGCTACAGGTGTAACTTCAAATTATAATCAAACTGGGACTCTTAGGACTCATGATTTGCTGCGGAGCAAATCAAGAGTCCTAATTTCTGTGTAAAACAGTCTCTTTGACTTCAGCTTTGACTATCGGATTAGGCTCCTTCAATCGTCGATCTGGTCCTCGTGGATAGGAAGAAATCATGTAGGATGGATTTTGGAACTACCCATATAAGCCATTTCTTTAACTAACACATGTATCATATTCAAACACAAAAATAGTTGTGGAATGCCTGACCAGCTACAGAATCTCTGTATTGTGTAGCTATACTACACAAAATTATTAAAACAACGAAAACCATGAAAATACAACATGTTAATCAACTGCATGTATCCTTAAGACAATACTAATCATTCTTCAATGATTTAGGCTTAATAGCTGATGAAGATGAGTGAAATGAGATGATGGTTTTGTAAAATAAAAGGAATTTCTAGAGCTCAACATACCCCCACTGCTAAACCATTGCATGTCCTCATGCAATTTTATTAACACTTTAAGTTCTTCTTTCTTACTCCATATGCTCTGACACTTCAACCAAAACATCTAGTCTTATTTTCCCGTTTCTTTTGGAAGTTAGTGTCATTCTGGGCTTTCTCATGAGTAATTTAAATCTAAGATTTATGAGGGCTCTGTTCATCTTCGTATTCCTCTTCTTAAGTTTCTTGTTCTCTTTGTGTAGTGTTCCCAGTTGTAAAGTGAGATAACTATTCATGGAATTTTTCAACTTAACCTGCTCTCTTAAGATCGCATTCTCATTTTTTATGTGCCTATTCAGTATCTCCAATTCATACTTATCTTGCTTTAGGGTTTCTATTGGAGGTTCTTCTAGACTGATAGGTTTCTCTTGATTCTTTGAGGCATTTCTTTCCAAGGATTCCACACAGTCATAGATTTGTTGTTGGACTGGATCTATATCAGGAGTCCTTCTACTAGGGCCATCTTCAAAATGCTGTAGAGGAGAGTTTTTTTTTTTTTTTTGCTCATTTAGACTAATCCTAATCTTCCCATTTTTTTCTCCTTCCATTCCACCCATGGGTTTTGAACCGGTGACCTTACAGAATGGAGTGCCTTAACAGTGCACCCCATCACCGACTGTTCTACACCACATGGGCCTGTAGAGGAGAGTTTTGAGGACTAAGTGTAGGAGATTTGTTAACTGGTGTTTGAACTGGAGTCTCTTCATCCTCAATATTTATAACCCCTGCCTCTTTTGCTAATGTCTTTTTCATTATTCCTCTGAGTCTAGAACTTCTCCTTAGCTTTAGTGGACTCCCCTTTTCTTCATCAGTATACTCAATTGTTGTTTTTTCTTTTCTTTTGGTCCTAATCTGCTTTCTAATTTCTGTTAACTTTTCAGAAATTAGTTCTTCATCTTCTTCCTGTGACGGAGTGTCAATTTTATCTTCAATAGCTATATCAGTTTTTCTTCTTCTGCTTCTCCTAACATTTTCTTCTTTAGATGGTGTTTCTACATGTTCTTGAAAATGATTTCTTACAGAAAATTCTTCCCAATTATCTCCTATACTCTCTAGGTGGAATTTAATCAGTATCTTTATTAAACCATGGTGATGCAGAGTGGTTTCTAAGAATTGAACTTTCTTTTGGACATTGGAAGCCATTCTTTTCAAGCTATTGAGTAAAAAGAAAGGTAAATTTATCTCACCATCTTCTAGGAAATTCATTATTAACCTAATATGATAAACATACATTGTCCCAAATCTTCCTTCACATGTTATAATTTTTTGCAAAATTAACAACATGTTTCTCCACTGAATTTTTAAAGCAGTGCTTGGAATACCCTTCCTAAATATTGTGACATCCATACCTAGATTCTTCAGTATCCGTTTCCAAGATTCATTATGAAATTCCTTGTTTTTGAACCATCGTTCTCCTTTCCTTGGTACTTCTGTTGCCTCAGCTACAAATGATTTTGTTATGGTGAATTTGATGTCTCCAATTTCCACTTCCGCTCCATCAAAAGACCTAGCAAATGATTTTGTAATCTTTTTATGGAAGCGATCAAATTTCTTTATAAAATTTAACCACCCTGCTTACTGTAATAGCCCCTTGACTTGTGAATATCCTTCTAAGTACTTTACTCCAACTGGTTCTGTCCTAACAATTAGCCCCATTCCTTCTCTGTATCTTCCTTTCAAAATTAATTTTCTATGCTTGAAGCTAAATTGGCTGCAGAGTCTGATATTATATTTCTGAAACTGTCTCTCTGTGTCTAAGGATAGATTAGCTGCAGAATGATGCTTTACCCTCAGTATTACCTTTCTGTGCTTAAAAATGGATTGAATGCAAAGTGTGGTGGAGGTGAGCGAATGATGGAGGTAATCAAGTTGTGGATTTGATATAGAACTAAATGGATACGAATCTGTTGGGGAATTTATGGGTCATAAGTAAATGATATGATCTTAGGAAGACGTGGCCTAATAGGTCACGTTTATGACTATGACCGTTAGTCATTTAATTGAGGGTTTAATGATGGGTTATTATGGATCGTGAGATAAGGGATATGGTCGAAATTTTTTATGACGAGGGTTCAATCAATTTGAATGATAGGTTGTTTAGGAAACATATGATTATACAAATTGTATCTATTTCATGTTTTAACATTTTTGCTATTAAAATAATTTTACACAATTTACCTCAGAACTTTGACCTTGTTTGTTTGTTGTGTTTGTTCTCCTTTTTGTGGAATGGTGATATTTGGAGTAGAGTTCCATAGTCCCTTCTTACAATCATCTTTTATTTGTTGGAGTAGGCTGCAGAATCATATTAGCTGCAGAACAGAATCAGCTGCAGAATGTGCCTGTCAAAAGAATGTGAAATATGGATATGGAATATGAATGTAGAGTGAGATGGAATATGACTATGGAGTGAAAAATCTTATGATGAAAAAAAAGAAAATGGAAGTGGGATGAGATGAAATATGGAGTGAAATGAAATGAATTTGCAAGTTCTGTTTTGCAATTATGAACACTTAGTTACAAAAAAAGAAAATTGAAAGTATAGGATGTCAGAAGGTTCTGATTTTCAGCCTGCACTTTCTGCATAAGTATGCCAATCATTGATTGGTTTTCATACTTATGCTTTATTATTATTATTATTGTTGTTGTTATTATTTTTTATCAGTAATAATAGAAAAATAAAAGCTAAGTTAGTGAAGAAGAAGAATTCTTCTTCACTAACTCCATATCAATGTTATCCTGAAATTTTCTGACAAATTCTTCTCTTGAAAGTGGTTTATGATATACTTCCAGTCTATGACCATTTACAAGAAATGATACATTTTCTTCATCTATTTTTCTGATCTTTCTTGCTCCATTTTCAAAAACTTTTTCAATCTCATATGGCCCAAGCCAATGAGTATGAAATTTCCCTTGAAAATCCTTGAATTTTGAGTCAAACAAGAGTGCCCAGTCACCTTCTTGAAATTTCTTCTCTTTGATATATTTTTCATGCCATTTAGTCATTTGTTGTTGGACTATGCTAGTTCTTTGGACTGCATCTTGTCTGATTTCATCTAGTTCATTAATTTTCTCCAGTCTGTGCTTCTGTGTTTCTGTCAAATCATTGGACTACCATCTTGAAGGTTTTGATCTGAAATTCAATGGGGAATAGGACTTGTTTCCCGTAAACAATTTCGTAAAGAGTATGTCCTTTTGTGTTCCTCCATGTGGTTTTGTAGGCCATCCCTAATTGTTTTCAACAAAAGAGATTTTAGAGTGTCTTAGTCTAGATTTTTCATTTTTGCTCTCTTGATATTGTAATTGAATCTTTCAAGTAAATCTTCAAAATTTTCATCCTCCTTTTGCATCATTTTAAACACTTCTTCTTTATGGTTAACAGGTATACAATAGTCCAAATACCTTTCTAGAAATTCTTTCCTCATATCACTTCATGACTCAATAGAACCAGTAATTAGAGTCATGAACCATTTTAGGGTTGCTCCTTTCAATGTTGAAGGAAACAATTTGAGTTTTTTAGCATCTTGTATATAGTCATAAGTTTTGCACAAAACTTCAAATTCAAATAAAAATGTCTCAGGGTCTTCACTTTTCAATCCATGAAAGTTTGGAAGAACAGCAAGTGAGATAATTTTCATGGTAGCATTTGTCTCTTCATCTATTATAGGGAATCCAAAGGAACTTTCAACTCCCCTTCTTCCTCTACCTCCTTCTGCATTTCCTCTACCTCTTCCTCTACCTCCTCCTCTACCTCTACCTCCTCCAAATAGCAAGTTTTCTCCATTGAGGATTTCTCTTGCTCCTTCCCCTCCTTCTCCTCTTTCTGCCATGATAGATTCTTCAGAACTGATATAAGGTTCAGCTTAGAGAAATAATTGTTCTTTTGGCTCTTCTATCAATGGTATGTTGAAGAAAAATTCTTCCTCTTCTTCTTCTTCTTCACTAGCGATTTCTAGTTCTTCTGCTAGAATATATTGCCCTATAGAAGTGAAGAAAGTTATTCCCTCTATTGGAGTTCTAGGATCTTCTTCTTCTAAGATTGCCTCAGTAGATGAAGTGGGGGAACCTCCAAACTGAAGTTCTAATCTTAAAACTTTAGGAAGCCTATGACTATTATAGTATGGAATATGAGTTTGAGAGGAAGGTGTACTACTTCTTGGCCTAGGTGGATTGAGTGGTGTTGTAGAAATTAAGCTTCTGCCTCTTACAAATCTACCCCTTGAGTCTCTTTCTCTACCCATATCATTGTTTTTGGGATGTAAGAAATAAGGCTACCTAGTTACACTTCCCTAGAAACGGCGCCAAAATTTTTAGTCAATTTAGTGTTCCTAAATTACTTCCATTAATTATCAACCAGGGCTTGTAACTTTGATGAAGTGTAGTGCACTATATGTGCCTAAGTGTCCTTTTCCTTACTTCGTTGTTTTGGTGTTTTTCTTATTGTTTTGGGGGTTTTGTGTTTTTAGTCCTTAGTGTGTTTATCCTAGTTTGAAAAGTGAGAATAAATCTATTTAAAATGAAGAAAAGGAAATGTTGTAAAACTAGTTAACTTCCTATAAAGTAATTAGAGTTTTATGGACAAGTTCTAAATTCTAGTTCTAATTTAGAAAATATAAAACAAGTGTCTTAATTAGTGAATAAACCTAATCCATGGATCTATGACTCAATTGAGATTTAGGAAATGCCATTTATAACTCAAACATTGCATTAAATCTAATCATTTATCCATTCTTGCAAATCATGTTCAAATTCAAGTTCAATCAGAATGTCCTTTAAAGAGATTATTAGTTGCAATGGAGTGAGGATCTTCTAACTACAACTATTTAAGTGAATGAAAAAAAGAATGAAAATGCTTAAACAATTACCGTTTCTATAAGTCACTAACCATTTTAATATAAGATTTGGAAATAGGAAAAATGGCTTTTACTTGGTTGAACACAGCAATTGTCAACTATGAAAGAGAGTAAATGAAATCTAAGCAATTACTATATCTATAAGTCATTAACCATTCACTGATAAAGATTTGGTAATGTAGACAAATGGTTTTTACTCAGTTGATACACAATAATTGTTAACTAGGAAAGCAGTAAATGAAATATAAAAAACCATTGTACCTATAAGTCACTAACCATTCAGTAATAAAGATTTGGTAATGAAGACAAATGGTTTTTACTCAATTGGACATAGTAATTGTCAATTATGAAAGCAGTAAACCTAAACAACCACTGTACCTATAAGTCACTAACCATTCAGTGATAAAGATTTGGTAATGAAGACAAATGGTTTTTACTCAGTTGGACATAGTAATTGTCAATTATGAAAGCAATAAACCTAAACAACCAATGTACCTATAAGTCACTAACCATTCAGTGATAAAGATTTGGTAATGAAGACAAATGGTTTTTACTCAGTTGGACACAATAATTGTCAATTATGAAAGCAGTAAATGAGCATAAGCAGAAAGAAATACTTGAACAAAGAAACTGAAATAAACCTACCTTAGCAGCAGGGGCCCTCTGCTACCAATTTGGTGAATTCCTTAGCTCCTCGAAGATGTGATCAAAACAACATCAAAAAGTTGATCTCCTTTTTTAAAAACAGAGTTTGATAAAACAGAGTATCACACTGTAATTCCGAACTTATGCTATTAACAGTTAACTTGTTCTTGGTTCTACAGAACCTCTATTTATAAGTAAATTTCACAACTAACTTTGAATAAGAATAGCTACAGGTGTAACTTCAAATTGTAATTAAACTGGGACTCTTAGGACTCATGATTTGATGTGGAGCAAATCAAGAGTCCTAATTTCTGTGTAAAACGGTCTCTTTGACTTTAGCTTTGACTATCGGATTAGGCTCCTTCAATCGTCGACCTGGTCCTTTTGGATAGGAAGAAATCATGTAGGACGGATTCTGGAACTACCCGTATAAGACATTTCTTTAACTGACACCTGTATCATATTCAAACACAAAAATAGTCGCGGAACGCCTGACCATCTACGGAATGCATGTATTCTATAGCTATACTGCACAAAATTATTAAAACAGCAAAAACCATGAAAGTACAACATGTTAATCAACTGCATGTATCCTTAAGACAATCATAGTCATTCTTCATTGATTTTAGGCTTGAGAGTTGATGAAAGATGAGTGAAATGAGATGATGGTTTTGTAAAAGAAAAGGAATTTCTAGAGCTCAAAACCTCCCTCAACCATTCGTGATAAAGATGAAATATATCATGATGTAATGTATTGTAAGATTGATGCAGGTCATCGTCCACTTTAGTTCCGAATCATCACATAGTAAAGAATCTCATCCAAATACTATTATTATTTTGACTTCACGCTTTAGGGGGCAGTTGTTATAGGTCAATTTGGGCATCATCCCCCAAGACCTAGTCAAATTGGACATCATCCCCAGGACCAATGAAATAGGGTCTATCATCCCCTTATATTTCAGTTGCTACATTCCTAAGTGAAGACATTTCATTAATTGCTTCTATTGTGAGGCTTTCAAGGTTTTAAGTATGCGTTATATCACCTACTGACTCACCAACGCTCACCTATAAGGGACTAACTACGTTGGAGTACCAAATCCTCCATCCTCCATGCAAGGGTGCATTGCAGTGCACTTCCCGATACTCAAGGTTGCGTTGGTCACCTGGGAGCGGAATTCTCATTGTTACGGGAATATCCACATGGCAAATGCCTTCTAGAAGAGTCCATATGTGTCAAAATTTGAATCCAAGTGTCCATCTAACACCTCTGAACTTGGGAACATGTCTTTCTAATTATTATAAAGTCATTCATTGAGAAACTACCATCAATTTCCCTATAAATTGAGCACTCATCCTAATGCTAGTGAAGGAAAAAATTTGCTAAAGTTATGTTGTTGGATTCTCATTTGATAAGAGAGTGAAAGTACTGATATGCTACTAGGATAATGTTGGATGTAATTAGGCTGGTATGAAGTTGGAGCAGGTTGACAACAAATCGATCCATTGGTTGTAATCTTCCCCTTCTACTTTTTAATAAAGATTGTTGTTCATTTTCCCATACATATGACTCTATTTCTTGTGCAATGTATTATTGAATGGTATATGTATTTCATATCTAATCGATTTGATTTGAGTAAGATAAGTATATATATATATATTGCATATTATTTGTTGTTCTCTGTTTCTGTTTGCAGGAATCAATCTAGCGACTTGTGTTGGATTGAGAGCGACGAAAACATCGAAAAAAGGAGAAGGAGAATCGAAAGAATCACAAGTAGGCTCCTTTACCATTTTGTATATCTGCTTGTTTTAGAGAAAGTGATAGTTATTCTTTCCTCTATTGTTCTAAGTGATAGACACCACACTTAGGGAATTTGGTTTATCCGTAGATCACAATTCCATATAACACTGACCTAAATAAACAATTTTCGTTTATTGCAATATTAGAGTTACCTGGTTTAAATCATCTCACTAATGATCCCATTCATTATTTACCTTGGTGGTCGGTGATTCCTCATAAATTACCCTTTGACATTCCAAAATTCAATGGAAATTCTATAGAAGACCCGTCTACGCATTTCATGACTTATCATTTATGGTGTTCATAAAATTCCTTAAATGATGATACTTTTAGGTTGCATTTTTTCCACAGAACACTTACTGGTCTGGCTACGAAGTGGTACATTGAATTACCACGAGCTTCTTTTGATAAATTTACAGCTTTAACCACTACTTTTTTAACCCACTTCCAGTTACCCATCAAATATGAAACAAGAACAAAAATTTTGACCAGCTTTAAACAAACCACTGCTACTCGTATATTGGATCATATACATCAGTGGTGTCTACGTCATTGAATGGTTAAAACATTTGTTCCTGATCAGCTTTTAGTTGAGTGATTTATAAAATCCTTATTGCCATCTATAACCGAGGATGTGGCCAAAGGCGGTGTTGTCACTGAAGATAAAGTAATTGCTCGTGCCCATTATCTGGATTTTATTTATACTAAGTCTCGCACGCTCTATGAAAAGATTCTGAATGCACTGCGACCAAATTTTACTATTCCTCCTGCTCCATCTTGTCAGTACATTCATGTCAGCGATGGTGTGATTGGTTCTATTAACACTCCGGTAGCAAGTCGACCATATGGTTCTACACTTGTTGTCCCAAATCAAAACCCTATTGCATATGATCCTACGTCTTCTTCTGAAATCCATGTCGTGTCATCTAACAAAGGCAAAAGTGACAAGCAACATGGAAGTAAGAAGAAGGGGAAAGATAAGAAGAAATTAAATTCATCCCCGCAGGAAAAATCATCTGGTTCATCCGGTTCTTTTCAAAAACCTCGTTATCCTTGCTTGATATGTAATGAGGAGCATTTTACACGAGATTATCCTCACCGCTCAGAAGTATCAAAGATTTTTAAGACTTGTGCCACATCTGCAGTGCTGACAAATCCTTTTCCAAACCTGGAAACACATATGGTTGCTACGGATCCTACTTCTAGTTCGCAAGTGCTTATGATATACTCCACTAAGCCCAAAATTGTTTTTTGGTGTCTACTTGAAGTAAATATAATAGTAATCCATTATCATCGTCAAATGGTTAGGCTACAGATCAACCTACCACTTCGACTTCGACCTCATCTGACTCGACTCTACCGCCTATCATTCCAGAGTTAACAATAAAGTCGTCGAAAGGAGTAGTTCATAAATCGACATTCAACCCTTGAGCTCGTGCAGCTCAAAATTGTAACGTAGTCAAAGATCTAGCTCAGTCACCTTATGTTATGTCAACGCTTAAGGTTCTTCATAATTGTCCCTCCCAGAAACAGGCTTTGTTGTCGGCAATTGGTGGAATCGATCCGACGAATTCAAATATTGCAGTCTTTAATCACACAGGCTATGTGCCACAATTACCAGCACAATTAACATTCTTTATTCAAGTACATGTCCTGAATCGCCTCATTCATCGCACTATCATTTATGAAGGCGCATATACTTGTATCATGTCTATGAGTTGTAGGAAGTCACTTGGCTTATCGACTTTGTCACAATCACCTACGATGTTGAAATCTTTTGACGGTCGTACATATAAGCCTTATGGAATTCTTAGTAACATGCAAGTCAAACTATGGGGAAAATCAGTTACTATTGAAGTTGAGTATCATTGACGGACCCCTTGACTACAATATAATACTTGGAAGACTGTGGGTTTACGCTATGGCTGCGATAGTATCTACTTACTTTCGTATGGTCGTCTTCCCCCATAAGGGAAGCATCATAACCATGGATCAACTCTCTTTCTTTGCCTTTGGTTCCGAAGAAACTGGAGGTGTTTTGTTTGTTCACAGACCCCCACCATATATTTATAACATTGGTGTAGGACTCTTTAAGGATTCTTCCCTAATGGGCATCTTTTCGTTACCGTCACCTATGACATCGGCATAAATCGCAAATACAAAGACTTGCAATATGATATCTTCCACTTCATCTAACTTCAGGAATATTCCCAATGATTCTATAATAGATAGGCTAGGTGAAATCATGTCGCTAAGTCCAGTTGAGCTAGCATATCAATCAATATTTTTGGCTTATGTAGCCAATCCAAACCCTTTGTCACTGACCGTTTGGGTTGATCTTTCTTTGGATTATGGTACTTCTTTTGATCCTTTTTCATGTATATTCTCAAATGATAAGAGCATTATGGAGTCCATGATTACGGAAGAAGAACCATGGGAAGATTCACATCAATGATCCCATATTCCATATTACAATGAAGATAATCCAATTGAACTATATCACCCTACAGTTGTTGATTTCTTGACGAATTCTATTCCTATCCACGTCGTTGATCCTGAGTGAGCGAAACCCATCAAATATCGAAGAAACAATTTCTATCGATATTTCGACCAAACCTGGAATTGTAGAAAACATTCATGTCAGTGTGTATTGTTCTCCATCTGAACTTGACACTTACCACGCTTTTTTTCATGAATTATGAGATGCATTCGCTTTGTCATATGAGGAAATGGCAGGTATCGACTCCAGCATTGTTGAACACAAGATTAAAATGTATCCTAATGTCAAGCCGGTAAGACAACGCCTTCGTCTTGTTCACCCTAATAAAGTTGGTGCCATTAAAGCAGGGGTTATAAAACTTTTGCGTGCTAGATTCATTTACCATGTTCCGCTTAACGATTGGGTTTCTAATATTGTTCATGTCATGAATAAACAAGGTACAATTAGAGTGTGTGTTGATTATTGGGATGCTAATCATGCTTGTCCGAAAGACAACAATACCACTCCCTTTATAGACCAAATTATTAATGAATGTGCCGGATGTGAAATATTTTCTTTCATGGATGGATTTTTCGGTTACATTCAGATCAATATTCGCCTAGAGGACCAATATAAAATCGTTTTTATTTTTCCCTGGGGCATATTCGCTTATCGAAAGCTCCCTTTTTGTTTAAATAGCGTTGGGGCAACATTCTAGAGGGAAATGAATTATGCTTTCCATGACATCAAGCACATAGTTCAACTGTATCTTGATGACTTACCTGCACATTCACGGAAACAAGCTGACCACCCGCTACATTTGAAAGCGATATTTGTATGATGTCGTCATTATAAAATACACCTCAATCCGCACAAATGAGTGTTTGGTGTTGGTTATGGTATTTTTCTTATATTCGTCGTGTCGAAAGACAAAATTCGGCTTGATCCATTGAAGGTCCAGGCCATTCTTTATTTTCTTGCTCCTTCCAATCTGCTTCAGTTACAGAGACTCCAAGGGAAGGCTAACTTTCTAAGGAGGTTCATTCCCAACTATGCCAAAATGGCTAAAGGATTTACTCAACTCTTGAAAAAGGGGATTCCCTTCCATTGGGATGAGTTTTCACAAGCTTCCTTTGGTGTTCTTAAAGATACCTTGATCCGAGCATCATTAATCTATCCCCCAAATTATCAGAGTGATTATTTCTTGTATCTCGCCACTGCAGATACAACCATTGCTATGGTTTTAGTCCAAGGAGAAGATGGGATTGAACATCTGATCTATTATTTGAGTCGTAATACGAAAGTTAAATGTGTATATGTTGAGAAGCTCACTTTGGTAGTCATTCAAGATGTACAAAGATTTCACCATTATATCATGCTATGAAAGACCATTGTCATTTCAAATTGGAACCCTCTGACATACATTCTGTCACGTCAATTGTTGGGGGGGGCGAATATTCAAAATGGATCCTCATTTTGCAGGAATTTGATTTGGAAGTCATCAAATCCAAGTCAAAGAAGTCTTTGGTATTTTTTGAGCTTATCTGCGACCTTCTCTCGAGTAGCACTGAGACGACTATGAAACCATCGATTTCAGATGAGTCTGTGTTTCTAATTGAGTCATCTGACCCATGGTAAGGATATTTCATCATCTATCTCTAGACCCATACTTTTCGCCCCAATACCTCTCGCTCGCAAGAACAACGTATTCGACAGCAAGCCAAAGATTATAAGATCGTCAGCGATACACTTTATCGTCGTGGTGTCAATATGATTTTACGTAGGCGCCTCACTCATGAGGAGGCTGAGAAAGTTTTAAATGATTGCCATGTTGGTGTCTGTGGTGGACATTTTTCTAGTTATGCTACCGCACATAAGATTATTTGCGCTTGTTACTTCTGGCCTACCATATTTCGCGACTGCATTATCATGGTTAGAAGTTGTCATGCTTGCCAGATATTTTATCGTAAAACCCACTTTTCGCTAGCACTAATGCATCATGTCATCGTTGTTTAACCATTTGCAAAATGGGGCATTGACTTCATGACATGTAAACCCTTCTCGGCTGGGGGGCATGGGTATATTATTGTCGCCGTCAATTATTTTACCAAGTGGGCTGAGGCGATGCCTACATTTAACGACACAAGACAAACAACTGCATTGTTCTTTTTTAACCACGTGGTTACACAGTTTGGTGTGACGCAAGCCATAGTCAAAGATCATGGAAAACATTTTCGCAATCACATGATGGATGAGTTGACTTCAAAGTTAGGACTGTCTCATGATATTTCTACCCCTTATTATCCGCAAGCTAATGGACAAGTTGAAGCTATCAACAATATTCTTAAGCGTATGCTTCAACACATGATTGGGGTTCATAAACGAAACTATAATTTTATCATGTACTCAGATTTGTGTGCATATCGAACCTCGGTGAAAAACGAAACCGGATTTACTCCCTTTCAGCTGGTTTACAGTCTGGAAGCTATCTTACCGATACAATGTGAAATACCATCGTTGAAACTCACGATTGACCTGCTACCTGACACTTTTGAAAAAGAGGCATGTCTTTTAGATCTCATCCATCTAGATGAATTGCGTCGTGAAGCCGCATTGGCCAACGAAGCACATAAGAGACGAATCAAGGCATAACATGACCACAATGTCAAACCTCGCACCTTCTCAGAAGGAGACCTAGTCTTTCTTTATGCTCGGGAAGTGATAAGATAGGAACAGAGAAGTTTTAACCATTATGGCACGGGCCATAAATTGTCAAGCGCATTCTGGCAAGGGTGCCTACGAGTTGGTAGATTATGATGGGATTCCATTGTCACAGCCTCGAAATGGGTTGTATCTTAAACATTACTATGCTTGATTTTGTGTAGTAAACATTGTATTATATGGTTTGATTATGTGTGTGTAGCAACGTGTCTATTAGAGTTTTTCATGTGGTTAGTAATTCGTTTTGCATTTTTTGCAGATTTCAGAATATTCAGAACCATTTTTTGGATATGACGATGGTGCTAGTCTTAGTACTCAGAATCAATCCTCTGCAGCATCTGCCATCTTCGCTCCAACTGGTGAGTTATTGAGTTTCCAAGGGATTTGTATTGGTCGATCGACCAATAATATCGTTGAGTATAGCGGGTTGATCGAACTCCTCTCTGATGCCATTTCACTTGGCATTCGCTTCATCATCATCAAACTGAACTCACAACTTGTCGTACTATAGCTTTATAGTGTTTATACTGTCTGAAATCCTGAAATTCATCGCATGTTTCTTAGAGTTCGTCTTTTGGAAAGACCTTTTGATTACATCCAATATCAACACATTTCCAGAAAACTTAACACTTTAGTAAATTCTTTGGAGAATTATGTGTTAAATAGACATTTTAAACATATGTAAGGATATATTTTCAATTCACATCACATAATTGAATAGGATTGCACATAATCATAGAAAACACTGTAAGTAAAATAGATTTATATCGATTTTTTTTTTTACAAAAATTGTGTCCAAGACACGTTGGTCATCTAACCTCAAAATGTATACAGATATAGCATAATATAAGTAGACCTAGTGATGCTTATGATAGCAGGTCACTGCTTGGGCTATCATGCGCAATAGCCTCATCCAACAACAAGGAACACCAATGGTATGGCGTTGTAGCTTCATAGGTAACTCTCGGTCCGGAAATTTGGTATCCCAAGAGTCAATCCCTCTACATGCTGTTGTAACTCAACAAGAGTCTCAGCTAGATCCAAATCCCGGAGGACTACTCTCCCAATAATCATCTCTATTGGTTCTCCTGCCTTTTGTGCACAAACCAACGGTCAAACAATACCTACATCTGCCTACATAAAACATCTTTAGTTTAGTCTTGGAAACATCGAAAAACACAAAAATATGTAAAAAGACCCATAAATAAAAAATATGGTCAAACATTTTACCTATAGCACCCCATTGAGCCTCGATTGGTAAAATCAAATCTGGATCTCCATGTAAATCTATCCCTGCATATGGATGCTCCTCTATGAATATATTCTGTCTTTGGAGCCAACTAAATAATGTAGTGGAAAACAAGATCGATGACTGATACGCATTTCTAGCCATCAGCTCGACCCACCGCTGCATATGTGGTTCTCTAGGACCAGCTAATCCCAGTGTCACATGTTGTGGCTACATCAATGGAACTCACTCCAAAACAAAAGTGATCAAGATCGATGACTGATACACATTTCTAGCCATCGGCTCGACCCACCGCTGCATCCGTGGTTCTCTAGGACCAACTAATCCCAGTGTCACATGTTGTGGCTGCATCAATGGAACTCACTCCAAAACAAAAGTGATCAAGATCGACCCATAGCTGAAATTCTTCATCTTTCCACTTTTTACTTTGGTCATCCATTCTTTCATCCGAAGGAGTACTGCTTCGGCCTGGTTGAACATGGTTGGCTCAAGACACTCAAGCGCATACTGCATGTATGATTTGTTTGCGACATGAAGTGTCACGTTGCCACCTAGTTTTGTGATAGTAAATAGGAGCATTCATAAAGGCATATCACGTACATCTTTGATATTTATCTTTCCATCTTTGCTAGGCTCAGCTCCTGTTCGAAAAAACTGTCAAATATAGTCCTTCACTGTTTCACCTCCATGGATGGAGCCTGCAAGGGAAATGGGGGCAGCACGTCTCGACAAACCTATCAGAAATTAAATGTCATCAACCAATATTGGGAGCACTTTGTCCCCAATGTGAAATGCCTGTAGTGCCGAGTCCCATGAACGAATCAAGAATGGCAATAGTTCCATGTGTTGCCTCATCCCTAAAAATCTAAAGTACTTGAGAAACCCATAGTCTCTGACGACTCTCATAGTGCCAGGATCATTTAGGTTAACCATCTCTTGTTCTTCATGTTCTCTTTCTCGCCATGTAATCGACATTGTGATCCAATCAAACTCTGAAATCAAACCATAGGCTTAGTTACGATCCATTCCATGCAAAAAAATGGAGAAATTTTGGGCATAAAACAAGATGCAAGTTTCTAAAACGCGCCCAACGCACTCCTGAGTTGAAGGCAGAGCGTTTAAGAGGAACTGCACTTCTTTCCAGCCTCTCTGAAATGCACTTTTCGACATCCAAGTCTGTGTTGGTCCTAGGGCGTTGTATATTTACCCTAGGAGGACCAAAACCCTAAAAAAATGCATGAAAATGAACAAGAATGAAACCAATAAAAAGAGGAAGGTGAGATCTCCTATCTGGTCTGGACGACACGAGAAATGATCCACATAATTTTTCACAATAAGAAGTTGAAGTTCCAGGGTAAAATTGGCTCAAAGCACTGAAATCTGAATGGTAAATTTGAAATGGTTAAAATGACTTGGTAATTTCTTATTTTAATGGTCTTTTTATTAATTTATGCATATTTAATGAATCGACTATGGTTTTTACCCATTTTTACTATTTAAACTGGTATTATTAATCCATTTGACGATTCTTTGATCAAGTTTACAACTAAATATAGTGAGTTTGTCGTGCATGATCTTGAAATGAAATTTTGACCACAAAGCATAGTTTCATCTCTTTTTCGAGCTTTGTTAAACACAAAAAGGACCCCCCTAGAGTTCTCTTTCAACTATTTTCAGACTCCTAAAACATGGAAATATTGTCGAGCACTTGTCCTTTCGAGCTCATAAAAGGAATTGAAATGACATCTACTTAGTATAAGTTTAACCCTTTTTTGGACTAGGATAGATTATGTTCACGAAAAAGGAAAACCCTAGTCGAACATGGCTAGGAGGTTCTCTCAAGTATTATTTTACGCTTTTTCAGATCTAAGGGACTATTATACAAAAAATAACTTGTGGAGTTTTCTTTTCGTCCCTTTTTCAAGCTCTCTAAACATGAAAAAGGACTGAGTTTTCACTGTCATTAGACTCATTAAAACATCAAATAGCGACGGACTTGTCCATTATGACAAGATCAAGTTTCACCTTCGCTAGACTCATTAAAACATCAAATAGCGATGGATTCACTCGAAGTGTGGAATTATACATCAAGCATATGTTATCCTCCTCAAGCTTGTTAAAAACTAAAGAGGTACTGGTCAGAAATGACTTGGGAAAATTGGAAAGGGATAAAACACTTTATGGTAGCGAGTTGTTGTTGAACATGAAACTTATTCACTCCATCTTCGTGACTTTTGGGTTGGGCAATCTACTTGATGGTCTATCACATCATCCATCACTTCGGTTTTGGGTCAATGCTGCCAACTCATTTAGTGTCACCGATATGTTCAAGAGAAGTCACTCAGTTATTCTGCATCCTTTACAATATTCATAAACCTTCATTTCATGACCGTCGTCCCTGACATTGCTTCATCAGTTACATTCTGTCTCTAAAATAATTACTCATGTTTCATGTCGTTGATGGAGGAAACATCAAGGCCCTCCTGCAACGAGTCGCTTCTTGTTGACATCAGCTCATCATCCAGGAAGTTGAATTATAAACAACCTTTCAGTACCTTGGAGCTTGCTTACATCAACGACAGGTTTCTCGCTTCCGACGACAGGTTAATATCACAGGCCTTTTAACGAAATACTTTGTATGGTGTTCGAAATAAAATCATCTATTCACACCATGCAAAATGTATTGCAGTACCTTGAGAGCCATTATCATCAACAATGGTTTCTCTCGCATCTATTAATGGCTTACATCATTGGCTGGTAATCATACGACGTCTTCCCATGTTCGATTTCAGATCACACATTCGCATGGTTAGACTCGTACTTAAGCGATCGAGTGAACGAGATAGAAGACACTGGATCTAGTTTCATCCATCTGGGCTGCGATTTCGAGAGTGGTACCAAATCATCCGTACGATGGTCATTAAACATATAGTCATCCTATCATGGGTATATAACTATAGACGAATTTCTGAAGTTATGATAGTTTATGTGCTGAGTATGGGTATGCCTCCCTCAACAATTCATGTGAAAGATGAAAAGATAACATGATGTAATGTATTGTAATTGATGCATGTCACCATCCGCTTCAGATCCTACTCATCACATCCTAAAGCAAATAAATCAATGTTATCACTTTTGACTTCATGCTTAAGCGAGCAACTATTACGGGTCAATTTGGGAATCATCCCAAAACACATATCAGTATCCATTAGGGTCTATCATACTCTAAATTAGTTGTTACACGCCCTAAACAAGTCATTCCATTGATGGTTTTCCTTCATGAAAGTTTCACTGCTTATATGCTAGTTGAAGTGCCCCATGAGCCATCAACGCACCACTAGACTACAATAACTGCTTTTTAGAGCATTTACTCCCATGCAAGGCTGTGTTGCAGAGGATCTAGGCCCATTTTAGAGTGCGTTGGTCGACTAGGAGTGAATTTTTCATTGGATTCTGGGAATCTTCCCAACCTTTAGTGGCTTCTAGAAGTTGTTCCAGCTTTCACCTCATCTGATAGCTTCGAATATGGACACAATGGAGCCATTAAAACTCTTATCCTCCTATTCCCATGAACAAGGAAACCTCTTCACCCATTTTTGGAAAATCCATTCAATGTTTCATTAATGTAAAATTACCTTCATCTACTTATAAATAGAGCATTGATCATAGTGTACAAGAGAGCAAGAATTTGTATTAAGTAGAGTTATGCTGGTGAGATCACAGCTCTTGGAGGTATTGTGCATGTAATGTTATGTTGCTGGAGTGATGATGCTGGTGTCATCAGGATGGGACTAAATTTGGAGTGAGTGACATCAAATTGATCAACTGGTTGTACCTTCTCCTTCTACTTCATAATAAAGACATTTGTTCCATTCCAAATGTATGTGTCAATGATGTTATATGTGTATTTACAAATGAAATTGACTCAATTTGTTTAACATGAATAGATCATTTGCATTTATGTCATTTTTTGTCTTATGTTTTCATTTCATGTACCGATCAAGCGAGTTCAGTTCGATTGACAGCGACGGAAGCGACGAAGGGAGGTGAGGAAAAGCAAACAAATTACAAGTAGGTTTTCTTCCCTTATCTAATAATTTTAAGGAAAAGGTTAACTATTTGTCTTTCTGTTGTTCAAAGTGCTACTAGCACACTTAGGGAAATCATAATTATCTGTAAATTTTATTTTCGTAAAACAATATGCGACTTTAATTAATCCAACTAGCGTATGCACTCTGCTTTCTTTAAGGAAACTTGCGTATGCCTAATGAACTTATTATTCAGATAAATATTCAGAAACTTTACTTAGCACAATGCATCATTTATTCATCAAACATTTAGTAGGTAGTAAATATGTGCAGTAAGAACAGAATAAATCATCACACATAAGCAACACACATAAACACTAAGATTTAAGGTGGAAACCCAAGTTGGGAGAAAACCACCACTACTGTCGTCTTGGTTTTCAATATTTATTACAAATAAAACTGCTTACAATCTTGTATTGGCACAAAATCATACCAGCATGCAGGCACCCACTTGCAGAAGGTTGCTACCTTCTCTCATTCACCAGCTACTACTGGAAGGGAGCTACAACCCCTTGATCTCATTTACTAGCAACCACTAAAAGGGAGCTACAACCCCCTACTCTCATTTACCAACCACTACTGGAAGGGAGCTACAACCCCTTGATCTCGTTTACCAGAAACCACTAGAAGGGAGATATGACCCCCTAATTGAAGGCTCCAACCCTCAGCACCACCGCAGACCACATTTCATAAATTTTCACACTGGATCCACTGGCTTTAATTCAACACAATTTGTAGGCATCTTTTCATCATATTTTCAGACTGGACCCACTATACTCATTTAAGCCCAAAACCATACATCAAAATGAACCATATAACTGTACCAAAACATTCGCTGAATCATCAATCAACCAACCAATCACTGATATTCAATCACAATTAACTAGCAGCATAAACAATACTCAAACAAACCAGATCTATATGAAGACATCATTGACAGAGAACATAAACACAACAAAAATGATGAGACATTACCTTCAGCATTATTGAGCAAAACCCTAGCTTGCATACGCACCTCCCATAAGACAAATCCGTGATTGTACGTGCTTCTTCCGAAACCAAATTGCGTACAGATTTACTAAAAATATACGTGCCTCTACAGAACTGAACACGCGTGTATATGTGCCTTCCTTGAGTCGAAACCACATATATATTTGTAAATAATTCAAGACTACGCAACACTTCAATACTACAAAATTATTCAGATCATACCCTTCACTATAGCAAACATGCGCCAGAAAACATCTCACAAACAAATCATGCAAATACATAGTCATTTCAGGTCTATAGATCCTGGTCCATCATTGTATTCATGGGTGCATCATTATTTCAAATCTATCAATAAAATATAGTCCATTCCATGCAGATATACTTCAGAGTGAAGTATTCATTCAATACCCATACACTTGCACTCTTAGCACTGTGATCTTTACCTCCTTATATAGTTTGAGCCTTAGCCAATACCATGAGCTAAAACCATACAAGTGTTAATGGTATTCTTGGAAGGGATCAAATAATTATTACTACGCTCAATATTTTGGGCTAATACCATGGTAAAGACCCCTCGTATTATAGAATTAGTGCGCTAGCTCATACACGACTTTGCTTCTTCGTACCTGCGTGTATATGCGACTTTGCCTTTACCAACTCGCATATAGTTCCTCAAATATGTAATTTATCCATCTTCTGCAAAACCTTTGTCATCACTTTGTCACCTTTGAGCTTATCCAAAAACCGTATACTTGGTCTTTTACATGTGGGTTTCCATCAAGGACAACACATGCAATCATAATGCCAACAATCTCCTCCTTTGGACTTGATGGCAACCATGTTGGTGTTTGACTACTACAACCTATAGATACCTGATAGACACATCAACATGAGCATTATTCAAACACCAAATTACTCTCCCCTTTGACATCAAGGGCAAAGGGTGACTAATGCTGAAATAAGGTTTATTTTTCCTTGTAGATACAAGAGTTCTGTAGATCTGCTCTGCAATATACTGACCATGCTCCCCCTGAACACATGTTGAATCTTCAAACATATTTTCAATGAAATACATGACTCTATGACCTTTTATATCATGAAAGACTCATGCTTACATCAATAACCCAACCAAGTGGGATTACATATTTGACTCAATCACCCAACTGAGTGGGTTTACATATTTGAAAAAGTCCATACATGACTAAATATGACAATATTTACATCATAGTTCTCAACATGACCCTTACATCATATTACAGATATGAATTTTATAACCAAGACCAAAGGACCTCAATAGAGAGAGATCATCGAATATAATTCAATAACCAACATAATGCCAACAATGCATTATACCCCGCAAGGCTAATGCTCCCCCTAAACCTGTGCTACTTGTTCACTATCAAGTATGACCATAACAACTCATTCATAAAGCATCTTCATAAATCAGATAATCATAACTTAATATCATATCAATAGATTGTAACCATCAACATCAGACAAGAAAATTAAATCATAACTGTCAGCAGCATATCGGAATCTGTTCTGGAGTTGTCTCACTATTTTTCTATTATTGAAAAACATATGCAACTGTCTCCAAAGGAAATCACGTATATATGCAGCTTTAGTTCATAAAACCTGCGTACCGAAAATGCAATACTGAAAATTTCACATCTCCATCTCCCCCTAAACTTGTACATCCTGTACCTATCTTCTATCATCACATCAAATGCACTGTCAGAAATATAAACAACCAGAATTACCAAACTAACCATGGGAATCACCATATATTTCTCCCCCCCTGTGATGATACATTACCGATTCCAATAATGTATCTCACATCACTCCTGCAGTCATTTTGAGAAGCAAAATTTTAGAAATAGATGACTGCAGCAGGGTCAATATTCCCTACTTTTTATCGGTGTTTCTTCTTTTTCTAGCTTTGCTTGAAATTTCTTATTATGTGCTAGAACTTATCCAAACTCTCAGTTCTGTTAAACATACTTAACATGCAATAAGTGGCCTTATGCCCAAATGAGTTACAATAGAAACAACATCCATGAAACCATCCTTTCTTCCTTGATCTATGCAATTCTTCAATAAATAGATTCTTCTCTTTTAGGGTATCATCATCATTCATGGTACATGCCATGAGCACTTGTAAATATTGATCAAACTCTCCCTATTATCCATTTGAAAACCCATCAATATCCTCATTTGTACAAAATATTCTTCTATTTTCAAACCGTTTCCCTTTTTCTTGATTTTCTTTATAAGGACACTTAGCAGCATAATGACCAACTCTACCACAAGAAAAACACTTGAAGGGAAGCTTACCTCTAAACCTTCCAGTACCTGGTTGAAGTCTCCTCACCAAATTTGCCTCTTCTTCTTCTTATATATAAGTTGATTCCTTAGTACTTCCTTTTCTTTTCCCTTTGCACGGGCCTTAAATGCAGCTTCTCTGACCTGTGAGGGACCTCCTTTTCTCATTTCAAAAGCAGTCGGGATACCATGAAGTTGAACAATAGTAAGAGTCTGCAGATCCTTCTTTTCTTCAATGGCAGACACTTTTGAATCGAATTTTGGAGTTAGAAATCTCAAGATTTTCTCTACTAAAGTTGAATCTTTTATATCTCCATTTTTCTCATAGAATTCACAATCTCATCTATTCTTAGAAACAAACTTGCAATAGTCTCATCATCATGCATTATGAGATTTTCATATTGAATTCTAAGTGTTTGAAGTTTGGCACTTTTTACCTTTGCATCACCTTCATAGCTCTGAATGATCTAATCCCATATTTCCTTTGTCGAATTTAGTTGCATGACTTTAACAAACTCTCATTTTGACAAGCTTCCCAATAAAGCATTGAAAACTTTTGCATTGGTTTCGTATCTCTTTTTTTTGTTTAATTTGTAGGAACGGTTGTTGGATACTCATAACCTCCTTCCACGATTCCCCATAAATTTTCTCCAATACTTTGCAGATAAGCTCTTATTCGTATCTTCCAAAAAAATAGATTACTTCCATTGAACAGTGGTGGCCTAATAGAAAATACTCCTTCATGACTTCCCATTCCGACAGATATCCTTTAAGCGATCAAGCTTCTTCTAAAGGACCTTCTCTGATTCCATTTGTTGGGAAAAATGCCGAGGGGGGGAGGGGGGTGAATTAGTATTTAAAACTCACAGAAAATTTTCTTTTCTTTAATGGTTTCTATATGCGACTTTAATTAATCCAACTAGCGTATGCATGCGATTTTCTTTAAGGAAACTTGTGTATACCCACTGAAATTATTATTCGGATAAATCTTCATAAACTTCACTTAGCCCAATGCATCATTTATTCATCAGAAATTTAGTAAGCAATAAATATGTGCAGTAATAACATAATAAATCATCACACATAAGCAACGCACATAAACACCAAGATTTAAGGTGGAAACCCAAGTCGGAAGAAAACCATTGTTAACGTCTCTGTCTTCAATATTTATTATAAAGAAAACTGCTTACAATCTTGTACTAGCACAAACTCATACCAGCACGCAAGCACCCACCTGTAGAAGGTTGCTACCTTCTCTCGTTCTCTAGCTGCTATTGGAAGGGAGCTACAACCCCCTGATCTTGTTCACCATCAACCACTGGAAGGGAGCTACAACCCCCTGATCTCGTTTACCAACCACTACTGGAAGGGAGCTACAACCCCCTGATCTTATTTACCAACAACCATTGGAAGGGAGCTACGAACCCCTGATTGAAGGCTCCAACCCTCAACACCACTGCAGACCACGTTTCATAAATTTTCACACTGGATCCACCGGATTCAATTCAACACAACTTGTAGGCCTCTTTTCATTAGATTTTTCAGACTCGACCCATTACACTCATTTAAGCCTAAAACCATACATCAAACTGAACTATATAATTGTAACAAAACATTCGTTGAATCATCAATCAACCAACCAATCACTGATCTTCAATCACAATCAACTAGCAGCATACTCAATACTCAAACAACCCAGATCCATATGAAGACATCATTGGCAGACAACAAAAATGATCAGACATTTCTTTCAGCATTCTTCAACAAAACCCTAGCTTGGATATGCACCTTACATAAGACAAATCCGCGATTGTACGTGCTTCTTCTCAATCCAAACTGCGCATATATTTACTGAAAATATACTTGCCTCTGCAGAACCAAACCCGTGTGTATATGCGCCTTCCTTAAGTCGAAATCGCGTATAGATTTGTAAATAATTTAGGACTGCGCAACACTTCAGTACTACAAACTTATTCAGATCACAACCTTCACTTCAACAAACATGCGCCATAAAACATCTCACAAACATATCATGCAAATGTAGTCATTTCAGGTCTAGAGATCTTGATCCATCGTTGTATTCATTGGTGAATCGTTATTTTAGATCTACCAATAAAATATAGTCCATTCCATGAAAATATACTTTAGAGTGAAGTATTCATTCAATACCCATGCACATGCACTCTTAGCACTGTGGTCTTCACCTCCTTATATAGTTTGAGCCTTAGCTAATACCACGAGCCAAAACCACACAAGTGTTAATGGCATTCTTGGATGGGATCAAATAATCCTTACTGCGCTCAATACTATGGGCTAATACCATGGTAAAGACCCCTGGTATCTAGCTCATATGCGACTTTGCTTCTTCATACCCATGTGTATACGCGACTTTGCCTTTGCCAACTCACATATAGTTCCTCAAATATGTAGTTATCCATCTTCTGCAAAACCTTTGTCATCACTTTGTCACATATGATCTTATCCATAAGCATATACTTGGTCTTTTACAAGTGGGTTGCCATCAAGGACAACACATATAATCATAATGCCAACAGTGTTTCATGTGTTTGACGAAATTTCTGTTATGTTCTAGGAAGTCTAGGCCAATTTCTACATTCAAATTTGCATGTATAGAATTGTTTTCATGTCATTATTGATTATGAGAAGTTACTAGAAGTTTTGGGAAGTAATCTGGAGCCTGAATTAGAATCTAGGCATAAATTTTTTGGTCGCATGCTCCTAATTGGAAAAAATGGGTTACAACTGCATGGATGTAGGCTTGTGCATGCGGTTGGAAGCTTCCAACCGCATGGAGGCCTTGTTGTGGGTGAGATTGAGGGCCCAGGGCGGAGAAGGAAGGGTAAAACTTAGGATTTGGCCACCTGGGATGGTTTCTCGGCCTTAGAGTGTCATGTAGCCCCTATAGGATGTTGCTAGATGTTAATTTCTCGTCAGTAGTCAGCCCAACTTCCTTAATTGGATCTAGGAGCTTGGGTTAGGTCATAATAGCCCTTCCTTGCATGTTTAACCTGACATGCAAGTGAAATTTGGTAAATGTGGGAGGGGTGGTTACATTAACCAGGTTCCTTGACCGTTTCCTAGCCCCTAATATGCATTGCAGTTATGCTCCTATGCTCCACCTGGAAAATTGCAATCAAAATTGGATAAATAATGCATTAAATGGAAGGTGGAAAATCACTGTCTCGTGCTTGGGTAAGATGTTCATTTAAATGAAATTTCTCCGATGTAGAATACAACCATTGTTTTAAGATTCGCAAATAAAATAATATCCATGGTGGTTCTAATATCTTAGACAACAGACAACTTTGTCAAGACTATGAACTACTCTCTTCGATGTTTGATTTTATTAAAGGGTTTTGATGGGGTGGTTAGAAAACTCCGAGGAAGATGCACATAAACTCCTTCAAATAAGCTAGCATTGGGTTTTGGAATTCATGTTCACTAAGAAATGGTCTCTACATTTCGATTATCAGTCAAAGAAGTTGGATATCCTTTCGATAAAGGTTCACCTTCTAGGCCTCCCTCTCATATTATTGTTTGAGGAAGTTTTCAAGGAAATTGGGAACATACTTGATTTTTTTTACGAGGTGTATCTTGCTTTCAAATAGAATGGGTACATGGATATGGCTGGGTTACTAGTTGGCCTAAATATCTCCTCGAGCCTTTCCAATGTAATTACAATTAGAACATGCCAAGTCTCGCATCTTCAAGCTCTAAACTATGAGGCACCCTGTTTAAATGTATACATTTCCATGCATATGATTACCTTGGAAAGGATTGCATCTCGAAGAATAAAAAACAAAAGTAGGTTCATGAAACTCAGATTGTGAAGATTCCCCTTGTTGTTTTAGGTGAGAATGCAAAGAATGTTAAAAAATCCCCTCCTCTTTCAGTGGAACCAACGCAAAAAGTGGCAAGTCTCTTGGGTTAGGATCAAGATTAAACTCGCAAAGACCGTCTGCTCCACCTTTGGCTCTGGACTCCATTATCACATATTTGGAGGGCCCTCCCCCTTAGTTGTGGAATTCCTTCCATCACTCTCACATTTAGTTTTTTTGTTTCTCCTTATTTTTCTTTTCTACCTATGGTTCCCCCTCCCCATTTCTATCACTCGATGACCCTGTAGCCTCCCTTTAGGGCCACACCCTTCCCATCTCCTTACCTCTTTTTCCTGTCAACACCCCCTTCATATCCTTTCCCCTTCATTCCCTTTCTTTCCAAACAAAATTGTGTTTAAATTTCTCTATCATGACTCCCTCTCCCCCTCCCTATAATTTTATGTACTGCCCTTGGCCTCTTGCTCCCCCTCCCCTAAAGCCTCTTTATATTGTTATCCTTGAGGAAGGAGGAGGTTTAGTCTCTTTCTAGCACAATGACAACAAAATATCTCTCTAGGGTTGCAAATCCTTTCTCTCATTAGCCCAAAAAATAGTAAATTTGGAATTCAATTCTAATAAAAAAACCCATAATTAGGGTCGTCATCTGTCATAGCATATGCCTCCTTGTTGGTTTTCGAATGAGTAATCTACTTGAATTGTAGAGCACTAGAAAACCTATTTAAAAAATTGCCATAAAAAGGCTTGTTATAGGTCTACTCTCTAAATATCATCTTCCTCTAGGAAACTATGTTGGATAGTGAAAGGCTATATTGTAGTTATGTAGTGTCCTCCCAACCCAACGATTCATGGCCCTTGACACTTTCAAAATATCTAGAGAAATCCTAGTAGGATGGAAGGAATTATATTTCCAATGCTGATCTAGCTAGTCCATATGCTCTAGGCTGGCTATGGAATCAAGCTCTCCCATTCTCCCTTTTCTCATTCAACTCTTAACTCATGTGTGACCTATTCATATAGGAGTGTTTTTTGGCATTCTACTCTTTAGAATTTGATTTTTGTTGTAGGAAATTAATAGTTGGGGGGGACCTAAATTTTTCTCTAAGTGAGTCTAAGATTTCGAGCCTTGTTTCTCTCCTTTTCCCCCTATCAGACTCTATGATTGATCAATTGAAGAAAGAGGGAATTTCTGATATTCTTCCTCCAAATCTAGTTCCTACCTAGAACAATAATAGAACTAGATAATTTCGTATTGCAAAATTACTAGATAGGTTTATGATCTTAGGTGACCTTCTGGATCTAGGTCACTGACTTCGTCAATGTGTCTCAGTTGGAGGGTACTTAAATCATCAACCTATTATCTTGGATTTGGATCTTGCATATAAACCCCAAGGCCCTTCAAGCTTAATCCCCATTGGGTCGAGGACCCTTCTCTCTTGGATGTGATAAAAAAAGGCTTGGAGCCCCTATAGTCCCAACTTGAGGGAGTACCCCCCTATTGCGTTCCATCAAAACTTAAAGATTGCAAAAAAAACCATCACCTATTGAGGGAATAAAAGGAAATAATATGACCACAAAGCTCTTTCTAACATGGAAAACACTCTTCTTTCCTTCTGCAAAATTAAGTACCCAACCTCCCTCTATGAAGAAAGCAAGTAGTCGGTAAAAAATCCTAGAGAAAAAAAGGAAAATCATATTTCTAGATAGAGAGAAAAAATGGAGAATGAAAAGTAAAGCCATTTGGCTACAGGGGTGAAGATGATAACACAAAGTACTTCTACAGAATTGCCAACCACAAAAAATAAATCAATACTATCAAGGCTATTGATGAGAATGATGGAACTAAGACTAACACATTTGAAGGCATTTCAATTGAGGGATGCAATTATTTTAAGGGAATTTTGCAACAAGACTTCAAAACAACCATTGATAATATATTAAGGATAGCTAACCTCTTCCCCAATTTTATTGATCAAGATTGAAATGATGCTTCGATGGACAAAGTTACAAAGCCTAAATTAGAAAGGGTTCTTCACTATTTCCAAAAAGAGAAAGTTTGCGAGCCAACTGTTCTTCCCAATGAATCTTATCAAGAATGTTTTGATTTCCTTCGTGAATATCTTCTCAGAGTTGTAAATTTATCTACAACTGAGGGGAAGATGTTGGCATCCTTTAATTATACCTTCATAGCCCTCATTCCTAATTCTCATAACTTAACCTCTTTTGACCTCTTTATGCCGATCTCCCTTTCTAATTCCATTTAAAAGATTACAGTAAATATTATTACCACTTTCCTTACACCCATTAAATTCGATCGTATCTCTCTTGACCAATTCGAGTTCCTAGAATTTCACCAAATCCATGAAGTAATCGGATTGGCCCAAGAGGGGTTCCACAATATCCACACTAAGTGTCTTTAGGAAGTCATATAGAAGGTGGAATTATCAAGAACATTTGATTAGGTCAATTAGCTTTATATTAAACTCTTGATGCTTCATTTGGGGTTCTACTACCCTTCGTTTATTAGGTTCTTAGTTGCATCAACTCATCCTCGTTTTCCCTGTTGATCAATGGAGTTTCCTCCCCTTTCTTTAACTCAGAAAAATGGCTCAAACAAGGATGTCCTTTGTCCTCTCTCCTCTTCCTCCTTGTGGTTGAAGGTCTTCGTTGTCTTCTCTCAGATGCAAAACAAATGAATCTTTTCAAGGGTGTCTCTATCTGTCAACAATGTTCCATATCTCATATCTTATTTATGGATGACATTCTAATCTTCTTGGATGGGCACTTAGACCACATACACTCCTCAAAAGGACATTCTTGAAAATTTTACTGCAACCTTTGCAATGGTTATAAATCATAGTGATTTTTCATTATATGAAAATGGTCTATCAGAGGCTAAAGTTTCAAGCTTGGGGAACATCCTTTCTACACATCCTCACCAAATGGAAGGAGATCTAAAGTATTTGGTTTTTTTCCTTAAGCAGAATAATTAATCAAAATCCTAACGATTTTGGCTCTTGGTAAATATTGAAAAGAGAATAAGGGGTTAGTGTAACATATGCCTCTCTTGTGACTTGTTTTATGCAAATTAGTGACTGGGGCCATTCTAGTCTACTTGGCTTCCATTTCATGGATTCCCAAGGGAATTCTTCATAAAATTAAACAACTCTCCCTAAGATTTATGTGGGAAGGAAAGTGTTAGAAGCATCATTTTGCTCTCACAACATGAGATTCGATAGCCACTCCTAAAGTATTAGGAGGACGAGATTCAAAATTTTGCATTGGTTCTCTAATGCACTTGTAACAAAAGGTGTATGACATCTCATCCATGGATCAATTCTCTAAAAAATTCCTCCAAAAGTGGCTCTGTCATTTGGAAAGCAATTATTCAAGCATTTCCTATTATTGGAAAGGGTATCAGATGGAAAGTGGAGAGAGGCACAAGCATCCTCATTAGCAAGGATCCATGGGTTGGGAGCCTCCAGAAGCATATCCTCTCAGAATCCCTGGTGCAATTTTTAAACGAGGACAATATCCTCACCTTAAACCAAATCTTTGTAGTCGCACCCAAATCTAGTTTACAATATTGGTTATCGTTCGAATATTTAAACTTAGGTGTAGACATTGCGCTTGTTTTAGAGTGGAAAGAATACATCATAACATTGAGACAATCCCATGTTACACTCACAAATAATGAGGACACACTTATATGGGCTAATAATCCTCATGGTTCATACTCCCCAGAGTGTGGATATCTTAACTTGAATCAACAATAAGGCCCTCTAGAGTGACCACAGTGGGGGGGAATCTTCAAAAGCTCATCTTCCCTACAAAAGACAAACTTTTTATGTGTCTTATTTTCCAAAACAAAGCTCCAACTCGGGATATCCTCCATAAAAGATCCTTTTCAGGACTAGGCAGTTGTTTCCTATCTCTCAACACATGAAACAATATCCCATCTATTCATATCCTTCCCTTTTACTTATATCGTATAAAAAATAAATAAAGAATCTAGAAGGTCCCTCATATGTTTGGCAATGATTGAATATTGAAGACTATCTTAAAAAATAGTAATCCATAAGATGAAATTCCCTTAATAAGGTTCTCCCCAAGGTGTTGGATTGGGGTACATTCTCGATAGGAATCAAGCAATATCTGAAAACCAGAGTCCCTCCTTCCTAAAAATAGCTTTACACAACTTGGCTCTACAAATTTCCTTGACTCTAAACAAAATATAATCTTTTTTGAGTTATCTTTGAACATTGAGATTAAATAGGATTTTCCCTTGGGATTTATTTAATGGTGTCGCTTAATCTAATCCTTCCCCGAGTGGCCCAAGGGGCATCATCTACGTGGAAAATTCACACTTATTATCTTTCTCTACAAACATTGGACCAACCACAAATAATTATGTTGAGCTCTTTGATCTATATCTCATTATTCAACTTTTTATCCATTTGAGGATACACTCTCTTCATATGTATATGGGGACTCACAGGTGGCTATTTTCATGTAAACTTGACTTATTGAAAGTGTTAAAGCTACTTGGTCAATAGTGGTTGTTTTGGGTACATGCTTTTTCGTTTTCCATAGTTTCGTGTTCATGGAATGCATCTAATGAATCCTTTAAAAGGCTTTGGAATACTTGACTACAATGTGTTGAGGAGGTGAGAGATCAAGGCTCACTTGGACAACTTGGCTATGTTTTGGCCAAGGGACTAAGATAATCCTATTAGATGGTTTTTTCCCCCTCAGATTGGGCTTTTTCTAGGAAAAAAATTGTGTTATGATTTGTGATTTGATGTTGGTAAATTATATTTCTTAGTTAATTTATCTCAGTAATTTCTAACATGGCATTAGAGCAACGGGGTGAGGTCAAAGCCAAGAGAAAAACTTGATGAGTTTTCATTAGCAAGTGTGATAATGATAAGAGCCATGGTATGTGCAGGCAGACATACAAGAAAACCCATGCCAAGCCCACCACATAAAATATATTTTTGTCTAGGGTGCACACAAAATGTTTGAAAATTTGCAAATTTTTAGTGGTGAAATGGGTGACCTATGGAGGAGCGAGTTGTTGGTTGTGTATTGTATATATATATATATATATATATATATATATATATTATGATGGAGTTGAATTTTTTTACGTGTAAATGGGCCTATTGTTGTCTAGTAAGGCACGCGCACCCTAGGGAAATTACCAGTAAAGTATGGAGTTGGACCTAGGTGATAGGAGGCATGCCAAATTATCATATACCTTATATATAAACTTTGAGGGGGCTAGAGCTTGAAGGTGATCAATGTCGGTTCACTTGGCTGGTTTAGACATATTTGGTCAAGGAAAACCTAAGTCAACTTTTAAGGGGGGATTGTTAGGTAAACTTGACTAGGTGAAAGAGTTAAAGTTACTTGGTCAACAATGGTGCTTTTGGGCACATGGTTTTGGTTGCCCATGGTTTTGTGCCCATCGATTGCATATAATGAAGCCTTTAAAAGGCTTGGGGAGATTTCGTTGTATTGTGCCAAGGAGGTGAGCAGTGAAATTTTTTTAACAACATTGCTTCAATACAATAATGCAAAACAAAACAAATTATCTTTTATGCAAAACTCTTCCCCCAATAAACATGGCAGAGTCCAAAGTTCATTGCTTACCCAGTAAGATGCTCGATTTTACCTCTTTTTCTCTACGTCTTCAACTTGATTCCCTTCCCCTCATTAATAGGGCTTGGGGATACAAGCCTTTCTTTCAAACTTCTACAAATGAAGGAGAATCATAGACTAGGATATTTTCCTCTTTGACATTTTTTCCTCCACTTTTTTTTTTTTTAAAGACTCCTCATCTTCTAATTCTAGTTCCTTCTCTTGGGGAGTTTTTGAACTTACCCCAAATGAGGTCCCATCCTTAGTATCTGTAATTGTATTTCTATTTCCTCTTAATAATTTATTATTGGACTAAATTTAAGATTTGAGTAAGTCTTTAAATAACATGTCTTTATCCTTTCCTCCTCTACTCCCTCCTAATTTTCTACAACTTCAAATTTGCTGTTGAAATGATTGGATGAGCCATGCTAAGGTATTTTTTTAAGCTAAATCCCCTTGGAATATCGTTTATTGCATCTTCTTAATACTTATTTGAATGATTCTTGCTTGCTATTACTCTGAGGATTCGGAATCCACTTCAAAAGTGGTTGAGTTTTTGAGTTATTAGGAAACTTTTAATGAAATTCCCATACTCATGACAAGGGTTACACTTAAAATGGTTTTTTCTCAGGACTATGGGCTTGAAGACGACTCGATTCCTCCATATCGAGTTGAATCACCTATGATAACCATTTTTTAAATCCATTTTCACACAAATTTTGGTGTAGAAGTAAATGTTCCCTTTTGGTTAAACTTGGTCAATACATTGCCCTAACTTGTCTCTAAAATATTAAAGAGAGTCTTAATCCCATAAGATAATGAGGAGATGTGATAGCTTGAATCATATAGGGTCAACATAAATTTCCATGTTTGGATCAATACTAAGAATTCAGTTGGAAAGGGACACACCCTTGGAGCCCTTGAAGTAGGGTCCCAATCTAAAAACTAGGTCCCTCTCCTCGTTGTTGCTAAACATAGACAAATAATAACCTCTACCACAATAAACCCCCCAAAAATGTTGGAACATCCCATTGCTATATGATCCAATCTTGATTACTCAATGACTAGGCAATGGACTTGCGAACTTGCCTAATAAGTCTTGCTCATGTATTGGAAAAAAAATCCATTTTGCCTTTAAAGACACCATGTTGAGTTCATGGATGGATTCTACCCTTTTAAGAAACTTGCTTTTCATTGGACATTTCTCACTAACAACTTTAGAATATTTGATCAGTAAAGGATAAGCTTCCTCTTTAGGATTGGATGGCACTTCCATAGTGAAGGAAAATGCGTCAAGACCCTTGTTAGGGTGATTAAAGCTTGGATCTGATGGCTAGGTATATCCTAATTTAAAATTTTGATAGGGTGGAAAGAAGGCTTGGACAAATTATTTAACTTGATCCAATGATCAACCTTGCTCGATGGCACTTCCATAGTGAAGGAAATTGCGTCAAGACCATTGTTAGGGTGATAAAATCTTGGATCTGATGGCTAGGTAGATCCTAATTTAAAATTTTGATAGGGTGGAAAGAAGGCTTGGACAAATGATTTAACTTGATCAAATGATCAACCTTGCTCTAACAGAGGCAACTTTCACTTCCCTTCAATGTAATGACATGACATTTATAGGTGATTCATATGACATCCAAGGTAAATTCTAGCATAAAGGAAATCAACCTCTTGCTCAAACATCATCACTTCAACATGTAAAACTTACAAGTAAGAATGATTAAAAGACTTTTTATTTTTTAACATGTGATATGATAAATAATATTTCCTTTTTTGGATTCAAGCAAAAAATAATATTCTTATAATTTCAATTTGTTTACAAGGTGTAAAATATTTAGGACAAAAATTCCAAGGAAAATCTTGTGGGGAGAAACTCAAGGAATGCTTCCCCACATTCATGGATGTCATGCCTAACAAATCAATAGAAGGAAAATCTTGTGGGGAGACATTCATGGATGTCATGCCTAACAAACCCATAGAAGGAAAATCTTGTGGGAAGAAACTCAAGGGATGCTTCCCCACATTCATGGATGTCATGCCTAACAAACCCATAAACATACTTCAATGTGCCTCATCTAAAGGGATTTGAAATAGGCACATTATCAACAACAAAACTAGCCATATACCTAGTAACATTAACAACAACCAATTGAACTAAACACTTATATTATTTTTCGAAACATTTATTTATTTAATTTTTATGTGGTTCACGGACCTCGGAGATCGGTGATTGCTACATCCACGAAATATTTGTACCAGGAAAATCCACCCAAAATTATCACTTCCTATCAGCTCAACCACAGAGCCTGACCCGAGAGCCAAGTTCAGTAACAAAGGTGCTTTAATGACGAGGACTAACAAATTAAACTAACCCTCAAAACTTTATTTTTTGAAACAATTATTTCTATTTTAAATATTACATTTTGAAAAAACCTCCTAACACGTCCCCTCATTTCGAAAATAATACCTAAAATAAACTCCAAATTTTTAAAAATATAATACTAAATCAATAATTCATAAATAAATCATAAATAACTCACAAACAATAAACTAATTAATATAAAAAATATCATAAATTTTAAATAAATAACATTTTTTTTACAATTTATTAAACTATTCCCATTTAACATTATTACGCCGGAGGCCTTTTCTTTGCGGGCTTGGGGTGAGCAAACATTGTTCACCCCAGCCAATGAGAGACATTTCTCATCGCCCTTGCAGCCAGTGAAATCTTTACATGTTGCAGGTCCTCACAGCCAGTGAAATCTTAACATGTGGTAGCTCCTCAACAGATTTCTCTGAAATTGATTACGTTTGAAATTCTTATTGAATGAGTGAAATTTACACGGCACTAGAGTTTGATTTTGCTGAATGACTGAAATTTACACGGTAGATAGAAATTGATTATGTTTGAAATTCTTCAATCACTGAAATTTACATAGATCTAAAATTGAATGTGATTGACATATTTGATCGCTGGTGGATAAGAACTGTTTGCTGGTGGATAAGAAGTGACCGCACCTTCGCTCCCTGCAATTGTTTATGTCTTTTCATGGCATCCGATATTAATTCTCTAGCCACCAACAATTTAATACATAGAAAACAAGAAATCCAACCATTTAATCCATTTAATGCATTGAAGATTACAATATTGCCGACTTGTAGCTTGCAGCCGACTTCGATGTGCTTAAATGCACTTCGATCTGACTAAACAGAGTAGTGCCAACTTCCAGCTTGCAGCCCCCCTTCCAGCTTGAAGAATTCCAGCCTGAAGACGAGTTCCACCTTGAAGAACTTCGGATTTACAAATTGCTGGTAAGCTTCTGTTACCTGCAATTAGAAAGCATATGAGTGCATTACGAATTTAGGAACAATATCAATGAGATGTTTTTTAATGTTTTCATCGCACAATGAAAAGGGTTACAATATTAGATGAGGTCAAACTGAAAATAATACAACTCTGTGAACAAACTGTTTGATTCAAACAACATTGCAAATTTCAAAAACAGTCAACAATGTCCTCTAAGTTACTTTCTTATAGAATAACTGAAGATGGCAGCTTTGATTAAGTCATCCTTCTCCTCAATCTACCACTGTAGTTCGTCCACTTTTGTCTGCGTAGTTTTTTAGAACAGGAAACAGGACTGTGTATCCTGTTAGAACACCAAACAAGACTACAAAACTAATTATAGAGTCCCTTACCCTTCACTGATTTTTTCTGGCTTCGTCACCATGAATGGATTTAAGAAGATGCAAATGCTGATCACAAGAATAGAGCGACTATTGATTTGGGGATACTTTGCAATGTGCATACTCAGTGAGTACTCACCAGTACTCTGGGAAGTAAGCAAGTATTGACAAAATTGCAAAGAATTTTGAGCCGAGTACTTGTCCCAAGGATATATTCGCCCTACTGGAAAGTATGGCACCCATGCTCCCAAATAGGAAAATATTCCTTGAACTGATGATTTCGCGTTTGTGTCTCTTCCAGATGTTCAATTGCTAGCATGCAGCAGTTAGGGGTTGATTATCTGGAAAAACAAAAATATCATTCTTTAAGTTGGTTTATGTAAAAAAGCTTTAACAACAGCATAGTTGAATTACCTACTACAGCTGACACACATAGTTAAAATATTATGTTTTTGAGAATAAAAGCCTGTTATTATACTCTGTTAGTAGAACTAATGCCAAGAGCATTGAATTTCCATACAGTAAGCAAGTAATGCAGCAAGTTACCTTCTAAACTGGGTTTTCTATGTTGTTTTTCCATGAGCAAAAATTCATCTTCAATGCTTTGAAATGACCTGTAAATAGAATGCTGTGAAATAGGATGGGGATCATAATATTTCAATTGAGAAAAAGATAAGTGTCTACAACCAAAATGAAAACAAAAGTCAACAGTGGCTTGATGGATTCGGTTAAAGCACGGTGTTATGTTTGCTTCTAGCGAAGTTCAAGTCTTTTCAACAATGTTCTAGCTTGTGGCATGTGCTCATGCTCCGAAGAGCCTTTGTCTTGAAGTCTTGTGCTGGAGGATCAGGAGCTTCAGGCTTTCTACTGATTCTCAATTTACCTGCACACGTAGAACAACAAAATACCTTACCCTTTTTTTAGCAAAATCCTATATCTAACCATGGAAAGAAATTCAATGCTTACTTGTTTGAAAAAACCCTGAAAATAACAAAGATTTCAATAGAGATGATTGAAGGTAGTTTACACATAGCATTATTTAAAAACCAAATCAAAAAGGTTGTTTCGGGAGAAAAAGGAGTTTCTATTAAACTGAAAGAAAAGTACAAAGAAAAGATCTTATACATGTGGAGAGGTGGCTCTCTAACCTTACTCGAAGGTTTCTCAGCTCAGGACAATCCTTAATCCTTGCAATCCATGAATATCCGTGGCTTCTATCAACCACAAATAATGAGAATGCAACACTTCAAGACTCTTTAGCAAAATGGCAGCATATTAATATTAATCCAAAGGGTGCCCGAAAAACTTGCTTTGATTTTCTTTTAGAGATTTCATGGCGCCCTTTTGGGATAGGAAAGTTGTCAAAAGGAGCCTCAATGTACAAATTTCAGGAGCCCAGCAATGAAATTCAATATACCACGTACCATGAATAAGCTTCCCCAAAACTCCGGAAGAAATGACCAGTCGACTACTTCCCTGCACAGAGCAACCCCTCTGTCTCTCATACAAAGCCACAAAAAGTCAATAATATCCGACCTATGTTGACTTTTGTACAGAAGTTGCTGTGTCTCACAGCTCCGCTCTGCATTTTGCCCATTGTACGCCCCTTTGTTTCATGTGTAGCCCAGCTATTCACCTCCATTCTAACTTCACTTGACTGATTATTTTTTGTTGACAAAAATGACAACAGAAATCAGAATATGTAGGTTGCTTTTACAACATAAAACATAATATGTTTTTTTTAGGTTGCTTTGACAAAATAAATTAGAATATGTTTTTTTTTTGGTTGCTTTGAAAGACAAATTGTTAGCAATAGGGATAAAGTTCAAATGGAATAGAAACACTAACATAAATAAATAGAATGAAGAATAGCAAATATGATGGAACTTTTTCAGAAAATCCACCAGTCGAGCTTCAGTGTTGTAATGCTTCTTCACAATATCCCCAAAACTGGGCTTCAATGGCATGGACTTATCCACCTAGACTCCGTTAACAAACGATAAGTGAGGCCCTCCATTAGGACTTCCATCCATCAAAACCCCATTAAGAAGCTGAGAAGATAATTCATGGAATTGGGAACTGTCCTGCAGCTTGAGACAAGTGAGAAACTGTTGTTCGCCACTTTCAATTTCAAATCCCCTCCCACGCAAGTCGGCCTATTGCAGAGAGCTCGAAGTCTTCCACCCCCATCCAATCTGTTGCAGAGAGCTCGAAGTCTTCCACCCCCATCCAATCAAGCAATGTTAAGGAAATTCGTTTCCCAGGACGAGTAGAAGGAAATTCGTTTTCCGGGACGAGCAAGTTCTCCAACTTTAGCCGTCATTTGGTTATGTGGAGCCAGGAACTGGGCAACCATATTCCGTTCACTGGAGCTCATCATCTTCAACTGAAGCTGCAAGGAGAAATTAATCTCGAGTATACTCAAGGAGCATTACAGTTTGCAAAGAAGCGAAATGGTGTTGAAGAGTTCGTTGTTCACGTGTTTAGTGTTTGGTTAAGAGAGCCAGAGGCACGTGGGCCTCATGCAAAGCCCAACCATGCATGAATTCCACCACGGCATGGCCGGGATAAGGTCTTTCTCAGTAGGCGTGGCGGTTTCCGACGATGGTAAAAGCTCGCACAAGGTTGGTAATATTCTATCATGCCGGGATGCAAGGTCGTGGGACGAGGGTGGAGTGTCGGTCCGCCACGTCATGAAGTGGGGCATTTTCTACGAGGGGTTGTATTCAATTACGATCTTTGCTCAGGGGAAGTGCAGTCAAAAGTGCCAGCCATGGATCCTACCACTAAATATATTTATTTGCAACTCACACACTCCAATAACGTATTATTTTTAAATTATTGATATTTTATGACGTGTATTGTATTTTTTATTTTTTTATTTCACATATTTAAAATTTATTTAAATTTTAATTACTCATTATAATAATATTCAAAGAATGAAGTCTACTTTTACTAAATCATAAATTATTATTTCAAAATATATATATTAAAATAATTTAATATAATATACACTAAAATTATTATTTCAAAAAATATATATTAAAATAATTTAATATAATATACACTAAAATTATTATTTCAAAATATATATATTAAATTAATTTAATACAATATACATTAAAATTGTCAAATTAAACTTTTCGGTGACATCATCACATGAAGCTATAATCTGAAGTAGAAACTTTACGTTTGTCCAACTTCAAAATGTTAACCTTTTTAAACTTTGCATTTGTCCAACTTCAAATTGTTCCTATTTTTAAGATCTTTTCTTCCATACTCTTCAAATGGGAGAAAATCTTAAACACAAATCAAGATAACTGGTTCAGAAAAATAAAAATTAAATTATTAACAATGGAGGCATATTGAAAATTTATCTAAAATCAACATGATTAGTTCATGAAACTAAATTATTAACAATGGAGATATATTCACAATTTCTCTTGATAAATATTATTTGAAAATAATGTTAATGTTGTACAAATTTATTTAACCTAATTAGTTTCAATACATCTTAAAAAATTTAGACCCCATAATCTATGATTTATTATCTTCAACTATATCATTGAACTATTTAGTTAAATTTCAATTAAGAAACGCAAATATTAATTTTCAACCACCAACCACTAATTTTGAACATGAATTTTGCATTATTTGTATTTTAGACAACTTTTCTTCTTTTATAGAAATGAAATTTGTAATCATTAAGACATGAAAGGTATTAAATTCTTGTTATTTATAGAAGGCATATATTTTTTTCAAAATTCTAAGGACTATGGATTTATCATTGTATAAGATTTTTCGTTATATTGGGGCATTCAAGGCACAATGGATTTATGCTTTAAGGTGAGCACCTAAAAAATTTAATAGAAAGTTTTTATGAATCTTGTCAATTCTTGTTTATTTCCTTCAGCTCTCTTAAATTGCAAACTTAGAAGTTTTCGTTCCTTTATGTACACATCCTCTTCTTCAGTTTCTTTACCTTCATATTTATATTCGCTAGCAGCACCTTGTTTTACGAAACCAGCTGCATCGCCATGGAAACATCCTTGACCCGCAATGGGCTCTCGTCGCTCCTTGCTGGTGCTATCGACCTACAACCAACCCTACGGATCATTGCACTTGAAGAGATAAATTCTGCTCGAGCTACAACGCCTCGCTACCACGTATCATTGTCCGATGGTGCTCACAAGCACACCGTTCTACTTCCTTCTTCACATACAGAGTTTGCATAAAATGAGGTGTTGCAAATAGGCTCGATAATTCGCCTCCAAAAAAGCTCGTGCACGTATGCACATCATTCCATGTAAGCTACGCACATGCCACCTCCCCGCTTCCTCCGCTTTAATTATTCTCCTCTTACGTCCCTTCTTTATTTCAATTCTCATTCCCAACATTTTACTTCCCGTCTTTGCTAATAAATATCTCATTCTTGCAGGTCACTTTGTCTCATCGATCTTAACATACTATAGCGTGATGCACCATTGGTTGGTGACCCAGCCCCTATTATTCTCTCCACTGAACAGATGATCCAAGCCACCTCGTCCTCCTCTTCTTCGTCTCCCTTTTCGCCGCCACCCTCCCCTGACATTCACTCCTTGTCCTCCCAAAACTCCACCCTATCATCTACAACTGTTCTCCCTTTTAAAGCACTCTCCCCTACCCGAAAATCTTGGTCCATCCAGGGCAGAGTTCTTTCAAAGACACCCCTTTGTGAATTTAGCAATGCACGAGGCATTGGAAAATCACTGGGGTTTGACCTTGTCGATCGCGACAGCAATCAAATCCATGTCTCTACCTTCAATGAGTTGGCAGAATCCCTGCATGCTCTCATTAAAATTGGCCACATTTACAATGTTGCAAATGGGACCATAAAGATCCCCAACCCTTCATATAACCATCTCAAACGGCCATTCGAAATCCTCCTCTTCTCTTCATCAACAGTGTCACAAGTCTTCGCTGATGACCTTACAATTCCTTCCCATACCTATCAATTTGTGCCTATAAGTTCCCTCAAACATTCACCTCCTAATTCAATCGTTGATGTCATAGGTATTGTCACCTCCCTCTCTCTTGCGTCTATCATTCGCAAACGCAATGGCTCTGAGACTCCCAAGAAAACTATAACTCTTCGTGATATGTCCGGGAGCAGCATTGATGTCACTTTGTGGGGCGAACACTGCCATGCTGAAGGTCGTGCAGTCTCTGAAATGCGCATGGCTTGTGAAATTTTTGTGCTTGCAATTAAAGGGGGAAGGATTGTCGAGTTCAATGGCCAAACTATCAGCACAATCCCAACGACTTCGCTACTTATAAATCCAGATGTCCCTGAAGCACAACAACTAAAAGAATGGTGTGACGGAGAAGGAAATAAAGCACCCTCACCGTCGCTCAGACGCAAATACAAAAGTACAAGCAAGAGGCCTTTGAGTTCGAAAACAATTGCCGACATTTTGTCAATGTAACCTGACGAAAATATCCCATGGATTTCGCTCTGTGGTACTGCTACCTCTATTAACATGGATGATTTCTACTTCCTCGCATGTCCCCTTATCATTGATGGGATCCAATGCATGAGAAAGGCTTTACAACAAGATGACAACACCTACCGATGCTCGAAATGTGAAGGCTCATTCAATGAGTGTGACTATCGCTACATTCTTCGACTCCATTTGCAAGACCACACTGGTCGCCTCGACAATGTTGTTGCTTTCAACGAAGCCGCAACTGCCCTTCTTGGCGTCTCTGCAAAGGACCTTTGCCTCCTCTCAACCGATCCTGAAAGTGTTTTCGACATATACAACAAAATCAAAGGACGCCATTTCCTCTTCACACTATCTTTAAAGAGGGATAGATTCAATGGTGTTGAACAACTACGCCCAACTCTTATGCACGCAGAAGAACTTGCGTACGATGAGGCATCAACTACTCTCCTAGAGGCCTTGCAATTAGATCCTCCCCCCGCCAACCCATTCTAACACAAACTCTAACTGTTTGTTTCTTGCTCTCACTCATCTTTCCCCCACCTCTCATTCAATACATACTTTCCCCATAATAGCTTCCTGCTAAGATGCCCACCCTCCGCCACACATTTTCAATTCCTTCCCATCGTTCCCCTTTTAGTCTTGTTAAACCTTGATTGCCATTCCTCATCCATTTTTCAGACATGTTTTGTAATCGTAACTATATATTTCCATTGCCCTTCTACTTCCTACTACTTCTCCTAAACGCTTCATCGCCCACTCCTTTCTTCATGACGTTTTGTATATATGTCATTCCACTATGCTTTAATGGATATTTCTAATATATGAACATTTAGTCATATAGTTTTGCCTTTCCTCCTTCATTGTTTGATCTTCTTTACAACACACACATTTTCTAAATGTACATATGAATATGCTATGCTTACTATAAAAAATAATACATAAATTGCTTCTTCTCTTTTTGTAAAATACAAAATATGTCTTCACTTTACTCTAGCCAATACATGCAACATGTGGTTGATTTCAAAATAAATGCTTTTTCAATTTGAAATATCCAACACACATTTCTAAGCAACCCATACTGAATACATTTTCGCTTTAATAATCACTTGCAATATACTTCATGCATTTGACATACCTTTCCTTACTTGCAACAGCTATGCCAACCCCACCAAAAAACAATGTGCAAAGGGAACAACAACGATGCCACTACGCACTTAATAAAGACATCATCAATGCACGATGTCGCCTCCTCTATTCAAATCGTCGAACAAACCTTCACTCTCAAACCAACAATACTCCCATTCCTTCACAAAATTTCGTCCTCCCTATACATCCCACCCAAACTTTCCAACTTCCCCTTCCATCTCCACTTCCTAACTGACCCTTTCCAAACACTTCAACTCCTTCAAATCTTGCCTACCCTTTACATATGCCACCCCATGTTCCTCCCTTTCCACCTGCCCAACAATTTCTCCCCATCCTTCTCCAACATGCAGATTTTCGGTTTCGTCAAAGGATCGATGCACTTTGTCCCATCCAAGTTTGCTCAATTTGTCATGTAGCTTACCCATCCATGAAAACAAAAACAAGTCATGGAATAATTTGTTGTACCCATTGTGCTGCCGAACGATCAATGCATCGTTTCTCCTCTACAAATAACATGGACCCAGGTATCCAACCACATCTCCTATCCTGCCTAACTCAAGTTGAAGAGATGCTCATTGCTCGTGTCAATCCCGTTCTTCAAGTCACCCATGCACGTGGTGGCCAATTGAAATATTCCGGTCATACTATTAGCTTTCCACAAGATATCACAAATATTGTCACCTCTCTTCCTCGCATGTTGTTAGAACTAGACATCCTTGCTGTAAACAAAACTAGCTATGATGAAAAAAACTATGCATTTTTTGTTAGTCGAACACATGTCCATGCAGCTTTTCAATTCAAACTACAAAACGACCCATACTACAAAGATGTCCATATTAACCAACTTTCCCTCTCTTCTTTGCCTATTTCACCTACCAACATTTCCAACATGCTACACCATATCAACACAGCTTCCATCGCACTCCATGAAGCCATTCTAGAAATTCCTAATTTTGAACTTCCCCACTCATGCCCATCTGACCTCCACCCATCCTCATTTGTTTCAACTCTACCAAATTGTCATTCTGAACTTGATGAAATACTTGCCTACATAGATTCGTCCAATTCAACAACCACCCATTCACTTCAATGGCCGACCATTGGCCTCTCCCCAATCAATGAATACAACATAGAGGGCCTATTCTCCATGGCCTTCCCCACAGGATCTCCCATGATTAACCAACCAAGAATTGCAAAAGTGATATGCAAGAATACGCTTTGCATCTAATGTGCTACAATGACAATCGTTTTGCACAACATCCTTGCTTCCGATATTACTTGTACAACCTTATCATGCTCCATCGCAACCAAACAACTGCCTCTGTCTTCATTAAAAGGGACCTTTCAAACACCCTTCCAGCAACAGTCGCTGACCTTCGCCACCAACTCCAGCAAACGCCACCTTGCACCATTCCAGACCAAATTATGCGTTTCGGGTCATCCTTGTGTGGAAGCCGTTCTTTTTGGACTAGGGCTAGAGGGGAACTTACGGACATGATAACTCAAATTGGTACCCCTACCATATTCTTCACACTAACTGCAGCTGATACAAAATGGCCTGACTTGCATAATTTGATGCCTTCCAACCCTCCATCCAATTCAAATGAGCACACTCGATGGAGAATCCAAAACATTGGTAGAAACCCGCATCGTGCATCTCAATATATCCATTGCAGATTCACAATATTCCTAGAAGAGATGCTACTTAAAGGATTCCTTGTAAAGGATTACTGGTGCAGGTATGCATACTATTCCTTCCTTCTCTTATCTTTCATTCCTTTCACTTCCATGCATCCAATCTTACTATCTGTCCCCTTCCTTTATAAGGTATGAATGGCAACATCGCGGCTCCGCACATATCCATGGGTTTTTGTGGCTTCCAAATGCACCTGCTATGGACAATCTCGATTGGACCAACCCCACAGATGTCCGCACGGCTACAAAATATTTTGATAAGTACTGCACTGCTTGGAATCCTCTCCTGCTTCACAGTCGAGCTCCTGGAATAAATCATTCATCTCTACAAGATCCATGCCTCCTTAGCACACATGAAATATTTACAAGCAACCAGTTACAAGACTATGAAAAAGTCCTCAATTTCGTTCAAAGACACACAAATTGCCACTATTCTACATGTTTACGCAAAAGAAATAACACATCAACTTGCCGCTATGGAGCCCCATGGGAGGTTTGCAACACGTCATCTCTTCACATTGATGGTTCTATCAAAAAAGTGTACTCCCATGCTAGAAATGATGATTAACTCAACGTGCACAATGCTCAACTACTTGCAATATGGAGGGCCAACATTGATTTTCAACCAGTTCTCTCACGCCATGCTGTGTTGAACTACATTTCAAAGTATGCAGCAAAATCAGAGGCAAAGTCTGAAAGCTACTACCAAATGCTCTCACGCCTCTCACAATGCTCCCCCCCAGATGCTCCTACTATCACTATCGTCTGCAAAGTCCTCACCGAAATTGTTGCTGATCGAGACATTGGTGCACAAGCATGCTACAAAAACTCCCACTAACAAAGTGTAGTCGTTCTTTTGTCTCCCTCAATGTAAAAAAACAATTCTTCAAACGTTTATCGCATGAATTAGATGGTCATCCTCCATCAACACCTTTCATTGCCTCCTACATGCAAAGACCACCTGCACTTGAAAGTTTGTCTCTTATTGAAGTTGCACGCTCTTGGTCCTTCTCCACCCATCGAAAAACATCACCATGGAAACAAATATTCCCTCCCATGGTTGTCCGCGTTCTTCCTCGTTACACCTCCATTCCATTCAAAGAATCACCATCCTATGTAGACTTCTGCTGGAGCGAACTCCTTCTATACTTCCCTTTCCGTAGCCTCCCTAATGATATTGGCATATCCGACGCAGGAAATGTTGCAAACTGGGAAGAAATTAGACACACATATCAACCTTGGCATGTCCACTGCAAACCATCCACCCCGGACCTTTCCGACTCTATCTCTTCATCCCCAAACAACCCTCCCCATGCCCCCACAGTTGACATGCATGAATGGCAATTTCTCTCTCAACTCCACCCAGGTAACAACCTCCTCCTCGATGAGCTTGAAATGCTTGGCCATTGTGAGTTTGACACAAACCATAATTGGGGCCACTCTATAATCCCTCCACACTTACAAGAAACAACCATCCGCTTCATCGACTCCACCCGCTCCTCCACAAGATCCCACCAACTCCTAACTCCATCTGCACATTCCCTTTCTTCCTTGTCCCCAAGCCAAACCATTGCATTCAATATCATTTTATCGCACTTCCGCAACAACATTGCCAAAAAAACACTCAAAATGAAATCCAAGGCACTGCTGGTACCGACAAGTCATTCCTAATTGAGTTCTTAAAAAATGCATTCCTTGAAAGCTCCACCATCGGAAAATACCCCCTGCTACTACTTGCTCCTACTGGTGTTGCAGCATTCCACATTAATGCTTTGACGATCCACTCTGCTCTTCGCATCCCTATATCCTCTATGGAGCCTTTAGAGGGTCAATCCCTCCTAAACCTTCAAGAACAACTTCAACATATCAATTACATTCTAATTGACGAAATGAGCTTCATTGGTCCTAAACTGCTTTCTCAAATTGATGATCGCTTGCGCGAGGCATTCCCATCAAATAGAAACAACCCATTTGGTGGACGTTCTATAATCCTTGTGGGTGACCTTGGCCAATTAGCACCTGTAAAATACACGCCAATGTATGTAGGAACTTCTTGTGGCACTGCACTTTGGCAAAGCTTCAATACTGTGGTTACGCTTGCAACAGTGTTTCGGCAACAAGGAACAAGTCCCGCACAAATTTCCTTCTGCGAAAGCCTCTCCAACCTTTGCAATGCAACCCCCACTGTTACTGATTGGAATCTTCTTATGACACGTTCAAAAACAAATCTTCCTGAAGCCGAAGTCCAATCATTCTCCAATTCAATGCATCTTTATTCAACAAATGACACTGTTGACCTGCACAATAAATCAATGTTGAAATTATTAAATCAGCCAATTGCACGTTGTTTTGTTGCCGAAAAGAGGCAACTCGAAACTACACAACCAAAAAATGATCAATTATCAAAGAAAAGACTCCTATGCATTGACCAACGTGTTATTCTCAAAAGCAATTTGTGGGTTGGCACTAGTCTTGTTAACGGTTTGCTCGGCACCATTCGCGCAGTCGTATATGCACCAGGTTGTGCACCACCAGAACTACCATCCTTTGTTGTAGTTGCCTTCCCTCACTACAATGGTCAGCACGGGATCCTTCGAATCCTACATTTGTGCCAATCCCCCCCATCACAAGGGGTTCGCGCACACAGATGCCTCTCGGCATGGCATGGGGCTTAACAATCCATAAATCGCAAGGCATGACATTAGACAAGGCAACAATCGACATCGGCAACATTGACCGGCAAGGGCTCACTTTCACAGCTATTTCAAGAGTTCGCTCGCTGAATGATCTCTGCATCTCCCCAGCCTTCTCCTTCTCACGCTCTTCACGTATGCAAGAGAACCCTTACGTCATGCGCAGGAAACAAGAAGAGGCACACCTTGCATCCAAATCTATTACTCACACTCCTTGAAGAGCTCCTACTATTGGTACCTTCTCTTCGCTTACATTCCACTTTTACTTCTTTCTTCTTCTTCCTCATAATAAGACCTTACAAATTTCCTGCTTCATTTACATTTTCACTTTCCAATATCATTTCAACTCATATTTGTTCCTACTATTTGTTTCTTATTATGCTTTCCATTATTGGTGTAAAATTTTTACATGTTCACTTATATGCTTTTCCTTTCCTTGCAACAACTATGGATCGCAGCTACCTTTCTCAACTCAACAACTTCTACGAAGAAATCATTGAACAGGAGAATGCACTCCTCATTGTACAACAACGCTTCTTAGTTCCACCTACTCTACCACTATACCGTTTGCGCCCAACATTGCAACTACTCCAAAAGATAAAAAAATTCATCCGTCTCCTCATTCATGTAAATGATAGAGATGTACACAGGCATCTTCGAGCATACTATCTTATCCGTGTCCCAACTTTGGACGTCAATTGGTGTTGTCGCTGTCGGGCAACCCCTTGTATTTACGACTAGGAATACCGCCTACTTGCAACCAAACACCTTGCATGCATGATCAGTCTATTATGCTATCACTTGTTCCTCCTTTTTGTTCCAAATCGATTTTCTTCTATATTTAACAATATCACTCTTACTCTTTTTGCTTGTACCATGATGTAAAACTGCCTACTACTGCGAGTTTTAATAACATGTAAAACCTTTTTATCATTACATTACTTCAATACAAGTCAATGATGCTTCGCAAAGATCTATACGATGCACAAGAGATCTATGGTCTACTATATTGTATACTATCTACTTTCATCATATCAGTTATGCCTACATATCTAAATCTCACAAATTATTTCCTTTATACGCTCTCATTTTATACGATTATAAATCGATTCACAAGCGAAGCTATTGTTTATTTTCAAATAGTTTGGTTTTAATTTAAATTACATTCATGCAAATTTGAGTCAATTACTTAGATACTATTATTAAGACATAATGATTTAAGAATAACCACAAAGTTATAAATTTAAAGTCATGGAGATGAAATTACCTACCTTCTTTCCTCCTTCAAGTTGAGCAAACAACATATTTAATTTTCATACTTTTAAATCTAAAAATTCATGTAATCAATCAATGGCAGATTTTACCCCTCATAAATTCACATTCACCATGTTCCCTAACATGTACACAAAATGATTCATGTCTCCTCCTTCCGGCGTTCCCTTGCACCCCCGGTGCAATTGCTAGTTTAATATATTTTATATAATAAAAAAATATTATACCAAAATTCATATACTTTCCTCTCCAAATAAAAAAACTAAAAAACTCTACGTCCCTAAACCTTATGCTCCATCCCATCTCCCCTCTCCTTCAAATCCAATGTTGCACAACATAAAGATGGACGTAGTTAACCTATCCAAAACTAAGAAATGAACTAGATCTATATTATGATATTTATTTATTTATAGACTTTCAATGTTAAACTTGCTTATCATCCCTTGAAGTAACTATTAGTTAATTATCTTGAAATTTAAATTTGCAAAATGGATAATATTGACTTATCATCTCTTCCATGAGTGAAGTAAGTAGGTTATTAGTTAATTATCTTTAAATTTATATGGCAAAAGGAGTTGTTTTTAGTATGATTTTTTGGAGTTTCAAGTGTGGTGAAAAAAATTGAGGTAAAATCTTGATTTCTATTATTTAAACTGGTTTTTTGACAGTATATATGGATTCAGCACCCTAAAAAACCCATAGGCCACTTAGATTGTGCAAGGTTGCCCATCAAACTTCTATTTTCAATAAAGTCCTGAAGGAATTTAGAGAAATTAAATCGGAAAAAACTATCGTAAAAGCCTTCAAAAAGTAGAACTATAGACCCGTCCTTTGCAAAATAGATAGATAAGTCTATAAAGAAGAATGAAAAAGTATAATTTTGGAATGATTTTAAATAATATAAATTAGTTGGGAGAGATGCATTATTATTATAAATCACAAAAGTTTAAAATTTAATATTTCTTTATCTTTAAGTTTGAATTGAAAAACTCTTTTAATCTATTAAGATCGGTAATTATTAAATATTTGGCTTTTAATATTTCTTTATCTTTAAGTTTGAATTGAAAAACTCTTTTAATCTATTAAGATCTGTAATTATTAAATATTTGGCTTTATGGTAATCATCAAGATGTTTGGATAGTTTGCACTCCACATTTTATAGATGTTTAAAGTTGCTAATTTTTAGTTAATTATGAAAGTTGCTAAATATATTTTTAATAACTTTTCAATAAACTGTTTTTTACAATAAATAGTTTTTTATAGATTTTTAAGTTGTTGAGAGTTTTTTTTTGTTTTTTAGAAATTATATTAGAAACAGCTTGTCCACCCATAAAACCAATTTGTCCACCCATTTCAACCATTTGGTGTGGTTCATAGTCACTATAAGATAAATTATAAATTTAAACATCAAGCTAAATAGTTAAATAGATGAAGATAATTATTTAACCATTATAATATAAGAGTTAATTTGAGAAAAAAAAATTAATATTTATTAATCAATAATATTTTAATATAAGAAAATAATCGTTAATATGGAGTTCAAAAAAGTAATTAATAAAAAATAAAATAAAAATAATATTTAGCTCAAACTTAAATAATTAAATAAACCAATTCATTTTAAAAACTTAAAATAAATAAAAACAATAATGAGTTAAACTTAAATAATTAAATAAACCAATTCATTTTAAAAACTTAAAATAAATAAAAACAATAATGAGTTAAACTTAAACTCATATATATATATATATATATATATATATATATATATATATATATATATATAAACAATCACATGAATGTTTACAAGAAAATTTCAAGAACCAGAAAGAGATAAAAAAAAAATAATAATGAAAAAAATAAGAAGATAAGGTCGGGATCCAACACATCTTAATTTTCCAACCATCGTCTCGATTCAAATTACTTAGCTTCCTTTCAAATTCCATAGCCTCCCTAAACTTACGGCGATGAAAATGATCAATCCTTGCAATGACCTTCGCCTCTTCAATGCATATATGATGTTTTGTCTTTTCTGTTTGCTAACGCTGAGAAGCGAGTCCTTATATGTTTAATGTCGGCTACGTGCTTAAGAATCCTCTCATTTATTTGAGCAACCAGTTTCACTAATGTATGGAGTGCCACATGAACATGGAATGACGTAAACACTTTTCCCATTTTTAGGGTCCAAAAGATCTTTCATTGATCTTAGGGAGCTCCTAATTGTGTTTAGGGGCTTAAAAGTTGAGGGAACTTTATGTTTCTTTAATATCCTATAATTCACTTCATTTATTTAACTTGATGCCAAGATCTAATGCTTCATCTTGGAATCCTCTTATTTATTGAGCAACGAGTTTCACTAATGCATGGAGTCCCACATGAACATGGGATGGCATAAACACTTTTCCCATTTTTCGGGTCCAAAAGGTCTTTCACCGATCTTAGGGAGCTCCTAATTGTGTTTAGGGGCCTAAAAGTTCAGGGAACTTTATGCTTCTTTAATATTCTAGAATTCACTTCATCTATTTAACTTGATGCCAAGATCTAATGCTTCATCTTGGAATCCTCTTATTTATTGAGCAACGAGTTTCACTAATGTATGGAGTCCCACATGAACATGGGATGACGTAAACACTTTTCCCATTTTTAAGGTCCAAAAGGTCTTTCACTGATCTTAGGGAGCTCCTAATTGTGCTTAGGGGCCTAAAAGTTGAGGGAACTTTATGCTTCTTTAATATCCTATAATTCACTTCATCTATTTAACTTGATGCCAAGATCTAATGCTTCATTTTGGAATCCTCTTTTTTATTAAGCAATGAGTTTTACTAATATATGGAGTCCCACATAAACATGAGATGACGTAAAAACTTTTCCCATTTTTAGGGTCCAAAAAGTCTTTCACTAATCTTACAGAGCTCCTAATTATATTTAAGAGCCTAAAAGTTGAAGTAACTTTATGCTTCTTTAATATCCTAGAATTCTCTTAATCTATTTAACTTGATAAAATTCTCTTTATCTATTTAACTTGATGCCAATATCTAATACTTCATCTTGTGATGATGAACCACTATATAATTAGAAATACATAAACAAATTGTTTTTAATATAATTTTTACACAAAACTCCCACATTATTAATATGAATCACACAACTCTGATTTTTTTTATTATTAATAAGAATCACAAAACTCTGAATTTTTTGAATAAAATAATCGTATAAAAAATAAAATAAAATGTATATACCATAGTTGCTAATAGTGTCGTGATAATTTTTTTAATAAAAAAATCGTATAAAAAATAAAATAAAATGTATATACCGTAGTTGCTAATAGTGTCGTGATATATATATTTTTTTTCTATTGGTTCTCTATGTTGGTTTCCCGCCATGCCAGTACATGTTCTTTGTTTCCCGCCAAAAGAAAGCCACCAGCAAAAGACTATTTGGGCATCGACGCCATGGCCATTTCTTATTTCTTCCGAGTTTTGCATTGCGTCGCATTGCTCCACAGCGACAGAGATCTGTTGGAGGCGTTAATCAATCAAGCATTTGATAATGGATATCAACGAGGAAGCCGTTTTGGCACACAAGCGCACTTTTATGGACTTCTTGGATCAAGATGTAAGATAGTCATGGTCATTTTCATTTTCATGCTTTGTTCTTCTCTGTAATTAGCTGTTGTGGCATTTTTCTTTAACGAATGGATGGACATTGTATTATGCATACAGGTGGGGCAAGGCGTGTACATGGACAAGATCAGGAGTATGATCACTCAGGGTCGTCATCGCTTGCTTATAGACATGGCAGATCTGCGAAACTTTAACCTTGACTTAACTCGCAGGTTTTTACCTTGCCCATCTACCATATTCTTGGAGAATGTTTATTCCTATTCGATCTTCCTCTTAACACATGTAGGTTTTTATGATTAGCCCTTTGATTTAGTGTTGTGAACTAAAGCCCTGCAGTTTGTATGCTACGGCATGAAGGTTTTTATGCATTAGGCCTTTGATTTAGTGTTGTGAACTAAAGCCCTGTAGTTTGTATGCTACGGCGTGAATGAATAGGTTGATTCGGAATCCCGGTGAGTACTTTCAGCCGTTTTCTGATGCCTTGGTTGAGGTTACAAGGAATGTGGATCCCAAGTATCTTCGGGAGGGGCAGCAAATTCAAGTGGGGTTTGAAGGGCAATTTGGCTTTCACAAGCTGACCCCCAGAGAGCTTCTTTCTCCGTTCCTTGGCAGCTTGGTCAGTGTGGAGGGTATCGTTACAAAGTGTAAGTAAATCGTGATTATCGAAAATTTTAGGGACTAGATTTGGCCATTTTATTTATTTTTCTTCAAAAACATCAGCAACTTTGTGTTATTATATGTTTAATCAATGGCAATAACTGTGTCATTATATGTTACATGAGCCAATGTCTTAATCATTGTCAAAATTTCGTACTAGCACTAGAAAATTTGCTTCATAATATGTAATTTATGGTTATAATGTGTTTCAAGGATGAATTCTAATTGCCAGAACAGTTAGAAAGGATAAACAATCAATCCATAAGCAATCGGAGGTCTGTTAGATCCCCAAAGATGGTTTTTTTTGGTTTTAATTATTTATTTATTTTCTGTTTTACATTTTATTTTTTCGTATTTATAATTTTTTGTTTTCACTCTGAAATGAAACGATATTAAGGAAATCAAGCACCCGACCTAGCCCGTATTGCCACGTCAAGTATGCTGTAAGAAAGTCTAGCCAAAATGAAGCTGAGGTTTCTGTCTTTTATTATGTTTTTAGTGTCCTGCTGGCTTCTGTTTGTGTGCTTTATCACAAATGGTTTCGGCAGCCTCTTATAGCGTTCGGTTTATAAAATCCCGTGTCTTAACTCTGTAGATAGAGCTTGAATCTCCCTCTTCCTCAGATATGTAACTATAGCGTGGACAAATGTTAATTTTAGGATTATCATGTTCTTTGTTTGAGTCCGTTATTTCAATGTTCCTTAATAGCTCAATTGATATTTCCATTTCTATTATTTGCAATCACATAAACCGTTGTCATTGATGATAACTGTTGAAAGAACATAAACCATTAATGCAGAGAACACATCAAGACAAGAGAACACAAAATTGGCTCAAGCCAGGGAAAAACCCCAAAGTAGGGAAAACCCTTGATCAATCTTCCTTATTATAAATATAAAGTGCTTAGCGGAGAGAGAGAGTACAATAATTCTAGGTCAAATATACTTGACAAATGCAAATAGATCGAGGGCCCAAAAATAGTAATTCTAAAGGAGACAAACTTAGCACTGAATTAAACTGCTGAGGAAGCATGATCTGAGAAAGGTTGCTTTCATTTCATAGCCATATATATATATATATACTGAATAGAATGCAGTAGTTTTTATCCACAAATTAGGGCACCCATCAAACATGAAGCAGAGCTCTTTAACCCACTCAATCTCCCCCAAGCTGCCTCCTAAATACAGCAGCTAGACTTCCTTTATCTCTGAGTTGTCCAGGGCTAATTATCAGCCCCACACTACCTTCACAGTTCCCTGATCTGAGGTAGGTAAGGCCTGCCACCCACCTGAATTTACTTCTGGGGTTGCGGCTACTTGAATCAGGGCTGAACCACTTCAGAATCATACTAACAGTCAGCCCATATAATGCGGCTTCCTTCAGCTGCTATTCAGGATCTGCAAAAGAACAAAAAAACCATACAATATCTCTGCCCAGAAGGTACCCCATACCCTGTGGTTGTCTTCTGCTGCTCTGCAGCCTTCAAAATAACCCTTATATACTTTGGCCCTGTTCTCCTTATGCTGCGACAGCCACAGAAGATCATAGCCTAGAGTTCGATGATCATTCCATGCGTCTAATGAGGATGGAGGACATCTATTTATATAACACATTGTCCTTATGGAGGTGAAGCCTACCTTGACACATGGAGGCAAATTTGAATTTCAAAATTTTCAATTTTTTCGCCTTAAGGCTATGTCTTGAAAAATTTCTTTTAAATAACTAAATATATTTCCTTATCCAAATTTGACAATATTTAGATCGATTTTGGTCCTCTCGAAAAGAGGAATTCAATGGGTTGATTATCTCCATCAATCTCCATCAACTGAGCAGACCAAAGTGGAGTTTGGCTCTAGTTGCCAATTTTAACACTCCCTCTCAATTAGGGAGAATTCCACTCTCCAATATATCTGCTGCCATAGATGCCATGAACCATTTTTGTCATGATGAACCATCTGAGACTTCTTTGCTTTGCTCTACTTTGCTTGGCTCTGCTGAACATTGATGTGAATAATAAAGAAGAATTGATCGAGAGTGAGTCAGAAGACCTTGCCACTCTCCATTGACGAAATTCAATTCACATAACCATTCGACATGATCCCAAGTGATCAAGTTTGAGAAACATTACACATCCTAGACATAGGGACTATGATAGTGCTCAATGCGTCCATCAGTAGTGCTATGGTCCCTATCCATTTTTCCCAACTCATTGGCCAGATGAGAGGTACTTCCCATGTGTCCCAAAAAACATGGGTAGGATGATGCAGGAACATCAGCAGGGAAAGAATATATCACATCCTGCGTATAATCACACCCTACAAACACATATCATAACCATATGTAGGGAAAGGATGAACCACGTATTACACACATGCAAACCAACAGTAGTAGGAAGAATCCTACACGTGGGGAAAGAATGAGCTACATCCTATCGACATGTCAACTATCAATCACAGGGAATGGGTCATCTACAGGTGGGGAAATGATGAACCACGTCTTGCTAACATGTCCACAAACAGATGCCAGAACGCATTTGTCACTGGGGTACTCACAGGAGAAGGTGAATCACTCATCTTTCTCATATGCAACAGGAGAAGGTGAACCACTCATCCTATGCATATCTCATTACACATAGGGGAAGGTGAACCACTCACCCTACGCACGTGTCTGCAAACGTAGGGGAAGGTGAACCACTCACCCTACACACATATCAGCCACCATGGGGTATCACAGGGGAAGGTGAACCACTCACCTTGTACACAACGCACCACTAGGGGAAGGTGAACCACTCACCCTATGGTTTCTCATAGTTCAATAAGTATCCCAGGCCACCAGGGGCTTCCAGAGTAAAATGTTCAACTGAAGTCCTTATAGTATGTTCTTTCCATGACTCCCAGATTCTTTCCAAGGGGCTATGAAAGGATGTCAGAAATTTGCTCGTTTCATCAAAAATGACAAAACTCAAAGACTTTCTAATATACACCCAAATGGCTATAAGTCAAACTTGCTGCTAAGAACTTTCAGTCTCAACAGTGCTTCTAGTGTAACCAAATCAAGAGATATCAAACTGTCAACCGTGCAGGTATACATACGCAGAACAAGGCTAGGTTTTTCTATCTTGACTTAATAATCAACTCCCACTTATATTAGTAAATGAGAGGGTCTTAAATTAGACATCATTGCAATGGCGTCTTTATAATTCAGTCAACATCATTAAGCCACCTGTAACCTGCCTATTTTCAGCTATAGAACCTTAGGCCCATGTGACAAGATCATTACTGCAGCAAAAAAGCATCATCAGTCATCATAATCAGTGAACATGACTTGCCTTTCTTAGGCGAGAAGAGTCATCAAGTTATTCTATTAGAGACTCTGTAGCTCCCTCTGAAGTCTTACTTCAGTTCAGCCTTCATCAATCTGCCATCATCTTGCAGCAACTATATCAGCAAACATGCCTTGACTGTATAACAGGGATTCTAAATAGTCGAAGAATTTATCTTGGCAAAATCATACCTTGATATCACAAACACTTTTAAATGATTGAAGATGTCAAGGGACTTGCTCAGGAATTTGTCTTGAAGAGGTCTGATCTGGTCCTTCTGAACTGATAGCTCCACAGGTGTCTTAATACTGTTCCGAATATCTTTGGCTATATTCTAGATAGATTAGGGAGAATCCAAGTAATGTACATCATCGATTAAGTCAAGGTATTTCTCAGCCAGAATTTTAAAATCCAGAACCTGTTATCATTATGCTATTGTTTCACACTGCACACTCACTGTTACATTATATGATGCATGCTAGATCACTGCCACTCATTATAGGCACAACCATATAAGAGAATTGTTACCATCAGTTGTTAATATGTTATCATGTCAAACTGTTGTGGATACTTCCAAGTACAAGGGTCACTGTTTGTCATGCTTGTATCAATTCAACAATTAGGTCAGCATCATGTTAACTGTGTGTACAATTCAGAACCATTAGGTATGTCTTTTGGCCTGCTCTATTCCTTTGTTACAAATTTGTCCTTGTTACTGGTTATACACTGCTGAAGAGATTGAAATAGAGATGCCAAAAATTGTTTCCTTTGTACTTAAATAGCTGCTACATAAGTATAATGAAAGTGACACCAGACTTTCAGAGTCGTGCCTTGGCTTCACATCGCTGTTTACAAGTTCTTGATTACTCTGCAAGGGTGTGATTGTTGTGACAATGAAATAACTCTAATGCTCAAATCAACATTCACAAAACACTGCACTTTGAATTCTGTTCAAACATGACTTTGATAGCATCAAAAATAAAAAAAAATAATTCCAAGCTTCGTAGTCTACACAAATATCTCACAAATCCAGCTTGCGTGCATTCTGAGTTGAACTTTGAAATGCACCAGAAGTCTGAAGACGCTTAACACCAAAGATAAAAAACAAACCCTTACCATCATATAAACTTAGCTTCAGATCTCTTAATGTAGAAAGGTTGTCGACCATGGTAACACTACAAAAAAATGTATCAACTTGCTGTTAGGTCAGCCAAGCTATGATATGTCAAATCTGTGAGCACTTAATCCTCAATCACTTTACTCTGGCAAAGAATTTTTACTTCTGTTATGGTCCGTTGATGAATTAGGACTTGTCACTTCAGTGTTGAACCCTCGAATGGATGCTTATTTTGACCGCACGATAATAGATGAATTTTGTGCGTATTAAGAGATCTGATACCTTGAAGATATGCTCACGTTGTCCTTTTGTATTGATAAATGAGTGCCCTAGAGGGCTGTTATCTAATCTCCTTCTATTCTGCCCATAATCACCTTGCAAAGTAGCTTCAGGACTTCAGATTGCTTGAAGGTTCAATATGAATTCAAACCACCAATCATGGCAATAAATATATCAACTTGTTGTGCCTGAGCCATACAAATCAGGGCAAGCAACTGATTATTTCAGAGAGAATAGGGCTGGACACACTCACAGAGTCATACTCTTGTGGCAGATGGTTTAGCGAGATATTTATTCTTCATTTGCTACTTCATAGTTTGCATTGATTCATGCCACAAATCTTGCTCTCTGAAGACTGAAATCACTCCAAAGGTTGCCTTAAGCAAATGGCTGTAAATCTCTGGAATGATCAACCCATTCGCTTGACATTTAACACTGATGTTTTTTTCACGGAATGGAAATGTTTGCTCAGAAAATTGCTTACTGAGAATTAGAATATACACAAGGGTAGACATGAAAGTTTGAGAGCACAGAGAATGATCACACATCTTCAGAACAGGATCAGAGATGTCGTAGCAAGTTCTTGATGTCGCTTCACTGAACCAACTTCAGTTTGGCTGAGAATACTGTCAAAAGACTTTGAGTAAACAACTTCAAGGAGGTCGAAGACTGTGCCCTCAAGCAATGTGAACTCCACCTGTGACAAAAAGAAATCAAACAATACCAAAGCAAAGACGACGAAGCCCAAGCCACAGACAATTCCAGAGAGGTGAACAAAACCCAGATCCATACTAAATAAAATTAAACAAGAAAAACTTGCCTCCAATGAATGCCAAATTACATGATCTCTCCGTTATTATTCTAGGGCAGAAATATTTCAGAGTAGTTTCACAGGATATCTGATTTTGATCTGGGGTTGATCTCGAGTCTCAAATAAGTCTTAACCAGGACTGAAATCTCAGACCTTATCACCTCAAAATTTCTTAATGAAAACTATGATTCTTCAGTGAGCAGATTAAAACTTTTCTTAGCGAAACTTTCTCCTTTACTCCTGCTTGAGCTTGTCCTAACTTGGCTCTGATACTATATTAATTTTAGGATTAACATGATCTTTGCTTGAGTCAGTTATTTCAATGTACCTTGATAGCTCAATTGATATTTCCATTTCTATTATCATCAATCACATAAACCATTATATAATTGATGATAACTGATGAAAGAACATAAACCATTTATGCAGAGAACAAGTCAAGACAAGAGAACACAAAATTGGCTCACGCCAGGGAAAAATCCCATTGTGGGAAAACCCTTGATCAATCTTCCTTGTTATAAATATCCAGTGCTCAGCAGAGAGAGAGTACAATAATTCTAGGTCAAATATACTTGACAAATGCAAATAGATCGATGGCCCAAAAATAGTAATTCTGAAGGAGACGAAAGTCAAACTGCTGAGGAAGTATGATCTGAGAGGTTGCTTTCATTTCATAGCCATATATATACATACCACTGATTCTGAATATAATGCAGTTGTTTTCATCCACAAATTATGGCACCCATCAAACATGAAGCAGGACCTCTTTAACCCACTCAATCTCCCCCAAGCTGCCTCCTAAATACAGCGGCTAGACTTCCTTATTCTCTGATTCGTCCAGGGCTAATTATCAGCCCCACACTACCTTCACAGTTCCCTGATCTGAGGTAGGTAAGGCCTGCGGCATACCTGAATTTACTTCTGGGGTTGCGGCTACTTGAATGAGGGCTGAACCATTTCAGAATCATACTAACAGTCAGCCCATATAGTGCGGCTTCCTTCAACTGCTATTCAGGATCTGCAAAAGAACAAAAAACCCATACAATATCTGCTCAGAAGATGCCCCAGGGCCCATACCATACAGTTGTCTTCTGCTGCTTTGTGGCCTTCAAAATAACCCTTAGATACTTCGGCCCTGTCCTCATGCTGCAGCAGCCACAGAAGATCATACCCTAGAGTTTGATGATCATTCGATGTGTCTTATGAAGATGCAGGACATCTTTTTATATAACAAATTGTCCTTATGGAGGTGAAGCCAACCTTGACACATGGAGGCAAATTTGATTTCAAAATTTTCAGTTTTCCTGCCTTAATAAGGTTATGTCTTGAAGAATTTCTTTTAAATAAATAAATATATTTCCTTATCCAAATTTGACGATATTTATATCGATTTTGGTCCTCTCGAAAAGAGGAATTCAATGATTTTGGTCCTCTCAAAAAGATAAATTCAACTGGATTGTTATCTCCATCTACTGAGCAGACCAAAGTGGAATTTGGCCCTAGTTGCCAATTTTAACAACAGAGTTGTCATCAGATTTTCCCTGTAGTATAAATTAAACATATAAGGCATGTGCAATATATCCAAGCAAATTCCCTCTTTCAAATTCAGTCCAAGCTCTGGCCAATCTATGGAATAGATAAGCCCATTTAACAGCTGCACTGCATGCTATTTCGAACAGAAATGATGATAAGGATTAAACAAACATAAATACCAGTTAGAGAAGTCAGCATTAGCATTTATGGCATGGATTTTGGCATTTCATGGTATGCATCCATTTCAAAAGTATTTTATAACAACAGTTCTGGGGAAAATGTAGAATAAGTACAATGATATCTTGATTTCAAGATTGGTGATTGCCTTTTTCCTTAAGGCATGCTATATAACTTCAGGGATTTGGTTGGTAGCCTGGGCAGTACATCGTATAGTGGTTTTGTAACATGGTCCAAGCTTTTTTATCCAATTTTTATTAATTTTAATGGCAGCGTGGTATCTGCCCAAGATCATGTGCAGTGACATGGCAGATTGTTATCTTGTCATCTAGCGATTATCCACTAGTTGGTGTGGGGACTGTAGTTGTCAGGAGTGCAGATTGCCCAGCATGCGCTACTAAACATCGATCAGTGGGCAATTATCTCTCCTCAATGGATATAGTGCTGATTATAAGATAGGCATTAGTGCAGGCTGGATAATTTTTTTCTCTATTCCTTAATTTGCTTTTTGGTCCAAAGGTTTCTGTTTCCCATCTAAACGGTATTTAATGTTGCCTCCAGGTTCCTTAGTACGACCAAAGGTTGTTAAAAGTGTCCACTATTGTCCAACCACTGGAGAATTCACAACTCGTGAATACCGAGATATTACATCAGCTACTGGCCTACCCACAGGTTCTGTTTATCCTACACGAGTAAGTCTCCCTTGCTTTGCTGTTAAAATGGTTTTGTTCCAAACTTCACGAGACAAGGCTTCTATAGCAGTTAAAGTTGCTTTAAAACTTCCAAAAGTTGACACATTGTTTCATGAATGTTGTAACAGGATGACCAAGGGAATTTGTTAGTGACTGAGTTTGGTCTGTGCAAATATAAAGACCATCAAACAATATCCATGCAAGAAGTGCCTGAAAACTCTGCTCCAGGTCAGCTTCCTAGGTCAGTTGATGTCATTCTAGAGGATGACCTTGTGGACACTTGCAAGCCTGGAGACCGTGTCACAGTTGTAGGAATCTACAAAGCAATTCCTGGAAAAAGCAAGGGTAGTGTTAATGGGGTCTTCAGGTATAGTGATTGCTGTTTCTGAATTCTCTAAATCTATTATAGTTTAATAGGGTTTGGTTATCTGGTTTGTTCAGTTCTGTTTGGATATGATATGCTGAGATTAACTTGATGCAGGACTGTCATTGTTGCCAACAATGTCTCCCAGCTAAACAAAGAGATAAACACTCCTATTTTTACGAGTGATGATATAAAAAACATCAAGAAAATAGGAAATAGACAGGATACATTTGGCTTACTGGCAGAGTCACTCGCTCCATCAATCTATGGGCACAATTGGATAAAGAAAGCTGTCATTTTACAGCTACTGGGGGGAGTGGAGAAGAATCTTAAGAATGGAACTCACTTAAGAGGGTAAGTACCTTAAACCCTTTCTTTTGCTGCACATTCCTCCGTCTTGACGTTATTGAGTTCATGTTATTATCTTCATTTCATTTACAGCGATATCAACATGATGATGGTTGGTGATCCATCTGTGGCTAAGTCCCAACTGTTGAGGGCTATTATGAATATTGCTCCTTTAGCGATTTCAACCACAGGTCGAGGATCCTCTGGTGTAGGTTTGACAGCAGCTGTCACTTCCGACCAAGAAACAGGTAATACTTTCTGTCCACATGTATCATGCATAATAATTTGTTCTTGTGGTTTAAATTGAAATAAATTGTGTTGTCGAAGGAATCCTTTAAAGTCCTTAGCTAACTGGTTGTAAGCAATTCAGGTGAACGCCGGTTAGAAGCTGGAGCAATGGTTTTGGCCGACCGTGGTGTTGTTTGCATTGATGAATTTGATAAGATGAGTGATCAAGATCGTGTGTCCATCCATGAGGTTATGGAGCAACAGACAGTAACAATTGCTAAAGCTGGCATTCACGCGTCACTTAATGCACGTTGTAGTGTGGTTGCTGCTGCAAATCCTATATATGGCACAGTAAGTATTTTCCGCAATTCTTAACATCTCATTACAGCAATTGTATAATGGATTGAATTTTCAAGCTAGGCTCCCTTTTTGTGCGCACGGCAAAGCTTTATTCACTTGATATTTTTAGGTGAGATCGGTATTGTATATAATTTGTTTGCATTCCCTGGTGATTGTGTTTTCTGAATACATTTCATTCTAACAGTCTCTTAATAATTTCATTTGTCCAGTACGACCGCTCACTTACTCCAACCAAGAATATTGGTCTTCCAGATTCTTTACTCTCTCGTTTTGATCTGCTATTTATTGTGCTTGATCAAATGGACCCCGATGTTGATCGCCGAATATCTGAACATGTTCTACGCATGCATCGTTATCGCTCTTCAGGCGAAGATGGTGGTGAGTATCCACTCTGCTAAAATGATGAAGACCTTTTATTCATTGCACCTGATAAAACTTCCGTGGGAAGAGTGCTGAAATGATATCTCTTTGGATGTTAATTTCTGCAGGGATGGTGGTGGCTGATGAAAATTCAAGGCACACAGAAGAAGATGATCCAGAGTTGGCAACATCCATTTTTGTGAAATACAATCGTCTGCTGCATGGCGAGAGAAAGACGAGGCATTCCAAAAGTGAGAACGTCACTGTTAAATTCTTAAAGAAATACATTCATTATGCTAAGAGCAGACATCAACCTGTGCTGACGGATGAGGTGTTCTTCTATATCTCAAACTTGTATATTTATTTGTGTCTTGTGAATCTGTCTTACTATATTTTTATTGCATATATGACATTGTATAATTTTGCTGAATGGCTGTTTGTCTTGTGATAATCTACAGGCATCAGAACATATAGCATCTACGTATGCTGAGATGCGTAATGCAGGTTCAGAAGCTAAGGTCAGATAACCGCCCTTCCTGTCCGCTGATAATTTTTGTTTTACGGTTGCTTTTAATTAGTAATTAACACATCGAGATCAACAAGGTATGTGGTTTCTTGGATATCCTGGATGAAATTCCTTTTCTGTTTGTGGTGCAGTCCGGGGGAGGGACATTACCAATCACTGCACGTTCGTTGGAGACTATAATTCGTCTTTCAACAGCTCATGCCAAGATGAAATTGAGGAATCAGGTGTGAATGCTTTATCTGCTATCTTGGTTGCTTTTTCACAACTGTGCGTACCTGTGTTAAACAGATACACGACTGAGCTGAAGACTGATGATGTAATTTACATAATTGAGTTATGATGTTTAAGCTATATGTTTAATGTTAGTTAACCTTTTAGTAACCGACACTTCCTTTGGATACCAATCTTGGTTATGGGTAGCGGTGGGCACTGTTGAAAAATAACAGAACAGTAGATAGTACCCAAACTGTGATTCCTACTAGGGATTCTACAGACTGAAGAGACTTTGAAAATCCTGCTTTAAACCATGTTCATTGATTTTAATTCTATTATATGCTCCCACCTTTTTTATGTTTTGGGTTATGACTGTTCAAGCAACTTCTGTTATTCGAGTTGCCTGGTTCTGTCCCCACTTGGGCTAACACATCTCCTGCAAAGAACTTGTATGCATGTGCCTTACGCTTTGCTGTTGTCACTGAGTGTCTGAAATGTAATTTGAAGGTAAAAGATTTTTTTTAACCTACGTTTTAAATTTTTTTATTTTAATTGATCTGTATTCCTCTAATCATGATGTGGCTAACATGCCCAGATTCAGCATTACAAGGGACCTATTAGCACCATTCAATTTGGCTACTTTTGATTAAGCAGCTGTGAGTGGGGTGTATATATTTTGCTAAAATCTCCCAAGATTTGCACGTGCCACCTGGTCCCAAATTCTTTTGTGTGGTGGCATGCATCCACATGTGCAAATGCAAGTACTAGCATGGCATTTAGTGAGATGTGAACCTTGCTGGGGGCTATATATTAGCTACTCGCTTTAACTGATCTGGCAAGCCATCGTTGACAAACCTAAAATTCACCCATTGTGGCATACGTTTCTTCCATGTTGGCACTGTTGAAAAATTATAGAACAGCTGATAGCACCCAGGCTCTGATTCCTATTAGGGATTCTACAGGCAGATGAGGCCTTTGAAAATCCTGTTTTAAGATTAAACCATGTTTGTTATTTTAAATTTCTGTTATATGCTCCTATCTGTTTTATGTTATGGGCTATTACTATTCAAGCAACTTCTATCATTTGAGATGCCTGCTTCTGTCTCCACTTGGGCTAAAGCATCCTCTGCAAAGAACTTGTGTGGATGTGAATTAGGCTTTGTTGTTGTCCCAAAGTGTTTGTAATGTACTTTGAATGTTGTTCAAGCTTAATTTTTTTATTGAACTGGATTCCTCTTATCATGATGTGGGTAAAATGCCCAGATTATGCATTACTGAGGACCCATTAGCACCATTCAATTTGGTTAACTTTGATCAAGCAGCCTTGAGTGGGGTGGGGTGTATCTATTTTGTCAAAGTCTCCCAGGATTTGCTCCTGGCACCTGGTCCTAATTGCTTTCACATGTGCTGGCACACATCCACATGTACAAACGCAATTACTAGCATGACACATAGTGAGATGTGAACTTTGATGGGGGCTATATATTAGGTACTTGCTTTCACTGACCGAGCAAGCCACTATTTACCAGCCTAAAATGTACCTCTGCAAATCATACATTCCGTCCATGTTGCAGATATGCTGACTCAAGTATACAGCGATGAGACTGTTGGATTGAATGAAATTTGTAGTCATGGTTGCTTGCTTTGAGTTAGCTTGAGTTGAGTTCGTTGGAGATTCAGCTGATTTATAATTTGTTACTTGCATATCAGCATCCAAAAAACTAGTCACGTGGTTGAAACCTCTTCCCCACACAATAAAAAAATTAAAATTATACTTGTTTAGTGTCAATATATTATTTGATGTTTGTTTATATTTAGCATAAGTATGATGCATCTTGAGGCTGTTCAAAGGAACATTGTTTACAGTTTTAAGTTTACCCAAAAGTTGTTCTTTATATTCCAGGGTCCTTAAGATTTTATAACGAGTTAATCTAAGAATGTAAGGATATTGGATCAAAGCTAATTGTTTATTGTCATTTCCTGCCTTGGTTTTTTCAGGTGTTAAAATCAGATGTAGAGTCTGCTCTCAAAGTCCTCAATTTTGCTATATACCACACTGAGCTGACAGAAATGGAGGAAAGGGAGCGAGAAATGCAGAGGAAACAACAGGCTGATGGTGGTCCTGGAGATGATGGACATGATGATAACAACAACGATGATCATCCAAATGGTACCGGAAACACACAGAGGTAGATTCCTATCATCACAAGTGTGGTGGTTCTCCAGTCCAATATCAGACAAATTAGAGAATTTTATGTATATTCAAGCCTGAGTTTTGTTTTTGAATAAAGGCAAAGAAGACGGAGGCGTGGCAGCGGAGATGAAGGCAATGGTGGAACCCAATCACAATCAACTGTCCCTGAGTAAGCTTTATAATGGTTTGCTTAGAGTTCAATTCTAGACATTGGAGGTAGAAAACTCAGTTGACTGAGGGTATTTGTATGGATGGATTGGCAGTGAAACAGCAGAAGATATGGATATAGATGGGTTAAATGCAGCTACGGAAATGGACATTTCAACTGAAAGGTATGTTCTTTGAACTTATTTTACTTGGTCATAATGTTTTGTTTTGTATGTTTCTATGTTCATTTAAGCTCTTGATTTATGGGAAAGCATGGCAGAAAGTGGTAATTTCGTCCACTTGCTTTCAGATTTTCAGAATAGAATCTAGATTGTGAGTTATTGATCTTCTTGTTTATTATGGATTTTGGTTTTTATTGCTCGCGGAAATTTCTTGCATCTAGGGAATCTGTTCTTCCTTTGAATGCCTCCAAGGGGGTGAGGGCATTTCACTAATGCTGTGTGTTCTGTTGAGTTACACTGTTTTATTATATGAGCAAACTATTCAGCACATAGTTTGACAACTGGAATGTGATGTTCAGAGAAAACAGACTTGCATACCTTCACACGTGGGGCATTTGACTAATGCTTATATATAGTGTCTGTAAAGTTTCACTGTTTTGTTCTATGGGCAAAAGATTTGATGCATAGTTTCACACTATAGATTTTGGTTTTCATTGCTCGAGGAAATTTATTGCTTTTAGTGCATCTGTACTTCTTTTGGATACCTCCAAGTGGGGGCATTTCAGTAATGCTTTATCTGCTCTGGGAGTTTCACTATTTTGTTATATGAGCAAAATATTTAACACAGATTAATGAGTAACTCGAATGTGATGCTACAGAGAAAATAGATTTGGATACTTTCACAAGTGGGGCATTTGACTAATATTGATCTATATTGTGTCTGTTAAGTTTCACTATTTTGTTCTATGGGCAAAAGATTTAACACTTAGTTTGACAATAACTGGAATGTGATGTTACAGAGAAGATAGATTCAATGCAGCATTCAGTCAATATATGATGGTTAATCACTTGGAGCAGATAAGTATGGATAGAATAGGAAATGTTGTTAATAGGGGGAATACTCACGATCCATTCACACAGGCTGAGATAACATGCCTGCTACAGGTACACGTTCTTTTTATTTGTATGAATGTTACATCGATTTGATTTCTTTATGAATTTATTCTTTGGATATTTAGGGCTAAATCATATTTTTTATTGATATTGCAGAGATTGCAAACTGCAAACAGATTGATGATAATGGATCAAGTTGTTTACCTTGTCTGAATGATAGCTAATGTAAAGCCAATCCAGTGTCTCTGTATTTGAGGTGCAGAAAAGAAAGAGGGGCTTATCAAAAGTTTTAACATACAAAGAATGCCCGAGTTGGTTTAGTTATTTTTAGTTTTGGTCCACTGTTGATATTGGTGAGATAGAAAAGCCATTGAAAACGAGGTTATAAATTAGTTGAAGTCCTTATCCCGCACCCACCATATTTCGTTTGTTTTTCAACAATATATAATGAAATTTAGCATTCTATTGAATTAAGTTGGAGTAGACTGCTATCATCTTGAACTATGAAATTTGCATTGCACAGACTAAGTTAACAAGGCTAGTTCTGCTAATACTTGGATTAAAGTTATGTTGATTTGTGATTTAAGATGTTGTGCCATTTGCATATTTTTTGGATCATCTATAGACAGTGTAATTATTGTTAATACCATGATAATGCTAAATTATTTTTTATACCATGATAAAGCTAACTGGTTAAATTGATCTTCGAAAAGTAAATTTAGATAACCATATTTTGATCTGTCTAGTGTTTTGGTTCTTCTTCAAATGGACTGCCACTAACAAAATTTGTCACAGATAATTGTCGTGACTAGTGTTTTTTTACGACCAACAACTAATTAAAACTGAGGAACATAGTAAATGGCTGCCTTACTTAAATGCACCCTGCCAGTATTGTGCTTTTTCTTTTTCAGTCCCACCCACATTAATGAAGTGGTTGGTCATCTGCAGACTGATAAGGGTTTGGCGAGATTCCTTTCAATATGTGTCCGGGGGCCTGAATTGATTTGATTATATTTTATGAATAATTAATGCCAAACAAAATGATTTGTCTCTTTTCACAAAGTGATGAATAACACATGCCAACAGGCACAATACAGAGAATCTGTTTTCAACATAACTTTGAATTTTATCTGACCTTGAAGAACTCACATTTAACAGGATATTCATATATTTACTATGATGCTAAATTCCCTATTGTCTGCAAAAATTCAAGTACAAATAAACATTTAGCTTAACAATCCTTTTCCTCATTGACCTACAAACTGCACCTTATAGTTGTGTCTGCGTAACATAGATATCACCTTCGTTCAAAGTGATATCCCTAGCATTAACATGGTAACTAAATGGTGAAAATAAAAGCACCTTGGACCAAATATAAACAAGTTGAATTGATTATTTCTCGAAGACCTCTGTGATAAAGCCCTTTGAATGGGTGGTGATGAAGATGTTTCTACTCCATATTTTGTGGTAGGTAAGCATGTTACCACCCACATTTTGCAAAGATTGCCATTCAGATGTGAACTGTCTGAGTTATAACAGGAGTTCAAGAACTTATGGTCATCCAGGAGAGCAAAATACACGGGGAAGGGCACTTCGACATTTAATGATAAACTGTTAAAAAGGCATACTTAATTGGATGAAGTTCAGATTAATCCACCAGGAATTTTTAGTCCATCTCTTACCATAAGGAATTATTAATCCATCTCATCATCATTTAAAGGTGCCAAAATCAATTTATAGCTTCAATTGAACATCTGATTCTTATTTTTATTTCAATTTAAGGTCTTCTTCCAACAAATATATCTTATTGTATTTCTAGTTTGTATCTGTATAATGCGATAGCAGTGTGTTAATTTGCATCTAGGTGTTGAAAAGTGACGCAGCTAAGCTGCGTCAAGCCACGGTATGCATACAAAATGCATGTGTATATGTTTGCTCAAAATCAAACTTTCTCATTTTCAAATAGGGCTCTTAATCGGCTATTTCTTTTTTGCAAATATAATTAATCACGGACTTCGAAGCTTGTTAACACCCATTTTATAACCCTTTTGTGAATGGCTGAAGCATAATTATATGACTTGTATAAAATGCATTAATAATATATATCTCACACAATTAATGTGCCAACTCGAATTTAGTTAATTTAATAACGGACTCAACCCAATGTTTAAACCTTTTCCCATTAATCTATCGCATCCATTATTCTCATTAAACTCCATGCAGCTTTTACTGCGATATCCATCGGATCAAAAGTTTTGATGCGAAAGTCGTTAGATTTATTGCATGCTGGACGGACAGCTCAAATCATATACTTGGATTTATAATTTATCGCGTACATTTGAAGCTTTTTTTCAGAAGAAAAAAAACGCTGATATATTAAATATGTCAGTTTATTTTACATCAATATTGTTCTCAGCGCTGCAACAGCGAGAAACATCATGACATCTATGCCAAATTCTTAGGATCACAGTGTCTTGGCATCCACATTACATCAATTTCGTTCTCAGTTGTGCAACAGAGAGAAACATCGAGACATCAATGCCAGAAAACAAACCGGATCACATTCAGGATCACAGTAGCTTGGCATCACAAATTTCAAAGTGCATAAACCACTCATTACATATATGACAGCAGAGGGAGAGTAGTCTCCACCCCTGTATCATTCCATCAACAGGGTCCACAAAAAAAAACAGCCCTTGAGAAGAAAATGGAGCAGCAGCAGCATCAAGCAAGACTGCAGAGAAGGGTTCACAGCATCGAGCGAAACCCCGTCGCCAGTCCACCAGCGAGGCGGCCGTCCATATTCCGCGCAGAGAAGGCAAACCAAGACACAACCGCCGCCAGATTCTGCACAGAGGAGACCCCATCTGCTACGCCTAGAGGTCGTTGAAGAAGAATAGGGGGGTCGAGCAGCGAGGCGGTCGTCGGACCTCCAGAGAAAAACCCTATCCGCTGCAGCCCTTGTTTTTTCCTCCCTCCTGTCTGAGGTTGAGCTTCAACTGGGGAAGTGTCGCTGGAGAAACGGGCTTGTTCAAATCTACCAGCGGAGTCCAAGGCCCTCTGTGTTACCTCCTCCCTTGGCCTTCCCTTTGCCGAGTTCTGCCCCGCAGAGAAAAACCCACTGCAACTTAATTAACTGCAGATGCAGAGGATATGCAAAGAACAGGCTTGATGTAAAGCCACTATGTGCTTTCGTGTGGATTTAAAAAAAACCTATATACAGAAACCCTTGCGCGTCTGCACACTCTCCAGCTAAAAGCTCCTGAAAGCCCAAACCCTTTCGTCAAGAACTCGACGCGCAGAACCCTTAACCTCGCCAAGGAAAAACCCAAAGCCCAAAGCTCCTGAAAGCCCAAACCCTTCTCGTGTGAGGGGTTTCTCAAACAGCTTCAAAAACACCAGATTGGGCTCGTGCTCTCTGTTTTGACTCCTCTGTGTCTGGGAGAGCCCTTCGGGTCCATTTGAAGCTTTACTTTCTTTGCAACAAAAAATGCGAATGCTGTTGGATTGTAATCGGACGGTGGTGATTTCCATTGACTCTTCACGCATTTCAACGTTACCATTTTTTTTAATCCGCCAGTTTTACACTTCTGCAAAGAAACTGAATTATCATCAGCTCAGAAATTCCAAAGGATGAGTAGAACCTCACGAGATTTGGCATTTACGCACAGACACATCAATTACCCAAACTCAAACTGGATCCAACATCAATTTCTTTTGCTTATGAAAGAGATCAAGCACTGAAACCTTCAGATTTATTCGAAACCCTCAGCCATTCATCGTTTTGATTAGAACGCAGAGATAGAGAGTTTTCCTCTCGGTATGGCCAAATTAAATGATTCCATTTCGATTCTGCTATGCTTTCGACTCTTGTTCCAACAAACTCAGATTTCAAAAACAATTAAAACATGAATTTGAAGTGAAAATTAATCGTATAGTTTCTCCAGTTTGAATCGAAACCTTATACAGTCATTTTGGCTAATAATGCATAACAGAGAATATGCTCAAATTTAACTCAGAACAGAAAACACTAATAACGCATAACAGAGAATATGCTCAAATTTAACAGAAAACACTACCAGTGTTTACCAATTTAAAACTTCCAAAGGTTTCAGACCAAACTCAATACTAAGATCGGAATTACACACCAATCTAAAATCTTTTATTCATAAAATTTACAGAGCTTTGACCCTTTCGGTTTGATTATCTCAATTATGCAGCGCTTTGTCTCTCTCTGTCTCTCGATTCTATCTATCTCATCTTTTTTCTCTCAATTCTATATATCTCGTCCTTCTTCTCGATCTATATCTCTATACAATAAGATTCTTAAACCAATTTTGGTTTAGATCTTTAGTTTAGTCAACAAATCTTTAATTTTTTAAAATTTTCATTAATTCTTAAAATCTTTCTTTTATTTTTAAGGATCTTCTCAATCCCGTAAATCTTTCATGTTCTACAATGTTCAAGAACATTTACAATTATGCTCACAATATTAATTGAATCCTATTTTATATCACTCAAAATATTTAAAATTACATTTAGAGAACCAACTCTCTTGAAAGCATAAGACCATTTAAGTCTCTCAAATAACCAATGACATTTTACCCTGCATCAAAAAGTGTAACTAGGTCCGTCTTCATGTTGACTATGTAATTATGTATTTATGAAAAGAAGAAGACAGATAATAAAATGTATTTTTGGTGTACCTGCTTCATGGGTTTCATGAGCAAGATTTTATTACGTAGATAGGCTTTTTCTTGATGTCTATTAGGTTTTTATCTTCTAGGAATAAATAGAATTAAGGGTTTCATACATGGAGGATCTAGTCTAGGTATTTATGCTCCAAGACCTTGTGGAAAAAGCTCTCAACAAGCACTCGATGCAACAATAAAAGACAAGCCTCATATGCTATGAAGAATCACCTCTCCAACGCTGTAATGAACCTTATCTAGTCGGTATAACTCACCATGGACAAGTCGACTATATGGTTGGCCTATTTAAGGGACTGTTCCCTATTTATATGCTCCTATAATGCAACTATCATTCAAGCAAGTCAATGCGGAGATCTACAAGCAAGCAATACAGATGTCTCTAAGATTACAATGCGGATATCACACAGATTATGATGTGGATTACAATGCGGATATCTTAAAGATTAGTATGTGGACATCTCCAAGAAGATAGTGCAAATAAAGAACAATAGATAGTGTGGATAAGGGACAACATATCATGCAGATAAGGAACAACATATGAATGCGGATTTTGCTGAAACATGAATGCGGACTTTGCTGAAACATGAATGCGGATATCACTAACACAAGCAAGTCGATGCGGATATCTACAAGCAAGCAATACGGATGTCTCTAAGATTACAATGCGGATATCACACAGATTATGATGTAGATTACAATATGGATATCTTAAAGATTAGTATGCAGACATCTCCAAGAAGACAGTGCAAATAAGGAACAACAGATAGTGCATATAAGGGACAACATGTCATGTGGATAAGGGACAACATATCATGTGGATAAGAGACATCATGTCATGCGAATAAGGAACAACATATGAATGTGGATTTTGTTGAAACATGAATGCGGACTTTGCTGAAAACACACATTGCAGATAAAATGATAGTATACAATGCGGATTTTAGAAGATATGTGTAGGGTATAAATGTGATTCCAGAACTAGGAAGAAGGTCTGGAAAAATAAAGTTGAGGATTGTTTGAAGGAAGAAGCTAATACAATAAGTGCAAGAAGAAAGACCTTAAGGTGGGAGAAAGCGAGGAAGGTAAATATGAGATTTACCTTCCTAACTACAATTCAAGCAAATCAAATACAAGCATATACAAGGTGAAAGTCAAGGTCTCAAATACTAATGCAGAACTAATCAAATTGGTGAAAAGAAGAATCAAAGTTGAAGACGCTGAATCAAGGTCTTGGAAGCATATCTAGGTCAAGGGTTTGAGTCTTGGTCATGGTACTTGTCATTTGAAGATCTATAAAAAGTCTTTGCGGGTTTTCCTCTCCAAGAGGGAGAGGTTTTGCCTTGGTTGTAGGAGCTTAACTTCCGTGTCTTGTGCATTTTGATAATTGACTTAATGAAATATTAACTAAGCTAAAAGAAGAGAAGACAAGTAACTCGAGAAAACTCACAAGTAATTATCAAGAAGAGAATTTGTATTAATCTCCAGCCTTCCAAATTCTCAACATGGTATCAGAGCTAAGGTGCTAAACACAAGGGCTGCTTGTCAACAAAGACACTCAAAGAAGCGAAGATCAAAGTTTGGGTTGGAAAGTCAAATCAGTTTGCAAGGAAGACTATCTAGCTACTTCAAGTGAGATCTCCTATCTCATACAAAAGATCAACAACTAAAGACTACAAAACAAATATATGAGAAATTGGTGGAGCTATTCTCTGTGAGTACTGTAGGAGAATCAATCTCTCTGAGACCAGAACTATACAAAATGAAATTATCAAAGTAAGATGGAATCACTCCATACTTTATAAGGATTTCTGAAATAAGAGATCAACTGCAGGAACTAGGAGAAGTAATGTCTGACACTGAGATGACTACAACAGTGTTGAATGCTCTACCAGAGGAACGAAGAAACTTCACTTCTAGTCTATACGGGAAGAAAGAAGCCACCCCATTCCATAATTTATGGTCTCTATGTAAAATAGAGGAAACAAGACTAAAGGCGAAAGTTGATACATGACCAAATGAAGAGATTAAAGCTTTTGTAGTCTCATACAGGAAGAAAGGAAGATTCAGAAAATTTGGCCCTCATAATAAAAGGAATATGGACAACGTACGATGCTTTGGATGTAATGAACTTGGGCATTATAAAATAGATTGTCTTAAATCTGTAAAGGACAAGAAGACAAAGGAAGAAGCCCATGTCACTAATGAAAGAGAAGACCTTGATGCTAAGAGATCTAAAAAAGAGAAAGCAAGAGATCTCTATTATGATTGAGATCATATTTCTCTTTAAAGTGATCTTTAATTGGTTGTAAAATAGTATGATAGGAAGCCATGTACATTAATAAGCATCTCGATAGAAGCATGAACGGAGCTCTCGATGAAATAGCTTCTGGAAAAACCTCTCTGATAACATTACTAAAGTAAAGTAGTCATCAAGATCAAGGGTCATCATGGAAACAAAATTTTGGAGGTGATGACATATTGATGGAGTAGGCAAAAGAATGAAGCCCTTCATTCTAGAGAAATGGCTACAGGATGACTCAAGGAAATAGGTATGAGGTATGTAGACATATATGCTGGATGCTATGAAGTCATGTCATATGGTTGTAGGTAATAATCTTCCATATTTAGAAGTATGATCTATAAAGAAGGATCTCTCGGTGCACTGACAGATGAGAGCAACATATTATGTCATGGAAAATGAGGTGGTTGTATATGAACAAGAAATTGAAAAATTTTAAGTTCCTAGGAATGAAGAATGTGCAGAAAGGAAGAGATCATAAAATGCAATCATGTCAAGAGGCATTTATCATTCGGAAGCCAAGAAGATGTGACTAGGAGATCTCCTGGGAAGATATGTAGACTCTAACGGAAGTCTGGTAAAGAAGAAGACCCTTGGAAAAACATATCATTAGGAGATGTGTCAATCTGTATGAAGGATGCCGATGCCCACAGGAAGATGTCATGGTGCAAGATCATCACTAAGGTAACTTTTGTTCTAAGAGTTCATATGTATATGTTTATGTGGATGAATTTGTGCAGGGCTACTAATCATGAGAAAGGATGTATGATCCTTGGATATGATTCAAAGGAAAGCAACATGGCATAACGGTGGACCATATAAGGAAGTCTGATGAATCACTTTCTGATAGCTGACATGACTTGTGGATGAAAGTGATGGATGATCTGTGCCCTATGAAGCTAAAAGTTGAAGATTCCTCAATTTCGAAATCCATAACATCGAGGATAGGAATTCTTCATGAGAAGCTGGGTGTCTCACCATTGTTGCTGGAGGTCCCTAGTTAAGAGGGAGCTTGGTGATAAGTTTCTTACTTGGAAGAAACTTGGTAATTCCCAAGAATGAGCTTAGGTACATTCCTTGTATAGGAATGAGTACATTCCCTTGTGGAATAGGTCCTCCCTGGTTGAGAGGGAGAGATAGACACTTCATTCTGGTTTTCGCTTGGGAAGACAGAATGGAGAATTGGGTAATCATCTGGCATTCGATACTCTTTGAGAATGTGTTAGGGCATTCAAGATAAGAGTAGTCAGGGACCGATATTCTTTGAGGGCTAGCTACCCAAGAGGAGAATAGTCCAAGAAGGTCATACTTTGGGAACACTCAGGTGAAGTATGTACCTTGGAGAGACAATTACAATGGTGTCTATAAGTCATGTGTCTCGCCATGATTGTATCCCATTGTCTCGTTGAGACATGGGGTTGTTAGTCAAGGCCTTGCACTAGGACAATGCTGGTTGATATGATGAATATATTTGGACATCTAGCATGCTCCACCGGGTACTGACATAATAACCTCTCACCATCCTATCCCAAAAGAGGGATCGAAGGCACAATCTCTTGTGTACGGAACATGCCCTCCATGCTGATGTTGTGCCATACTCAACTCATGTATCTCAATCCTACTAACTTGGTTATTCCCTATGGTCTATCTAGATAACTTCGCCTCTCTCTGGCCAATGCATAGAGGTGGGCTAATAATGCTGAAGGCCCCGTCAGCATGCCTCTGAAGTGAACTATGTTGAAGTCCCAACTCGTGCTCTCTTTTCTACCTCTCATCAATGGCTAGCCCAAAAGATGGTTGAACATCCTTCTCCATCATGGGCTCCACATGAGCCTCCCACTGCTCTTCCCTAGACAATCCATCATGCAAAACATCCTCACCATGCTTGATGTTAGGAATCATCTCCATGTAGTGGGTCTTGCCCTGATCAAAATTTGTATTTGTGCTGTTTGGTAACTAAGTAGAAGGCTTGTTATTAAAGTCATTGGTAAGCGGTGATTTATCTGCTAGGCCACCTTTTCCACTGTCTATACCATGATTTTGGACTTCCCCTTCAACTACAAGAGTTTGTGTTGTCGCTCAAATTGTAGAGGCAAGATGCGACAACGATCAGGACGACGTTGTCACTCTGATTCTTGCCCTCTCCCTTCTAGTTGTCTCCCAACAACAAGCTATGGGGGGGTAGTCCCTATGAGATATGAAGATGAAAGACCCGTTGACAACTGAAAAGTCTGGAAAACACATCTGAATGACCTAGCAACTTGGTTAATTTAACAAGTTTAGTGATTAGATTAGATTATCTTGAAAGACCAATGCCTTAATGGAGTCAAATTACTTGCTTTAAATGAATTATCCACCAAGCCAATAGATGAAAAATTGTTGCTTTAGGATGCCTCAATATCTTATATGAAATGCAACACCAAAAATCTAAGTGGAATGCAAGATGTTGGTTTATTTTAATTAGATGCTTAACTATGTGAATCCTTTTCCTTAGCTATTTTGAAACTAGTCTCTGGAGTAGTGACGCAACAACGCTGAAAGGTCCGCCTTACGGAGAGATGGTCAACGGTGACGTGGCTCTGTCAAATTTTCCCTTGCTCCACGAAGTCTATTTCTTTTAGTTGATTATCAAATTCACTGAATTTGATAAATAATACTATCCGCAATGTCTAACTTTATATTATATCCCCGAACCTTAAATTAGGCTTTCTGGACCTTATATTAGTCTTCCAAACTTATATTAATACTCCACGCTTCGTAGATCAAACTTTACAATAGGACTCTCGCTCTGGGCCCACCTCTATGTCCAATAGCCAATCAACTGTATGCCCCGTACCATGGTTAAACTTCGCGCATCTCCGTCGGGCGACCACCGTCCGATGACTCCGCTCCAGATCGACGGCCCTCATCGATATCGCTCGGCCCTCAGCGCCGGATTTTAACGCGCGATGAGAATACGGAAAGGCGGTTTTCTACCTCCGTCCGGTGCCACGAGTCGATGGTTCTATGGAATCACTTCGATTCAGGGAATACCGCCTTTTCACCAAAAGTGGTGCGATATGGGCAACCCACTTTTCAAAACCACTCGCGGTTTTGCATAGTGTTTAACCAAAGGTCGAGTCGGGGTTGGGGTGTCCTTCTTATGCCTTAACTCCGGTCTATAGCTCAGTTCCGTTTCAACAGGGTTCGTTACAATTGTACAGTGGGGATTTCCACAATAAGGATACAGACAGAGGACCTACGGTGGAATTTAACTTGCAAAGCTTATCCAACCAATTCACGGGAATAGTAGACAGATAATGCGGAATTATACAATCACCATTCTCAACGCTTTCATATCGAACTAGTTTACAATCGTTTCTCAATCAAAAAATTTCTTCATTAATAAGAATTCAAGACAATTCAATGGCCAACGAACAATAAATCATTTAACTGGAAACAATTGTTAACAGACAGAGTTTTTTTTTTTTTTTCAATAATCGGGAACCTCTCGTCCTCTTCCTCCTCTTCTCCTCCGGAGAATACAATTTATACAAGAACATATGTCCTTTCGGTTCCTCTGCGAGGACTGTTATGGTAACTCAAGAGCCTAATTACAATTATTCGAAACTAAAAACATGACGGATGGAATAACTATTCGACTTCTACAACTTAACCGAAATAATAATACAATCAGCTAAGGTATTGACACCTAGCTGTAACAATTCGACTGTTTCAAACCCTCCTAGCCACAACATGTGGACAAAACTCCTACATTGCTTGCTAGTATCTAATGCCCCTGCATCAGACTCCCGAGGGCAATCTTCTTCATGGGCTCCTGTCCATGAGCTCTTCCACTGATCTCCCTATCTTCTGCAACATTCCTTCAGTCATCCAAGTGGCATCTTCCTCTGGCTTATCCTTCCATTTGATCAAGTACTGAAAGTAATCGTCCTCTAGTCCTTCTGAACACTCTCTTGTCCAATATTTTCTCTGGTTGCAATGGTTGTGCTGGAGGTAGCTGCTCCCTCCACTCAATCTGTTCCTTGTCTGCTGCCCTTTCTTCTGCACCATCATCCTCATATTTGTACAAATCTGCAACATTAAAAATGGGAGATATTCCAACATCAGGAGGTAATTCAATCTCATAAGCATTTGCAGAAAACTTCCTAAGTATCTTGCAAGGCCCAATCTTTTTGAACTTCAATTTGTTGTATTGCTTCTTTGGGAATCTATCTTTTTTCAAGTGTCCCAAAACCTGATCTCCTACTTCAAAATAGACTTTAGTCTTCTTTCCAGTACACTTTTTTCTGCTTTTGTATCTGATGCTGCTGCCTTGTAGTTGCTGTTTCACTTGTTCATGTATGGCCTGGATCTCTGAAGCAAATTCCTCACCATCTGCACTCCTCAGTTCTGCCTTTCCCAGATCTCTTAACTCTGATATTCCTTTGGGTGCATTCCATAAACAATGTGGAATGGACTCTGCCCTGTGCTCCTATTTGGTGAGTCATTATATGCATATTCTGCCTGGGGAAAAATATGATCCCACTGTTTGGGATGCTCTCCTGCAAGACTTCTCAACAAATTTCCCAGACTCCTATTCACTACCTCAGTTTGTCCATCAGTCTGGGGATGATAAGCTGAGCTGAAACTTAGCTTAGTACCAAGTTTCTTCCACAGTGTCCTCCAAAAGTGCCCCACAAATCTGGTATCTCTGTCTGAAACAATACTCTTGGGCAACCCATGCAATCTAACAATTTCTTTGAAAAACAAGTTAGCAACATGGGTGGCATCACTAGTTTTGTAACATGGAATTAAATGTGCCATTTTAGAGAATCTATCTACCACAACAAAGACTGCATCATTCCCTCTCTGAGTCTTGGGCAATCCTAGAACAAAATCCATACTCACCATGTCCCAAGGTCTGTCTGGAATAGGCAAGGGAGTGTACAATCCTGCATTCTGGCTCCTTCCTTTGGCATACTGGCAGATTTTGCAATTCTTCACAAACTTGTCCTCTTCCGTTCTCATCTTGGGCCAGAAATAAAAGTGACTCAGCTGCTCATAAGTCTTATCAGTACCAAAGTGTCCAGCAAGTCCACCACTATGCTTCTCCTTGATCAAAATTTCTCTCATGGAAAATTTTGGTACACACAGTTGGCTTCTTCTGAATAACAAGTCCTCTTGCAGGAAATAATCTGGCCACTGGCTTCTATTTGTTAAAACAAGGTTACTACATGTCTCAAATGCTTCTTTAAAATCAGGATTTGTTTTATACAATTCTTTGAGAAAATCAAATCCTACAACTTCAAAATTAGTTTCTGGAACAAGCATGTGCCTCATACTCAAAGCATCAGCTACTTTATTAGCTTGGCCACTTATATGTTTAAAAAAAAATTAAAACTTTGGAGATACTCAACCCATTTAACATGCTTATGTTTCAACTTGGGCTGCTGTACAATGTACTGCAAAGCATGATTGTCAGAATGCAATACAAATTCCCTGGACATCAAGTAATGTCTCCATTTCTTCAATGCCTGAACAATTGCATAAAATTCCTTCTCATAAGAGGAATACTTTCTTCTGGTGTCGTTCAAATTTTCACTGAAATATGCCACAGGCCTATCATCCTGACTCAACACAGCTCCAATGGCCTCTCCACTGGCATCACATTTTACTTGAAATGGTTTTGTAAAATTAGGCAGAATCAAAACAGGCTTCTCGGTTATCTTTTGCTTCAAAACTTTAAAATTTCTTTCTGCTTCAGCAGTCCACTTAAATGGCTGTTTGCTCTTCTTTATTGTCTCAATTATGGGTGCATTAATCTTACTGAAGTTTCTTATAAACTTTCTGTGAAAACTAGCAAGTCCATGGAAACTTCTTACCTCAAAAACATTCCTGGGTGAAGGCCACTCCACAATTGCCTTAACCTTTTCTGGGTCCATCTTCAATCCTTCTGCAGAAACAACAAAACTCAAATACACCAACTATTCCTTCATGAATGAGCATTTCTTCAGATTTATCAATAGTTTCTCTTGGTGCAGCTTCTTCAAGACATGATTAAGATGCCTTAAATGTTCTTCTCTAGTTTTGCTGAAAACTAATATATCATCTAGATACACTATCACAAATTTACCAATGAACTCTTTCAATACTTCATTCATAAGTCTCATAAAAGTGCTCGGTGCATTTGACAACCCAAAAGGCATTACCATCCATTCATATAATCCTTCATTTGTTTTAAAGGTAGTTTTCCACTCATCACCCTCTCTTATTCTAATATGATGGTATCCACTCTTCAAATCTATCTTTGAGAAATATTTAGCACCACTCAAACAGTCCATCAAGTCCTCAATTCTGGGCAAAGGAAATCTGTACTGATTGTGATCTTATTGATTGCTCTGGAATCAGTACACATCCTCCAGCCTCCATCTTTCTTTGGGCTCAATACTGTTGGTACTGCACATGGACTTAGACTTTCTCTGATCAGTCCTTTGTCCACCAACTCCTGTACTCGTCTCCTGATTTCCTCATTTTCCTTGGGAGTCATTCTGTAGGCTGCCTTATTCGGCAGATTTGAACCAGGGATAAAATCTATCTGATGGCTGATCTTTCTCACAGGTGGCAGCTCATCAGGGAAATCATCCACAACAATGTCACAGTAATTGTCTAACATCTCTTGTATCTCTACTGGTAAATCAGAAATCTTTGTAGAAGTAAGAACTACTTGAGGTTTGCAAACTAAAGCAAAACTTACCTCTTTCTCTTCTATCTGCTGTAGATATTCCTTCTCGCTCAGCAACAAGGTCTTTCGATCAATCACTTTGCTGGATGGCTCTCCTTCTTCCATGGGTATCAATGTATGATGTACCCCATCCTTGAAGAACTTGTAAGTGTTCTTCTTGCCATCATGAACTGCTGCTCTGTCAAACTGCTAAAGCCTACCTAGCAGTGTATGACACACATCCATGGGCATTACATCACACAGGACCTTATCTTTATATTTGCTCATTTGCAGCTCTATCTCACACTACTCTTTTTGCACCAACAGTGAGGTGCCTTTGTGCTTGGAGACACCTGTAAGGGAGTTGGATGTCCCTTGTCTTCAGCTCAGCTATCACCTCGGTGGAAACTGATTAATACTGTCTTTGCTGCTATATTATTGGCGAAAGCAGCATTTTCCCTTGGACTTTGCATATGCTCCTAAACAAAGTCTTCCTTTGTGTAGGCTCAGTGACCTCTTTGGCTTGCTTCAACAGGACCTTATTTACCACCAAGGATTCTCCCCTCTCTGGAAGAATTTCTTCTTCAATTTCTGCCTCTTCTCTAGCCTAGGCAACAACAGCATTTCTTGGACCAACACCTACATTCTCTGGACATTCATAGTGCTTGTGTCCCACTTGCTGACATCTATAACACCTCAACTCTCTACCTCTGCCTCTGTCTCTGCCTCCTCTTCCTTTTCCTCTGTAGGAACCCCTTCTGCCCCTTGCATCATCCTCTGTAGATGCATTCTGAGGTGAGCTACTGTTAGCTCCATCCCTGGGTGTAGCAGGCTTTCCTCTACCACCCTGACTTCCATTTCCATGGAAAGTACCTCTCTTCTTGGCACACTGTTTCCTCAGGAGTTTCTCCTTTGCTTTCAAGGCCATCTGGTAGGAGATACGAGACCAATATAATCTTGGATCTCTAGCTTGAGACCATTCACATATCTGGCAATCTTATCTGGTGTGTCTTGGAATTTCCTAGCCCTTATGCTTACTCTATAAAATTCCTCTGTGTATTCTTTTACTGTCAGCAACCTCTGTCTCAGGTTCTGCATTTGTTTATACAATGTCAGCTGGTAATCACTGGGCAAGAATTTACCTTTTAATTTGGCCATCATTCTGGTCCAGCTCTTGATAGGTTGCTTGCCAACTCTCCTCCTTTCTGCCTGCACTCCATCCCACCAAAGTGCAGCATGTCCTTTCAGCTTTGTTAATGCAAACTTCACCTTCTTATCTTCACTTATTTCTTCATAATCGAAGCATTTGTTCATTTCATTAATCCAGTCTACTAGTTCTTTTGGATTCAGTTCCCCTGCATAGCTTGACACTTCAATTCTAGGCTTAACTGCAGACCCCAGAACAGTTCTAAGGAGCCTCATGTCAGGAGGAATTTCAACATTTTCTTCTGCTTCTTTTGTTTCAGGTTCGCTGATGTCTTCAGGATCTCTGGGGTGTCTCCGCTCCATGACATCTATTCTGGCCTCGACCCTCTGCAACATCCCCAACACCTCAGCGTTGGCAACAAGTCTTCTTCTGCCAGCACCTCTACCAACTCGGATTGCCATGTCAGCAAAACAACTTCAGACAACAGCTCTGATACCACAAATGACGCAACAACGCTGAAAGGTCTGCCTTACGGAGAGATGGTCAACGGTGACGTGGCTCTGTCAAATTTTCCCTTTCTCCACGAAGTCTATTTATTTTTGTTGATTATCAAATTCACTGAATTTGATAAATAATACTATCCGCAATGTTTAACTTTATATTATATCCCTGAACCTTAAATTAGGCTTTCTGGACCTTATATTAGTCTTCCAAACTTATATTAATACTCCACGCTTCGTAGATCAAACTTTACAATAGGACTCTCGCTCCGGGCCCACCTCTATGTCCAATAGCCAATCAACTGTACGCCTCGTACCATGGTTAAACCTCGCGCATCTCCGTCGAGCGACCACCGTCCGATGACTCCGCTCCAGATCAACGGCCCTCGTCGATATCGCTCGGCCCCCAGTGCCGGATTTTAACGTGCGATGAGAATACGGAAAGGCGGTTTTGTACCTCCGTCCGGTGCCACGCGTCGATGGTTCTATGGAATTGCTTCGATTCAGGGAATACCACCTTTTCACCAAAAGTGGTGCGATATGGGCAACCCACTTTTCAAAACCACTCACGGTTTTGCACAGTGTTTAACCAAAGGTCGAGTCGGGGTTGGGGTGTCCTTCTTATGCCTTAACTCTGGTCTACAACTCAGTTCCGTTTCAATAGGGTTCGTTACAATTGTACAGTGGGGATTTCCACAATAAGGATACAGACAGAGGACCTACGGTGGAATTTAACTCGCAGAGCTTATCCAACCAATTCACAGGAACAGTAGATAGATAATGCAGAATTATACAATCACCATTCTCAACGCTTTCATATCGAACCAGTGTACAATCGTTTCTCAATCAAACAATTTCTTCATTAATAAGAATTCAAGACAATTCAATGGCCAACGAACATTAAATCATTTAATTGGAAACAATTGTTAACACACAGAGTTTTTTTTTTTCGGGAACCTCTCGTCCTCTTCCTCCTCTTCTCCTCTGGAGAATACAATTTATACAAGAACATATGTCCTTTCGGTTCCTCTGCGAGGACTGTTATGGTAACTCAAGAGCCTAATTACAATTATTCGAAACTAAGAACATGACAGATGGAATAACTATTCGACTTCTACAACTTAACCGAAATAATAATACAATCATCTAAGGTATTGACACCTAGCTGTAACAATTCGACTGTTTCAAACCCTCCTAGCCACAACATGTGGACAAAACTCCTACATTGCTGGCTAGTATATAATGCCCCTGCATCAAGTAGGTTATGGAGAGAAGTCAAGGGAAAGATAACAATGGCTATATTAATGATTCCTCCCCTGGAAATATAACCACTTGATGCCTTCAACGCTGCAGAGATTGTGGCTCTGATGACTGCAAGGTCACCATGTTATCTACTAAAAGAGGGTCTAGGGTTCGCAAGATAGATGAGAAAGGTGGTCCTAGAGATTTTCAACCAAGCTTATGTTTAGAGGTAAGATAATTAATGCAAGACTAATCCTATAATGTAGATGCAAGATGAAAGATTACTTTTAGTGAGATTGTTAAATGTCTTAAGCACTTAGAGATAAATAACAATGATATTCAACTTACCAATGAAGTACTAAATCAATGTGTAATGACAATCTTCACCAAAAGAGGAAATGCTTAATGAACAAGATAGAAGCCGCCAATGATACCAATAAACAATTTGCTCAATGAAATAAACAAATTCAATGCTTTTCTCAACAATGCTAGAATGCCAATCAATAGTAGAGTGCCAATGTGTCAATTAGATCCACAAGAGATGATTTTTTTTTTTTTTTTGGTCGGTAAAAAGAAACTCATTATATTATCATGCCAAAAATTACATCAGGATACAACAAAGCTTCAACAAAACTGAGCATCGTAGGCTTAGGAGCAAACAGGAGCATAGATCTACATAGAAGGAAGCCTGGAGAAGGGCCAAGACAACCGTTTTTTTGGTTATTGCTGACACAAAAATGACAAAAAGATAAGTTTCATAAAAATACATCACAGAGGAGGATTAGGAGGGAACGCTGGAGGTGCAACAAACAGAGCTGCTCGGTCATGTATATGATAGTTGACGCGCTCCACTTGGATTTCTAGAGCTCAGAGGTGGTTGTTGGTGTACTGATGCTAACACCAAGACTCTCCAGAGCATCCAGAGTCTCGTTTTGCATGTGTTGTAGGTCATCGACGTAGGCTACAAGTTCATTCCTTTCCTCATACCGTTGTTCCCACATAGTATCCAAGTTAAGCTGGATGTGCTGTAATTGGGTCGCTATTGAATCCATGGTGATCGGGGCATCCACCTAGCCCAGTGAGCGGGCTGGGGACAAGGTCATGGTCGCCAGTGAGTGTTGGCTCTCTGTTGACACAAAGTCGTAGTTGGGCTCCTTGAACGCCCGCCTCTCCTCCATGCGACGACCCAATCCTCCCCTTCTTGCTCGATCTCTCTCTCGAGGCATGTAACCAGACCCACCACCCCAGGCTGCTCTGAAACCGATAGGAGCCTCCCTGACAGGGAAAGAGCCCGACACAAAATTGAATCGAAATTGCTGAACACAAACACGACTTATTAGCCCCGAGCCTTCAGATGATGCAGGGCAATTGAGGGTAGTTCTGCGTGTTGGGACCTGCCTCGTAAACCGACAATATACTTTGCCGTAGGAAGACACGCTCCAGGTCGCAAGGTCCTCAAAGCTCCTCTCGAATCAAAACCAACAAATCTCGGCGTGCTCTCTTGCGAGCTTCAAGACCCACACAATATCTACTAACCAGATATGAAACCAAACTTTCACATTCATATATTCTCTGCCCACTACGCAAATTCCAAGCCCCAGACCTGACGCTGCAACACTCACAACGCGAAATTCAACTCCAGGATCCCACGACCAGGCACGAAACCAAAATCAACTCCACACACACCCATAATTGCATACCTCACCCTGCGCAGCTGCCCCAAGCCACGACTTGAGCCAGGATGCCAATACATAGGTTGCTCTTTCTCAAAACTCTCTCACCATTGCCCAACAACTGCAGATAACCAGACGTCTGCCCATCAACCCTGATATATTTTTTGTGCGAAGAGAGGGATCCGTGTTCCAATGGCTCATTAAGACGAGTGTGTGACTTAACCCATTAAGACAAGCGTGTGGCACGTGGAGGCCCTCTTGGCTCCACGGTGTGAAGCGCCTCCAACTGTCCTTTCGACATGACACCCCTATCGGGGACACAAGATAAAGGATATAACACAATTAGCAATTCTTTTGGATTACCACAAGAGTACCCTTATCACAATTAAGATTGTCAATTAAATGCTCTTAAGAGTGATTCGATTATCAATGATTGAATCTCAATCTAGCCAACACATATGGCAATTGCGTTCTTGAAACAATGAATAACACTTGTATGCAAATTATAAGGATGCCAAAAGATGAATGCAAAATGTTGATGCAAAATTTGGCAAGAGACAAATGAATCCTTGCCCAAATCACTTCAACATTGAACACTCATGAATTATATTTTTTCCTTAGTTACTTTTAGAGCTTTTAATGCAATTTATTACTACCGCAAGCTTATATTTAGAAGTTTGCAAATTTATATCATACTTACAAATTTATGTACCAACACTTAGAAGATGATGCAAGATTGTAAGAATGAGCTAGAAAATCAAAGCAAGAGACTTTATGTTAGGTCCCTATATTACTAGTATAGTCCCTTATTGTTGTTAGTGTAACCCCCTTATTGTTATTGTTGTACCCCTGTAACCCCATATTGTTATTATTGTGCCCTTAAATTATTTTTGTTAGGTCGGCTAGGATTACATTGTGGCCCCACTAGGATTACATTGTGGCCCCATGGACTCCTATATATAGAAAGGAGGTTTTGTAGTTTGAATCATCCAAGAATTGTTCATTCATGTAATGTATTGGAGGTTGCCCCCTCGAAGTGGCTTATTTTTAAGGCATTGATATCTCTTTTCTTCTATTTTTGGAGCTGGTCTCACAACACTTTCCAATGACTACTAATTAGTTTGAGACCACTTATAAGCTATAGATCAGAATTTTAATATTTTAGATCATACCTTAGAAGAGCATATATCAAAGTCATATCAACTCAAAAAATCAAAGATTTAGTCCACCAAAAGCCAACGAGGTGCCAAACAATTAGTGCCAAATGAACTCCAATGATTAGTTAATGAAGTTAAGTGACTGTTTTAATGATATTTAGTCACTTTTAATGTTTTTTATTAGTGTTATGAGACTAAATAGACGGCTATAGCAAAACAAATAAGAAAATGAGGGATATAGAAGCAAACCAAGAGGCCTAAGGGTCTAGTTGAGGGCTAGAAGGCTTGGAGATGACTTCCACTTCCCGCAACCACGATGTTAGCAATAAATCGCCGCAAAACGAGATGTTAGTCCACTTAAACGATGCAAAAATCAAAGATGACTGAATATAGGGTTAGGGCAAGGTTACAAGGCTAGGAAAACTCCAACACTATGGATAGAAGAGGCAAAAGACGAGCAACAATAGGCCAAGAGAGGCTAAAAAGGGGCATGTATAAGGGAGAAGCCCTCTAAGAGTTGCGACAAGGGTAGAGAGGCCCTAAAACGAGCTGCTGCTAAGCCTAAAAGGCTAGCGGATTAAGGGAAAGCCCCTTAAGGGGCTACAACCTAAAAAAAAAGGCCTTAAAAGCCACAAACAACCCTAAAAGGCTTGCCTGCCAAGGAGAGGAGGGGGCCCAAGGGCCAAAAAGGTAATACAAGGTTGCAGCTAGGCATAAGTAAGGCGATGAGGGATAAAGAAGAACTTTAGGGCTCACGACTAAAGTAGGAGGGAAGACGCCCATACCTATAGGCCCTAAATTAATTTGAAAACCATGTAAAACCAAGAAACACTTCAAAAAATAATTCCTTGCTTGAGCTTTGAGCTTGGAGGGCAGCTATACGATAGATCTTTCCTTCCTAGGCCTAGATCTATATGAAAACCCCAACGATGTTTAGCTACACGACTTCACAAAAAATGTTTTTTTGTTGGAGAAATCACCTGCACAAATGAATCAAAAGAATTCCCGACCCCAAATATATATACAAAAATTCAAAACCCCAAATACCCAAGTGCTGCAAAATAACAAGGGCTAGAAAATAACTTACAAATATTTACAAATTTATATTAAAAGCTCTCTTTAGCAAATTAATTCTTTTTAGCCCAAGATCAAATAATACATTGAAAACATTTTTTAAGTAAATTGCAATGAATGAATAATTTCGAAAGATAGATTGACAAAAACCCTTCTGCAAAATAATTTGCCACAACAAAAGCTTAGAGCCCAAACAAGGTCGAATCTTCTCCACAGTCTGTGAACTTGGAGCCCAAGGGTTTGCATACCTGTAAATCTATATAGAAATTTCTCAAGCTAAACTGTTAATTCATATAGTAAATTAGATCACCCAATATAACTCGTACCAATAAAATGCTCTTATCACCGACAAATGAAATAACAATTAAAATTCATTTAGCGCATTAAGATATCCGATAAACACATAGCTAACACATACAACATATCAACAGATAGAAAAACACCATGAACTGAATCCCAAAGTCTTTCTATTATGATAAAAAATGTTCCTAGCAAAGCAATAGCTCAATACCAGCGTTACAAAATTTGCCTCATCCAAAGATGGGAAATAGAAGCTAAATGGCTTCTTTATATAAAGAGAACCCATCCAAGTGGAAAATAATGGCTACTTGACTTGATCTTCGTCAAAATAATCTTGATCATTGAAAATAACTTGATCATCTTTTAATCTCCATAGTAAAAATTTTATTTTTGAGGAAAAAATCGAATTTCTCTTTAAAACCATTTTTTATTAATAAAAAAATTTAATATTTTGGATTAATTTCCTAAAAAATCTAACTTTGATTTAACGGCTCAACCTTTCTTAAAATATCCATTTTTCTCTTTATGGAGAACCTCTAAAATTTGAATTCTTTTTGACCCACAAAATTTTGATTATTTTCCACTTGGAGATAAATTAATTTCTCTATAATTATTTTTGACTCAAAATTAATTAATTTTTTGGCTTAGGATTTTTATTTAATTTACCTAGAAAAATGATTCACTTATTTATTTTCTAAGTTTGACTACTTCTATTATATCATATAAAACAGAAAATTATAGGTATCTTCCTGTGGATTTGACGAGTCCAATACAGAGGGAAGTTTCAACAGTTTGCCAACAGAAGTTGGATTGCCCCGGGTGGGGAAACTAGTCCTTAAAAACCAAAGAGGAACTGCTGCCCGAAGCGGGAAACCAACATATTTAGTAACCAAAATGAAACATAAGCCAAAGAGTAGACAATTCCAAAACATGAGAAGACTAGATAATATTAGACTAAGGTGAACCTTTGTTATTTTTTCCAGAGGTAGGAATTTATTCCTCAATCCTACACACGTAGAACCCATCATCGGTCTCCTTGCTCCGCGCGTGGCGAGAAGATTGGGACGTGGCGATGCTGGAGAGTCGAGCTTCTCAGAGGAGGAAACTTGCAGACCGGAGTGTGCCATCTTGTTTTCGGCCTCGTGGTCTGAACTGCTACCTTTACTGTTGCTAGTGTCGCCGCTAGAGTCCTTACTGCCACTTGAGGCTGATTGCACCGGGAGAGCCTTCATCTTGCGAGGAAAGAAAGTAGGCTTGGGCGAAATGGCGGATTTACGTGGCCTCTTCTCGCTACGGGAGCTGGAAGACGTCAGAGAAGGAACAGGGAGCTGCAGGGAGAGTTGGGCGGTCAAGTTGACAGGAGGAATCCTGTTCTGCTCATCCCAGCCAACTGAGAGGTTCAAGTCACGACCCTGGGAGAGATACAGAGGAGAACGGATTGGATGGCCACGCCCTCCTGCCCTTCTGCATCTCATTCTATGGCGCCGAGGAATTATTGTCCGAGGAGCAGAATCGTAGGAGCAAGAGGGAGCGATGGAGAGCGTAGGAGAAGAAATGGCTTCGGAGGGGAGGTTGAGGCTGGAAGAGTGAGGACCATGTGCCAAAGGCGGAGGGGAATTAACAGACAGAAGCATCGAGAGCAGGAGAGAGGGCCTAAGTGAGGATGGATGAGCAAAGGTGGCGGGCTCAATTTCCATGGTATGCGACCTTAATGCGTTGCAGAGTTGGTACGTCGAAATGAAGGTGGCGTAGGTCGAGTTTATGACTCCCTCACGACAACATTTAACACTGTTCTGGTCTCCATGTGCAGTCACGTGGGGTAGCCAAGTGTCCCTCCACATGGCAGCCTCATGGCACATGAGCTCACTGGCAGGCACCCGCATTCGGGGAAAAAATTATTTAATTGACTATAGAGGGAATTAATAATTTTTTCCAGCCTTTAATATTTTAGCCATGGTTTTTGATTGCGAGGGACCATGCAAAAAAATATTTTTACATCAAAATAATTACAAATTCAACCCTTGAAAGGGAAAAACACCTTTAAACATAGACCCTCAATAATTTATCTGATTCTTGGACACAATTTGGTCTAGTATGAAACCAAGTGTGCCTATAATAAAATAATTTAGCCTCGGTGTTTTGATTACGAGAGACTGTGCACTAATATTATTCCTAAACACACTTTTATATCAGACTTGATAAACGCTACGACTCACCTAATACCTTGTCAAAGAATTCCACCTAGCTTTGGGGTTTAAGCTAGAAGAAAAACTTTTTTGATTATGCATGTTGATAAACACACACAATTTGGAGAGGTTATAAAACTTCTTAGGATGAAATTCTTTGCCAAAATCAGAGGCTTACCTAGGTGTTGCTACATAATTAAATAGTCATACTAGCATCATTTACAATAAAACTTGCAGAAATCGAGTTTACAATGACATATTCATGCTAACAAATGATTTTGATCTTTGAAAATTTTTCTTGACTTCCTCGTACACTGCTTTCTCAGACTACTGACAAAATTGTGGATAACAAGCTACGTCATGAGTCAATAATCCTTTCATATAATTTTCCTTTGGTCTCTCTTCCAGTTTCTCCTTTGGCTCTTGAGCTTCAAGCTTGAAATCATTTTTCTTCCTTGCTACCCATGATGATACCCATGCTTCCATAAGCTTTGTCATCTTTCGGAAAAAAATCATTGTATTCATCGAATTTCTGAGCAAATTTTTCTTGATTTGGAAACATCTTGGAATTCCCTCCTCTTTCTTGATATTGCTTTGTTTGAGACCCAAAGCTATCCAAGAGAATTATCTCTGATACCACTATAATGTTCCCAACCAGAATTCCCCAATTTTACAATAAATATTTTTGAGTTTTAAAAGAGTTTCAATGAGTCTTTTAGTGAGGTGTTTTATCAAATGGTTTTTGATAAACTGTTGTAGGTGTATTTATGTGTTTAATCAAACAACAAAGGAAGTACAAAGCCAAATATGTATTTTCACGGGCAGTCCTATTCAAGAGAGGAAGTTACAAGAACACCAACATGACATTTACCCATTAAATATGGAAGATGCAACATTTTTAAAAACTATTATTTCTCCATTGTAATATTCCTAGGGATTTTTTACAGTAAATAACATGCATGCATAAACACATAAAAACCATAAACAAAAAACATAATCAAATCAAGACATGGTACCAAAAACTCCACTGCTGAGACATTTTATTAATGAATAAGGGTGTACAACAAGGTGCTGGAAAGTGTGCACCTGGGCTTGCTCAAGACAAGCTAGCAAAACCCTAAAGGAAGAATATTTCACCCCTCTCCAATATGCTACTGTGCTAAAACTGCGTAGAAATACGCCATTGGTTGAGTAGAATTGCTGCTAGGGCCCTATCCAATTCTCAAAAAATTATGATAAATTAATCGCAGCCTCTCCACCAAATACCCAAAATAACCCACGAAGGAATTGGTCAATGCTTGACCCTGTAAATTCGACCCTATGTTCCCTCAATGGCTCTACTGCTGGGAAAATCAACCCACTTGTAAAACCTGTTGCAAATGGCCTCCAAAATGGCTACATTCCTTGCTAAAATACTCCCCCGATCTTCTCTCCAAGTTTCAACATCAATCCTCCTCCACTCCTCAACCTCCCAGAGTGTCTCCACCAAAAACTGTGCAATCCCTACGCTGCTGTAGCTGGTTCTCTAGATGGAATTGGAATCTCTACTGATATTACAACTTGTGACTGAGTGGAACTCCCTCCTTGGGCTAGCAATCAAAGTCCACCAAAGCAAGGGTTGGAATCTCCGCTTGGAAACACCCGTGTGTTGAGCAACACTTGCAGACTTGGCTCCTGCTCAAGCGTGCTATGTCAAAATACAATTTGCAAAATGATGAATGAATCCAAGTTGAGTGTCTCTTGCTCATTTTTTCCAAAGCCTCCAAAATGCCCATGTGGGCCCAACTTGAATTGCCCACACCAAATTTGCTCCAATGGGAGCGTAGTCCCCATGTGGGTCGTAATTCCCACAAAGTGGCCCCCACACTCCACTAAGGCCGTAATATTTCCCCCAGATTTAATGTTTGGGGGTGCTCTAAGCCAAAAATCATATGTCTAAACCCACATTTCCTAATTGTAAATTGTGCATGATGGTAAAATTGAAAAAAAATGATATTTCGCTTAGCAAAATGCTAAGTGGGAATATCACAATCCTCCCCCCAAGATGTTGCTTGTCCTCAAGAAACTGCAATGAAGGATGTTGAAGTATCTTCCCCCCCTCCCAAGTGGCATTCTCATTCGACAGGTACCTCCATCTGATAAAAAACCTCTTAATCACCCTGTTCCTCAAGTGCCTCTCCTAGGTATCCAAAATGTCCTCTGGCTGTTGCACCAAGTGCCCTTCATCATCCATAGGGGGTAACTCAGTAGCTACAGTCACTTGTTGCCCCAACGCCTTTTTCAAGCATGATACATGAAAGATGTTGTGCACCCGACTCCCCGAGGGTAGCTCCAACTCATATGATACCTCCTCAACCTTCCGAGTGACACGTTATGGGCCATAGAACTAGGGTTTGAGCTCCTCGGCCCCCTTCTGCTTGAGCAATGACTGCTTGTACGATTGAAGCCTCAAGAAGACCATGTCCCCAACTTCGAACTGCCTCTCAACTATGCCCCTATCTGCATAAAGTTTTTGCTGGTTTTGGGCCATCTGCATGTTGTCTTTGAGAGCTTGCAAAATATCTTGGCTCTCCTGTATCCAGTCCTTGGCCCTTGGGGCCTTGCTGTCTCCAAAAGACAATGCATCATAGCCATACAAAGCTCAAAATGGGAACATACCTATGGACATGTGGTATGTGGTGTTGTAGAAGTATTCACCCAAGTGCAACCACCGTATCGATGCTCGTTGTTGCCCTGTCACATAGTTACACAAGTAACCCTCCAACCACTTGTTAAATATCTCTGTCTTCCCGTTCGTCTGAGGGTGATAAATCGTACTCAGAGTGAGCTCTGTGCCCACCAACCAAAACAACTTCTGCCAAAATTACCCCATGAACGGACTGTCCCGGTCACTAACAATGGTCTTCGGAAGACCATGCAGCCGAAATACCTCACTGAAGAACAATTCAGCCACCTGTGAGGTTGAGTATTGGACTGGGATGGTGAAGAAATGTGCAAACTTCGTCAGGCGGTCCACCACCACGTAAATGCAGTCCTTCCTATACTGTGGGCAACCCGGTAATGAAATCCATCGATATGCTCTCCCATTTCCCCTCAGGGATAGGAAGAGGCTGCAACAAGCTTGCAGGGTGTGACTACTTACCCTTGTTCCTCTCGCATGTCTCACACTCCCGAATATGCCTTAGAACATCATCCTTGAGGCACGTCCATGCAAAATACTCCCTCTAATCTGATGGGCCTGAAAAATCTGATGGGCTCTAGCCAATCTTAGATGGCCCTAATCTTCTCCTCATGAACTCTCACATCATCCACCCCAATGACGTGCCGTAGATAGTTCATCTCGGTCAAACCAAACTCGCACTTGGACAACATAGTGTAGAACTGCTGCTCCTCTTGAATACGCAATAATGCCTCAACATACTGTAAGTGCTCCCATTATTCGTCTAATCAATGAGGGGAGCTGCTAGCTGAGAGAAGCCCTTAACGAACTTCCTGTAATAAGTACAGATGCCCATTAATCCCCTCAACTCTATCACATTCCTGGGCTCTAGCCAATCTCAGATGGCCCTAATATTCTCCTCATGAACTCTCACACCATCCACCACAATGATATGCCATAGATAAAGTATCTCAGTCAAACTGAACTTGCACTTGGACAATTTAGCGTAGAACTGCTGCTCCTCAAGAATACGCAACAATGCCTTGACACACTGTAAGTGCTTGTCCCAAGTCTGACTATAAATGAATATATCATTGAATAACACCAACATGAACTTCCTCAGCTTCCCACGAAATATGTGGTTCATGCATGACTAGTATTTTCACACAAAATGTCTAGGCACCAAGACAACGGCTCATATCGGTGGCTGTCACCCTGATCCCCAATCTCTCCATTTAAGCTGTCTCCCTACAACAGACTAAGGGGTGTAGACCCTATGGAAATGGAATGAAGAAGAACTAGTTGGGAACCAACCATCTTGGGAGACACAGTTAAGCAACCAAATACTTGCATTAGATCTAGCAAGATTTGATTAGATTTAGACGATTGATTAATCATTGGGAATCTTGATTAATTTTACTTAAATTCCTGTTCTAAATTTAAACCCTTCGATCATTTCTATATTGAGCCTGATTTCATAGTAAGTGGTAGAAAGAAGATAAGGTGAAGCACACTAAGGTGTGATTAACGATACCTCTCCTGAAAATCTAACGTACCCGGTGCCTTCGGCGTTGTAGAGAGCTATAGCTCTAACAACTGCAAGGTCACCATTTTAATACCTATTAAAACCAGGCTTCTCAAACAAATATGGATCGGTACTTATCTTTATATCGACAAAGCTTATGCTTGGAAGTAAATTTTAATTATGCAAAACTAACTTAAAATGCGAAATGTAAAGAGAACCAAAAGATGCTTTAGCGAGACGTGAAGTGAAAGACCCAAAGCACTTAGATTACAAATTATTATGATTTAAACACTAAGTACTTAAGTGAACTTTCCAATGATTTAAATGCTAAAAAATACTCTATCAAAAGATATACAGTTATCAAAGTTCCACAACATAGTACTTAATAAAAGGTTGATCGAAAAATTACTTGAAAAGTTTCCAAACTTAAAACACTCGATAAATATCCAATAACTCAAGTAAATAGATGAAAACTTCAAGCTATTTTTTTCTCAGATATGAGCGATTTCGATTAAAATTTAAAACCCAATACCAATGATTATGAACCTTAGTTGAAGTGCATAAATAATGAGGACCCAAACACTTAAATTTCAACAATTAATTACCATAAAAAACAATGAAATTTAAATGCTAAACATTTTTTTAAATAAGTCTGGAAGTAAACAATACGATTTTCTTAAGTGACTAAAATCCATAAAAATTATTTTATCCTATAGTCAAACTTTAGAAATAATTTAAATATGCCTTGACTATAAAAAAATTAAGATTTTTCTCATAATAAAATTTTCTTTGAGGCTAAGATTTTTAACACATTATAAATGGCCCAAGATCCTCATGTCCAGAAAATAAACCTCAAAAATTGATCTTCAAAATTTCTTATGTCATACAAAATAGAATTAAAATAATTAAGAAAAAATCGACTAATGTTAAATGTTAATTGTTAATTTTTTTTTTTTTTTTGGTTTGATTTTTCAATTTTTCAAAAGTTAATAAAATTTTGATTTTTCAAATAAATAGAAATTTTTGATTTTTTTAAATGTTAATGGTTAATTGATTTTTTATTTTATTTTATTTTTTATTTATTTATTTATTTATTTTAAATGAAAGGCCCACACGCCAAAAATAAAATAAAATAAAATCGAAGTGTTATTTTTTTTATTGTTTTGTGATGTGTTTAGCTTTAGGGAGCGGAAGCGAAGGTCAATGGGAGATAGGGATAGTGAGAGGAAGTCGACGAGCAGGAGTGTAGAGGAATGGAGAGGCCCAAGCACGAGGAGAAGGGTTTACACAAAGGTAACGATGAGTAGGGAGGTCAAGGGAGAGAAGACTAACGAGGGATAGGAGCTCACGCTGATGGGAGGAGGGCCGAAGCGCAAGAGATGAAGGTTGATGGAGAAGGAAGACACAGGCAAGGGAAGACGAGAGCAACAAAGGAAAGAACACGGTGGGTGTGTAGGGAACAAGGAGGAGAAAGAAAAATTTTCGGGGAAGAAGAAGGAGAGTTATTGATCGAGGGAAGAGAAGGAGCAAGGGTTTAGGAGGCTACGGGTTTGCAAGAGAGATGGAGCCAGTAAAAGACAAAAACGAGGAGAAGAGGGAGCACAGTTTTCAAGAAACAAAGAAGAGGGAAGGTGGAAGTGCAGAAGAGGAGAGCTCAATACAGGGGCTCACGTAGAGCAGGACGAGGGTTTGAGAATTGAAACCCTTAAAAACATTTCGAAAACTATTTTTCCCATTATTTAAATAATTTCAGAGAAAACCCAGATCCGAAAATCGAATTTCAATGACTGAAAAAACTCCCTACAAACAAATTGTATTTTGAGACAAGATCTTACCCTCTAGGGCCTAGATCTGTCTCAGATCCTGAAAACTTCCTTGAAAACCTTCAAATCTATACTTGCACAAACAACAAACAAAAACCCAGAAACCCTATACAAATTCTAGGAACCCTTCTTCTATGAGCGACTAAATGGTTAGGACATGTAAGATTTAACAAGTAATAAATAATATCCTTGTAACATTCATGCTCTCCTAATATTTGCAACTCAAGTGAAGATGTATTGTTAATACAAATCAAACCAAGAGCTTTTTCATTACCTTCGGTCATCATTTTAGCCAAGTCTTGACCTTTCACTAACTTGGTGGTCTAATCCCTATGTCATATTCTTGGATTTTAGTAACCCACCTAGCACGAGTCCTTAAGAAATCAATTTGAGTTAATATATATTTAACCACAGAATGTGGGACAAAAGAAATGATTTTAGAATAACCCACATAAGTACTGAAATGCTCAAGAGACTCAACCAAGGCGTAGACTTTCTTTTCCATGGTAGTGTAATTTAATTCATAATTTTGAAGCGCTCTACTTATGAAAGCAATAGGCTGCTCATGACCCAAAGGGCATAACCAAGAACTCAAAGTACCCATAGTGGCACCAGAGTGTTGCCTTGGGGACATCCTTGTTCCTCACCTAGATTTGATGGTACCCCGAGCACATGTCAATTTTTGAGAAGAACTTAGCCCCCTCAGCTCATTTATACGTGGGATGGAGTAGTATTTCTTCATTGTCTTCTTGTTGAGGTCCGAATAGTCTATGCACATGCGTAAGGACCCATCCTTCTTCTTCACCAGAACAACTGATGAAGCAAAAGGGTTGGAGCTAGGCCTAATATGCCCAAGTGCCAACAAATCATGGATAGCCCTCTATATCTCATCTCGATACGCCTTGTGATGTTGGTAAGGGGTGGTGATCATGACCTGTACCCCCATCTCCAACTCAATGGTATGCTCCAACCCCTGGTCAGGTAGTTGACTCAGCAATATATCTCCAAAAACTACTAGGTACCTGTCCATAATGGTCTATATCTCCGGATGTGTGTGGCTTGGGTTTGCCCCAGCCTCTGAAACCCTCAACTCCACAACCCACTCAATGTCTCCATGTCACAAATCAGCCTTCATCTTGTGGGTCGAGACCGTCTGTGCTGGATAGGAGTGCATACCCACAGTAGAACGGGCTTGCCATCAGGCCCTACAAACTGCATCTCCAACTTTCTCTAATCAATGGTGACTCTTCCAAGTGAATAGATCCACTAGACCCCCAATACTATGTTGGTGTCTGGTACGTGCACCCAAAGAAATGATTTTTCATGGAGTAGTTCCCCATGGTCATTGTCAAGGTGGGAACATAACGTGTGCGCTACATGGTTCTGTCCCCACACATAAGAATTGAAAACCCCTCAAACTCCTCAGTCATGATGCCCCTCCTCTGAACCATCTAGGCATCGGTGAAATTGTGGGTAGCCCCATTGTCCACTAGAACTGAAACACGTTGTCCTTGAACAATTCTCCTGATCCTTAGGGTCAAAAACTTGGGTACCCCATGCAGTGATGTGAGGACCCCTCCAGAAGGTGCAAAGGAAGCTCCCCCAACTGGTGGTGGTGGCCCTCTCTCATGAGGTGTTGCGCTGCCATCTTGACCCATCTTAAAATATGTCTCATACTCAGCATTACATTGCTGTCAAAAAAGACCTTGATGTAATGTACCTTGTCTGCTGCACACCTGTGGCTTGGTGCACACGACTCCTGACAGGTAAAACACAACTTCCTACTTCGGAGGTCTCTCCGTGTGTCCTCATCCATCTGTCCATGCCCCTGATTAGCCTTCGGTGGTGGAGCCTTGGTGTCTCTCCCCTTCTGCTGGAAAACCTATTTGGGTGGTAGTGGTGCTCTAGCCCTAGGTAGGGCATCCTGTAGGTCTCATACTCTCCCTACTGTGTCCTGCAATGTAGTGGGCCTATTGGACCTCATTAATCCTCATAATGGCCCGTTTAGCCCCTCCACAAAAATGTAGATCCTCCTAGCTCCGAAAAGTACGACACCACCATAGACAATCTCAAAAAATCTAAAATATAAACCTCAACACTCCCGATCTGCTTGAGCCTTGTCAGCTCTCCAAAGTAATCCTCAAGATCTTTCCTCTCAAACCGCTACAACACGCTCCTAGTGAAATCGTCATAAGTGATCACTCTTGCATGTCCCAATGTGGTTAGACCATGGAACTACCAATCATGGGCTTCACCCTCCAGATGCAACGTGGCAATATTGATTGCCTCTCCCTCTGTCATCTGGTTCAACTGGAAATAGACATCCAAATTTTTGACCCATGCTTTAGTTGATCTCTTGGAAGAGCCTTTGAAAGTCAGGAGAAACAACCTCCCCACAGTACGCTGCAAATCTGTCCCCAACGTGTAGCCTCCTCCACTCCATCCCTTGGGCCTATTGTTGCCCTTCAACTGGAAAAAATACGCGAAAGTAACGACCTTACCAAAATCAGAGTCATAGGATTGATACTCCAAGAAATAATCTCCATAGGGCATATCCTCATGCTCTTGTTTTCCACCAACTCCATATGTCAGGAACGTGGGAATGGTGGATCTAGGGGGTGTGTTTGGAATGATGGGCATGTTGGGATTAAGAGACGTGTGGTGCTGTGAGGTGCCCAATCCTTCCCCCAATTGGAAATCCCCTTGGACTCCCTTACCCTTGTTGTAGTTGTTATTTCACTAGCCCATTTATTCGATGTTATTGGCCAAGTTCTGCATTGCCTTCAACAAAAGATGAGAAAACTCCTCATCCTTACTCTTGTTGTCTCCTTCATTGTCCCCCATGTTCGTTTCCACAACCTCTGGTTCAGTTATTACTGGATTAGGGGTAATCTGCAACTGCCTTTCTATGCTCTTGTACCTTTGTCTCCGGTAATTCACATTTTTTTAATCTTCTGGTGTCATAGAATACGTTGCTCCCACAGGCTAAGCCAAGTCTATGAGCTCTGATACCACTATAATATTCCTAGGGAATTTTTACAATAAATAACAAGCATGCATAGACACATAAAAACCATAAACATAAAACACACAATCATATCAAGACATGGTACCAAAAACTATGCTGCTAAGCCATTTTATTAATGAATAAGGGTGTACAACAAGGTGCTGGAAAGAGTGCACCTGAGCTTGCTCAAGGCAAGCTAACAAATCCCCAAAGGAAGAATATGTCACCCCTCTCCAATTTTCTACTGCACTGCCTTGGCTTTGCACTGAGACTACCCAGAATACGCTATTGGCTGAGTAGAACTGCTACTAGGGCCCTCTCTATTGCTCAAAAAATTCTAGGAAATTATTCCCAGCCTCTCCACTAAATATTCAGAATAACCCACGTAGGAATTGGTCAATGCTTTACCTTGGAAATTCGGCCCTATCTTCCCTCAATGGCTCTAATGCTGGGAAAATCAACCCGCTTGTAAAAGCTACTGAAAATGGCCTCTAAAATGGCTAAATCCTTGCTAAAATACTCCCCAGACCTTCTCTCTAAGTTTTAGCCTCAATCCTCCTTCAATCCTCAACCTCCCGGAGTGTCTCCACCAAGAACTTCACAATCCCTATGCCGCTCTAGCTGGATCCCTAGATGGAATCAGACTCTCTGCTGCTGGTATGACTTGTGGGTGAGTAGAACTCCCTCCTTGGGCTGACACTCAAAGTCCATCGAAGCAAGGGTTGGGATCTTCGCTCAGAAACACCTGTGTGCTGAACAACACTTGTAGACTTGGCTCCCGCTCAAGCGTGCTATGTCAAAAGACAATTTGCAAAATGATGAATGAATCCAAGTTGAGTGTCTCTTGCTCCTTTTGTTCAAAGCCTCCAAAATTCCCATGTGGGCCTAGCCCGAATTCCCCACACCAAATCCGCTCCAATGGGAGCGTAGTCCCCATGTGGGCCGTAATTCCCACAAAGTGGAATCCACTTTCCATTAAGGCTGCAATATTTCCCCTAGTGGGTTCCCTAAGCCAAAAATCATGTGGGACGCCTAAATCCACATTTCCTAAGTGTAAATCGTGCATGATGACAAAAATTGACATTTCACTTAGCAAAATTCTAAGTGGGAATATCACATATAGAATCCCAACATAAATAATTCGGATGTTCAACTATAGAAAAATCATTGAGTAATATAACATAATATCTGATCTTTATATGGGAGTAAATAGCAAAGATTACAAATGATTTGGAAGAAGTACACCTGGAATAGGTTCCCAACTGATTAGAAATTGAGACAACTAATTTGCTGCACCTTTATATTCTATTTGGCCCTCTAAAAGGGTAGGTTGCTACAGGAATCATGGCATGGCACAAGAAGACTCCAAATATAGAACTGTAGGTAACCACACATGATGATTGGATACACAAGAAATGACTCATCCTCCTTCTCTGCCAAGCTACTACAACACTTCCTCTTCTGCTTTGAAATAAGTACTTCCTTTTTAATATTCTGCTTAGAAATAAACTTAGCCTAAGGAAGAAATCAGATATGAACTAATGGCATTATATATTAATATAATCGATGGCTCAATTCTATGATGAAGTAAACCCACTCAACCTCTGAGAATATATGTGTTGGTACCATACAATGCGGCCTCCTTAGAAGAATAACTCAACCCTCTCAATAACAACTAATGGATAGCCAAATAATGAGGAGCCAAATTCTGATTGGCGCTACATTTCTGAAGATGAACTCAACCTTGGAAGAAGGATGGATTGGATACTAATCTTGATGACAATGCGGCTTCCCTTGTGTACAATAATTTGGTCCCAAACCCACGAAGATCTCAGACCTCCTTAAATTTATAACTTGGCATCTTCATCAATGCAAGAACTCAGTCCCTTTTGGACATAACTTCGACCTCTATGAACCAATGTCCAATTCTTGAGCAAAACACATCAAAATCAGTCTCTTGAGTCAACATTGGAACACACTCTACTTGGCACCAAACTTCTAGGCATAAATGAATTTGAATTGTAACTCAAACTCTCCCTTTTGTCTTGAGATAATTCAGCCTCTTGAAGATTATATGTCCCTACAATAAACACAAATGGAATACTTGAGATAATCTCCCCCTAAGAGCTAACTAGGGTGGCACTCAAAGTCCACCGAAATTAACTTGAGTTTCACTTGAAACTCCTGAACTTGCTTGAGCTCCCTTCAATTTTTCAATGAGATAGATAGGAATAGAGTGATTTCCAGTTGAGTCCAATCCTCTATTTATTATTTTATTGGTGCGACCCATTTTCCACTAAGAGACATTTTGCCACCATTTTTAATAACATAGTAATTTGCCTCCTTTCTCAATAAAATATTATTTTTCTGCCATTCTCAAATAAAATTATATTTTACCTTCATTCTCCAATTAAATATTAGTTTGCCGCCATTTTCCATTAAAATAATATTTTTCCTTCTATTGAGGCCTCAGAAATCTGTGGCAACAACAAGGGGGATAACCACTCGGTCCGGACCTTAAGACAGTTCCTTTTCCTTTTGGGATAGTGGCTCCGACTGGGTGTAATGGGACCAGTTTCCCAGAGTTGGGTTTCTCTCAAAGGATTTGCATAAAGAATTACTAAAAACTAAAACAAATTTGTTCTAGAATGCAAAACTTTGAATTAAATCTAATCTAATATAACACGAGATAATACCAATTTAATGCGATCTAGAATGATTTAGATCATCACAGATTTAATAGAATGAATACTTTTGTAAGATGATTCTCTTGAGAAATACTTAATCAAAAGAAGATGTAAAATATATTGCATATATCTGATGATCATATATTAAAATAAATCAATTTCTATCCTCATATCGTACAATAGTGCAACTGATATTTCAAACAGAAATAATTGATTTCATATATGATTCATGAAAGCTGGATTCATCACTAATATTCAAAACAGAATTAGCATACATGATAATAGTACCAGATATGTACTTTTTTGTACATCTGATCAATGATAATAGGCCACATTCAACTCTTCTATCAATAAGTCTTTCAAAGAATACAAAAGTGCATCAACAATGATCAACAAAATGATATATAAATGAAAAGGCCATGTTCCATTATTTTATCAAGGCATCTACAAACTTACTTATAGTAAAGCATTCTTTGTAAATATTCTCAATAAATTCTGGACCCTTCTCTAAATGCATGAGAAGGGTTTAAATACTACTTTAACTACTTACAAAAAAATAGATTATACAAAATATCTTATGAGGTGGTTTCAAACAACCTTCCTCATCTTTAGTATCTAATTGCTAAAAATTGAAATTATATAAAAACAAACAAACTAATAATCATGCTCGATGATAAGTTACTGCCAGCTCCGCTTTTCTGATCACAAATGTCAGACATCAGTTGAACTTGTGGAGGTTTTCCAAACTGTGTCTTCATTTGTGTAGCAAATATAGCATCCAGTAAAAGTGGCTGTATTCTCTGTATAGAATTCATAGAAAAATTCAATGTCATGATATGACTGTGAGGTTTAACCAGTAACTGCTAGTACGCTTCCCAATCTGTCTTTTTCAGCTGTGTAAGTGCTTCTTCTTGGAGTTGACTTGCGTCTTTCCAACTTTGCTCTAAATCTCTGATATCAAGAACATATTTGTGATTTCCTTCTTTAATCAGACTAGAAGTATGCAATATGTGGTTAATCATTTTGACTATATTTTTTGATATACCTGCTGCTTTGGCAATGGCCAATTCTGCCTGTTTCACCTGTGCATCCTAGTCAGTGAAGAGAATATATTTGAAATTCTCATTGATATTTGGAAGACCTGACTTTATTCCTTCCTTTGAATCTCGCCATTCAATATAATCAGAGATTTTGGTATTGAGTTTGTTGAACTCAATTATTTGATCAATGACTGCATTAGTCAACTGTTCACTGATCTCCAGGTGTGGAATTATTTCTGACATTTGTACAACAAACAATTTTTGTTGTTTTGAGAGTAAGGCATTTAATGCCAATGCTTCTTTTATGAATTCCTCTGCTGATCCGGATTTATGCAGGAACACAACAGAATAAACATATAACCATAAATACAGAGATGCAGTGGAAATAACATTTCATTTCATTAATATCAAAGAACTGAAATTTGCTTACAGACAGAATGGAAATAAAACTAGCTAGGGCGCTGGTAGCTATCTCTGAGAAGAGATGTGGCGGCTACATGCCTCTCAATCCTCCTTGGGAGGCCTATGGGCCTATTTATTATTTAGAAACAACAAGATCCTGTAAACAACAAAACTTCAGAACTCTTATTGAAGCTACCAAAACTATAAACTCGCTTTGGGTAAATTGGTGTTTCAACTTCAAGGGGCGAATCTCTGGCACACATCTCGCTGACGCGTACCATACCCTCGTTAGAAAGATCTATCTGAGGAATACAAATTGGAAAAAAGTTGTTTAGGGCCTCAAAACGACTCCGGAAGTTTAGGACCCGAAAAACTGCTAAAAATAGTAAACTGTGCCAAAACTGAAAAACTGAAATAGACAATGGTGGGGCCCCAAGTGGAATAGGCGGTGACCACCAATATCCACCTGGATCATTCCTCCCCCCTTAGGAAGCAATGGTCCCCATTGCGTTAAGTTCCTCCATGAGATGAGGAAATTTCGGCTGAACTTGGTCCCTGGTGAACCACTTTCCTTGGTGCAGGAGTTGGCCAGCTTTGACAACCCGATATAGTTGGATCTGCTGCTGGCGAGTGTTCTTGATTTGCATGTCCATGATGCAATCTGTGGTGGCCTGTTCCATGCAGTCTGGATTTAACTCTGTTGGTGTGAGTTGTTCTGCAATGTCCGAGGTGTCCAGTAGAGGTGGGAAGTAAGGATGAAGGTGATCCACATTGAAGACTGGGTGCAGACCAAGGAATGGTGGAATACTGAGCTCGAAGGCATTGTTCCCTACAGCCTTGGTGATGGTGTACGGCCCGTATCGGAGCGGGCGAATCTTGCGGTGGGGTCCAGTGAGGCGCTTCTTCTGCAAATGTAGCCATACTTTGTCGCCCACCTGGAAGTTGTGTGGCACCCAGTGTTGATCATGGCGTTGCTTGGACTTGGCATTGGCTCTGTCCAATATATCATGAACCTATTGGCGGATGTGTTGAATGCGCTCGATGAAGCTACTTGCTTTGTCAACTTCATACTGGACATGAGCTGAATTGGCCTGAGCAGCTGCAAATGGCATGGCTATGTCAATGGGACATAGTGGTTGGAATCCCAAGCCCACCTGAAAGGGGCTATGGCCGATTGAACTGTGGAGAACCCGATTATAACTATGTTGTACATAGGGGAGGCTCTCGTCCCATGTGCGTGGATGCTTTGAATTGTACATGCACAGAATGTGTAAATCGTGTTAATGACCTACTGTGCAGCCCTTGTTTGGGGATGAAAGTTGTGGACTTCGTGACTTGGTATCCAACATTGACCGAGTATTTGGACAAAATGTCTTGAGGAACTTGCTATCCATATGATATGATAGGCGCCAGGATCCCAAAGTGCACCCACACTCGTTCAAAGAAGAGTTTAACAGTGGCTTCTGCTGTGATATTCTTCTTGCAGGCCGCCATAATGGCCATCTTCGAGAATCTATCGACGACCACGAAAACACAGTCATTTCCCTGCTTAGTAGAAGGCAGGCCCGACATGTAATCCATGGAGATTGATTCCCAAGGTCGACTAGGGGTAGGTAGAGGAGTATATAGGCCTTGCTTCTTGATGGTCGGTTTGGCAATGGCACAAGCAGTGCAGGATCTGATGTGCTTCTCAACATCCTTTCGAAGGTTCGGCCAATAGAAATACTTCTGCAGGATTGCTACTATTTTCTCGACCCTGAATGCCTAGTGACTCGACTGTAGTGTGCTTCCCATAGCATCTTGGCATGCTCGCTTGAAGGAACACAAAGGTGTCCCATGTGACATAAAAGTGCATCTTGGAGGTGAAAATTTGGAACTTGCGTACCCCCCAAGAGTGCCTTGTAAGTGTGGCCAAATTCTGGGTCACTCTCATAGAGAAGCAGCCAATCAAAAGTCTCGTGCCCACAAGAGTTGAGCACAGTGGTGAGCGCCATGATCGGTGGTCGGCTGAGGCAGTCTGCAACATGATTGGTGCTACCTTTCTTGTACTTGATGTTCAAATGAAACTGTTGCAGATATGTGGACCACTTCTGATGGCGATCATTCTGCAACTTCCCTTGTGTCTGTATGAACTGCAGGGGCTGGTGGTCTGTGTGGATGATTGTTTCCTTCCCCAAAATGTAATGCTTCCATTGTCGACAAGCTTGCACAATGGAGTAAATTTATTTGTCATAAGTGGGATACTTGTGAACTGTGTCAGACAATGTCTCACTGTGAAATGCCACTGGATGTCCCTGTTGAGTAAGAATTGCCCCAATAGCATATTCAGAGGCATCTGTCTCGATCTCAAATGGCTGTTGCAAGTCTGGTAAAGTGAGCACTGGGGCAGAACAGAGGCGATTTTTCAATTCTGTGAACGCCTTATGTTGAGGTTCCGACCAAATTTTTTTTTCTCTCGCTCCTCCCTTGGTGACTTGACTCAAGGGCCAAGTGATATGAGAGAATCCCAACACGAACCTCCGGTAGAAATTAGCAAGACCCAGAAAGCTGCGAAGCTCTGTTATAGTGGTTGGGGCTGGCCAATCACGAATGACTTGGATCTTGGCTGGATCCACTTGCACCCCCCTTTCATCAATAATGTATCCCAGATATTGAACCTGGGTCATGCCAAAAGTGCACTTCTCCAAATTGGCACACAACTTGTGTTTCTGTAGTGTTTGGAGGACTTGTCGGATGTGGTGAAGGTGCTCTTCCCAAGTATGGCTGAAGATCAGAATGTCATCCAAGTACACCACTACAAATGAGTTGGTGAATGGCCGTAAGATGTCGTCCATCATCCTCATGAAGGTGGCGGGAGAATTTGTCAACCCGAAAGGCATGACCAGCCATTCGAAAAGGCCTTCCTTGGCTTTGAAGGCAGTCTTCCACACATCGGAGGGTTCAATTGGTACCTGGTGATACCCAGACTTCAGGTCGATCTTGCTGAAATATTTTGCACCTTTGAGTTGGTCTAGAAGGTCATCAATTCGTGGGATTGGGTACCTATTCCGGACAGTGATCTTGTTCAGCGCCCGATAGTCAATACAGAGTCTCCACGTCCCATCCTTCTTCTGTACCAACACGATCGGGCTCCCATAGGGCGATGAACTTGGTCTGATGTGACCTTTCTGCAACAGCTCTTGAATCTGCCTCTTGATTTCATCATTCTCCAGAACAGAGCGCCGATAGATCGGTCCATTCGGTAGCGGCGCACCTGGGGTCAGATCAATCGGGTGCTTGACCTGACAGTGCAGAGGAACCCCTGTGGGTGAGGTGAATATGTCCCCGTACTCCTCCACAACCTTATCCATTTGTTGTTGTTGTGCAGAGGAGCCCTGTCTGGAGGTCGTGGCCAGAGTCTTCTTCTTGCCCTGGGGGTGGATCATCAGGAAAACGAATTTCCTGGTTTGGGAAATGAGCTTACTGCATTGTTTTGCGGTAACCAAAGAGATAGCGGCAGGAGGTGGTACCTCTGGTATCCTGTACAACTTATTTCCCAAAGTAACAATAACAGCACGAGGTTGAGACTCATACACAGCATGACGCTTCCACAAGTATGGTTGTCCTAATAATATAAGAAAAATCAATAGAAGACAACGTCATAATACCTCATCAAGTGAAGAGACTTGATGCTATAGGGGAAGGCAACACTGTGGTGTGCGAGAATATCGTCCTTGGGCAAACCACCCCGGAGTGGTGTATGGACGGGTGTGGTGTGGTCGTAAGCCCAACTACTTCAGGGCGATACTAAAATGAGGCTCTTTTGGGTCCCATTATCGACGGTGAATTGCTCTTTGGGGAGCGCTTTACCCACATCTGGGAGTGGAAGAGGCGTTCCTCCTCCTCTGGATCTTCCGGTTCCTCCTTCTGGACCTTTGTAGTGGCAACAGTGGCGTTGGGCTCCGCATCAATAATCTGTTTCCCTTTTTCATTCCCCTTTTCAGGTTCTGATTCAGAGTCAGAGCATGCATCTAACTCAGAAGCCCTCATCTCGGCCACTAGCGACTGCTTGGCCCGACACTCACTTGTGTTGTGAGTGGAGCTCTTATGGAATTCACACCACTTTCCCGTGTCCTTCTTTGGCTTTGCGGTGCTGTTCTTTTCTTGTGGCTTCGATGAGTTGTCTTTAGCCGCCATGCCTTGGCTCGGTCCTTTGTTTTGCGGTTTGGAAGCACCTTTCCCTTGCTTTTGATTCGCAGATCCAAAGTCTCGCTTCTTCTGCTTGAATTTATGCTCAATCTTGGCAGCATACCGGTATGCCGTACCAAGCGAGGAGATGTCGAGGAACTCCATTTCCTCCTGAATGTATCTGTGCAGACAACTGCGATACTTTAGCACCAAATGTTTCTCTGAATCTTTGATACCCAGCTTTGTGCGCAGGGTATGGAACAGATTCGTCAGCTCGTGCACATCTTGATCCCTTTGTTGTCGTAGCGTGGTCCATTGTGTGTACTTGTCCTCATAGCTCCCCACGGGATAGTACTGTTCCTTGACGGCGTCTCGGAAAGAATTCCAAGTTGGTACGGCCGAGAACAGAGAGGGTTCTGTCTGGTCCTTGTTCTCACAGTAGGTTTCCCACCAGTCCTTAACATGGGGGTAGCTTTGAGGAGTGCAAAAATAATCTTCTCCCGGTCTGAAAAGTCATGAACAGAGAAATATCCTTCTAATAGATTCAACCATCTATCTACGACATTTGCGTCTATTTGACCCTCAAATATGGGAATGTCAAAATTTACTTGTACCTTAAAGGGAGTCGCAACTCCAGAGTGGCTACTGGATGCAGATGCGCCGCCGGTGGGCAGCCGTTGAAGGATCTGAGCAAAACTATCCATCATCGCGTTCCATTGTTTTTCGAGGGCCTCCTCGAGCAATATTTTGATAGGATCTCCTGCTCCCTCATCTTTCTTTTCGTCCCCCATGGGCGTCCGTCGAGGTTTGCGAGGCTGATCTTGCAAAGGTTCCACCAGATCAAGCCCTAGCTCCTTATACCCCGACCTCGTTGGGACATGCAAAGAAGGATCGAGAAAAAGCAGACCGCTCTGATACCACTGATCCGGATTTATGCAGGAACGCAACAGAATAAACACATAACCATAAATACAGAGATGTAGCGGAAATAACACTTCATTTCATTAATATCAAAGAACTGAAATTTGCTTACAGACAGAATGGAAATAAAACTAGCTAGGGCGCTGGTAGCTATCTCTGAGAAGAGATGTGGCGGCTACAGGCCTCTGAACTGTGTTACAATGAGGCTCGAGGGCCTATTTATCATTTAGAAACAATGGGAAATCCTAAACATCCAAAAACCTAACCCTAGGAGATGAAGCGCCAAAACTATGGGCCCCGTTTGGGTAAATTGGTGTTTCAACTTCCCACGGGCGTAACTTTGGCATACGATCTCCGTTTGACGCGTACCATACCTCGTTAGAAAGATCTATCCAAGGAATACAAATTTGGAATGAGCAACATCGGTCCATGGACCCATGTTGCTCTTCGTTTTCCAAAAAAATGTCGTTTAGGGCCTCAAAATGGCTCCGGAAGTTTAGGACCTGAAAAACTGTTAAAAATAGTAAACTATGTTGAAACTGAAAAACTGAAAGAGACAATGGTGGAGCCCCAAGTGGAATAGGCGGGTGACCACCAATATCCACCTGGATCATCTGCAGTAGGAATACCTTCATATTTAGTAAGATCTTCTCTCAATTTTTTAATTAGTGAGTTTTTTCTAGATAAGTCATTTTCATGACTTATCTTAAGCATTTCCATCTCTTGTTGTACTATGAGGAGTTATTGTTCAACTTTCTGATTTAGAGTGTTTCTTTCTTCACCTAGTTGCTGCTGTAGCTGCATGAATTTGTCATCATTTTCCTGAACCAAAATAGATACTTCAACTGCCTTATCCATTGTTGTAGTGGTGTATGCACCAGCGAATTGAGATGGCCGAGTTAAATTTTCAATTGGATTCGATGGAGTATCTTTCCATACTACTTCCATTACTTTATTTCTTGGAGGCGTTTCAATCCTCCTTTTTCTTTGTTTCCTTACTAAAAATTTATGGAGAGGGTTTTGGAATACATCTAGTGGAGGGATATCAGTTACTTTCAGAACAATTTCATCATTTGGAAACATAGGAATGACTTCTGTGTCTTGGGAGGTTGTCCTAGGAGTTTCAAATATTTCTTTTGTCGAAACTATTTGTCCCTTTGGAGTCTAAAATTTTGTATTTTTCTGTGAAGATGATGCCTCTGGAGTATTTTTTAATCAGTTGCTGAATGAAGTCTAGTTTTTATCTAATTCACTTTGATTTTGTGAATTTGATTGTTCTGCTTTGATTTCATGGCTTGCTTCAGTCGTATAACTGGTAACCAAAACATTTTGAAGGATACGTCTGAGTCTTTGTTCTCTGAACTCATTGAATCTTTGTAACTCTTTTGGATTTAGGTTCAATTTGACAAAATTTTGGACTTGTTCAAAAGTCCCAACAGATTGCAAAATATCTTCAAATCTATCATCAGTGTGTATGATAGATTTGAGTTTGACTGACAGAGTAAATTTGTTAGCAATATTTTATGGGTCGAACTGCCTTGAGGGTAAAACAGGGAGCTTCAAAAGCTCAATCTTTTGACATTATTTCAATGCATGATTGAAATTGCTGAGCGTGAATGTACCACATGAAATTGGGAAACTTGGCCATAAAGACTTCTTACTGTCTTTCAAAGATTTAGTGAGTCCATTACCAACAGTTTGGTAAGCGACTTCTCTTGCCATCAATTTATTTGAAACATATAAAGGCAGAATATGTGGGGGAGCGAAGCTTCCAAAAATTATGATGTATGAAAATGACTCTTCAATAAAATATCTCCCTATCATTTGAAGGTCTGAAATGGCTTCTTTAGTGAACCTAGGGCTCATTTTGTCAAACATCAGTTGATGCAATGGTAGTACAACTCCGTAACATAACCTGTGGAAATGTGGTACATAATTATGTTCCCATATTTCTTTATGATTCAAATGAATCGGGGTAGGATCTTCAGGAGTCCATTTCCATCCCATAACCAGAAAATTGGTAGAAAAACAGATGGCATCAAAGACATACGTGCTCATGAAAAATTGGGGAATAGATTTAGAGGAAGAAGTTCTTGATTGGCGATATTCATTAATTGCATTAACTATATTCTCAGAAAGGATAGTTGCCTAATTAATTATGTGGGAATTAACACAAGAGTCAATCAGGGGAATCCAATTTATGGAGAACTTGGTATTATTAGGTAAACCATATAATCTGCAGAGCATTGCTGCTGCGAAATTGTAGGGATTTGCAAGTGAATAAATAGGATACATACCTGTTTTCTCCTATTTGAACTTGTTATCTAATTTCTTCCAACCTTGAATTGCCTTGAATTGGTCTTCATTCTTCTTAGCAAAATTTGCAACAGAATGACTGCTGTAGATGTCTTGCAGGTCGGGTAGCTTATACATGATTTTCAGATCTTCAGCTCTGAAAGAACCTAGAATCTCATCCTTGGAGGTTCTTAATTGCCTGTCTTTGATTGTTGAATTGTCGAGCACCCACCTAATCATCTTGGTATATGGAAGAAGAGTAGCCCTTGCTGCTATCCTATGGAGGAAAGAGCATGCGATATCTTTGAAATATAAATTTGAGGGTGTCGCATCATCGGCAGTCGCTGTGACTTCCACTACTTCTGGCTTTTAGTCTTCGAGCATAGTGTAGATAGCTTGCCATTTCGTAGTACCTCCATCAACAGTGCAGACTGTATCTGAGACTATGGGTGACATTTCCGTTTGTTCCAGTTCTGCAACAATCTGTTTGTCGTGTTTCTAAATCACTTTGCGGATCAACATATCTTGAAGGAAAATCCCTATTAAAGACAGAGTAAATAATTAAATGATGGAAGATCTATTGAAATGATCTATTTTGAAAGAAAAAATCTGGGAAACAACTATACCATTAATTAAATCATAATGAATCAATAACTGTTTGCATTGGAATGATAAAACACAATTAATATTTCCTAACATGATTTATTTTCGCGTAAAACCTTTATTCAAACCTGTCAAATCCATCGCATCGCTCCCTTTGAACATGTCTTTATGAAGCTTATTACCTTTTGTTTATGCAATATGCTATTTCGCGATATCGCGAATTCGCAAAATCGTAGTATCGCAATATCGTAAAATCGCAATATCAGAACTTTGGTAAGAATTGCTTAAAGTTTGTAAATCTACAATATGCGATTTGTAATGTCGCTTGAGAAACTTCAAATCGGCGATCGCAAAATCAAGATTTCGCTGTTATATTGTTTTTAACTTTAAATAAAAAAATATTTATGCGGAATGCGATTGCGATAAGGTATTTTCAAGGATGTTTTTAAATAATTTCTTTTTGTTTTCATGTTTTTTATTAAACAAAAGCAATAATGTTTTTTGGGAGTTTTAATCTTTATATAAAATGAAAAATACATTTTTAATAAAGGTCCCTATTTCTATTTATCAAAGGTCTAGATTATTTTGAGAAATAAAAATGGGGGGGAGTTGTTGCATAGCACAACAATTGGCGATTCACTTGGGAGAACTAGATACCTCTGATTGGTTTATTTTGATATTTCTAAACTTTCAAAACAAGAAAAAGTTATAAGAATAAACATAGTATGATTCATGAATTAAACAATGTTTTTTTAGAATATAATCTATTTACCTATCTCATTTGTTCTTAATTAACTCTTTTTATTGATAATACGTAGGTATCTGTATCAGCCAGTACTCAGATTTAAAAAGATAAAGTAGGTATTCTCTAAAATTGGTTTCATAGATTTTTACCCATTTATCACAGATAGAGCCACTGTTGCCAGTAGGTGTTTATAGCCTCGACAGGGTTATATTTTAGCCAATAATGATTCATGGTCCCATCTGAAATTGATTTCTTATTTCAAAATATAATTTAACATGTAATTGAATTTCTTTTTCTTGACACATTTTCAAAATCATTGTCCAGGTTTGGTAGCCTAATAATGACATTGTAATTCACTGATAGTAATTTTAGACTGAACAAGCTGGCTCGTGATGAGACCCCTTGTCTATTGATTTTTTATAATAATTTAGCTATTACCTTGTTGTGGTATGCAGTATTGGTAATATCAGTCCAAATTATTTCTCTATGATCATGATAAACAAGCTCGTGATGAGACTTATTTCTTTTGAATTTATACATCATATATATTTCTTTTTCTTTTTTGAATTATACTCTGAAGAAGAAATTTTATCAGATGGGATGAATCATTAGCTCATTTAAGAGTTATGGATGATAATTATAGAGTTGGTAGATACCTTCTCGTAGAGAATCCTTGCTAAGTTTAAACATTTCCTTTTTTGACTGATACATAACAACTATATTTTATGATATCAATAGCCTTTTTAGAAAGTAAATACCTTTAGTAAATTTCAAATTATTTTGAAAAATAAAGTTTATTCAATTCTCATAGTTATAATCATCTTTTTTAGTTTACTTATTTATAGAAGCGAAAAATCAAAATAATTTATGAGAAATTTTGAAAATTTGAATCAACAAAAAATGATGCTATTTTCAACCTTTTATTTTCCTAAAGCAAAAATTAAAATTTTAAAGCTTGACTTAAGAGAAATATTTTTTAAGAATTTGACCATTCACAGGCAAGGAATCTTTCTTACTTGATAAGTCTTGCAGCAAAAAGGTGGATATGCCTATTTTCTCAATGATTTGAAATGGACCAAACCACAATCTTTGGAATTTGTTATGCTTACCTTTTTCCTCATGTGCCTTATCACATTTTAAAACAAGGTCTCCAATTTCAAAAGCTTTTGAACTGGTAGATGCTGTGTCAAACGAGGCTTTAACTATTTGTTAATGATGAGCATGTATAGCTTTGGCTTTTTCTCTCTGTTCTTCCTTTTTAAAAATTTGATCTTGTCTAAGTTGAAGGGAAGACGAAGGATTTTCATCAATAAATTGCACTAAAGCAAATGATGGTATTGTTACGTTTGTGGGTAGAACTGCTTCTTTCCCATAAACTAACACAAATGTAGAAGTACCTATTGAGGCTTTCTGGGTGATTCTATCTGCCCAAAGAGAAAATATTAGTGCTTTGTGCCAATCTTTATGATTTTGTTCTATAGTTTGTTTGATGATTCTGATGAGGTTTTTATTTGTACATTCAGCTAATCCATTACCTTGTGGATAATAGTTAGCTAAGTATTTTAATTTAAAACCCTTTTTCAAAGAAAATTATATCATAGCGTTTCCAGAAAAGTAAGATGCATTATCAAATATTAAAGCTGATGGGAGGCCGAACCTGGTGATTATGAATTGATCAATAAAATCTGTAATACTTTGTGTATTAACCACCTTTAATGGGATAGCTTCTACCCATTTTGTGAAATAACCTGTTGCAGTTAGAATGTACTTATGTTGCTTGGAAGAGTTTGGAGTTATTTCACCTATGATATCTAACCCCCATTGTTCGAATGGTTGTTAGATATTTACTGGTTGTAGTGGAAATGCTTCTTTCCTTTCTGTTCTCACTGCAGTTTGACATAATTTACATTTTCTTGCATATTCATGTGCATCTTTGAATAGAGTTGGCCAATAGTAGCCAACATGCAGTATTTTATGAGCTGTGGTGTTTCCTATGAAATGACCTCCAGCTGGTCCATCATGTAATTCCTGCATTACTTTTTCAGCTTAAATTTTTTCTAAACATCTCAATAATACATAATCATAATTCTTCCTAAATAACACATCATCTATGAGTTGATATTGATTTGCTTTAAGTCTCAGAGCACGCTTTGCTGTATAATTGAGATATAATGGAGCATATCCATTTTTAAAGAAAATTTTCATATCAGCATATTGTGACTGAGAATCGTTTAAGCTTACCTCAAACAGTTGTATTTCATTTGGTTGGTCTTATTCTGTTGGTAAATGAGAGGCTCCAGTTAACATCCTGCAAATACCTTGACCTTTAACAATTCTAGTAGGATGTATCTCTACATCATATTATTGAAGTGCAGTACCTCAATTTGCTCTCTTCTCTCCTACTTCTCGTTGGATTAATAATTGCCTTACTGCTGAGTAAGGTACTATTATTTTAGTATGCGTTTTTAGGAGAAAAGGTCTAAAATGTTTCAAAGCTTTAAATATAGCATAAGCTTGGTTTTCCACAGCTGAATAATTCAACTGAGCACCTTGAAGGTTAGAACTAAAAAACGAAATTGGTGCTTCAATGTTTTGATCATTTGGCTATGTCAAAACTGTTGCGTATGATGTATCAGAAGAAAATTTACATAATACAAATGGCTTAAAAAATCAGGAGTTGTTAAAGAAGGAGCTTCAATGATGGCTTTCTTAATTAGCTCGAAATAATTTCTCTCATCTTTTCCCCATTTAAAAATTGAATTTTTCTTGATCATTGATTACAGGGGTAAGATGATTTGGGAAAAATCGGGAACAAACCTTTTTACAAAATTAATTTGTCCTAAAAATGATTGCATCATTCTTTTATTATGTGGTAAAGGAATATTTTCAATTTCCTGAATCCTATCAGGATCGATATGGATTCCTTTTTTAGAGACAATGAACCCTAACAATTTACCTTTTGATAAGGCGAAATAACATTTTTTTGGATTCAAGGAAATTCCGAATTTTCTACATCTTTCAAAAATATTTTTTAGGCGATTAACATGATTGTTTCTATGCTTAGAGTAAACAATAATGTCATCTAAGTATATAACAACTGAGCTATTGATTAGTCCTCTGAAAGCTATATCTATAGTACGCTGAAATGTAGCACCGACATTAATCAACCCAAATGGCATTTTTTGGTATGCATATATTCCCCACTTTGTTCTGAATTTTGTCTTTAATCTATCATCCGGATGTACCATAATCTGATTATATCTTGAAAATACTTTGAGAAAAGACATTAATTCAGATCCTGTAACTAGCTATAATATCTGTTCCATGGTAGGCAAAGGGAAATTATCTTTTTGGCAAGCTTTATTCAAATTTCTAAAGTCTACGCAAATCGTAATGTATCCATTCTTCTTTCTAACTGGGACCATGTTTGACACCCATTTCGAATGTCAAACAAGAAAAATGACTTTGGCTTTGAGCATTTTATTTAATTCAGATTTAATTTGACTTTCTAAATTTGGGTGGATCTTTCTAAGTTTTTGTTGAACAGGCTTATCATATGAGGTCATAGGTATGGTATGCTGTATTATGGAAGTATCATATGTCTTAAGATCTGAATAATCCCATGCAAAAATATCTTTATATGTTTTCAACAACTTAATGATTGACATCCTTTCTTCAGGTTTTAAACCAAGACCTAAGTTGATGTTTTGAGGTTTTTCTGGTGTACCAAGATTAATCAATTCAAATTTTAGAGTAGAACTCTGGGTTTTTGAATTCATGATTTTTTTAAACCTATCTTTGAAATCATAGAGATCTTCCATTTTGACTACAGATTTGGGAATTGGATTAGTATTTTGTTTATCTTCAATCTATAAGTCATGTTCATGTTCATCTATGATTTGACCTTCATAAGCTCTATCTGATGTAAAAAAGTCTATTATATATGCGTCATTGTTAAATACTCTCCAATTTGTTACATTGTCAGGAATTGAAGGCCTAAAAAATAACTCAATTAAAAATATGTTTGGGCTAAATTCTTCGGATGGTATAAGTTTAGATACTACATTAGTAAGTAATCAACGCTTGCGTTTTGTAATCTAGGAACTGTAGAGATATTAAATGTAGAAAAATGAGATGTAAGTTTCTGGGCTAAAGTCTGATAGTGTTTCAAATGTCTAGAAATACAATGAATTGTATTTATGACTTGTCTAACGATTATTTCAGAATCTCCATATATCCGCAAATATTTAACATTTAAACTAATAGCTTTGTACAGACCTTGTATCAATGCTTCATATTCAATAATATTATTTGTGCATTGGAATTCGAGTCTGCAAGCTAGCATTGTTTTCTCTCCTTATGGATTGATTAAAACGCAACCTGCTCCAGCACCATCTTCAGATTTTGAACCATCAAAGTATAAAGTCCAAAATAAAGAATTTTTTGAAATTTTATTACTAAGATTAACAGATATAGAAGTGTCTGTTTGAGAAAAGTTTTCAATTTGAGAAATAGCGGTGTTTGTTAAAAAAAGTGAAATATGGGCATTGAACGATCCAAGAAATGATTTAGCCGAATAATTTCCAATAACATTATTTTTGAAAGCTACAGGCTCATTTGTTTCTTCTAGTTCAGTGACTGTATGTTTCATAATTTTTTCACGATAAACTCGGATTTAATTTGGTTTACCATTGTATGGTAATCATATGTGTGACCAATCGGTAGCAAAATATCCATGTAACTTTTCACACCAATCCCTGCTTCAAATAAGACCATAAAATTCTGGGATGTCTGCAACCAAAATATTGATTACTTGTAGTACCTTTGGATTGGATGATATTCTAATGGATACTGACAACATTTCTCCAATTAATTCTACTTTTGTTCTATTTAATTTAACTATATGTACTACAGATTTTTGAGGAGTGATATTCAATTTTGTACATACTATTCTTGGCATGATGTTTGAAGAAGCTCCTGAATCAATAAGACAATTATGAACATTTTTGTTGAAAATCTCATAAGTCAAAAGTAAATGAGTAGTGTGAGAAATAGATCTATCACCAAGTAAGATCAAATCATTGGGATTTACTTTGTTTGGAGATGATGGAGGTTTTGCCATATCTTTAGAAGCTTGAGATATAAACGGTGGTTGTATAGTATCTTCAGGAATTGCCTTGAGTTCTCTAAGTAAAATTTTCTACTGTTGTTTGAGTTTGGTCATTTCATGTAGTGAGATATTTGCTTTAGTCTTTTTCATATCTTCAACTATATTGTATTCCACTGTATTTGAAACTATCAAATTTTTGGAAGTAATATTAGGATCAGGTGAAATAGGATATGTTTGAACAGTTCTATATTTTTTTATTGCTGGTGTCTCCTTTGTGGGGAGAGGTTTCTGTTTCTGATTTGATATAGTTGAATCAAGAGAATATTTGCTTCTAGTAGAAACATGCATAACTTCTCTTTCTTCTTTTGAGGGAAGAATGAAATCCCATAACCCATTCAGTTCAACTTCTTCTTCAGACTCTGGTTCTTGTTCTGATGGTGAGGGATCTTCAGTATCTTGATCAGATTCAACATTTTAAATAACATTTGGAGGCTGAGATGTTGAATAAAATTTTTTCTTGAATGGGTAAAATGATTTCTTAGGAGTTGAAGTTTCAACAACCTCTTTCTTTTTTTCAATCATGTCATTTGACATAGTCTTTAATACTTTTTGAAGACCTTCAAGGTCAAATGGATCTTTCGAGACTTTCTTTATAGAATCTTGACTAAATGTCACTTTCTTTGATTTTCTGTCTTCTATCTCTGATCATTTTTCTAATGCTAAGATTTTTTTTCTCTACAACAAGAGCTTCTTTCATGTTTTCTAAAAGGGTAGCTTTACCAACTCTATCTAGAAAAATAGCTATATTAGAAGGCAAAGAGGAAATATACCACTCTATTTGTACATCAACAGTATGTTTGGAAGCAGTTGGGATTTTGTTTAATAACTTGTTAAATATGGAGTTGAAATCTTTGATCATTTCACTTGAATTTGTTTTTATATTGGAAAGGGCACTGCTTAAAGATGCAACAGTTCTATCATCTCCAATTTTTGCAAGGAAAACTTGCTCAAAACTTGCCCAATTGGCAATTGATCTTGCTGGAAGTGAAAATTACTAGGAAATTGCAGATCATTGTAAAGTATAATTAAACAATCTGACTACAATATCTTCATAAGAAACTCCGTTCAGATTCATGGCTAGCATAAAATTATTGATATGTTCTTCAGCAGGAAGACCATCATCTGGATTATATTTAGGTAACCATTTTTCTTGATGATCCAGAAGAGGATTTGGATTTGCTATTGTACAACACCAGGATTCGTCCATGGCTGATTAGCCATAATTGGATTTGAAGTTTGTGAAGATACATAAGTATATCTAGAAGTACGGGGAATGGATGAGGAACTTACAACTGGAACAGTAATACTCGTGATAGTACTGATTGTTTGAGTAGAGGAAATGGAAGAATAAGAAGATGTAGATTGAGTAAGAGCATGTGAGGAAGTGACTGAAGGGAAATTTGATGTAACTTCAGTCGTATCTGACTTAGATCTGGATATAGAAACTTTTTTGCGAAATGATTCAATTGGAAATTCAAAAGGTGGAATTCCAAGTTTCTCACTTTTGGATCTAGTTAATATACTGATTTCTTTAAATAGAGAAGTAACACTTTCTTTAGAAGCTTCGGGATTAATAGGCTTTTAAGAAGAAATAGATATTCCTTCTAATTTCTGAATTAAAGACTGAACTTCGGGAGATTCAGGAGTGAATTATGAAGTAGATGATAGTCGAGATACTTCAGGAGATGATGGAAATGTTTCTACTATATCTGATTTCTGAGTTGGTGATCTAGAATTTGATCGGGAAGATGTAGAATGCTTTTGAGGAGATCGACTCTTATGAGGGCTTCTAGTTTGAGATTTAGATTTATATGCCATTCATAGTCAGGCACTCCTTCTAGTGCCAAAATTGTTGAGGCCTGAGAAATATGTGGCAACAACAAGGGGGATAACCACCCGGTCCGGACCTTAGGAAAATTCCTTTTCCGTTTGGGATAGTGGCTCCGACTGGGTGTAATGGGATCAGTTTCCCATAATTGGGTTTTTGTATGATTGTTGGGTTTCTCTCAAAGGATTTGCATAAATAATTACTAAAAATTAATACAAATTTATTCTAGAATGCAAAACTTTTAAGTAAATCTAATCTAATCTAACCCGGGATAATACCAATTTAATGCGATCTAGAATGATATCTATTCAATCTGTGATGAATTAGATCATCATAGATTTAATAGAATGGATACTTTTCTAAGATGATTCTCTTGAGAAATAGTTAATCAAAAGAAGATGTAAAATATATTGCATATATCTGATTATCATATATTAAAATAAATCAATTTCTATCCTCATATCGTACAATAGTGCAACTGATATTTCAAACGGAAATAATTGATTTCATATATAATTCATGAAAGCTGGATTCATCACTAATATTCAAAACAGAATTAGCATACATGATAATAGTACTAGATGTGTACTGTCTTGTTCATCTGATCAGTGATAATAGGCCACATTCAACTCTTCTACCGATATGTCTTTCAAAAAATACAAAAGTGCATCAAAAGTGATCAACAAAATGATATATAACTGAAAAGGCAGTGTTCCATTATTTTATCAAGGCATCTACACACTTGCTTATAGTAAAGCACTCTTTGTAAATGTTCTCAATAAAATTCTGGACCCTTCTCTAAATGCATGAGAAGGGTTTAAATACTACTTTAACTAATTACAAAAAAATAGATTATACAAAATATCTTATGAGGTGGTTTCAAACAACCTTCCTCATCTTTAGTATCTAATTCAAAAAATTGAAATTATATAAAAACAAACTAACTAATAATCATGCTCGATGATAAGTTACTGCTAGCTTCGCTTTTCTGATCACAAATGTTGGACATCGGTTGAACTTGTGGAGGTTTTCCGAACTGTGTCTTCATTTGTGCAACAAATATAACATCCAGTAAAAGTGGCTGTATTCTCTGTATAGAATTTAGAGAACAATTCAACGTCATGATCTGACTGTGTGGTTTAACCAGTAACTGCCAGTACGCTTCCCATTATGTCTTTTTCAGCTGTGTAAGTGCTTCTTCTCGAAGTTGACCCGCGTCTTTCCAACTTTGCTCTAAATCTCTGATATCAGGAATATATTTGTGATTTCCTTCTCTAATCAGACCAGAAGTATGCAATATTTTGTTAATCATTTTGACCATATTTTTTGATATACCTGCTGCTTTGGCTATGGCCAATTCTACCTGTTTCACTTGTGCATCCTAGTCAGTGAAGAGAATATCTTTGAAAGTCTCCTTGATCTTTGGAAGAACTGACTTTCTTCCTTCCTCTGAATATTGCCATTCAATATAATCAGATATTTTGGTATTGAGTTTATTGAACTCAATTCTTTGATCAATGACTGCATAAGTCAACTGTTCACTGATTTCCAGGTGTGGAATTACGTCTAACATTTGTACAACAAACAATTTTTGTTGTTTTGAGAGTAAGGAATTTAATGCCAATGCTTCTTTTATGAATTCCTCTGTAGTAGGAATACCTTCATATTTAGTAATATTTTCTCTCAATTTTTTAATTAGTGAGTTTTTGCTAGATAAGTCATGAAATAAGTCATTTTAATGACTTATCTTAAGCATTTCCATCTCTTGCTATACTATGAGGAGTTGCTGTTCAACTTTATGATTTAGAGTGTTTCTTTCTTCATCTAGTTGCTGCTATAACTGCATGATTTTGTCAACTTTTTCCTGAACCAAAATAGATACTTCTGCTGCCTTATCCATTGTTGCAGTGGTGTATGCACCAGCGAATTGAGATAGCTGACTTAAATTTTCAATTGGATTTGATGGAGTATCTTTCCATACTACTTCTATTACTTCATTTCCTAGAGGCGTTTCAATCTTTCTCATTTTTCTTTGTTTCCTTACTACAACTTTATGGACAGGGCTGTAGAATACATCTAGTGGAGGGATATCAGTTACTTTCAGAACAATTTCATCAGTTGGAAACATAGGAATGACTTTTGTGTCTTGGGAGGTTGTCCGAGGAGTTTCAATGATTTCGTTTGTTGAAACTGTTTGTCCCTTTGGAGTCTAAAATTATGTATTTTTCTGTGAAGATGATGCATTTGGAGTATTTGTTAATGTGTTGCTGAATGAAGTCTAGTTTTTATCTAATTCACTTTGATTTTGTGAATTTGATTGTTCTGCTCTGATTTCTTGGCTTGCTTCAGTCATATAACTGGTAATCAAAACATTATGAGGGATACGTCTAAGTCTTTGTTCTCTGAACTCATTGAATCTCTATAACTCTTCTGGATTTAGGTTCAATTTGAAATTTTTTTGGACTTGTTCAAAAGTCCCAACAGATTGCAAAATATCTTCAAATATATCATCAGTGTGTATGATGGGTTTGAGTTTGACTGATAGAGTAAATTTGTTAGCAATATTTTCTGGGTCGAACTGCCTTGAGGGTATTCAAAAGCTCAATCTTTTGGCATTATTTCAATGCATGATTTAAATTGCTGAGCGTGAATGTACCACATGAAATTGGGAAACTTGGCCATAAAGACTTCTTACTGTCTTTCAAAGATTCAGTGAGTCCATTACCAACAGATTGGTAAGCGACTTCTCTTACCATCAATTTATCTGAAACATATAAAGGCAGAATATGTGGGGGAGGGGAGCTTCCAAAAATTTTGATGTATGAAAATGAATCTTCAATAAAATATCTCCCTATCATTTGAAGGTCTGAAATGGCTTCTTTAGTGAACCTAGCGCTCATTCTGTCAAACATTAATTGATGCAATGGTAGTACAACTCCATAACATAATTTTTTGAAATGTGGTAGATAATTATGTTCCCATATTTCTTTATGATTCAAATGAATCAGGGTAGAATCTTCAAGAGTCCATTTCCATCCCATAACCGGAAAATTGGTAGAAAAACAGATGGCGTTAAAGACATACACGCTCATGAAAATTGCGGAACAGATTTGGAGGAAAAAGTTCTTGATTGGAGATATTCATTAATTGCCTTAACTAGATTCTCAGAAAGGATAGTTGCCAATTCATTATGCGGGAATTAACACAAGAGTCAATGAGGGGAATCCGATTTATGGAGAACTTGGTATTATTAGGTAAACCATATAATCTGCAGAGCATTGTTGGTGCGAAATTGTAGGGATTTGCAAGTGACGCAATAGGATACATACCTATTTTCTCATATTTGAACTTGTTATATACTTTCCTCCAACCTTGAATTGCCTTGAATGGGTCTTCGTTCTTCTTAGCAAACTTTGCAATAAACTGATTGTTGTAGATGTCTTGCAGGGTAGGCAGCTTATACATGATTTTTAGATCTTCAGCTCTAAAAGAACCTAGAATATCATCCTTGGAGGTTCTTAATTGTCTGTATTTGATTTTTGAATTGTTGAGCACCCACCTAATCATGTCGGTATATGGAAGAAGACTAGCCCTTGCTGCTATACTATGAAGGAAAGAGCATGGAATATCTTTGAACTGTAAATTTGAGGATGTCGCATCATCGGAAAACGCCGTGACTTCCACTACTTCTGGCTTTTTGTCTTTGAGCATAGTGTAGATAGCTTGCCATTTCATAGTACCTCCATCAACAATGCAGACTGTATCTGAGACTATGGGTGACATTTTCGTTTGTTCCAGTTCTGCAACAATCTGTTTGTCGTGTTTCTGAATCACTTTGAGGATGGACATATCTTGAAGGAAAATCCCTATTAAAGACAGAGTAAATGATCAAATGATGGAAGATCTATTGAAATGATCTATTTTGAAAGAAAACATTCGGGATAAAGCTATATCATTAATTAAATCATAATGAATAAATAACTATTTGCATTGGAATGATAAAACACAATTAATATTTCTTGACATGATTTATTTTCACGTAAAACCTTTATTCAAACCTGTCGAATCCATCACATCGCTCCCTTTGAACATGTCTTTATGAAGCGTATTACCTTTTGTTTATGCAATATGCGATTTCGCGATATCGCGAAATCGCAGTATCACAAAATTGCAAAATTGCAATATCGGAACTTTGGTAAGAATTGTTTAAAGTTTTACAATGTAAATCTGCGATATGCAATTTGTAATGTCGCTTGCGAAACTTCGAATCAACGATCGCAAAATCAGGATTTCACTGTTTTATTGTTTTTAACTTTAAATAAAAAAAGATTTATGCGGAATGTGATTGCGATAAGGTATTTTCAAGGATGTTTTTAAATAATTTATTTTTGTTTTCATGTTTTTTATTAAACAAACGCAATAATGTTTTTTGGGAGTTTTAATTTTTATCTAAAATGAAACATATATTTTTAGTAAGGGTCCCTATTTCTTTTTATCAAAGGTCTAGATTATTTTGAAAAATAAAAATGGGGAGGAGTTGTTGCATAGCATAACAATCGGCGATTCACTTGGGAGAACTAGATATCTCTGATTGGTTTATTTTGATATTTCTAAACTTTCAAAACAAGAAAAAGTTATAAGAATAAACATAGTATGATTCATTAATTAAACAATGTTTTTTAGAATATAATCTATTCACCTCTCTCATTCCTTCTTAATTAAATCCTTTTATTGATAATACATATGTATATGCATCAGTCAGTATTCAGATTTAAAAAGATAAAATAGGTATTCTCTAAAATTGGTTTCATAGATTTTTACCCATTTATCACAGATAGAGCCACTGTTGCCAACATGCGTTTATAGCCTCGTCAGGGTTATCTTTTAACCAATAATGATTCATGACTCCATCTGAAATTGATTTCTTATTTCAAAATATAATTTAACATGTAATTGAATTTCTTTTTCTTGACACGTTTTCAAAATCATTGTCCAGGTTTGGTAACCTGATAATCACAATGTTATTCACTAATAGTAATTTTAGAAAAAACAAGCCGGCTCGTGATGAGAACCCTTGTTTATTGATTTTTTATAATCATTTAGCTATTACCCTGTTGTGGTATTTAGTATTGGTAATATCAGTCCAAACTATTTCTCTATGGTCATGATAAACAAGCTCGTGACGAGACTTATTTATTTTGAATTTATACATCATATATATTTCTTTTTCTTTTTTGAATTATACTCTAAAGAAGAAATTTTATTAGATGGGATGAATCGTTAGCTCGTTTAATAGTTATGGATGATAATTATAGAGTTGGTAGATACCTTCTCGTAGAGAATCCTTGCTAAGTTTAAACATTTCCTTTTTGACTAATACATAACAACTATATTTTATGATATCAAGAGTCTTTTATGAAAGTAAATGCCTTTAGTAAATTTCAAATTATTTTGAAAAAATAAAGTTTATTCAATTCTCATAGTTATAATCATATTTTTTAGTTTACTTATTTATAGAAGCGAAAAATCAAAATAATTTATGAGAAATTTTGAAAATTTGAATCAACAAAAAATGATGCTATTTTCAACCTTTTATTTTCCTAAAGCAAAAATTAAAATTTTAAAGCTTGAATTAAGAGAAATATTTTTAAGGAATTTGACCATTCACAGGCAAGGAATCTTTCTTACTAGATAAGTCTTGCAACAAAAAGGTGGATATGCCTATTTTCTCAATGATTTCAAATGGACCAAGCCACAATATTTGGAATTTGGTATGTTTACCTTTTTCCTCATGTGCCTTATCCCATTTTAAAACAAGGTCTCCAATTTCAAAAGCTTTTGAACTGGTAGATGCTGTGTCAAACGAGGCTTTAACTATTTGTTGATGATGAGCATGTATAGCTTTGGCTTTTTCTCCCTATTCTTCCATTTTAAAAATTTGATCTTGTCTAAGTTGAAGGGAAGATGAAGGATTTTCATCTCAAAAATGCACTAAAGCAAATGATGGTATTGTTACGTTTGTGGGTAAAACTGCTTCTTTCCCAAAACTAACACAAATGGAGAAGTACCTATTGAGGCTTTCTGGGTGATTCTATCTGCCCAAAGAGAAAATAATAGTGCTTTGTGCCAATTTTTATGATTTTGTTCTGTAGTTTGTTTGATGATTCTGATGAGGTTTTTATTTGTAGATTCAGTGAATCCATTACCTTGTGGATAATAGTTAGCTGAGTATTTTAATTTAAAACCTCTTTTCCAAAAAAATTCTATCACAACGTTTCCAGAAAAGTAAGATGCATTATCAAATATTAAAGCTGATGGGAGACCAAGCCTGGTGATTATGAACTGATCAATAAAATATGTAATACTTTGTGTATTGACCTCCTTTAATGGGATAGCTTCTACCCATTTTGTGAAATATTCTGTTGCAGTTATAATGTACTTATGTTGCTTGGAAGAGTTTGGAGTTATTTCACCTATGATATCTAACCCCCATTGTTCGAATGGTTGTTGGATATTTACTAGTTGTAGTGGAAATGTTGCTTTCCTTTCTGTTCCCACTATAGTTTGACATACAATAAATCTAATCTAACCTCGGAAAATACCAATTTAGTGCGATCTAGAATGATATGTATTCAATCTGTGATGATTTAGATCATCACAAATTTAATAGAATGAATACTTTTCTAAGATGATTCTCTTGAGAAATAGTTAATCAAAAGAAGATGTAAAATATATTGCATATTTCTGATGATCATATATTAAAATAAATAAATTTCTATCCTCATATCGTACAATAGTATTTCAAACTGAAATAATTGATTTCATATATAATTCATAAAAGCTGGATTCATCACTAATATTCAAAATAGAATTAGCATACATGATAATATACCAGATGTGTACTGTCATGTTCATCTGATCAATGATAATAGGCCACATTAAACTCTTCTACCAATAAGTCTTTCAAAGAATACGAAAGTGCATCAACAATGATCAACAAAATGATATATAACTGAAAAGGCCGTGTTCCATTATTTTATCAAGGCATATACAAACTCACTTATAGTAAAGTATTCTTTGTAAATGTTCTCAATAAAATTCTGGACCCTTCTCTAAATGCATGAGAAGAGTTTAAATACTACTTTAACTACTTACAAAAAAATAGATTATACAAAATATCTTATGAGGTGGTTTCAAACAACCTTCCTCATCTTTAGTATCTAATTGATAAAAATTGAAATTATATAAAAAAAAAACTAATAATCATGCTCGATGATAAGTTACTGCCAGCTCCGCTTTTCTGATCACAAATGTCGGACATCAATTGAATTTGTGGAGGTTTTCTGAACTGTGTCTTCATTTGTGCAGCAAATATAGCATCCAGTAAAAGTGGCTGTATTCTCTATATAGAATTTAGAGAACAATTCAGTGTCATGATCTGACTGTGAGGTTTAACTAGTAACTGCCAGTATGCTTCCCATTCTGTCTTTTTCAGCTGTGTCAGTGCTTCTTCTCGGAGTTGACCTATGACTTTCCAACTTTGCTCTAAATCTTTGATATCAGGAACATATTTGTGATTTCCTTCTTTAATTAGACCAGAAGTATGCAATATGTGGTTAATCATTTTGACCATATTTTTTGATATACCTGCTGCTTTGGCTATGGCCAATTCTGCCTGTTTCACTTGTGCATCCCAGTCAGTGAAGATAATATCTTTGAAAGTCTCCTTGATCTTTGGAAGACCTGACTTTCTTCCTTCCTCTGAATCTTTCCATTCAATATAATCAGAGATTTTGGTATTGAGTTCATTGAACTTGATTATTTGATCAATGACTGCATTAGTCAACTGTTCACTGATTTCCAGGTGTGGAATTATGTCTGACATTTGTACAACAAACAATTTTTGTTGTTTTGAGAGTAAGGCATTTAATTCCAATGCTTCTTTTATGAATTCCTTTGCAATAGGAATTGCTTCATATTTAGTAAGATCTTCTCTAAATTTTTTAATCAGTGAGTTTTTGCTAGATAAGTCATGAAGTAAGTCATTTTCATGACTTATCTTAAGAATTTCCATCTCTTGCTATACTTTGAGGAGTTGCTGTTCAAGTTTCTAATTTAGAGTGTTTCTTTCTTCATCTAGTTGCTGCTGTAGCTACATGATTTTGTCATATTTTTCCTGAACCAAATAGATACTTCTACTGCCTTATCCATTTTTGCAGTGGTGTATGCACCAGCGAATTGAGATAGCCGAGTTAAATTTTCAATTGGATTTGATGGAGTATCTTTCCATACTACTTCCATTACTTCATTTCCTGGAGGCGTTTCAATCCTTCTCCTTTTTCTTTGTTTCCTTACTACAACTTTATGGAGAGGGCTGTAGAATACATCTAGTGGAGGTATATCAGTTACTTTTAGAACAATTTCATCAGTTGGAAACACATGAATGAATTCTGTGTCTTGGGAGGTTGTCCTAGGAGTTTCAATGATTTCTTTTGTCCAAACTGTTTGTCCCTTTGGAGTCTAAAATTCTGTATTTTTCTATGAAGATGATGCTTTTGGAGTATCTGTTAATGTGTTGCTGAATGAAGTCCAGTTTTGGTCTAATTCACTTTGATTTTGTGAATTTGATTGTTCTGCTCTGATTTCTTGGCTTTCTTTAGTCATATAACTGGTAATCAAAACATTCTGAGGGATACGTCTGAGTCTTTTTTCTCTGAACTCATTGAATCTCTGTAACTCTTATGGATTTATGTTCAATTTGAAAAATTTTTGGACTTATTCAAAAGTCCCCACAGATTGCAAAATATCTTCAAATCTATCATCAATGTGTATGATAGGTTTGAGTTTGACTGATAGAGTAAATTTGTGAGCAATATTTTCTGGGTCGAATTGCCTTGAGGATAAAACAGGGAGCTTCAAAAGCTCAATCATTTGACATTCTTTCAATGCATGATTGAAATTGCAGCATGAATGTACCACATGAAAGTGGGAAATTTGGCCATAAAGACTTGTTACTATCTTTCAAAGATTTAATGAGTCCATTACCAACAGTTTGGTAAGCAACTTCTCTTGCCATCAATTTATCTGAAACATATAAAGGCAGAATATGCGGGGGAGCGGAGTTTCCAAAAATTCTGATGAATGAAAATGAATCTTCAATAAAATATCTCCCTATCATTTGAAGGTCTGAAATGGCTTCTTTAGTGAACCTAGGGCTCATTCTGTCAAACATTAGTTAATGCAATGGTAGTGCAACTCCATAACATAACCTGTGGAAATGTGGTACATAATTGTGTTCCCATATTTCTTTATTATTCAAATGAATCGGGGTAGGATCTTCAGGAATCCATTTCCATCCCATAACCGGAAAACTGGTAGAAAAATAGATGGCGTCAAAGACATACGCGCTCATGAAAAATAGGGGAACAAATTTTGAGGAAGAAGTTCTTGATTGGCAATATTAATTAATTGCCTTAACTAGATTCTCAGAAAGGATAGTTGCCCAATTCATTATGTGGGAATTAACACAAGAGTCAATGAGGGGAATCCAATTTATGGAGAACTTGGTATTATCAGGTAAACCATATAATCTGCAGAGCATTGCTACTACAAAATTGTAGGGATTTTCAAGTGACACAATATGATACATAACTGTTTTCTCATATTTGAAATTATTATCTAATTTCCTCCAACCTTGAATTGTCTTGAATGGGTCTTCGTTCTTCTTAGCAAACTTTGCAACAAACTCACTGTTGTAGATGTCTTGCGGGTTGGGCAACTTATACATGATTTTCAGATCTTTAGCTCCGAAAGAACCTAGAATCTCATCCTTGGAGGTTCTTAATTGTTTGCCTTTGATTGTTGAATTGTCGAGCACCCACCTAATCATGTCGGTATATGGAAGAAGAGTAGCCCGTTCTGCTATCCTATGGAGGAAAGAGCATGCAATATCTTTGAACTGTAAATTTGAGGGTGTCGCATCATCGACAGTTGTTGTGACTTCCACTACTTCTGGTTTTTCGTCTTCATGCATAGTGAAGATAACTTGCCATTTCGTAGTATCTCCATCAGCAGTGCAGACTATATCTGAGACTATGGGTGACATTTCCGTTTGTTCCAGTTCTACAACAATCTGTTTGTCGTGTTTCTAAATCACTTTGCGGATGGACATATCTTGAAGGAAAATCTCTGTTAAAGACAGAGTAAATGATCAAATGATGGAAGATCTATTGAAATGATCTATTTTGAAAGAAAACATACGAGAAACAACTATATCATTAATTAAATCATAATGAATCAATAACTGTTTGCACTGGAATGATAAAACACAATTAATATTTCCTGACATGATTTATTTTCGCGTAAAACCTTTATTCAAACCTGTCAAATCCATCGCATTGCTGCCTTTGAACCTGTATTTATGAAGTGTATTACCTTTTGTTTATGCGATATGCGATTTCGCGATATTGTGAAATCGCAAAATCACAGTATCACAATATCGCAAAATTGAAATATCGGAAATTTGGTAAGGATTGCTTAAAGTTTTACAACGTAAATTTGCGATATGTGATTTGTAATGTCGCTTATGAAACTTCAAGTCGGCGATCGCAAAATCGGGATTTCGCTGTTTTATTGATTTTAAATTTAAATAAAAAAGATTTATGCGGAATGCGATTGTGATAAGGTATTTTCAAGGATGTTTTTAAATAATTTATTTTTGTTTTCATGTTTTTTTATTAAACAAAAGCAATAATGTTTTTTGAGAGTTTTAATTTTGATCTAAAATGAAAAATATATTTTTAATAAGAGTCATTATTTCTATTTATCAAAGGTCTAGATTATTTTGAAAAATAAAAATGGGGGGGAGTTGTTGCATAGCACAACAATTGACGATTCACTTGGGAGAACCAAATATCTCTGATTGGTTTATTTTGATATTTCTAAACTTTCAAAACAAGAAAAAGTTATAAGAATAAACATAATATGATTCATGAATTAAACAATGTTTTTTTAGAATATAATCTATTTACCTATCTCATTCCTTCTTAATTAACTCCTTTTATTGATAATACGTAGGTATCTGCATAAGTTAGTACTCAGATTTAAAAAGATAAAGTAGGTATTCTCTAAAATTGATTTCATAGATTTTTACCCATTTATCACAGATAGAGCCACTATTGCCAGCATGCGTTTATAGCCTCGATAGGGGTATCTTGTAACCAATAATGATTCATGGTCCCATCTGAAATCGATTTCTTATTTCAAAATATAATTTAACACATAATTGAATTTCTTTTTCTTGACACATTTTCAAAATCATTGTCCAGGTTTGGTAGCCTGATAATGACTTTCATTCACTGATAGTAATTTTAGACTGATCAAGCTGGCTCGTGATGAGACCCCTTGTCTATTGATTTTTTATAATCATTTAGCTATTACCCTGTTGTGTTATGCAGTATTGGTAATATCAGTCTAAATGATTTCTCTATGATCATGATAAACAATCTCATGATGTGACTTATTTCTTTTGAATTTATACATCATATATATTTATTTTTCTTTTTTGAATTATACTCTAAAGAAGAAATTTTATCAGATGGGATGAATCATTAGCTTGTTTTAGAGTTATGGATGATAATTATAGAGTTGGTAAATACCTTCTTGTAGAGAATCCTTGCTAAGTTTAAACATTTCCTTTTTTGACTGATACATAACAACTATATTGTATGATATCAAGAGTCTTTTCAGAAAGTAAATGCCTTTAGTAAATTTCAAATTATTTTGAAAAAATAAAGTTTATTCAATTCTCATAATTATAATCATCTTTTTTAGTTTACTTATTTATAGAAGTGAAAAATCAAAATAACTTGTTAGAAATTTCGAAAATATGAATCAACCAAAAATGATGCTATTTTCAACCTTTTATTTTCCTAAAGCAAAAATTAAAATTTTAAAGCTTGACTTAAGAGAAATATTTTTTAAGAATTTGACCATTCACAGGCAAGGAATCTTTCTTACCTAATAAGTCTTGCAGCAATGATGGATATGCCTATTTTCTCAATGATTTGAAATGGACCAAGCCACAATCTTTGGAATTTGGTATGCTTACCTTTTTCCTCATGTTCCTCATCCCATTTTAAAACAAGGTCTCCAATTTCAAAAGCTTTTGAACTGGTAGATGCTCTGTCAAACGAGGCTTTAACTATTTGTTGATGACGAGCATGTATAGCTTTGCTTTTTCTCTCTGTTCTTCCATTTTAAAAATTTGATCTTGTCTAAGTTGAAGGGAAGACGAAGGATTTTCATCAATAAAATACACTAAAGAAAATGATGGTATTGTTACATTTGTGGGTAGAACTGCTTCACAAATGGAGAATTACCTATTGAGGCTTTCTGGGTGATTCTATTTGCCCAAAGAGCAAATAATAATGCTTTGTGCCAATTTTTATGATTTTGTTCTATAGTTCGTTTGATGATTTTGATGAGGTTTTTATTTGTAGATTCTGCTAATCCATTACCTGGTGGATAATAGTTAGCTGAGTATTTTAATTTAAAACATCTTTTAAAAGCAAATTCTATCATAGCGTTTCCAGAAAAGTAAGATGCATTATCAAATATTAAAGCTGATGGGAGGCCAAACCTGGTGATTATGAACTGATCATTAAAATCTGTAATAATTTGTGTATTAACTACCTTTAATGGGATAGCTTCTACCCATTTTGTGAAATAATATGTTACAATTATAATGTACTTATGTTGCTTGGAAGAGATTGGATTTATTTCACCTATGATATCTAACCCCCATTGTTCGAATGGTTGTTGGATATTTACTGGTTGTAGTGGAAATGCTGCTTTCCTTTCTGTTCCCGCTGCAGTTTGACATACTTTACATTTTTTGCATATTCATATGCATCTTTGAATAGAGTTGGAAAATAGTAGCCAGCATGCAGTATTTTATGAGCTGTGGTGTTTCCTCCGAAATGACCTCCAACTGGTCCATCATGTAATTCCTGCATTACTTTTTCAGCTTCAATTTTTTTAAACATCTCAATAATACAGAATCATAATTCTTCCTAAATAACAAATCATCTATGAGTTGATATTGATTTGCTTTAAGAATCAGAGTACGCTTTGCTGTATAATTGAGATATAATGGAGCATATCCATTTTTTAAGAAAATTTTTAGATCAACATATTGTGATTGAGAATCATTTAGGCATACCTCAGACAATTGTATTTCATTTGGTTGGTCTTCTTCTGTTGGTAAATGAGAGGCTCCAGTTAACATCCTGCAAAGACCTTGACCTTTAACAATTCTAGCAGGATGTATCTCTACATCATATTCTTGAAGTGCGGTAACTCAATTTGCTCTCTTCTCTCCTACTTATTGGATTAATAATTGCCTTACTACTGAGTAAGGTACTATTATTTTAGTATGTGTTTTTAGGAGAAAAGGTCTAAAATGTTTCAACGCTTTAAATACAACATAAGCTTGTTTTTCCATAGCTGAATAATTCAACTCAACACCTTGAAGGTTAGAACTAAAAAACAAAATTGGTGCTTCAATGTTTTGATCATTTGGCTGTGTCAAAACTGCTGCATATGATGTATCAGAAGAAAATGTATATAATACAAATGGCTTAAGAAAATTAAGAGTATTTAAAGAAGGAGCTTCAATGATGGATTTCTTAATTAGCTCGAAATAATTTCTCTCATCTTTTCCCCATTTAAAAATTGAATTTTTCTTGATCATTTATTGTATGGGTAAGATGATTTGGGAGAAATTGGGATCAAATCTTTTTACAAAATTAATTTGTCCTAAAAATGATTGCATCGATTTTTTTATTGTGTGGTAAAGTAATATTTTCAATTTCTTGAATCCTATCACTGTCAATATAGATTCCTTTTTTAGAGACAATGAACCCTAATAATTTACCTTCTGATAAGGCGAGATAACATTTTTTAGGATTCAAGGAAATTCCAAATTTTCTACATCTTTCAAAAATATTTTTTAGGTGATTAACATGATTGCTTCTATGCTTAGAGTAAATAGTAATGTCATATAAGTATATAACAACTGAGCTATTGATTAGTCCTCTGAAAGCTATATCCATAGCACGTTGAAATGTAGCACTAGCATTAATCAACCCAAAAGGCATTTTTTGGTATGCGTATGTTCCCCACTTTGTTCTGAATGTTGTCTTTAATCTACCATCCGGATGTACCATAATCTGATTATATCCTGAAAATCTGTCGAGAAAAGACATTAATTCAGATCCTGAAACTGACTGTAATATCTGTTCCACAGTAGGCAAAGGAAAATTATCTTTTTGGTAAGTTTTATTCAAATTTCTAAAGTCTATGCAAATCCTAATGTCTCCATTCTTCTTTCTAATTGGGACCATGTTTGACACCCATTTCGAATGTCTAACAGGAAAAATGACTTTGGCTTTGAGCATTTTATTTAATTCAAATTTAATTTGACTTTCTCAATTTGGGTATATATTTCTAAGTTTTTGTTGAACAGGCTTATCATCTGAGGTCATAGGTATGGTATGCTGAATTATGGAAGTATCATATGTCTTAAGATCTAAATAATCCCATGCAAATATATCTTTATATGTTTTCAACAACTTAATGAATAACATCCTTTCTTCAGGTTTTAAACCAAGACCTAAGTTGATGTTTTGAGGTTTTTCTGGTGTGCCAAGATTAATCAATTCAAATTTTAGAGTAGAACTCTGGGTTTTTGAATTCGTGATCTTTTTAAACCTATCTTTGAAATCATAGAGATCTTTCATTTTGACTACATATTTGGGAATTGGATTAGTATTTTGTTTATCTTCAATCTGTAAGTCATGTTCATGTTCATATACGATTTGACCTTCATAAGCTCTATCTGATGTAAGAAAGTCTATTATATCTGCGTCATTGTTAAATACTCTCCAATTTGTTACGTTGTCAGGAATGGAAGGCCTAAAAATTAACTCAATTGAAAATCTGTCTAGGCTAAATTCTTCGGATGGTATAAGTTTAGATGCTACATTAGCAAGTAAATCAGCGCTTTCATTTTGTAATCTAGGAACTGTGGAGATATTAAATGTAGAAAAATGAGATGTAAGGTTCTGGGCTAAAGTCTGATAGTGTTTCAAATGTCTAGAAATACAATGAATTGTATTTCTAACTTGTCTAACAATTATTTCAGAATCTCCATATACCTGAAAATATTTAACATTTAAACTAATAGCTTTGTACAGACCTTGTATCAATGCTTCATATTCAATGGTATTATTTGTGCATTAGAATTTGAGTCTGCAAGCTAGCATTGTTTTCTCTCCTTGTGTGTTAGATCCCTATATTACTATTATAGTCACTTATTGTTGTTATTATAACCCCCTTATTGTTATTGTTGTACCCCTATAACCCCCATATTGTTATTATTATGCTCTTAAATTATTATTTTTAGGTCGGCTAGGATTACTTTGGGGCCCCTCTAGGATTACATTGGGCCCCATGGACTCCTATATATAGAAAGGAGGTCTTGTAATTTGATCATCCAAGAATTTTTCATTCATGTAATGTATTGGAGGTTGCCTCCTCGAGGTGGCTTATTTATAAGGCGTTGATATCTCTTTTCTTCTATTTTTGGAGCTAGTTTCCAGCCATTTGGTATCAGAGCTTTGGATTCTAGGGTTTCGCTGCTCAAAACAGGTCATTGTAGAATTTTCGCTATAAATTTTTTTTCTACGAAGGTTTAGAAGCTGAAATTTTTAGAGTGCAGATTTGAAATTCTGAGGAACATCTTCACAAAATTTCAGGTCTTGGTTAGCAATATTTTCGGAGATATGATCTGTGGAAGTTATGTCTTTTTGCAGGCTCCTAAATTTCACTTAAAAAGATCATTGCGGAATTTGTGCTATAAATTTTTTTCCACGAAGGTCCAGAAGCGGAAATTTTTAGAGCAAGAAACGAAATCCTAAGGAACATCATCGCAAAATTTCAGAGCTTGGTTCACAACATTTTTGGAGATATGATATATGGAAGTTAGGTCTTTTTCAGGCTCCTGAATTTAATCTCAAAGAGGTGATCGTGGGAAAATATTCATAACTCTCTCTCCGAGCATCGGATTGAAATTCTGTAAAAATTAACTGGAAGTGCATAGACTGTAGTTTCCTATCTGTAAATTTTGGAGCCAAAGGAGCAAACAATGACACGTGGAAAGCCTTACAAGTTTGCTCTACTGAATTAGTTCATAATTAGGTCATTGTGGGAGATTGGAAATAATTTTGTCTTGAAGAATCCAAATCAAGTCAGACCTATGGAAATTGAAAGAAGATTCAGGGGGCTACGTCAGGGCTGAAAATCAGATATTGAAGATTCGAAATTACAGAGATAATTCAGTTTCAATATGTAGCTCCTCAAAATCAAGAAAAAGGTGTGTATTTTTTTTCAAATTGCATAAGTCTTGTTTGAAAAATCAGTTTTAAGTGATTCCAAAGGCCTATTGAGCATAGATATCAGTATTGGGTTCTAAAATGCCTCCTAGAAAGAATTCAACACCCGTTAAGCCCTCAGAGTACTCTACTATGACTCATGAAGATGAAAAATTGCAACATGATCTATCAAAATTACAAGAGAAAGTGCACCAAAATTTGCTCTCTCAAAGAGCAAAAAAAAATGAAATGGATGTTTTGAAGAAAAGCATGAAAGCTAAGATGGATGGTTTGAAGAAAGGCATGGAAGCTACGATGGATGGTTTGAAGAATGGTATGGAAGAAAAAATGGAAGGTTTGAAGGAAGACATGGAAGGTTTGAAGGAAGGTTTGTCAAAGTTGATACAAGAAATGATTCCTAATGGTGAAAATATAGTAGATGAAAATCATGATGAGAACAAAATAAATGTTAATTGTGATTTCATAAACTCTAATGTTGGATTAAAGAACCACCATATTCCAAATATTAATATGAGGAAGTTTGATGGCAAGGATCCCATAACATGGATACTACAAATGGAGCAATATTTTGATCTCAATAATGTGCAAAACACACAAAAGGTATGCATTGCAACTTTACATTTAGAACAAAATACATTTGTATGGTATCGATGGCTTTGCTCCCGTAAAAAAATTGTCACTTGGTCAGTTTTTACGGAGGAAATGATAGCACATTATGAGGATACAAAGAGAAACACCTTCTTTAGCCAATTGATAAATCTCAAACAAAAGGGTTTAGTGGCGGAGCACATTGAGGACTTCCAAAAATTGAATATAAGGGTAACTGATATTCCAGAGGAACATAGGATTGATCTCTTCATAGGTACTTTAAAGGATAACATCCAACATGAAGTTCGCGTTTTGGAACCTGATTCATTGGAGAAGGCATTCAGGTTGGCAAGAAAAATTGAATGTAAAATTATGGTGACAAGGAAGCCTACCACTTACTTCTATAAAGAGGGAAGTGTTGCTACTCCTAGATTTCCACAACCTACAAGGTTGACACCACAAAAATTGGAAGAAAAAAGAGCAAAAGGGCTTTGCTACAGTTGTGATAGGAAATACACTAAAGGTCATAAGTGTGCTGAGAAGAAATTATTTTACATAGATTGTGAAGAGGAAGAAGAAAATGAACAAGAAAAGGATATACACCAGGGACCAGCCCTAGAAGAGGAAGAAATGAGTTCGACCATATCTTGTAATGCATTAGTAAGAATTACCACTCCTCAAACTCTCAAGATAGAAGGACATATCAAGAAGAAAAAGGTAATAGTTTTGATTGATTCAGGTAGCACCCATAACTTCATTCATTGTAAGGTAGCCAAGGAATTGAATAATTTCCTATATCCAGCACCAGAATGACAAACGATGGTTGCAAATGGAGGAACTATAAATTTCTCTGGAAAATGCCATAATATCAAGCTAACCATGGGGGAATATGTATTGAATATTCCAATGCTTTCCATTCCTATGGGAGGTGTTGATGTTGTACTAGGAGTAAAATGGTTACAATCTTTGGGGACGGTAGATTTTAATTTTCAAGAAATTTTCTTGAAATTTTTTTCAGAAGGAAAGAAAATCGAATTATGGGGTATTGTAGGGAAGCTGGGAAAGATAATAAGCTTTAATGTCATGACAAAGCTTCTAAAGAAAGGACAACGAGGTGTAATTGCACAATTATGTTCACTAGAAGTTCCAACATCAAAATCATCTATTTCTGCAGATCTCAAAAATGTCTTGGACAATAAATCCAAGGTGTTTGAAACTCCCAAAGGGCTCCCACCTATTCGTGATCATGACCATGCTATTCATTTGATTCCAGGAAGTGTTCCCCCAAACACCAGGCCTTATAGATATCCTTATGTCCAAAAGAGCGAAATTGAACGTATGATTGTAGAAATGTTAGAGGCGGGTATAATTCAACCCAGTCAAAGTTCTTTCTATGCTCCTGTAGTATTGGTACACAAGAAGGATGGATCATGACCCACGTGTCCGGATTATAGGGAGCTCAATAAGCTCACCATTAAAGATAAATTTCCCATTCCTCTGATTGATGAATTATTGGATGAATTACATGGAGAAATTTATTTTACCAAGTTGGATCTTCGTTCAGGATATCATCAAATTAGAATGAAGACTGAAGATATTCCAAAAACAGCATTTCGAACTCATGAGGGTCATTATGAATTTTGGTCATGCCTTTTGGCCTTACCAATGCACCTTCTACATTTCAAGGGTTGATGAATTCCATTTTCAAACCCTTCCTTAGAAAATTTGTGCGAGTATTTTTTGATGATATACTAATCTACAGCAGGTCTTGGAAGGATCATGTTGAACATGTTGACAGGGTGCTCAAACTATTGCAGGAGAAACAATTATATGCAAAAACATCCAAATGTTTCTTTGGAGTACAAGAGGTGGAATATCTGGGTCATATTGTATCTAACGAGGGTGTTAAGGTAGACCCTAACAAAATTAAAGCCATTAAGGAATGGAAAGTCCCCACAACCATAAAGCAGTTGTGAGGATTTCTCGGGTTAACAGGGTATTATCGCAAGTTTGTTAAGAATTGTGGGAGAATAGCAGCACCTCTAACAACATTATTGAAGAAAGATGCATTTTCATGGACTCCTGAAGCAACTAAGGCCTTTGAACATCTTAAAGAGGCAATGTGCCTATCACCGGTCTTAGCTACGCCAGACTTCACAAAAACCTTTATTGTGGAATGTGATGCCTCAGGAAATGGAATTGGTGCAGTTTTAATGCAGGAAGGAAGACCCATTGCTTTTGAAAGTCGTCCAATCAAAGGAAATTATTTACAAAAACCTATTTATGAGAAGGAAATGTTAGAAATATTGAATGCACTAAAGAAATGGCGAACTTACCTAATGGGAAGACACTTCAAGGTAAAAGCTAATCATGATAGTCTTAAACACTTTTTGGAACAAAGACTATCTTCACAAGAGCAGCAAAAATGGGTCACAAAGATGTTGGGTTATGACTTTGAAATAATCTACAAAAAAGGGAAGCTAAATGTTGTTGCAGATGAACTCTCAAGAAAGAATGAAGGGGTGGAAGCATTGCTTTGTGCCATTTCTATTATCCAACCAGATTGGATAACCGAAGCAAGAGATGAATGGAAGAAGGACGAAGAAGTGGACACTCATTCAAAATTTGTAGCAAGATCCTAGTAAATCTGATACATTTAGTTGGAAAAATGATTCCTTATGTTACAAAGATCACTTATATCTTTGTAAGAATTCCCAACAAAAACAAAAGATTCTTTTGGAATTGCACACTTTTCCTTTAGGAGGACACTCAGGATTTTTAAAAACTTACCACAGGGTGAAGAAAGATTTTTTTTGGGATGGCCTTAAATCTAATATTCAAAATGTTGTGGCAGAATGTTTGGTTTTCCAGCAGAATAAAGTTGAGAAAATTAAGACCCCGAGTCTTCTACAACCTTTATCCATTCCAAGTCAACGTTGGGAGGAGATTTCAATGGATTTTATCATAGGTTTACCTAAGTCTGAAGGAAAGAGTGTCATCATGGTGGTAGTTGATAGACTTACCAATTTTGCACACTTTTGTGCATTATCTCATCCATTTAAAGCAAGTACAGTTGCTACTACATTTATGGACACAATTCAAAAGCTACATGGGAACCCAAGGGTTATTGTGAGCAACAGAGATCCCATTTTTACTGGAAATTTTTGGACGGAGTTATTTTCTTGTTTGGGTACTCAATTAGCTCATAGCTCATTTTATCATCCTCAATCTGATGGTCAAACTGAGATCGTAAATAAATGTTTGGAAGGATATCTTCGTTGTTTTGTATCTGATAAACAAACACAATGGGTCAAGTGGTTACCTCTTGCCGAATGGTGGTATAACACTTCCTTCCATACTGCAGCAAAAATGACCCCATTTATGGCACTTTATGGATATCATCCACCATCCATCACATCATCTTTAAGGGAAAATTCGAAGGTTCAAGCAGTGGAAGATCACATCGAGCATCAGCAAGAAGTTCTCCAACTCTTAAAGGATAACCTGAATTTGGTACAAAATCGAATGAAACAACAGGCAGATCAACATCGCAGCGAGAGAAGTTTTGATGTAGGAGATTGGGTATTTTTACGGCTACAACCATACAAACAAATGTCCCTCAAGCAAGCTAAGAAGGATAATAAATTATCACCAAAGTACTATGATCCTTACAAGGTGTTGCAAAAGATTGGTACTATGGCATACAAATTGGAGCTTCCTGCTTCTTCGCGAGTACATCCAGTTTTCCATGTTTCATGCTTAAAGAAGGTTATAGGTGAAAATCTTCTAGTTCAAACAATATTTCCAGAACTTGATGAGGAAGGAAAATCATATTGGAACCTGAAGCGGTCACAGAAACAAGCACTCGACAACTACGGAATCGATCAATTTCAGAGTATCTCATCAAGTGGAAGAACTTACCCACTGAAGATTCTACATGGGAGGATGAGAATTTTATACAGAAGCACCCAGAGCTACTCAAGCATTGAGGACAACACTTTTTTGAAGGAGAGGGGCATGTTAGGTCCCTATATTACTATTATAGTCCCTTATTATTGTTAGTGTAACCCCCTTATTGTTATTATTGTACCCTTGTAACCCCCATATTGTTATTATTGTGCCCTTAAATTATTATTGTTAGGTCGGCTAGGATTACATTGTGGCCCCTCTAGGATTACATTATGGCCCCATGGACTCCTATATATAGAAAGGAGGTTTTGTAAATTGTATCATCCAAGAATTGTTCATTCATGTAATGTATTGGAGGTTGCCCCCTCGAAGTGGCTTATTTCTAATGCGTTGATATCTATTTTCTTCTCTTTTTGGAGTTGGTTTCCCAACATTTGGTATTAGAGCTTTGGATTCTAGGGTTTCGCTGCTCCAAACAAGTCATCGTGGCATTTTCGCTATAAATTTTTTTCTACGAAGTTTCAGAAGCTGAAATTTTTAGGGTGCGAAGCCGAAATCCTAAGGAAGATTGTCTAAAAATTTCAGAGCTTGGTTCGCAATATTTTCAGAGATATGATATGTGGAAGTTAGGTCTTTTTGCAGGCTCCTGAATTTCACTTAAAAAGGTCATCGCGGAATTTGGACTATAAATTTTTTTCCACGAAGGTTCAGAAGCGGAAATTTTTAGAGCGCGAAACTGAAATCTTGAGGAACATCATCACAAAATTTTAGAGCTTGATTCACAATATTTTTGGAGATATGATATATGGAAGTTACGTCTTTTTCAGGCTCCTGAATTTCATCTCAAAGAGGTGATCATGAAAAAATCTTCATAACTCTCTCTCTGAGCATCAGATTGAAATTTTGTAAAAATTAACTGGAAGTACATGGACTGTAGTTGCCTATCTGTAAATTTTAGAGCCAAAGGAGCAAACAGTGACACGTGGCAAGCCGTACAAGTTCGCTCTACTGAACCAGTCCATAATTAGGTCATTGTGGGAGATTGGAAATAACTTTGTCTTGAAGAATCCAAATCAAGTCAGACCTATGGAAATTGAAAGAAGATTCAGGGGGTTACGAAAGGGTCGAAAATCAGATATTGAAGATCCAAAATCACAGAGATAATTCAGTTTCAATATCGAGCTCCTCAAAATCAAGAAAAAGGTGTGTAATTTTTTTCAAATTGCATAAGTCTTGTTTGAAAAATCAGTTTTAAGTGATTCCAAAAGCATATTGAGCATATATATCAGTATTGGGTTCTAAAATGCCTCCTAAAGAATTAAACACCCATTAAGCCCTCAGAGTATTCTACTATGACTCATGAAGATGAAGAATTGCAACATGATCTATCAAAATTACAAGAGCAAGTGCACCAAAATTCGCTCTCTCAAAGAGCAACAAAAAATGAAATGGATGTTTTGAAGAAAAGCATGGAAGCTAAGATGGATGGTTTGAAGAAAGGCATGTAAGCTACGATGGATGGTTTGAAGAATGGTATGGAAGAAAAAATGGAAGGTTTGAAGGAATGTTTGTCAAAGTTGATACAAGAAATGATTCCTAATGGCGAAAAGATAGTAGATGAAAATCATGATGAGAACAAAATAAATGTTAATCATGATTTCATAAACTGTAATGTTGGATTAAAGAACCACCATATTCCAAGGATGGATATGAGGAAGTTTGATGGCAAGGATCTCGTAAGATGGATACTACAGATGGAGCAATATTTTTATCTCAATAATGTGCAAAACACACAAAAGGTACGCATTGCAACTTTACATTTAGAACAAAATACATTTGTATGGTATCGATGGCTTTTCTCTCGTAAAAAAATTGTCACTTGGTCAATTTTTACAGAGGAAATGATAGCACATTATGAGGATACAAAAAGCAACACCTTCTTTAGCCAATTGATAAATCTCAAACAAAAGGGTTTAATGGAAGAGCACATTGAGGACTTCTAAAAATTGAATATAAGGGTAACTGATATTTAGAGGAACACAAAATTGTTCTCTTCATAGGTACTTTAAAGGATAACACCCAACATGAATTTCACATTTTGGAACTTGATTCATTGGAGAAGGCATTCAGGTTGGCAAGAAAAATTAAATGTAAAATTATGGCGACAAGGAAGCCTACCACTCACTTCTATAAAGATGGAAGTGTTCCTACTCCTAGATTTCCACAACCTAAAAGGTTAACACCACAAGAACTGTAAGAAAAAAGAGCAAAAGGGCTTTGCTACAGTTGTGATAGGAAATACACTAAAGGTCATAAGTGTGCTGAGAAGAAATTATTTTACATAGATTGTGAAAAGGAAGAAGAAAATGAACAAGAAGAGGATATACACCAGGGACCAGCCCTAGAAGAGGAAGAAATGAGTCCGACCATATCGTGTACTGCATTGGCAGGAATTACCACTCCTCAAACTATCAAGATAGAAGGACATATCAAGAAGAAAAAGGTAATAGTTTTGATTTATTCAGGTAGCACCCATAATTTCATTCATTGTAAAATAGCCAAGGAATTGAATTGTTTCCTATATCCAACACCAAAATGTCAAGTGATAGTTGCAAATGGAGGAACTATAAATTGCTCTGGAAAATGCCATAATATCAAGCTAACCATGGGGGAATATGTATTGAATAGCCCAATGCTTTCCATTCCTATGGGAGGTGCTGATGTTGTACTAGGAGTACAATGGTTACAATCTTTGGGGACGGTAGCTTTTAATTTTCAAGAACTTTTCTTGAATTTTTTTTCAGAAGGAAAGGAAGTCGAATTACGGGGTATTGAAGGGAAGCCGGGAAGGATAATAAGCTCTAATGTCATGACAAAGCTTCTAAATAAAGAACAATGAGGTGTAATTGCACAATTATGCTCACTAGAAGTTCCGACATCAAAATCATCTATTTCTGCAGATCTCCAACAAGTCTTGGACAATCATTCCAAGGTGTTTGAAACTCCCAAAGGACTCCCACCTATTCGTGATCATGATCATGCTATTCATTTGATTCCAGGAAGTGGTCCTCCAAACATCAGGCCTTATAGATATCCTTACTTCCAAAAGAGCGAAATTGAACGTATGATTGCAGAAATGTTAGAGGCGGGTATAATTCAATCTAGTCAAAGTTCTTTCTCTGCTCCTGTAGTATTGGTACACAAGAAGGATGGATCATGGCGAATGTGTCCGGATTATAGGGAGCTCAATAAGCTCACCATTAAAGATGAATTTCCCATTCCTGTGATTGATGAATTATTGGATGAATTACATGGAGCAATTTATTTTACCAAGTTGGATCTTCGTTCAGGATATCATCAAATTAGAATGAAGACTAAAGATATTCTGAAAACAACATTTTGAACTCATGAGGGTCACTATGAATTTTTGGTCATGCCTTTTGGCCTTACCAATGCACCTTCTACATTTCAAGGGTTGATGAATTCCATTTTCAAACTCTTCCTTAGAAAATTTGTGCTAGTATTTTTTGATGATATACTAATCTACAACAGGTCTTGGAAGGATCATGTTCAACATGTTGACAGGGTGCTCAAACTATTGCAAGAGAAAAAATAATATGATGTTTCTTTGGAGTACAAGAGGTGGAATATCTAGGTCATATTGTATCTCACGAGGGTGTTAAGGTAGACCCTAACAAAACTAAAGCCATTAAGGAATGGAAAGTCCCCACAACCATAAAGCAGTTGCGAGGATTTATTGGGTTAATAGGGTATTATTGCAAGTTTTTTAAGAATTATGGGAGAATAGCAGCACCTCTAACAACATTATTGAAGAAATATGCATTTTCATGGAATCCTAAAGCAACTAAGGCCTTTGAACATCTTAAAGAGGCAATGTGCCTAGCACCGGTATTAGCTATGCCAGACTTCACAAAAACCTTTATTATGGAATGTGATGCCCGAGGAAATGGAATTGGTGCTGTTTTAAGGCAAGAAGGAAGACGCATTACTTTTGAAAGTCGTCCAATCAAAGCAAAGTATTTACGGAAACCTATTTATGAGAAGGAAATGTTAGCAATACTGCATGCACTAAAGAAATGGCGAACTTACCTAATGGGAAGACACTTCAAGGTAAAAACTGATCATGATAGTCTTAAACACTTTTTGGAAAAAAGACTATCTTTAGAAGAGCAGCAAAAATGGGTCACAAAGATGTTGGGTTATGACTTTGAAATAATCTACAAAAAAGGAAAGCTTAATGTTGTTGCAGATGCACTCTCAAGAAAGAATGAAGGGGTGGAAGCATTGCTTTGTGCCATTTCTATTATCCAACCAGATTGGATAACCGAAGCAAGAGATGAATGGAAGAAGGACAAAGATGTATGGACACTCATTCAAAAGTTGCAGCAAGATCCTAGTACATCTGATACATTTAGTTGGAAAAATGATTCCTTATGGTACAAAGATCGCTTATATCTTTGTAAGAATTCCTAACTAAAACAAAAGATTCTTCTGGAATTGCACACTTCTCCTTTAGGAGGACACTCAGGATTTTTAAAAACTTACCACAGGGTGAAGAAAGAATTTTTTTGGGATGGCCTTAAAACTGATATTCAAAAGTTTGTGGCGGAATGTTTGGTTTGCCAGCAGAATAAAGTGGAAACAATTAAGACCCCAGGACTTCTACAACCTTTATCCATTCCAAGTCAACGTCGGGAGGAGATTTCAATGGATTTTATCACAGGTTTACCTAAGTCCGAAGGAAAGAGTGTCATCATGGTGGTAGTTGATAGACTTACCAAGTATGCACACTTTTGTGCATTATCTCATCCATTTAAAGCAAGTACAGTTGCTACTAAATTTATGGACACAATTCAAAAGCTACATGGGAACCTAAGGGTTATTGTGAGCGACAGAGATCCCATTTTTACTGGAAATTTTTGGACGGAGTTATTTTCTTGTTTGGGTACTCAATTAGCTCATAGCTCATCTTATCATCCTCAATCTGATGGTCAAACTGAGATCGTAAATAAATGTTTGGAAGTATATCTTCGTTGTTTTGTATCTGATAAACAAACACAATGGGTCAAGTGGTTACCTCTTGCTGAATGGTGGTATAACACTTCCTTCCATACTGCAGCAAAAATGACCCCATTTATGGCACTTTATGGATATCATCCACCATCCATCACATCATCTTTAAGAGAAAATTCGAAGGTTCAAGCAGTGGAAGATCACATCGAGCACCAACAAGAAGTTCTCCAACTCTTAAAGGATAACCTGAATTTGACACAAAATCGAATGAAACAACAGGCAGATCAACATCGCAGTGAGAGAAGTTTTGATGTAGGAGATTGGGTATTTTTATGGCTACAACCTTACAAAAAAATGTCCCTCAAGCAAGCTAAGAAGGATAATAAATTATCGCCAAAGTACTATGGTCCTTACAAGGTGTTGCAAAAGATTAGTACTATGGCATACAAATTGGAGCTTCCTACTTCTTCACGAGCGCATCCAGTTTTCCATATTTCATGCTTAAAGAAGGTTATAGGTGAAAATATTCCAGTTCAAACAATATTTCCATAACTTGATGAGGAAGGAAAAATCATATTGGAACATGAAGTGGTGATGGAAACAAGAACTCGACAGCTACAGAATCGATCAATTTCATAGTATCTCATCAAGTGGAAGAACTTACCCACTGAAGATTCTACATGGGAAGATGAAAATTTTATACAGAAGCACCCAGAGCTACTCAAGCGTTGAGGACAACACTTTTTTGAAGGAGAGGGGCATGTTAGGTCCCTATATTACAATTATAGTCCCTTATTATTATTATTGTAACCCCCTTATTGTTATTATTGTACCCTTGTAACCCCCATATTGTTATTATTGTGCCCTTAAATTATTATTGTTAGGTCGGCTAGGATTACATTGTGGCCCCTGTAGGATTACATTGGGCCCCATGGAGTCCTATAAATAGAAATGAGGTTTTTTAATTTGATCATCGAAGAATTGTTCATTCATGTAGTGTATTGGAGGTTGCCTCCTGAAAGTGGCTTATTTCTAAGGCGTTGATATCTCTTTTATTCTATTTTTGGAGCTGGTTTCCCAACATTTGGTATCAGAGCTTTGGATTCTAGGGTTTCGCTGCTCCAAACAGGTCATCGTATAATTTTCGCTATAATTTTTTTTTCAATGAAGGTTCAGACGTTGAAATTTTTAGAGTGCGGAGCTGAAATTCCGAGGAACATCGTCGCAAAATTTCAGAGCTTGGTTCGCAATATTTTCAGATATATGATCTGTGGAAGTTAGGTATTTTTCAGGCTCTTGAATTTCACTTAAAAAGGTCATCGTGGAATTTGTGCTATAAATTTTTTTCCATGAAGGTTCAGAAGTGGAAATTTTTAGAGCGCGAAACTAAAATCCTGCGGAACTTTGTCATAAAATTTTAGAGCTTGGTTCGCAACATTTTGGAGATATGATATATGGAAGTTAGGTTTTTTTCAGGCTCCTGAATTTCATCTCAAAGAGGTGATCGTGGGAAAATATTCATAACTCTCTCTCTGAGCATCGGATTGAAATTCTGTAAAAATTAACTTGAAGTACACGGACTGTAGTTGCCTGTCTGCAAATTTTAGAGCCAAAGGAGTAAACAATGACACGTGCAAACTGTACAAGTTCGCTCTACTGAACCAGTCCATAATTAGGTCATTGTGGGAGATTGGAAATAACTTTCTCTTGAAGAATCCAAATGAAGTCAGACCTATGGAAATTAAAAGAAGATTCAGGGAGCTATGTCAGGGCCAATAATCAGATATTGAAGATCTGAAATCATAGAGATAATTCAGTTTCAGTATTGAGCTCCTTAAAATCAAGAAAAAGGTGTGTATTTTTTTTCAAATTGAATAAGTCTTGTTTGAAAAATCAGTTTTAAGTGATTCCAAAGGCCTATTGAGCATAGATATCAGTATTGGGTTCTAAAATGCCTCCTAAAAAGAATTCAACACCCATTAATCCCTCAGAGTACTCTACTATGACTCATGAAGATGAAGAATTGCAACATGATCTATCAAAATTACAAGAGCAAGTGCACCAAAATTCGCTCTCTCAAAGAGCAAAAAAAAATGAAATGGATGTTTTGAAGAAAATCATGGAAGCTAAGATGGATGGTTTGAAGAAAGGCATGGAAGCTATGATGAATGGTTTGAAGAATGGTATGGAAGAAAAAATGGAAGGTTTGAAGGAAGGTTTGTTAAAGTTGATACAAGAAATGATTCCTAATGGCGAAAATATAGTAGATGAAAATCATGATGAGAACAAAATAAATGTTAATCGTGATTTCATAAACTTTAATGTTGGATTGAAGAACCACCATATTCCAAATATGGATATGAGGAAGTTTGATGGCAAGGATCCCGTAACATGGATACTACAGATGGAGCAATATTTTGATCTCAATAATGTGCAAAACACACAAAAGGTATGCATTGCAACTTTACATTTAGAACAAAAAACATTTGTATGGTATCGATGGCTTTGCTCCCATAAAAAAATTGTCACTTGGTCAATTTTTATGGAGGAAATGATAGCACATTATGAGGATACAAAGAGCAACACCTTCTTTAGCCAATTGATAAATCTCAAACAAAAGGGTTTAGTGGGGGAGCACATTGAGGACTTCCAAAAATTGAATATAAGGGTAAGTGATATTCTAGAGGAACACAGGATTGATCTCTTCATAGGTACTTTAAAGGATAACATCCAACATGAAGTTCACGTTTTGGAACCTGATTCATTGGAGAAGGCATTCAGGTTGGCAAGAAAAATTGAATGTAAAATTATGGCAACAAGGAAGCCTGCCACTCACTTCTATAAAGAGGGAAGTGTTGCTACTCCTAGATTTCCACAACCTACAAGGTTGACACCACAACAATTGGAAGAAAAAAGAGCAAAAGGGCTTTGCTACAGTTGTTATAGCAAATACACTAAAGGTCATAAGTGTGCTGAGAAGAAATTATTTTACATAGATTGTGAAGAGGAAGAAGAAAATGAACAAGAAGAGGATATGCACCAGGAACCAGCCCCAGAAGAGGAAGAAATGAATCCAACCATATCGTGTAATGCACTGGCAGGAATTACCACTCCTCAAACTCTCAAGATAAAAGGACAAATCAAGAAGAGAAAGGTAATAGTGTTGATTGATTCAGGTAGCACCCATAATTTTATTCAATGTAAGGTAGCCAAGGAATTAAATTGTTTCCTATACCCAGCACCAGAATGTCAAGTGATGGTTGCAAATGGAGGAACTATAAATTGCTCTGGAAAATGCCATAATATCAAGCTAACCATGGGGGAATATGTGTTGACTAGTCCAATGCTTTCAATTCCTATGGGAGGTGCTGATGTTGTACTAGGAGTACAATGGTTACAATCTTTGGGGACGGTAGCTTTTAATTTTCAAGAACTTTTCTTGAAATTTTTTTCAGAAGGAAAGGAAGTCGAATTACGGGGTATTGCGAGGAAGCCGAGAAAGATAATAAGCTCTAATGTCATGACAAAGCTTCTAAAGAAAGAACAACGAGGCGTAATTGCACAATTATGCTCACTAGAAGTTCCAACATCAAAATCATCTGTTTCTGCAGATCTCCAACAAGTCTTGGACAATCATTCCAAGGTGTTTGAAACTCCCAAAGGACTCCCACCTATTCGTGATCATGATCATGCTATTTATTTGATTCCAGGAAGTGTTCCTCCAAACATCAGGCCTTATAGATATCCTTACGTCCAAAAGAGTGAAATTGAACGTATGATTGCAGAAATGTTAGAGGCGGGTATAATTCAAGCTAGTCAAAGTTCTTTCTCTGCTCCTGTAGTATTGGTACACAAGAAGGATGGATCATGGCGAATGTGTCCGGATTATAGGGAGCTCAATAAGCTCACCATTAAAGATAAATTTCCCATTTCTGTGATTGATGAATTATTGGATGAATTACATGGAGCAATTTATTTTACCAAGTTGGATCTTCGTTCAGGATATCATCAAATTAGAATGAAGACTGAAGATATTCCAAAAACAACATTCCGAACTCATGAGGGTCATTATGAATTTTTGGTCATGCCTTTTGGCCTTACCAATGCACCTTCTACATTTCAAGGGTTGATGAATTCCATTTTCAAACCCTTCCTTAGATAATTTGTGCTAGTATTTTTTGATGATATACTAATCTACAGCAGGTCTTGGAAGGATCATGTTGAACATGTTGACAGGGTGCTCAAACTATTGCAGGAGAAACAATTATATGCAAAAACATCCAAATGTTTCTTTGGAGTACAAGAGGTGGAATATCTGGGTCATATTATATCTCACGAGGGTGTTAAAGTAGACCCTAACAAAATTGAAGCCATTAAGGAATGGAAAGTCCCCAAGACAATAAAGCAGTTGCGAGGATTTCTTAGGTTAACAAGCTATTATTGCAAGTTTTTTAAGAATTATGGGAGAATAGCAACACCTCTAACAACATTATTGAAGAAAGATGCATTTTCATGGACTCCTGAAGCAACTAAGGCCTTTGAACATCTTAAAGAGGCAATGTGCCTAGCACCGGTCTTAGCTACGCCAGACTTCACAAAAACCTTTATTGTGGAATGTGATGCCTCAGGAAATGGAATTGGTGCAGTTTTAATGCAGGAAGGAAGACCCATTGCTTTTGAAAGTCGTCCAATCAAAGGAAAGTATTTACAAAATCCTATTTATGAGAAGGAAATGTTAGCAATACTGCATGCACTAAAGAAATGGCGAACTTACCTAATGGGAAGACACTTCAAGGTAAAAACTGATCATGATAGTCTTAAACACTTTTTGGAACAAAGACTATCTTCAGAAGAGCAGCAAAAATGGGTCACAAAGATGTTGGGTTATGAGTTTGAAATAATCTACAAAAAAGGGAAGATAAATGTTGTTGTAGATGCACTCTGAATAAAGAATGTATAAGTGGAAGCATTTCTTTGTGCCATTTCTATTATCCAACCAGATTGGATAACCGAAGAAAGAGATGAATGGAAGAAGGACGAAGAAGTGTGGACACTCATCAAAATTTGCAGCAAGATTCTAGTAAATCTGATACATTTAGTTGGAAAAATGATTCCTTATGGTAAAAAGATCGCTTATATCTTTGTAAGAATTCCCAACTAAAACAAAAGATTCGTTTGGAATTGCACACTTCTCCTTTAGGAGGACACTCAGGATTTTTAAAAACTTACCACAGGGTGAAGAAAGAATTTTTTTGGGATGGCCTTAAATATGGTATTCAAAAGTTTGTGGCAGAATTTTTGGTTTTCTAGCAGAGTAAAGTTGAGACAATTAAGACCCCGAGTCTTATACAACCTTTATCCATTCCAAGTCAATTTGGGAGGAGCTTTCAATAGATTTTATCACAGGTTTACCTAAGTCTGAAGGAAAGAGTATTATCATGGTGGTAGTTGATAGACTTACCAAGTATGCACACTTTTGTGCATTATCTCATCCATTTAAAGCAAGTACAATTGCTACTACATTTATGGACGCAATTCAAAAGCTACGTGGGAACCCAAGGGTTATTGTGAGCGACAAAGATCCCATTTTTACTGGAAATGTTTGGACACTGTTATTTTCTTGTTTGGGTACTCAATTAGCTCATAGCTCATCTTATCATCCTCAATCCGATGGTTAAACTGAGATAGTAAATAAATGTTTGGAAGGATATCTTCGTTGTTTTGTATCTGATAAAAAAACACAATGGGTCAGGTGGTTACCTCTCGCTAAATGCTGGTATAACACTTCCTTCCATACTACGGCAAAAATGACCCCATTTATGGCACTTTATGGATATCATCCACCATCCATCACATCATCTTTAAGAGAAATTTCGAAGGTTGAAGCAGTGGAAGATCACATCAAGCATCAACAAGAAGTTCTCCAACTCTTAAAGGATAACCTAAATTTGGCACAAAATCGAATGAAACAACAGGCAGATCAACATCGCAGCGAGAAAATTTTTGATGTAGGAGACTAGGTATTTTTACGGCTACAACCATACAAACAAATGTCCCTCAAGCAAGCTAAGAAGGATAATAAATTATCGCCAAATTAATATGGTCCTTACAAGGTGTTGCAAAATATTGGTACTATGGAATACAAATTGGAGCTTCTTTCTTCTTCACAAGTGCATACAATTTTCCATGTTTCATGCTTAAAGAAGGTTATAGGTGAAATCTTCCAGTTCAAACAATATTGCGAGAACTTGATGAGGAAGGAAAAATTATATTGGAGCAAACATTGTGGAAAAAAGAAATCGCTTGACTATGGAATTGATCAATTTCAGAGTATCTCATCAAGTGGAAGAACTTACCCACTGAAGATTCTACATGGGAGGATGAAAATTTTATACAGAAGCACCCAGAGCTACTTAAGCGTTGAGGACAACACTTTTTTGAAGGAGAGGGGCATGTTAGGTCCCTATATTACTATTACAGTCCCTTATTGTTGTTATTGTAACCCCCTTATTGTTACTATTGTACCCCTGTAACCCCAATATTGTTATTATTGTGCCCTTAAATTATTATTGTTAGGTCGACTAGGATTACATTGTGGCCCCTCTAGGATTACATTGGGCCCCATGGACTCCTATATATAGAAAGGAGATTTTGTAATTTGATCATCCAAGAATTGTTCATTCATGTAATGTATTGGAGGTTTCCCCCTCGAAGTGGCTTATTTCTAAGGCGTTGGCATCTCTTTTCTTCTATTTTTGGAGCTGGTTTCCCAACATTGTGGACTGATTAAAACGCAACTTGCTCCTACACCATCTTCAGATTTTGAACCATCAAAGGATAAAGTCCAAAATAAAGATTTTTTTGAGATTTTATTACTAAGATTAACACATCTGGAATTGTCTGTTTGAGAAAAGTTTTCAATTTGAGAAATAGAAGTGTTTTTTAAAAAAGGTGAAATTTGGGCATTGAATGATCCAAGAAATGATTCAGCTGAATAATTTCGAATAATATTATTGTTGAAAGCTACAGGCTCATTTGTTTCTTCTAGTTCAGTGACTGTATGTTTCATAATTTTTTCACGATCAACTCGGATTTGATTTGGTTTACCATTGTATGGTAACCACAAGTGTGACCAATTGGTAGCAAAATATACATGTAACTTTTCAGACCAATCCCTGCTTAAAATAAGACCATAAAATTCTAGGATGCCTGCGACCAAAATGTCAATTACTTGTAGTACCTTTGGATTGGATGATAATCTAATGGATACTGACAGCATTTCTCCAATGACTTCTACTTTTGTTCTATCTAATTGAACTATATGGACAACATATTTTTGAGGAGTGATATTCAATTTTGTACATACTGTTCTTGGCATGATGTTTGAAGAAGCTCCCGAATCAATATGAAAATTATGAACATTTTTGTTGAAAATCTCATAAGTCAAAAGTAAAGGAGGAGTGTGAGAAATAGATCTATCACCAATTAAGACCAGATTATTGGGATTTAATTTGTTTGGAGATGATGGAGGTTTTTCCATATCTTTAGAAGCTTGAGATATAACTCGTGGTTGTATAGGATCTACAAGGATTTCCTTGAGTTCTCTAAGTAAAATTTTCTGCTGTTGTTTCAGTTTGGTCATTTCATGTAGTGAGATATTTTCTTTAGTCTTTTTCATATCTTCAACTATATTGTATTCCACTATATCTGAAATTATCAAATTTTTGGAAGTAGTGATAGGATCAGGTGAAATAGGATATGTCTAAACAATTCTAGATTTTTTGACTGCTATTTTCTCCTTTGTGGGGAGAGGTTTCTGTTTCTGATTTGATATAGTTGAATCAGGAGAAGATTTGCTTCTAGTAGACACAGGCATAGCTTCTATTTCTTCTTCTGAGGGAAGAATGAAATCCCATAACCCATTCAGTTCAAATTCTTCCTCAGACTCTGGTTCTTGTTCAGATGGTGAGGTATCTTCAGTATCTTGATGAAATTAGAGATTTGAAATAACATTTGGAGGCTGAGATGTTGAAGAAGGGTTTTTCTTAAATGGGAGAAATGATTTCTTAGGAGCTGAAGTTTTAGCGACCTGTTTCTTTATTTCAATCATGTCATTTGACATAGTCCTTAATACTTTTTGAAGACCTTCACGATCAAATGGATCTTTCGAGACTTTCTTTTTATAATCTTGACTAAATGTCACTTCCTTTGATTTTCTGTCTTCTATCTTTGATCGTTTTTCTAATGGTAAGATTCTTTTCTCTACAGCAAGAGCTTCTTTCATGTTTTCTAAAAGGGTAGATTTACCAGATCTATCTACAAAAATAGCTATATTAGAAGGCAAAGAGGAAATATACCACTCTATTTGTACATCAACAACAGGTTTGGAAGCGGTTGGGATTTTGTTTAATAACTTGTTAAATCTGGAGTTGAAATCTTTGATCCTTTCACCTGAATTTGTTTTTAGATTGGAAAGGGCATCGATTAAAGATGCAACAGTTCTATCATCTCCAAATTTTGCAAGGAAAACTTGCTCAAACTTTTCCCAATCGGAAATTGATCCTGCTGGAAGTGAAAATTACTAGGATGCTGCAGATCCTTGTAAAGTATAAGAAAACAATCTGACTACAATATCTTCATGAGCAACTCTGTTCAGATTCATGGCTAGCATAAAATTATTGATATGTTCTTCAGCAGGAAGACCATCATCTGGATTATATTTAGGTAACCATTTTTCTGGATGATCTGGAAGAGGATTTGGATTTGCTATCAATACAACATCAGGATTCATCCAAGGCCGATTAGCCATAATTGGATTTGAAGTTTGTGAAGATACAAAATTAGATCTAGAAGTAGGGGGAATGGATGAAGAACTTACAACTGGAACAATACTACTCGTGATAGTACTGATTGTTTGAGTAGAGGAAATGGAAGAATAAGAAGATGTAGATTGAGTAAGAGGATGTGAGGAAGTAACTGAAGGGAAATTTGATGTAACTTCACTTGTATCTGACTTAGATCTGGATATAGAAACTTTTTGGCGAAATGATTCAATTGGAAATTCAAAAGGTGGAATTCCAAGTTTCTCACTTTTGGATCTAGTTAATATACCAGTTTCTTTAAATATAGAAGTAACTTTTTCTTCAAAAGTTTCAGGATTAACAGGCTTTTCAACAGAAATAGATATTCCTTCAAATTTCTAAATTAAAGACTGAACTTCGGGAAATTTGGGAGTGAATTCTTAAGTAGATGATAGTCGAGATACTTCAGGAGATGATGGAAAGGTTTCTACTATTTTCGATTTCTGAGTTGGTGATCTAGAATTTGATCGGGAAGATGTAGAACGCTTTTGAGGAGATCGACTGTTATGATGGCTTCTAGTTTGAGATTTAAATTTATATGCCATTCATAGTCAGGCCCTCCTTCTAGCGCCAAAAATTTTGAGGCCTCAGAAATCTGTGGCAACAACAAGGGGGATAACCACCCGGTCCGGACCTTAAGACAATTCCTTTTCCATTTGGGATAGTGGCTCCGACTGGGTGTAATGGGACCAGTTTTTGTATGATTGTTGGGTATCTCTCAAAGGATTTGCATAAAAAATTACTAAAAACTAAAACAAATTTATTCTAGAATGCAAAACTTTGAAGTAAATCTAATCTAATCTAACCCGGGATAATACCAATTTAATGCGATTTAGAATGATATTTATTCAATCTGTGATGATTTAGATCATCATAGATTTAATAGAATGAATACTTTTGTAATATGATTCTCTTGAGAAATAGTTAATCAAAAGAATATGTAAAATATATCGCATATATCTGATGATCATATATTAAAATAAATCAATTTCTATCATCATATCGTACAATAGTGCAACTGATATTTCAAACAGAAATAATTGATTTCATATATAATTCATTAAAGCTGGATTCATCATTAATATTCAAAAAAGAATTAGCATACATGATAATAGTACTAGATGTGTACTGTCCTGTTCATCTAATCAGTGATAATAGGCCACATTCAACTCTTCTACCAATAAGTCTTTCAAAGAATACAAAAGTGAATCAACAGTGATTAACAAAATGATATATAACTGAAAAGGCCGCGTTCCATTATTTTATCAAGACATCTTCAAACTTACTTACAGTAAAGCATTATTTGTAAATGTTCTCAATAAATTCTAGACCCTTTTCTAAATGCATGAGAAGGGTTTAAATACTACTTTAACTACTTACAAAAAAATAGAATATACAAAATATCTTATGAGGTGGTTTCAAACAACCTTCCTCATCTTTAGTATCTAATTGCTAAAAATTGAAATTATATAAAAACAAACAAACTATTAATCATGCTCGATGATAAGTTACTAATAGCTCCGCTTTTCTGATCACAAAAGTCAGACATTGGTTGAACTTGTGAAGGTTTTACGAACCGTGTCTTCATTTGTGCAGCAAATATAACATCCAGTAAAAGTGGCTGTATTCTCTGTATAGAATTTAAAGAACAATTCAATGTCATGATCTAACTGTGAGTTTTAACCAGTAACTGCTAGTATGCTTCCCATTATGTCTTTTTCAGATATGTAAGTGCTTCTTCTCGGAGTTGACCTGCATCTTTCCAACTTTGCTCTAAATTTCTGATACTAGGAACATATTTGTGATTTCCTTCTTTAATCAGACCAGAAGTATGCAATATGTGGTTAATCATTTTGACCATATTTTTTGATATACCCACTACTCTGGCTATGGCCAATTCTACCTGTTTCACCTGTGCATCCTAGTCAGTGAAGAGAATATCTTTGAAAGTCTTCTTGATCTTTGGAAGACCTGACTTTCTTCCTTCCTCTAAATCTTTCCATTCAATATAATCGAAGATTTTGGTATTGAGTTCATTGAACTCAATTCTTTGATCAATGACTGCATTAGTCAACTGTTCACTGATTTCCAGGTGTGGAATTATGTCTGACATTTGTACAACAAATAGTTTTTGTTGTTTTGAGAGTAAGGCATTTAATGCCAATGCTTCTTTTATGAATTCCCCTGCAGTAGGAATACCTTCATATTTAGTAAGATCTTCTCTCAATTTTTTAATCAGTGAATTTTTGCTAGATAAGTCATGAAATAAGTCATTTTCATGACTTATCTTAAGCATTTCCATCTCTTGCTATACTCTGAGGAGTTGCTGTTCAAATTTATGATTTAGAGTGTTTCTTTCTTCATCTAGTTGCTGATGTAGTTGCATGATTTTGTCATATTTTTCCTGAGCCAAAATAGATACTTATGCTGCCTTATGCATTGTTGCAGTGGTGTATGCACCAGCGAATTGAGATAGCCGAGTTAATTTTTCAATTGGATTTGATGGAGTATCTTTCCATACTACTTCCATTACTTCATTTCCCGGAGGCATTTCAATCCTTCTCATTTTTCTTTGTTTCATTACTACACCATTATGGAGAGGGCTGTAGAATACATCTAGTGGAGGGATATCAGTTACTTTCAGAACAAATTCATCAGTTGGAAACATAGGAATGACTTTTGTGTCTTAGAGGGTTGTCCCAGGAGTTTCAATGATTTCTTTTGTTGAAACTATTTGTCCCTTTGGAGTCTAAAATTCTATATTTTTCTGTGAAGATGATTCCTTTCGAGTATTTGTTAATGTGTTGCCGAATGAAGTCCAATTTTTATCTAATTCACTTTGATTTTGTGAATTTGATTGTTCTGCTCTGATTTCTTCGCTTGCTTCAGTCATATGACTGGTAATCAAAACATTCTTAGGGATACGTCTGAGTCTTTATTCTCCGAACTCATTGAACCTCTGTAACTCTTCTGGATTTAGGTTTAATTTGACAAAATTTTGGCCTTCTTCAAAAGTCCCAACAGATTGCAAAATATATTCAAATCTATCATCAGTGTGTATGATAGGTTTGAGTTTGACTGATAGAGTAAATTTGTTAGCAATATTTTCTGGGTCGAACTTCCTTGAGGGTAAAACAGGGAGCTTCAAAAGCTCAATCTTTTGACATTATTTCAATGCATGATTGAAATTTCTGTGCGTGAATGTACCACATGAAATTTGGAAAATTGGCCATAAAGACTTCTTACTATCTTTCAAAGATTTAGTGAGTCCATTACCAACAGTTTGGTAAGCGACTTCTCTTGCTATCAATTTATCTGAAACATATAAAGGCAGAATATGCGGGGGAGTGGAGCTTCCAAAATTTTTGATGTATGAAAATGAATCTTCAATAAAATATCTCCCTATCATTTGAAGGTATGAAATGGCTTCTTTAGTGAAACTAGCGCTCATTCTGTCAAACATTAGTTGATGCAATGGTAGTACAACTCCATAACATAATTTTTGGAAATGTGGTACATAATTATGTTCCCATATTTCTTTATGATTCAAATGAATCGGGGTAGGATCTTCAGGAGTCCATTTCCATCCCATAACCAGAAAACTGGTAGAAAAAAAGATGGCGTCAAAGACATATGCACTCATGAAAAAATGGAGAACAGATTTGGAGGAAGAAGTTCTTGATTGGTGATATTCATTAATTTCCTTAACTACATTCTCAGAAAGGATAGTTGCCCAATTCATTATGTGGGAATTAACACAAGAGTCAATGAGGGGAATCCAATTTATGGAGAACTTGGTATTATCAGGTAAACCATATAATCTGCAGAGCATTGCTGCTGCGAAATTGTAGGGATTTGCAAGTGACGCAATAGGATACATTCGTGTTTTCTCATATTTGAACTTGTTATCTAATTTCCTCCAACCTTGAATTGCCTTGAATGGGTCTTCGTTCTTCTTAGCAAACTTTGCAACAAACTGACTGTTGTAGATGTCTTGTGGGTCGCGCAGCTTATACATGATTTTCAGATCTTTAGCTATGAAAGAACTTAGAATCTCATCTTTGGAGGTTCTTAATTGTCTGTCTTTGATTGTTGAATTTTCGAGGACCCACCTAATCATGTCAGTATATGGAAGAAAGTAGCCCTTGCTACTATCCTATGGAGGAAAGAGCATGGAATATCTTTGAACTGTAAATTTCACGGTGTCACATCATCGGCAGTTGTCGTGACTTCCACTACTTCTAGATTTTCGTCTTCGAGCATAGTGTAGATAGCTTTCCATTTTGTAGTACCCCCATCAGCAGTGCAGACTGTATCTAAGACTATGGGTGACATTTCCGTTTGTTCCAGTTCTGCAACAATCTGTTTGTCGTGTTTCTGAATCACTTTGAGGATGGACATATCTTGAAGGAAAATCCCTATTAAAGACAGAGTAAATGATCAAATGATGGAAGATCTATTGAAATGATCTATTTTGAAAGAAAATATCCGGGAAACAACTATATCATTAATTAAATCATAATGAATAAATAACTATTTATATTGGAATGATAAAACACAATTAATATTTCCTGACATGATTTATTTTCGCGTAAAACCTTAATTCAAACCTATAAAATCCATTGCATCACTCCCTTTGAACCTATCTTTATGAAGCGTATTACCTTTTGTTTATGCAATATGCGATTTCGCGATATGGTGAAATCGCAAAATCGTAGTATCGCAATATAGGAACTTTGGTAAGAATTGCTTAAAGTTTTACAACGTAAATCTGTGATATGCGATTTGTAATGTTGCTTGCGAAACTTCAAATCGGCAATCGCAAAATCGATATTTTGTTGTTTTATTGCTTTTAACTTTAAATAATAATAAAAATTTTTATGAGGAATGCGATTGCGATAAGGTATTTTCAAGGATGTTTTTAAATAATTTCTTTTTGTTTTCATGTTTTTTATTAAACAAACACAATAATGTTTTTTGGGAGTTTTAATTTTTATCTAAAATGAAAAATATATTTTTAATAAGGGTCCCTATTTCTATTTATCAAAGGTCTAGATTATTTTGAAAAATAAAAATGGGGGGGAGTTGTTGCATAGCACAAGAATTGGCGATTCACTTGGAAGAACTAGATATCTCTGATTGGTTTATTTTGATATTTCTAAACTTTCAAAACAAGAAAAAGTTATAAGAATAAACATAGTATGATTCATGAATTAAACAATGTTTTTTTAGAATATAATCTATTTACCTATCTCATTCCTTCTTAACTAACTCCTTTTATTGATAATACACAGGTATCTGTATCAGTCAGTACTTGTATTTAAAAAGATAAAGTAGGTATTCTCTAAAATTGGTTTCATAGATTTTTACCCATTTATCACAAATAGAGCCACTGTTGCCAGCAGGTGTTTATAGCCTCAACAGGGTTATCTTTTAACCAATAATGATTCATGGCCCCATCTGAAATTTATTTTTTATTTCAAAATATAATTTAACATGTAATTAATTTTTTTTTTCTTGACACATTTTCAAAATCATTGTCCGGGTTTGGTAGCCTGATAATGACAATGTTATTCACTCATAGTAATTTTAGACTGAACAAGTTGGCTCGTGATGAGAACCCTTGTTTATTGATTTTTTATATTTAGCTATTACCCTGTTGTGGTATGCAGTATTGGTAATATCAGTCCAAATTATTTCTCTATGATTATGATAAATAAGCTCGTGATGAGACTTATTTCTTTTGAATTTTTACATCATATACATTTCTTTTTCTTTTTTGAATTATACTATGAAGAAGAAATTTTATCAGATGGGATGAATCATTAGCTCGTTAAAGAGTTATGGATGATAATTATAGAGTTGGCAGATACCTTCTCGTAGAGAATCCTTGCTAAGTTTAAACATTTCCTTTTTTTACTGATACATAACAACTATATTTTATGATATTAATTGTCTTTTCAGAAAGTAAATGCCTTTAGTAAATTTCAAATTATTTTGAAAAAATAAAGTTTATTCAATTCTTTATAGTTATAATCATTTTTTTTACTTTACTTATTTATAGAAGCGAAAAATCAAAATAATCTATCAGAAATTTTGAAAATTTGAATCAACCAAAAATGATGCTATTTTCAACCTTTTATTTTCCTAAAGCAAAAATTAAATTTTAAAGCTTGACTTAAGAGAAATATATTCTAAGAATTTGACCATTCATAGGCAAGGAATCTTTCTTACCTGATAAGTCTTGTAGCAAAAAGGTGGATATGCCTATTTTTTCAATGATTTGAAATGGATCAAGCCACAATATTTGGAATTTGGTATGCTTACCTTTTTCCTCATGTGCCTTATCCCATTTTAAAACAAGGTCTCCAATTTCAAAAGCTTTTGAACTGGTAGATGCTGTGTCAAATGAGGATTTAACTATTCGTTGACGATGAGCATGTATAGCTTTGGTTTTTTCTCTCTGTTTTTCCATTTTAAAAATTTGATCTTGTCCAAGTTGAAGGGAAGACGAAGGATTTTCATCAATAAACTGCACTAAAGCAAATGATGGTATTGTTACTTTTGTGGGTAGAATTGCTTCTTTCCCATAAACTAACTCAAATGGAGAAGTACCTATTGAGGCTTTCTCAGTGATTCTATCTGCCCAAAGAGCAAATAATAGTGCTTTGTGCCAATTTTTATGATTTTGTTCTATAGTTTGTTTGATGATTTTGATGAGGTTTTTATTTGTAGATTTAGCAAATCCATCACCTTGTGGATAATAGTTAGCTGAGTATTTTAATTGAAAACCTCTTTTCAAAGAAAATTTTATCATAGCGTTTCCAGAAAAGTAAGATGCATTATCAAATATTAAAGCTGATGGGAGGCCAAACCTGGTTATTATGAACTGATCAATAAAATCTGTAATACTTTGTGTATTAACCTCCTTTAATGGGATAGCTTCTACCCATTTTGTGAAATAATCTGTTACAGTTATAATGTACTTATGTTGCTTGGAAGAGTTTGGAGTTATTTCACCTATGATATCTAACCCCCATTGTTCAAATGGTTGTTGGATATTTACTGGTTGTAGTGGAAATGTTGTTTTCCTTTCTCTTCCCGCTGCAGTTTGACATACTTTACATTTTATTGCATATTCATGTGCATCTTTGAATAGATTTGGCCAATAGTAGCCAGCATGTAGTATTTTATGAGCTGTGGTGTTTCCTCCTAAATGACCTCCAACTGGTCCATCATGTAATTCCTGCATTACTTTTTCAGCTTCAGTTTTTTCTAAACATTTCAAAGGAAAAGAAAAATTATCTTTTTGACAAGCTTTATTCAAATTTCTAAAGTCTATACAAATCCTAATGTCTCCATTCTTCTTTCTAACTGGGACCATTTTTGACACCCATTTTGAATGTCTAACAGGAAAAATGACTTTGGCTTTGAGCATTTTATTTAATACAGATTTAATTTGACTTTCTAAATTTGGGTGGAACTTTCTAAGTTTTTTTTGAACAAGCTTATCATCTGAGGTCATAGGTATGGTATGCTGAATTATGGAAGTATCATATGTCTTAAGATCTGAATAATCCCATGCAAATATATCTTTATATGTTTTCAACAACTTAATGAATCACATCCTTTCTTCAGGTTTTAAACCAAGACCTAAGTTGATGTTTTGAGGTTTTTCTGGTGTACCAAGATTAATCAATTCAAATTTTAGAGTAGAACTCTGGGTTTTTGAATTGATGATCTTTTTAAACCTATCTTTGAAATCATAGAGATCTTAAATTTTGACTACATATTTTGGAATTGGATTAGTATTTTGTTTATCTTCAATCTGTAAGTCATGTTCATGTTCATCTACGATTTGACCATCATAAGCTCTATCTGATGTAAGAAAGTCTATTATATATGTGTCATTGTTAAATACTCTCCAATTTGTTACATTGTCAGGAATGGAAGGCCTAAAAATTAACTCAATTGAAAATCTGTCTGGGCAAAATTCTTCGGATCGTATAAGTTTAGATGCTACATTAGCAAGTAAATTAGTGCTTGCGTTTTGTAATCTAAGAATTGTAGAGATATTAAATGCAGAAAAATGAGATGTAAGTTTCCGGGCTAAAGTCTGATAGTGTTTCAAATGTCCAGAAATACAATGAATTTTATTTTTGACTTGTCTAACGATTATTTCAGAATCTCCATATGTATGCAAATATTGAACATTTAAACTAATAGCTTTGTACAGACCTTGTATTAATGTTTCATATTCAGCGGTATTATTTGTGCATTGGAATTCGAGTTTGCATGCTAGCATTGTTTTCTCTCCTTGTGGATTGATTATTACGCAACCTGCTCCTGCACCATCTTCAAATTTTGAAGCATCAAAGTATAAAGTTCAAAATAAAGAATTTTTTGAAATTTTATTACTAAGATTAACACATTTGGAAGTGTCTGTTTGAGAAAAGTTTTCAATTTGATAAATAGCAGTGTTTGTTAAAAAAGGTGAAATCCAGGCATTGAACGATCCAAGAAATGATTCAGTCGAATAATTCCCAATAACATTATTGTTGAAAGCTACAGGGTCATTTGTTTCTTCTAATTCAGTGACTGTATGTTTCATAAATTTTTCACGATCAACTCGGATTTGATTTGGTTTACCATTGTATGGTAACCACATGTGTGACCAATCGGTAGCAAAATATCCATGTAAATTTTCAGACCAATCCCTGCTTAAAATAAGACCATAAAATTTTGGGATGTCTGCAACCAAAATATCGATTACTTTTAGTACCTTTGGATTGGATGATATTCTAATGGATACTGACATCATTTCTCCAATGACTTCTACTTTTGTTCTATCTAATTGAACTATATGTACAACATATTTTTGAGGAGTGATATTCAATTTTGTACATATTGTTCTTGGCATGATGTTTGAAGAAGCTCCTGAATCAATAAGACAATTATGAACATTTTTGTTGAAAATCTCATAAGTCAAAAGTAAAGGAGGAGTGTGAGAAATATATCTATCACCAATTAAGACCAGATCATTGGGATTTACTTTGTTTGGAGATGATGGAGGTTTTTCCATATCTTTAGAAGCTTGAGATATAACTGGTGGTTGTATAGGATCTACAGGGATTGCGTTGAGTTCTCTAAGTAAAATTTTCTGCTGTTGTTTGAGTTTGGTCATTTCATGTAGTGAGATATTTTCTTTAGTCTTTTTCATATCTTCAACTATATTGTATTCCACTGTATCTGAAACTATCAAGGTTTTGGAAGTAGTAATAGGATCAGGTGAAATAGGATATGTTTGAATAGTTCTAGATTTTTTGACTGCTGTTTTCTCCTTTGTGGGGAGATGTTTAAGTTTCTGATTTGATATAGTTGAATCAGGAGAAGATTTGTTTCTAGTAGACACAGGCATAGCTTCTTTTTCTTCTTTTGAGGGAAGAATGAAATCCCATAACCCATTCAGTTCAACTTCTTCCTCAGACTCTGGTTCTTGTTCATATGGTTAGGGATCTTCAGTATCTTGATCAGATTCGGCATTTGAAATAACATTTGGAGGCTGAGATGTTGAAGAAGGGTTTTTCTTAAATGGGCGAAATGATTTCTTAGGAGCTGAAGTTTTAGCAACTTGTATCTTTATTTCAGTTATGTCATTTGACATAGTCTTTAATAATTTTTGAAGACCTTCAAGATCAAATGGATATTTCGAGACTTTATTTTTAGAATCTTGACTAAATGTCACTTTATTTGATTTTCTGTCTTCTATTTCTGATCATTTTTGTAATGCTAAGATTCTTTTCTCTACATCAAGAGCTTCTTTCATGTTTTCTAAAAGGGTAGCTTTACCAGATCTATCTACAAAAATAGCTATATTAGAAGGCAAAGAGGAAATATACCACTCTATTTGTACATCAACAACGGGTTTGGAAGCGGTTGGGATTTTGTTTAATAACTTGTTAAATCTGGAGTTGAAATCTTTGATCCTTTCACCTGAATTTGTTTTTAGATTGGAAATGGCATTGATTAAAGATGCAATAGTTCTATCATCTCCAAATTTTGCAAGGAAAACTTGCACAAATGTTTCCCAATCAGAAATTGATCCTGCTGGAAGTGAAAAGTACCAGGATCCTGCAGATCCTTGTAAAGTATAAGGAAACAATTTGGCTACAATATCTTCATGAGCAACGCCGTTCAGATTCATGACTAGCATAAAATTATTGATATGTTCTTCAGCAGGAAGACCATCATCTGGATTATATTTAGGTAAATATTTTTCTGGATGATTCGGAAGAGGATTTGGATTTGCTATAAATACAACACTTGTATTCGTCCAAGGCCGATTAGCCATAATAGGATTTGAAGTTTGTTAAGATATATAAGTAGATCCAGAAGTAGAGGGAATGGATGAAGAACTTACAATTGGAACATTACTACTCGTGATAGTACTGATTTTTTGAGTAGAGGAAATGGAAGAATAAGAAGATGTAGATTGAGTAAGAGGATGTGAGGAAGTAACTGAAGGGAAATTTGATGTAACTTCACTCGTATATGACTTAGATCTGGATATAGAAACTTTTTGGCGAAATGATTCAATTGGAAATTCAAAAGGTGGAATTCCAAGTTTCTCACTTTTGGATCTAGTTAATATACCAGTTTCTTTAAATAGAGAAGTAACACTTTCTTCATAAGCTTCAGGATTAACAGGATTTTCAGCAGAAATAGATATTCCTTGTAATTTCTGAATTAAAGACTAAACTTCAGGAGATTCAGGAGTGAATTCTGAAATAGATGATAGTCGAGATACTTCAGGAGATGATGGAAAGGTTTCTACTATTTCCGATTTCTGAGTTGGTGATCTAGAATTTGATTGGGAAGATGTAGAATGCTTTTGAGGAGATCGACTCTTATGACGGCTTCTAGTTTGAGATTTAGAATTATATGCCATTCATAGTCAGGCCCTCATTCTAGCGCCAAAAATGTTGAGGCCTCATAAATCTGTGGCAAAAACAAGGGGGATAACCACTCGGTCCGGACCTTAAGACAATTCCTTTTCTGTTTGGGATAGTGGCTTCGACTGGGTGTAATGGGACTAGTTTCCCAACGTTGGGTTTTTGTATGATTGTTGGGTTTCTCTCAAAGGATTTGCATAAATAATTACTAAAAACTAAAAAAAATTATTCTAGAATGCAAAACTTTGAAGTAAATCTAATTTATTCTAACCTGGGATAATACCAATTTAATGCGATCTAGAATGATATCTATTCAATCTGTGATGATTTAGATCGTCACATATTTAATATAATGAATACTTTTCTAAGATGATTCCTTTGAGAAATAGTTAATCAAAAGAAGATGTAAAATATATCGCATATATCTGATGATCATATATTAAAATAAATCAATTTCTATCCTCATATCGTACAATAGTGAAACTGATATTTCAAATAGAAATAATTGATTTCATATAAAACTCATGAAAGATGGATTCATCACTAATATTCAAAACAGAATTAGCATACATGATAATAGTACCAGATGTGTACTGTTCTATTCATTTTATCAGTGATAATAGGCCACATTCAACTCTTCTACCAATAAGTCTTTCAAAGAATAGAAAAGTGCATCAACAATGATAAAAAAATGATATATAACTGAAAAGGTCGTGTTCCATTATTTTATCAAGGCATCTACAAACTTACTTACAGTAAAGAATTCTTTGTAAATGTTCTCAATAAAATTCTGGAACCTTCTCTAAATGCATGAGAAGAGTTTAAGTACTACTTTAATTACTTACAAAAAAATAGATTATACAAAATATTTTATGACGTGGTTTCAAACAACCTTCCTCATCTTCAATATCTAATTGCTAAAAATTGAAATTATATAAAAACAAACAAACTAATAATCATTCTCAATGATAAGTTACTGCCAGCTCCACTTTTCTGATCACAAATGTCGGACATCGGTTGAACTTGTGGAGGTTTTCCGAACCATGTCTTCATTTGTGCAGCAAATATAGTATCCAGTAAAAGTGGTTGTATTCTTTGTATAGGATTTAAAGAAAAATTCAGTGTCATGATCTGACTGTGAGGTTTAACCAGTAACTGCCAGTACGCTTCCCATTCTGTCTTTTTCAGCTTTGTAATTGCTTCTTCTTGGAGTTGACCTGTGACTTTCCAACTTTGCTCTAAATCTCTGATATCAGGAATATATTTGTGATTTCCTTCTTTAATCAGACCAGAAGTATGCAATATGTGGTTAATCATTTTGGCCATATTTTTTGATATACCTACTGCTCTGGCTATGGCCAAATCTGCTTGTTTCACCTACGCATCCCAGTCAGTGAAGAGAATATCTTTAAAGGTCTCCTTGATATTTGGAAGACCTGACTTTCTTCCTTCCTCTGAATCTTGCCATTCAATATAATCGAAGATTTTGGTATTGAGTTCATTGAACTCAATTATTTGATTAGTGACTGCATTAGTCAATTGTTCACTGATTTCCAGGTGTGGAATTATGTCTGACATTTTTACAAAAAACAGTTTTTGTTGTTTTGAGAGTAAGGCATTTAATGCCAATGCTTCTTTTATGAATTCCTCTGCAGTAGGAATACCTTCATATTTAGTAAGATATTCTCTCAATTAATTAATCAGTGAGGTTTTGCTAGATAATTCATGAAATAAGTCATTTTCATGACTTATCTTAAGCATTTCCATCTCTTGCTATACTGTGAGGAGTTGCTGTTCAACTTTATGATTTAGAGTGTTTCTTTCTTCATCTAGTTGCTGTTGTAGCTGCATGATTTTGTCATATTTTTCCTAAACCAAAATAGATACTTTTGCTACCTTATCCACTGTTCCAGTGGTGTATGCACCAGCGAATTGAGATAGCCGACTTAAATTTTCAATTGAATTTGATGGAGTATCTTTCCATACTACTTCCATTACTTCATTTCCTAGAGGCGTTTCAATCCTTTCCTTTTTCTTTGTTTCCTTACTACAACTTTATGGAGAGGGTTGTAGAATACATCTAGTGGAGGGATATCAGTTACTTTTAGAACAATTTCATCAGTTGGAAACACAGGAATGACTTCTGTGTCTTGGGAGGTTGTCCCAAGAGTTTCAATGATTTATTTTGTTGAAACTGTTTGTCCCTTTGGAGTCTAAAATTCTGTATTTTTCTGTGAAGATGATGCCTTTGGAGTATTTGTTAATGTGTTGCTGAATGAAGTCCAATTTTTGTCTAATTCACTTTGATTTTGCGAATTTGATTGTTCTTCTTTGATTTATTCACTTTCTTCAGTCATATAACTGATAATCAAAACATTCTGAGGGATATGTCTGAGTCTTTGTTCTATGAACTCATTGAATCTCTGTAACTCTTCTGGATTTAGGTTCAATTTGACAAAATTTTGGACTTCTTCAAAAGTCCCAACAGATTGCAAAATATCTTCAAATCTATCATCATTGTGTATGATAGGTTTGAGTTTGACTGATAGAGTAAATTTGTTAGCAATATTTCTTGGGTCAGACTGCCTTGAGGGTAAAACAGGGAGCTTCAAAAGCTCAATATTTTGAAATTCTTTCAATGCATGATTGAAATTTCTGAGCATGAATGTACCACATAAAATTGGGAAACTTGGCCATAAAAACCTTTTACTGTCTTTCAAAGATTTAGTGAGTCCATTACCAATAGTTTGGTAAGCGACTTCTCTTCCCATCAATTTATCTGAAACATATAAAGGCAGAATATGCGGGGGAGAAGAGCTTCCAAAAATTCTGATGTATGAAAATGAATCTTCAATAAAATATCTCCCTATCATTTGAAGGTCTGAAATAGCTTCTTTAGTGAACCTAGGGCTCATTCTGTCAAACATTAGTGATGTAATGGTAGTACAACTCCATAACATAACCTGTGGAAATGTGGTAGATAATTATGTTCCCATATTTCTTTATGATTCAAATGAATCGGGGTAGGATTTTCAAGAGTCCATTCCATCCCATAACCGAAAAACTGGTAGAAAAACAGATGACGTCAAAGACATACGCGCTCATGAAAAATTGGGGAACAGATTTGGAGGAAGAAGTTCTTGATTGGAAATATTCATTAATTGCCTTAACTAGATTCTCAGAAAGGATAGTTTCCCAATTCATTATGTGGGAATTAACACAAGAGTCAATAAGGGGAATCAAATTTATGGAGAACTTCATATTATTAGGTAAACCATATAATCTGTAGAGCATTGTTGCTGCAAAATTGTAGGGATTTGCAAGTGATGCAATAGGATACATACCTATTTTCTCATATTTGAACTTGTTATCTAATTTTCTCCAACCTTGAATTGTCGTGAATGGGTCTTCGTTCTTCTTAGAAAACTTTGCAACAAAATGATTGTTGTAAATGTCTTGCGGGTCGGGTAGCTTATACATGATTTTCAGATCTTCAGCTTTGAAAGGACCTAGAATCTCATCCTTGGAGGTTCTTAATTTTCTGCCTTTGATTGTTGAACTATCGAGCACCCACCTAATCATGTCGGTATATGGAAGAAGAGTAGCCCTTGCTGCTATCCTATGGAGGAAAGAGCATGCAATATCTTTGAACTGTAAATTTGAGGGTGTCACATCATCGGTAGTCATCGTGACTTCCACTACTTATAGCTTTTCATCTTCGAGCATAGTGTAGATAGCTTGCCATTTCGTAGTACCTCCATCAACAGTGCAGACTGTATCTAAGACCATGGGTGACATTTCTGTTTGTTCCAGTTGTGAACCAATCTATTTGTCGTGTTTCTGAATCACTTTGCAGATGGACATATCTTGAAGGAAAATATCTATTAAAGACAGAGTAAATCATCAAATTATGGAAGATCAATTTTTATAAGAAAACATCTGGGAAACAACTATATCATTAATTAAATCATAATGAATCAATAACTGTTTGCATTGGAGTGATAAAACACAATTAATATTTCTTGACATGATTTATTTTTGCATAAAACCTTTATTCAAACCTATCAAATCCATCGCATCACTCCCTTTGAACCCGTGTTTATAAGCGTATTACCTTTTGTTTATGCGATATGCGATTTCGCGATATCGCGAAATCACAAAATCGCAGTGTCGCAATATCGTAAAATCGTAATATCGGAACGTTGGTAAGAATTGTTTAAATTTTTACACCGTAAATCTGTGATATGCGATTTGTAATGTCGCTTGCGAAACTTCAAATCGGCGATCGCAAAATCGGGATTTCGCTGTTTTATTGTTTTTAAATTTAAATAAAAAAAAGATTTATGCGGAATGCGATTGCGATAAGATATTTCCAAGGATGTTTTTTAAATAATTTCTTTTTGTTTTCATGTTTTTTATTAAACAAAAGCAATAATGTTTTTTGGGAGTTTTAAATTTGATCTAAAATGAAAATATATTTTTAATAAGAGTCTCTATTTCTATTTATCAAAGGTCTAGATTATTTTGAAAAATAAAAATGAGGGGAGTTGTTGCATAACACAACAATTGGCGATTCACTTGGGAGAACCAGATACCTCTGATTGGTTTATTTTAATATTTCTAAACTTTCAAAACAAGAAAAAGTTATAAGAATAAACAGAGTATGATTCATGAATTAAACAATGTTTTTTTAGAATATAATCTATTTACCTATCTCATTCCTTCTTAATTAACTCTTTTTATTGATAATACATAGGTATCTGTATCAGTTAGTACTCAGATTTAAAAAGATAAAGTAAGTATTCTCTAAAATTGGTTTGATATATTTTTACCCATTTATCACATATAGAGCCACTATTGCCAACAGGCGTTTATAGCATCGACATGGTTATCTTTTAACCAATAATGATTCATGGTCCCATCTGAAATTGATTTCTTATTTCAAAATATAATTTAACATGTAATTGAATTTATTTTTCTTGACACATTTTCAAAGTCATTGACCAATTTTGGTAGCCTGATAATGACAATGTCATTCACTGATAGTAATTTTAAACTGAAAAAGCTGGCTCGTAATGAGACCCCTTGTCTATTGATTTTTTTTAATCATTTAGCTATTACGTTGTTGTGGTATGCAGTATTGGTAATATCAATCCAAATTATTTCTTTATGATCATGATAAACAAGCTCGTGATGAAACTTATTTCTTTTGAATTTATACATCATATATATTTCTTTTTCTTTTTTGAATTATACTCTGAAGAAGAAATTTTATCAGATGGGATGAATCATTAGCTTGTTTAAGAGTTATGGATGATAATTATAGAGTTGATAGATACCTTCTCGTTGAGAATCCTTGCTAAGTTTAAATATTTCCTTTTTTGACTAATACATAACAACTATATTTTATGATATCAAGAGTCTTTTCAGAAAGCAATGCCTTTAGTAAATTTCAAATTATTTTGAAAAATTAAAGTTTATTCAATTCTCATAGTTATAATCATCTTTTTTACTTTACTTATTTATAGAGCTGCGAAAAATCAAAATAATTTATCAGAAATTTTGAAAGTTTGAATCAACAAAAAATGATGCTATTTTCAACCTTTTATTTCCCTAAAACAAAAATTAAAATTTTAAAGCTTGACTTAAGGGAAATATTTTTTAAGAATTTGACCATTCACAGGCAAGGAATCTTTCTTACCTGATAAGTCTTGCAGCAAAAAGGTGGATATGCCTATTTTCTCAATGATTTGAAATGGACCAAGCCACAAACTTTGGAGTTGGTATGCTTATCTTTTTCCTCATGTGCCTTATCCCATTTTAAAACAAGGTCTCCAATTTCAAAAGCTTTTGAACTGGTAGATGCTGTGTCAAACGAGGCTTTAACTATTTTTTGATGATGAACATGTATAGCTTTGGATTTTTCTCTCTGTTCTTCCATTTTAAAAATTTGATCTTGTCTAATTTGAAGGGAAGACGAAGGATTTTCATCAATAAATTGCACTAAAGCAAATGATGGTATTGTTAGGTTTATGGGTAGAACTGCTTCTTTCCCATAAACTAACACAAATGGAGAAGTACCTATTGAGGCTTTATAGGTGATTCTATTAGCCCAAAGAGCAAATAATAGTGCTTTGTGCCAGTTTTTATGATTTTGTTCTATAGTTCGTTTGATGATTTTGATGAGGTTTTTATTTGTAGATTCAGCTAATCCATTACCTTGTGGATAATAGTTAACTAAGTATTTTAATTTAAAACCTCTTTTCAAAGAAAATTCTATTATAGCGTTTCCAAAAAAGTAAGATGCATTATCAAATATTAAAGTTGATGGGAGGCCAAACTTGGTGATTATGAACTGATTAATAAAATTTGTAATACTTTGTGTATTAACTACCTTTAACAGGATAGCTTCTATCCATTTTGTGAAATAATATGTTACAGTTAGAATGTACTTATGTTGCTTGGAGGAGTTTGGAGTTACTTCACCTATGATATCTAACCCCCATTGTTCGAATGGTTGTTGGATATTCACTGGTTGTAGTGGAAATGCTGCTTTCCTTTCTCTTTCCGCTTCAGTTTGACATACTTTACATTTTCTTGCATATTCATGTGCATCTTTGAATAGAGTTGGCCAATAGTATTTAGCATGCAGTATTTTATGAGCTGTGGTGTTTCCTCCGAAATGACCTCCAGCTGGTCCATCATGTAATTCAGCTTCAATTTTCAGCTGGTCCATCATGTAATGCATTACTTTTTCAGCTTAAATTTTTTCTAAACATCTCAATAATACAGAATCATAATTATTCCTAAATAAAAAATCATCTATGAGTTGATATTGATTTGCTTTAAGTCTCAGAGCATGCTTTTCTGTATAATTGAGATATAATGGAGCATATCAATTTTTTAAGAAAAATTTCAGATCAACATATAGTGACTGAGAATCGTTTAGGCTTACCTCAGACAATTGTATTTCATTTGGTTGGTCTTCTTCTGTTGGTAAATGAGAGGCTCCAGTTAACATCCTGCAAAGACCTTGACCTTTAAGAATTCTAGCAGGATGTATCTCTACATCATATTATTGAAGTGCAGTAACCCAATTTGCTCTCTTCTCTCCTACTTCTCGTTGGATTAATAATTGCCTTATTGCTGAGTAAGGTACTATTATTTTAGTATGCGTTTTTAGGAGAAGATGTCCAAAATGTTTCAAAGCTTTAAATACAACAAAAGCTTGTTTTTCCACAGCTAAATAATTCAAGTCAGCACCTTGAAGGTTAGAACTAAAAACTGAAATTGGTGCTTCGATGTTTTGATGATTTGGCTGTGTCAAAACTGCTGCGTATGATGTATCAGAATAAAATGTATATAATACAAATGGCTTAAGAAAATTAAGAGTTTTTAAAGAAGGAGATTCAATGATGGCTTTCTTAATTATCTTGAAAGAATTTTTCTCATCTTTTCCCCATTTAAAAATTGAATTTTTCTTGATCATTGATTGCAAGGGTAAGATAATTTGGGAAAAATAGGGAAAAAACCTTTTTACAAAATTAATTTGCCCTAAAAATGATTGATCTTTTTTTTATTATGTGGTAAAGGAATATTTTATTTTTCTTGAATCCTATCAGGATCAATATGGATTCCTTTTTTAGAGACAATGAACCCTAATAATTTACCTTCTAATAAGGCGAAATAACATTTTTTAGGATTCAAGGAAATTCTGAATTTTCTACATCTTTCAAAAATATTTTTTAGGTGATTAACATGATTGTTTTTATGCTTAGAGTAAACAGTAATGTCATCTAAGTATATAACAACTGAGCTATTGATTAGTCCTCTGCAAGCTATATCTATAGCACGTTGAAATGTAGCATCGACATTAATCAACCCAAATGGAATTTTTTGGTATGCATATGTTCCCCACTTTGTTCTGAATGTTGTTTTTAATATATCATCCGGATGTAACATAATTTGATTATATCTTGAAAATCCATCGAGAAAAGACATTAATTCAAATCCTGCAACTGACTGTAATATCTGTTCCATGGTAGGCAAAGGAAAATTATATTTTTGGCAAGTTTTATTCAAATTTCTAAAGTCTATGAAAATCCTAATGTATCCATTCTTCTTTCTAACTGGGACCATGTTTGACACCCATTTCGAATGTCTAACATGAAAAATGACTTTGGCTTTGAGCATTTTTTTTAATTCAGATTTAATTTGACTTTCTAAATTTGGGTGGATCTTTCTAAGTTTTTGTTGAACAAGCTTATCATTTGAGGTTATAGGTATGGTATGTTGAATTATGGAAGTATCATATGTCTTACGATCTGAATAATCCCATGCAAAGATATCTTTATATGTTTTCAACAACTTAATGAATGACGTCCTTTCTTCAAGTTTTAAACCAAGGCCTAAGTTGATGTTTTGAGGTTTTTTTGGTGTACCAAGATTAATCAAATCAAATTTTATAGTAGAACTCTGGGTTTTTGAATTGATGATCTTTTAAAACCTATCTTTGAAATCATAGAGATCTTCCATTTTGACTACAGATTTGGGAATTGGATTAGTATTTTGTTTATCTTTAATCTCTAAGTCATGTTCATGTTCATCTACGATTTGAGTTTCATAAGCTATATCTGATGTAAGAAATTCTATTATATATGCATCATTGTTAAATTTGTTACGTTGTCAGGAATGGAAGGCCTAAAAATTAACTCAATTGAAAATCTGTCTGGGCTAAATTCTTCGGATGGTATAAGTTTAGATGCTACATTAGCAAGTAAATCAGTGCTTGCGTTTTGTAATCTAGGAACTGTAGAGATATTAAATGCAGAAAAATAAGATCTAAATTTCCGGGCTAAAGTTTGATAGTGTTTCAAATGTCCAAAAATACAATGAATTGTATTTCTGACTTGTCTAACGATTATTTCAGAATCTCCATATATATGCAAATATTTAACATTTAAACTAATAACTTTGTACAGATCTTGTATCAATGCTTCATATTCAACGGTATTATTTGTGCATTGGAATTCGAGTCTGAAAGCTAGCATTTTTTTCTTTCCTTGTGGATTGATTAAAACGCAACCTACTCCTGCACCATCTTCAGATTTTGAACCATCAAAATATAAAGTCCAAAATAAAGAATTTTTTGAAATTTTATTACTAAGATTAACACATCTAGAATTGTCTGTTTGAGAAAAGTTTTCAATTTGAGAAATAGTAGTGTTTGTTAAAAAAGGTGAAATATGGGCATTGAACGATCACAGAAATGATTCAGCCGAATAATTTCCAATAATATTATTGTTGAAAGCTATAGGCTCATTTTTTTCTTCTAGTTCAGTCACTGTATGTTTTATAATTTTTTCACGATCAACTCGGATTTGATTTGGTTTACTATTTTATAGTAACCACATGTGTGACCAATCGATAGCAAAATATCCATGTAAATTTTCAGACCAATCCCTGCTTAAAATAAGACCATAAAATTCTGGGATGTCTGCAACCAAAATATCGATTACTTGTAGTACCTTTGGATTGGATGATAATCTAATGGATACTGACAGCATTTCTCCAATGACTTCTACTTTTGTTCTATCTAACTGAACTATATGTACAACAGATTTTTGAGGAGTGATATTCAATTTTGTACCTACCGTTCTTGGCATGATGTTTGAAGAAACTCTTGAATCAATAAGACAATTATGAACATTTTTGTTGAAAATCTCATAAGTCAAAAGTAAAGGAGGAGTGTGAGAAATAGATCTATTACCAATTAAGACCAGATCATTGGGATTTACTTTGTTTGGAGATGATGGAGGTTTTGCCATATCTTTAGAAGCTTGAGATATAACTGATGGTTGTATAGGATCTAGAAGGATTGCCTTGAGTTCTCTAAGTACAATTTTCTGCTGTTGTTTGAGTTTGGTCATTTCATGTAGTGAGATATTTGCTTTAGTATTTTTCATATCTTCAACTATATTGTATTGCCCTGTATATGAAACTATCAAAGTTTTGGAAGCAGTAATAGGATCAGGGGAAATAGGATATGTCTGAACAGTTCTAGATTTTTTGACTGCTGTTTTCTCCTTTGTGGGGAGAGGTTTCTATTTCTGATTTGATATAGTTGAATCAGGAGAAGATTTTCTTCTAGCAGACACAGGCATAGCTTCTCTTTCTTCTTCTGAGAGAAGAATTAAATCCCATAACCTATTCAGTTCAACTTTTTCCTCAGACTTTGGTTCTTGTTTAGATGGTGAGGGATCTTCAGTATCTTGATCAAATTCGACATTTGAAAAAACATTTGGAGGCTGAGATGTTGAAGAAGGGTTTTTATTAAATGGAAGAAATGATTTCTTAGGAGCTGAATTTTTAGCAACCTGTTTCTTTATTTCAATCATGTCATTTGACATAGTCCTCAATACTTTTTTAAGACCTTCAAGATCAAATGGATCTTTCGAGACTTTCTTTTTAGAATCTTGACTAAATGTCACTTTATTTGATTTTGTCTTCTATCTCTGATCGTTTTTCCAATGTTAAGATTATTTTCTCTACAGCAAGAACTTCCTTCATGTTTTCTAAAAGGGTGGCTTTACCAGCTCTATTTACAAAAATAGCTATATTAGAAGGCAAATAGGAAATATACCACTCTATTTGTACATCAACAACAGGTTTGGAAGCGGTTGGGATTTTGTTTAATAACTTGTAAAATTTGGAGTTAAAATCTTTGATCCTTTCACTTGAATTAATTTTTAGATTGGAAAGGGCATTGATTAAAGATGCAACAGTTCTATCATCTCCAAATTTTGCAAGGAAAACTTGCTCAAAAGTTTCCCAATCGGCAATTGATCCTGCTAGAAGTGAAAAGTACCAGGATCCTGCAGATCCTTGTAAAGTATAAGGAAACAATCTGACTACAATATCTTCATGACCAGCTCTGTTCAGATTCATGGCTAGCATAAAATTATTGATATGTTCTTCAGCAGGAAGACCATCATCTGGATTATATTTAGATAACCATTTTTCTAGATGATCCGGAAGAGGATTTGGATTTGCTATCAATACAACACTAGGATTCATCCAAGCCCGATTAGCCATAATTGGATTTGAAATTTGTGAAGATACAAAAGTAGATCCAGAAGTAAGGGTAATGGATGAAGAACTTACAACTGGAACAATACTACTCGTGATAGTACCGATTGTTTGAGTAGAGGAAATGGAAGAATAAAAAGATGTAGATTGAGTAAGAGGATGTGAGGAAGTAACTGAAGGGAAATTTTATGTAACTTTACTCGTATCTGACTTAGATCTGGAAATAGAAACTTTTTTGCGAAATGATTCAATTGGAAATTCAAAAGGTGGAATTCCAAGTTTCTCACTTTTGGATCTAGTTAATATACCAGTTTATTTTAATAGAGAAGTAACACTTTGTTCAGAATCTTTGGGATTAACAGGCTTTTCAGCAGAAACAATTATTCCTTCTAATTTCTGAATTAAAGATTGAACTTTGGGAGTTTCGGGAGTGAATTCTGAAGTAGATGATAGTCGAGATACTTTAGGGGAGATGGAAAGGTTTCTACTATTTCCGATTTCTGAGTTGGTGATCTAGAATTTGATCGGGAAGATGTAGTATGCTTTTGAGGAGATTGAATCTTATGAGGGCTTCTAGTTTGAGATTTAGATTTATATGCCATTCATAGTCATGCCCTCCTTCTAGCGCCAAAAATGTTGAGGCCTCAGAAATCTGTGGCAACATCAAGGGAGATAACCACCCGGTCTAGACCTTAAGAAAATTCCTTTTTAGTTTGGGATAGTGGCTCCAAATGGGTGTAATGGGACTAGTTTCCAAGAGTTGGGTTTTTTTATGATTGTTGGGTTTCTCTCAAAGGATTTGCATAAAGAATTACTAAAAACTAAAACAAATTTATTCTAGAATGAAAAACTTTGAAGTAAATCTAATCTAATCTAACCCGGGATAATACCAATTTAATGCGATCTGGAATGATATCTATTCAATTTGTGATGATTTAGATTATCACAGATTTCATAGAATGAATAATTTTGTAAGATGATTCTCTTGAGAAATAGTTAATTAAGAGAAGATGTAAAATATATCTCATATATCTGATGATCATATATTAAAATAAATCAATTTCTATCATCATATCGTACAATAGTGCAACTGATATTTCAAACATAAATAATTGATTTCATATATAATTCATGAAAGTTGGATTCATCACTAATATTCAAAACATAATTAGCTTACATGATAATAGTACCATAGGTGTACTGTCCTGTTCATTTGATTAGTGATAATAGGCCACATTCAACTCTTCTACCAATAAGTCTTTCAAAGAATACAAAAGTGCATCAATAGTGATCAACAAAATGATATATAACTGAAAATGCTGTGTTCCATTATTTTATCAAGGCATCTACAAACTTACTTACAGTAAAGCAAAATGATATATAACTGAAAATGCCGTGTTCCATTATTTTATCAAGGCATCTACAAACTTACTTACAATAAAACATTATTTGTAAATGTTCTCAATAAAATTATGGACCCTTCTCTAAATGCATGAGAAGGGTTTAAATACTACTTTAACTAGTTACAAACAAAAGATTATACAAAATATCTTATGAGATGCTTTCAAACAACCTTCCTCATCTTTAGTATCTAATTGCTAAAAATTGAAATTATATAAAAACAAACAAACTAATAATCATGCTCGATGATAAGTCACTGCCAGCTCTGCTTTTCTGATCACAAATATCGGACATCGGTTGAACTTGTGGAGGTTTTCCGAACTGTGTCTTCATTTGTGCAGCAAATATAGCATCTAGTAAAAGTGGCTATATTCTCTGTATAGAATTTAGAGAACAATTTAGTGTCATGATCTGAATGTGAGGTTTAACCAGTAACTGCCAGTACGCTTCCCATTCTGTCTTTTTCAGTTGTGTAAGTGCTTCTTCTCGGAGTTGACCTGCGTCTTTCTAACTTTGCTCTAAATCTTTGATATCAGGAACATATTTGTGATTTCCTTATTTAATTAGACTAGAAGTATGCAATATGTGGTTAATCATTTTGACCATATTTTTTGATATACCTACTGCTCTAGCTATGACCAATTCTTCCTGTTTCACCTGTGCATCCTAGTCAGTGAAGAGAATATCTTTGAAAGTCTCCTTGATATTTGGAAGACATGACTTTCTTCCTTCCTTTGAATCTTGCCATTCAATATAATCGAAGATTTTGGTATTGAGTTCATTGAATTCAATTCTTTGATCAATGACTGCATTAGTCAACTGTTCACTGATTTCCAGGTGTGGAATTATGTCTGACATTTGTACAACAAACAATTTTTGTTGTTTTGAGAGTAAGGCATTTAATGCCAATGCTTCTTTTATGAATTCCTCTGCAGTAGGAATACTTTCAAATTTAGTAAGATCTTCTCTCAATTTTTTAATCAGTGAGTTTTTGCTAGATAAGTCATGAAATAAGTCATTTTCATGACTTATCTTAAGCATTTCCATCTCTTGCTATACTCTGAGGAGTTTCTGTTCAACTTTCTGTTTTAGAGTGTTTCTTTCTTCATCTAGTTGCTGCTGTAGCTGCATGATTTTTTCATCTTTTTCATGAACCAAAATAGATACTTCTGCTGCCTTATCCATTGTTGTAGTGGTGTATGCACCAGCGAATTGAGATAGCTGACTTAAATTTTCAATTGGATTTGATGGAGTATCTTTCCATATTACTTCCATTACTTCATTTCCTGGAGGCATTTCAATCCTTCTCATTTTTCTTTGTTTCCTTACTACAACTTTATGGAGAGGGATATAGAATACATCTAGTGGAGGGATATCAGTTACTTTCAGAACATTTCATCAGTTGGAAACACAGGAATGACTTCTGTGTCTTGGGTGGTTGTCCCAGGAGTTTCAATGATTTCTTTTGTCGAAACTGTTTGTCCCTTCGAAGTCTAAAATTATGTATTTTTCTGTGAAAATGATGCCTTTGGAGTATTTGTTAATGTGTTGCTGAATGAAGTCCAATTTGTATCTCATTCACTTTGATTTTGTGAATTTGATTGTTTTGCTTTGATTTCTTTGCTTGTTTCAGTCGTATAATGGGTAATCAAAACATTTTGAGGAATACGTCCGAGTCTTTGTTCTCTAAACTCATTGAATCTCTGTAACTCTTCTGGATTTAGGTTCAATTTGACAAAATTTTGGACTTATTCAAAAGTCCCAACAGATTGAAAAATATCTTCAAATCTATCATCAGTGTGTATGATAGGTTTGAGTTTGACTGATAGAGTAAATTTGTTAGCAATATTTTCTGGGTCGAACTGCCTTGAGGGTAAACCAGGATCTTTGACACCCATTTCGAATGTCTAACATGAAAAATGACTTTGGCTTTGAGCATTTTATTTAATTCAGATTTAATTTGACTTTATAAATTTGGGTGGATCTTTCTAAGTTTTTGTTGAGCAGACTTATCATTTGAGGTCATAGGTATGGTATGCTGAATTATGGAAGTATCGTATGTCTTAAGATTTGAATAATAACATGCAAAGTTATCTTTATATTTTTTCAACAACTTAATGAATGACATCCTATCTTCAGGTTTTAAACCAAGACCTAAGTTGATGTTTTGAGGTTTTTCTAGTGTACCAAGATTAATCAATTCAAATTTTAGAGTAGAACTCTGGGTTTTTGAATTGATGATATTTTTAAACGTATCTTTGAAATCATAAAGATATTCCATTTTGACTACAGATTTGGGAATTGGATTAGTATTTTGTTTATCTTCAATCTGTAAGTCATGTTCATGTTCATGTACGATTTGACCTTCATAAGCTCTATCTGATGTAAGAAAGTCTATTATATTTGCGTCATTGTTTAATACTCTCCAATTTGTTACGTTGTTAGGAATGGAAGGCCTAAAAATTAACTCAATTGAAAATTTGTCTGGGCCAAATTCTTCGGATGGTACAAGTTTAGATGCTACATTAGCAAGTAAATCAACGCTTGCATTTTGTAATCTAGGAACTGTAGAGATATTAAATGCAGAAAAATGAGATGTAAGTTTCCGGGCTAAAGTCTGATAGTGTTTCATATGTCCAGAAATACAATGAATTGTATTTCTGACTTGTCTAACGATTATTTCAAAATCTCCATATATCTGCAAATATTTAACATTTAAACTAATAGATTTTTACAGACCCTGTATCAATGCTTCATATTCAGCAGTATTATTCGTGCATTGGAATTCGAGTTTGCAAGCTAGCATTGTTTTCTCTCCTTCTGGATTGATTAAAACGCAACCTGCTCCTGCACCATCTTCTGATTTTGAACCATCAAAGTATAAAGTCCAAAATAAAGAATTTTTTGAAATTTTATTACTAAGATTAACACATTTAGAAGTGTCTGTTTGAGAAAAGTTTTCAATTTGAGAAATAACAGTGTTTGTTAAAAGATGTGAAATCTGGGCATTGAACGATTCAAGAAATGATTCAGCCGAATAATTTCCAATAATATTATTGTTGAAAGCTACAGGGTCATTTGTTTCTTCTAGTTCAGTGACTGTATGTTTCATAAATTTTTCATGATAAACTCATATTTGATTTGGTTTACCATTGTATGGTAACTACATGTGTGACCAATCGGTAGCAAAATATCCATGTAACTTTTTAGACCAATCCATGCTTAAAATAAGACCATAAAATTTTGGGATGTTTGCGACCAAAATATCAATTACTTGTAGTACCTTTGGATTGGATGACAATCTGATGGATACTTACAACATTTCTCCAATGACTTCTACTTTTGTTCTATCTAATTAAACTATATGTACAACAGATTTTTGAGGAGTGATATTCAATTTTGTACATACTGTTCTTGACAGGATGTTTGAAGAAGCTCCTGAATCAATAAGACAATTATGAACATTTTTTTTGAAAATCTCATAAGTCAAAAGTAAAGGAGGAGTGTGAGAAATAGATCTATCACCAATTCAGACCAGATCATTGGGATTTACTTTTTTTGGAGATGATGGAGGTTTTCCCATATCTTTAGAAGCTTGATATATAACCGATGGTTGTATAGGATCTACAGGGATTTCCTTGAGTTCTCTAAGTAAAATTTTTTGCTGTTGTTTGAGTTTGGTCATTTCATGTAGTGACGTATTTGCTTTAGTATTTTTCATATCTTCAACCATATTGTATTCCACTGTATCTGAAACTATCAAAGTTTTGGAAATAGTAATAGGATAAGGTGAAATAGGATATGTCTGAATAGTTCTAGATTTTTTGACTATTGTTTTCTCCTTTGTGGGGAGAGGTTTTTGTTTCTGATTTGATATAGTTGAATCAAGAGAAGATTTTCTTCTAGTAAACACAGGCATAGCTTCTCTTTCTTCTTCTGAGGGAATAATGAAATCCCATAACCCATTCAGTTCAACTTATTCCTCTTCTTATTCAGATGGTGAGGGATCTTCAGTATCTTGATCAGATTCGGCATTTGAAATAACATTTGGAGGCTGAGATGTTGAAGAAGGGTTTTTCTTAAATGGGCAAATGATTTCTTAGGAGTTGAAGTTTCAACAAACTGTTTGTTTATTTCAATCATGTCATTTGACATAGTCTCTAATACTTTTTGAAGACCTTCAGGATCAAATGGATCTTTTGAGACTTTCTTTTTAGAATCTTGACTAAATGTCACTTTCTTTGATTTTCTGTCTTCTATCTCTGATTGTTTTTCTAATGCTAAGATTCTTTTCTCTACAAAAAGAGCTTCTTTCATGTTTTCTAAAATGGTAGCTTTACCAGCTCTATCTACAAAAATAGCTATATTAGAAGGCAAAAAAGAAATATACCACTCTATTTGTACATCAAAAACATGTTTGGAAGCGGTTGGGATTTTGTTTAATAACTTGTTAAATCTAGAGTTGAAATCTTTGATCCTTTCACCTGAATTTGTTTTTAGATTGGAAAGGGCATTGATTAAAGATGCAACAGTTCTATCATCTCCAAATTTTGCAAGGAAAACTTGCTCAAAAGTTGCCCAATCGACAATTGATCCTGCTGGAAGTGAAAAGTACCAAGATCATGCAGATCCTTGTAAAGTATAAGGAAATAATCTGACTACAATATCTTCATGAGAAAATCCGTTCAGATTCATGGCTAACATAAAATTATTGATATGTTCTTTAGCAGGAAGACCATCATCTGGATTATATTTAGGTAACCATTTTTCTGGATGATCCGGAAGAGGATTGGGATTTGCTATCAATACAACACCAAGATTTGTCCAAGGCCGATTAGCCATAATTGGATTTGAAGTTTGTGAAGATACAAAATTAGATCCAGAAGTAGGGGGAATGGATGAAGAACTTACAACTGGAAAAATACTACTCGTGATAGTACTAATTGTTTGAGTAGAGGAAATGGAAAAATAAGAAGATGTAGATTGAGTAAGAGGATGTGAGGAAGTAACTGAAGGGAAATTTTATGTAATTTCACTCGTTTTTTACTTAGATCTGGATATAGAAATTTTTTTGCGAAATGATTCAACTGGAAATTCAAAAGGTGGAATTCCAAGTTTCTCACTTTTGGATCTAGTTAATATACTAGTTTCTTTAAATAGAGAAGTAACATTTTCTTCAGAAGCTTCGAGATTAACTTGCTTTTCAGCAGAAATAGATATTCCTTTTAATTTCTGAATTAAACGCTGAACTTTGGGAGATTCGGGAGTGAATTCTGAAGTAGATGATAGTCGAGATACTTCAGGAGATGATGGAAAGGTTTCTACTATTTCCGATTTCTGAATTGGTGATCTAGAATTTGATCGGGAAGATGTAGAATTCTTTTGAGGAGATCGACTCTTATGAGGGCTTCTAGTTTGAGATTTAGATTTATATGCCATTCATAGAGGCTCTCCTTCTAGCACCAAAAATGTTGAGGCCTCAGAAATCAGTGGCAACAACAAGGGAGATAACCACCTGGTCCGGACCTTAAGATAGTTCCTTTTCCGTTTGGGATAGTGGCTCCGAATAGGTGTAATGGGACCAGTGTCCAAGAGTTGGGTTTTTGTATTATTGTTGGGTTTCTCTCAAAGGATTTGCATAAAGAATTACTAAAAACTAAAACAAATTTATTCTAGAATGAAAAACTTTAAAGTAAATCTAATCTATTCTAACTCGGGATAATACCAATTTAATGCGATCTAGAATGATATCTATTCAATCTGTGGTGATTTAGATTATCACAGATTTAATAGAATAAATACTTTTGTAAGATGATTCTCTTAAGAAATAGTTAATCAAAAGAAGATGTAAAATATATCGCATATATCTGATGATCATATATTAAAATAAATCAATTTCTATCCTCATATCGTACAATAGTGCAACTGATATTTCAAACATAAAGAATTGATTTCATATATATTTCATGAGAGCTGGATTCATTACCAATATTCAAAACATAATTAGCATACATGATAATAGTACTAGATGTGTACTGTCCTGTTCATCTAATCAGTGATAATAGGCCACATTCAACTCTTCTACCAATAAGTCTTTCAAAGAATACAAAAGTGCATCAACAATGTTCAACAAAATGATATATAACTGAAAAGGTCGTGTTCCATTATTTTATCAAGGCATCTACAAACTTACTTACAGTAAATCATTCTTTGTAAATGTTCTCAATAAAATTCTGGACTCTTTTCTAAATGCATGAGAAGGGTTTAAATACTACTTTAACTACTTACAAAAAAATAGATTATACAAAATATTTTATGAGGTGGTTTCAAACAACCTTCCTCACCTTTAGTATCTAATTGCTAAAAATTGAAATTATATAAAAACAAACAAACTAATAATCATGCTCGATGATAAGTTACTACTAGCTATGCTTTTTCTATCACAAATTTCAGACATCGGTTGAACTTGTGGAGGTTTTCCGAACTGTGTCTTCATTTGTGCAGCAAATATAGCATTCAGTAAAAGTGGTTGTATTCTCTGCATATAATTCAAGGAACAATTCAATGTCATAATATGATTGTGAGGTTTAACCAGTAACTGCCAGTACGCTTCCCAATCTGTCTTTTTCCGCTGTGTAAGTGCTTCTTCTCGGAGTTGACCTGCGTCTTTCCAACTTTGCTCTAAATCTCTGATATCAGGAACAAATTTGTGATTTCCTTCTTTAATCAGACTAGAAGTATGCAATATGTGGTTAATTATTTTGACCATATTTTTTGATATACTTGCTGCTCTGGCTATGGCCAATTTTGCATATTTCACCTATGCATCCCAGTCAGTGAAGAGAATATCTTTGAAAGTCTCCTTGATCTTTGGAAGACATGACTTTCTTCCTTCCTCTAAATCTTTCCATTCAATATAATCGGAGATTTTTGTATTTAGTTCATTGAACTCAATTCTTTGATCAATGACTACATTAGTCAACTGTTCACTGATTTTCAGGTGTGGAATTATGTCTGACATTTGTACAATAAACAGTTTTTGTTGTTTTGAGAGTAAGGCATTTAATGCCAATGCTTCTTTTATGAATTCCTCTGCAGTAGGAATACCTTCATATTTAGTAAGATCTTCTCTCAATTTTTTAATCAGTGAGTTTTTTCTAGATAAGTCATGTTAATGACTTATCTTAAGCATTTCCTTCTCTTGTTGTACTCTGAGGAGTTGCTGTTCAACTTTCTGATTTAGAGTGTTTCTTTCTTCATCTAGTTGCTGATGTAGCTACATGATCTTGTCATCCTTTTCCTGAACCAAAATAGATACTTCTACTATCTTATCCATTGTTGCAGTGGTGTATGCACTAGCGAATTGAGATATCCGACTTAAATTTTCAATTGGATTTGATGGAGTATCTTTCCATGCTACTTCCATTACTTCATTTCCTGGAGGCGTTTCAATCCTTTCCTTTTTCTTTGTTTCCTTACTACAGCTTTATGGAGAGGGTTGTAGAATACATCTAGTGGAGGGATATCAGTTACTTTTAGAACAATTTCATTAGTTGGAAACACATGAATGACTTCTGTGTCTTGGGAGGTTGTCCCAAGAGTTTCAATGATTTCTTTTGTCAAAACTGTTTGTCCCTTTGGAGTCTAAAATTCTATATTTATCTGTGAAGATGATGCCTTTGGAATATTTGTTAATGTGTTGCTGAATGAAGTCCAGTTTTTATCTAATTCACTTTGATTTTGTGAATTTGATTGTTCTGCTCTGATTTCTTCGCTTGCTTCAGTCATATAACTGGTAATCAAAAAATTCTGAGGGATATGTTTGAGTCTTTATTCTCTGAACTCATTGAATCTCTATAACTCTTCTGGATTTAGGTTCAATTTGACAAAATTTTGGACTTCTTCAAAATTCCCAACAGATTGCAAAATATCTTCAAATCTATCATCAATGTGTATGATAGGTTTGAGTTTAACTTATAAAGTAAATTTGTTAGCAATATTTTCTGGGTTGAACTACCTTGAGGGTAAAACAAGGAGCTTCAAAATCTCAATCTTTTGACATTCTTTCAATGCATGATTGAAATTGCTGAGCGTGAATGTACCACATGAAATTGGGAAACTTGACCATAAAGAATTCTTATTGTTTTTCAAATATTTAGTGAGTCCATTACCAACAGTTTGGTAAGCGACTTATCTTGCCATCAATTTATCTGAAACATATAAAGGCAGAATATGCGGGCGAGCGGAGCTTCCAAAAATTCTGATGTATGAAAATGACTCTTCAATAAAATATTTCCCTATCATTTGAAGGTTTGAAATGGCTTCTTAAGTGAACCTAGGGCTCATTCTGTCAAACATTAGTTGATGAAATGGTAGTACAACTCCATAACATAACCTGTGAAAATGTGGTACATAAGTATGTTCCCATATTTCTTTATGATTCAAATGAATCGAGGTAGGATCTTCAGGAGTCCATTTCCATCCCATAATCGTAAAACTGGTAGAAAAACAGATGGCGTCAAAGACATACGCGCTCATGAAAAATTGGGGAACAGATTTGGAGGAAGAAGTTCTTGATTGGCGATATTCATTAATTGCCTTAACTAGATTCTCAGAAAGGATAGTTGCCTAATTCATTATGTGGGAATTAACACAAGAGTCTATCAGAGGAATCCAATTTATGGAGAACTTGGTATTATCAGGTAAGCCATATAATCTGCAGAGCATTGCTGTTGCGAAATTGTAGGGATTTGTAAGTGATGCAATAGGATACATACATGTTTTCTCATATTTGAACTTGTTATCTAATTTCCTCCAACCTTGAATTGCCTTGAATGGGTCTTCATTCTTCTTAGTAGACTTGGCAACAAACTGACTGTTGTAGATGTCTTGCGGGTCGAGCAGCTTATACATGATTTTCAGATCTTCAGCTCTGAAAGAACCTAGAATATCATCCTTGGAGGTTCTTAATTGTCTGTCTTTGATTGTTGAATTGTCAAGCACCCACCTAATCATGTCGGTATATGGAAGAAGAGTAGCCCTTGCTGCTATCCTATGGAGTAAAGAGCATGGAATATCTTTGAACTGTAAATTTGAGGGTGTCGCATCATCGACAGTCGTTGTGACTTCCACTACTTCTGGCTTTTCGTCTTTGAGCATAGTGTAGATAGCTTGCCATTTCGTAGTACCTTCATCAACAGTGCAGACTGTATCTGAGACTATGGGTGACATTTCTGTTTGTTCCAGTTCTGCAACAATATGTTTGTCGTGTTTCTGAATCCCTTTGAGGATGGACATATCTTGAAGGAAAATCCCTATTAAAGACAAAGTAAATGATCAAATGATGGAATATATATTGAAATGATCTATTTTGAAAGAAAACATCTGGGAAACAGCTATATAATTAATTAAATCATAATGAATCAATAACTGTTTGCATTGGAATGATAAAACACAATTAATATTTCCTGACATGATTTATTTTCGCGTAAAATCTTTATTCAAGCCTGTCAAATCCATCGCATCGCTCCCTTTGAACTTGTCTTTATGAAGCGTATTACCTTTTGTTTATGCGATATGTGATTTCGCGATATCGCGAAATCGTAGTATTGAAATATCGCAAAATCGCAATATCAGAACTTTGGTAAGAATTGCTTAAAGTTTTACAACGTAAATCTGCGATATGCAATTTGTAATGTTGCTTGCGAAACTTCAAATCGGTGATCGCAAAATCGAGATTACGCTGTTTTATTGTTTTTAACTTTAAATAAAAAAAGATTTATGCAGAATACGATTGCGATAAGGTATTTTCAAGGATGTTTTTAAATAATTTCTTTTTGTTTTCATGTTTTTTATTAAACAAAAGCAATAATGTTTTTTTGGGAGTTTTAATTTTGATCTAAAATGAAAAATATATTTTTGATAAGGGTCCCTATTTCTATTTATCAAAGGTATAGATTATTTTGAAAAATAAAAATGGGGGGGAGTTGTTGCATAGCACAACACCTTCCTCCAATAAAATATTATTTTGCCCCATCCCATCAAAATAATAATTTCTCCCTTCTCTCACAATATAGTTTTTTCCCTTTTTAATATTTCCAAAATTTTGCAAAACTCCTAAGTGATTTTTGCATGCACAAAAATTGAGAACATCACATTATTTCCATCTCACTTTATTGATAAGCCAATTCAAGAATCCTAACTCTTCTTCATTCTCACTGCCCGAAAAGTGAAACTCTATGTCAGATTGTGACCACTATTGTAGTCTCGCCAAGCATGAAACTCGAGAGTTGAAACCTACCACTTGCCCACATAACGAATGATGAAATTTCCACCCTCATTGACAAATGAATTAGTAAGCACAATGTGTTCCTATCATTTTTACTCATGCATCTTCTCCCTTGCATCTACATAGAAAGTACATGGTTATGGTCAGACTTTCTGATTCATGCACTGTATAATGACCTTTAATTGCCAACTCTGGCTTGTAATTCCAAGGGTATTTTTTGGATTTTCCATCATTAAGTAGGTGTGTCTTGAGATAATCATGCACCATAATGGTTTCTTTTCAAATGATTTTTTGTAATGTTCGACAGTGATATTTAAGCAAGAACACAATGCAACACAAAAAAATCAAACAACAATTAACACCCATAAAATTTACGCTAGAACTGCACCAAAATGAGACATTTTATTATCAAGAGGAGAGTACAAGTATATGGAATATGTGCACCTGAGATTGCCAAAGCAAGCTAAACAACCCCAGGTGAGAAAATATGTTGCCCAGATGTAAGAAAATATTTTCTCCTCAAGTTCTGCGTTGGCCCTGGAATTCTGCAACTGTTGGATTGCAAGAACCCATGTTTGAGCCCCCCTAGAATTCTCAAAATTTTTTGCCAAATTAATCTTAGGCTCTCCTTCACAAACCCAAAAAAAACCAGAAAGGGTTTGGGAAAATTTTACCGACCACCTAGGACCCCAAATTTAAGCCCACTCCTCCCAAATGGATGCCAAATAACTCTGCTGTTTTGGGACACCAAAACTTCTCCAAAAATTCTACAAAATTAGGAGAAGACTCCTTGTTGCCAGTCCAACAAAACCCAAAAATGTTTTGGGCTAATTTCGATCTCCTGGAATTACCTAAATTTAGTGTTCGCCCCTGGTTTTGTGTCCCCCTCAAGCCAATTCTGCAAATTTGGCCTGGTTTCCACCCTCGAATGGCTGTCTAATTTTCTGAAAATTACTCGTAGAAGGTAAGAAGAAATCCCTTCCTCAACCTTGCACAACTCAACTAGCAACAACTCCACAAAATTCTGCCCAACAAAAGACTGCATAGGCCCTAGTAATGTTGAATTTGGTTCTCACCGGAATAGCAATCTCCAGCTTTGAAACTCTCCACAAAATCTAGTCCAATATCAAGGGATTTTCTCCTAAATTCTCTAGCCAAATTTTCCCTTGAAGATTCCTCAACCAAACAAATCGTTTTCTACCACTGCGTCCTCCTGAAAGTTCGAACTGGCTGAAATAAGAGCTGATTTGACCCATGAACTCTAGAAAATCTCTTCCAACTAATTTATGAAAATCTCTCCTAGGGTGGCACTCTAAGTCCACCAAAGAAAGAGCTAAGATTTCCACTTGGAAATCTCCTTGTGCTAGGCAACATTGGTGGTCTTGGCTAAACAACTCAAGAGTACTCTAATTCATAAATTCAAATTGTCAAAAAACCCCCAAAATGGTATCTCTTCTTTCTATTTATCTTTGCTGCCCCCCCCTCTCTCCTTGTGGCCTCCACCAATTCGATCTTTCTCTTCCTTATTCTCCTGAGCTCGATTTTCCTAGGGGGTTCAAATTCCCTTTTTGGGCGGCCCCCACATCCCCACTACCAATTTAATTTTAATTTTCTCTAATGTTGGTGGCCTCAATTTTTCCAAAAATTAAGTGGGGCCTCTCTCCACCTACTTTTCCTAAGTTTACATGCCAAAATATTTCCCAACACCCAAATTGCAAAAATGGGAATGCTTCTTAGCAAAATTAATTTAATTTGGGACGTTACAATCCTCCCCACCAAAATTGCTTATCCTCAAGCAATGCCTGTACAAGCACCCTCTCAATCAACCACCCCTAACAGTCTCTGCAAACAATACCGGGGTCCCAAATGTACCATCCAACCATCCTTGATCTTTGCCTGTCCTTCCAGGATCCCAAGCCATCCTGATCAACATGAGGCATCCCTTGCTCCACTCGCTGTCCAACTCAAAATAGGCACTAGAAAACCTCTACATATTGCTATTAAGTAGAGTATCATGGTAGTATAAGATCTCGATCATCTCCTTGTGTAACTGCTCTACTGAATAGCCCCTCTTTTTCACTGCAGGAGTGGACTCTTGAAGATGCAATCCAATCCCGGTGGGATTGAACCCTTGTCTTTCTGAGCTTCCCCTGATCTCCTCCTGTTGAACACCTTTCCATACTGGTGAAGTTCCCCACACCATCAACGAATCAGTAAAAACAAATAGAAGATCTGGATGACCTTCCCTCTTGAAACTATCTCGCCTCTACGGGTAACTAAACTACTAAGCCCCACTATGCCAAAATCTGAAGCTAGTTAAAAAGGGTGCCACCATGTCGCCGTTGCACCACTCTGATCATGAGAGTCTTCTTGTCACATGCAAGTTGTATCCTCCTCTCCTGGGACCTAATGGCTAAATATCTATCGAGTCCCAATTCATCTAGCCTAAGCATCCCCACGATGTCACGACCTATCCATCTAACACTCACCCTAATCTGTAGCAGCAACAAGGAAAACCAACCTTGCCATGAGACAAAGGCCTCAACACTCCCCCACATGTCAAACCAAGTGTGAGCTGGATCATCCTCTGTCCTGCTCCTGCTCACCACGAAACAGAGTGTCGAATCAACCAACCAAATCCCTGGATCCCACAGCCAGAACGACTGCGGCATAGTCCTGACAACTATTGGCACCAACCTGTACCACGTCTCAGGCCCCTGCGTGCAATCAACATATGGGCTCCATAAATAACGGACCAATCTTGTGCGTGTGATACTGCCCTGCGCCGGCCATACCACACTGTCCTGCATCCTAAAAGCGCTCCCCAATACCGCCTGGAGTCTAAACATCTGCCTGCATGTAAGGTCCACAAACTATTGTAGATGCTCCTAAGACACATCAGAACGTCTCGCCCAAAGGGGGTCATGCCTCTCGCTGAGTGTGGGCTCAAGGGTGGTGCAAGTGTTACCTCTGGAAAGATCAGACTACTCCCAAGCCTACATCCACCAACCCGCACCTTGACCATATGCCACAACTAGAAAGCCTCTCTCTCGATGCACCATGTCCTGTCCAACTATCTCTGATGAACCTCCTGGGTTCTGTTGCTCGTAATGAGAGCATCAAGAGACAATATCCAAGTCCCTGGTATCAGTGTGCAATGCTAGAGAGTGATAAAAGGAAGCTCATGGTCGGCCCTATGATCAACTTGCTCTCCAAATATGAGTGTGCCAAACCCAGTGGAGTGCCTGATGCCCTCATCAGAATATATCTCTGGCGGAAATACCCCAACAACCTGTTGTGCATCATCATGCTCTGTTGCACACAAATACACACCCCTACACTCCTCTGCATGGTTCTGATCTCCATGGCATAACTGTATGCACCACTGGACACCAATGCTCAATGCCAAGACACCATGTACCATAAGGCACCACATATGCGCCCATGCATCTACCACTCTGCTAGTACACCCACAAAGTGATATATACCTCCTCATCTGCCTAGGTACACCTAAGTGGCCCACTCCTCACATGCAATCAGGCATAATTCTACCGTGCTGAACCTCAATAGCTCCACTGCCCAATACATCAATTGGAGAGCATTGTCTCCATATGATGCCTTGTCTAGTGGCCTGTCGATGCCACCTCCTACCAACTCCTGCCAGAGTAGGCTAATCACCCTGTGATCCCACGCTCTATCAATATGCCAATATGACTTGTGAAATCTGCTTGCTCTCCTGTCCAACCACCCTGTCACTAGTGCTGATGTAGATCTGTAAATGTGGGTGTGCCAATCATCGGATCCATCTCGCAGCTACTACTTTCACCCACTGTCTCTATGATGTGATGGAAAACCCCACCTGGATCCCAACAATAGTTTGGCCCTCGAGCCCCTCTGGGAATCCACGACCTTTGCTGAAATGCCGTCATGGATGTACCCAACCACCTGACTTGCTCCATCAAGTACCAGCTCAGGATCTCTCACCATCTAACCCCAAGGGAAGGATTGAGAGTATGAACTCCTGTACATAGAACTAACCCCCCATCCTACGAGTGTTTCCCTTTACGTAGCTCATGTCGCCTCATCTCACTGATCCAGTCGGCACATAACATTTGTCGGTGTAATTCTGCATCTCTCTCTCCACTGTGTAGAGGTAGCCTAGCAATGCTACAAGCTCCATCTATATAAGCTTGAAGAGAGCTATTGCCTAGAGGTACTGCAACTTTGTTGAAGGTCTGTGCATCTCTCTGCTCTAAATCAGTGGCTGGCACAAAAGATGATTGCCCGTCCTCCTCCACCATGGGCTCTATATGGGTCATAGACTGCCCCTTCATGACTAGCTCACGTCCCTTTATGTGTTCTCCATGCTGCTGTAGGTGGCCACGATCAAGGAACTCAGTCATGGCTCTCGGTACCTCTGTGTCTCCTAGCACCTCATCTAGGGACGACACCTCATCAACATATGGCTATAAGGGTGTAGGCTCTACTCTCTCCACCAAGGTGTCAACCAGTGCTATCAAATAGGTCTCCAACAATGGTGACTCTTGTGCCACACTGGGTATATCGATGTGCCCCTCACCATCTTGCGTGCCCTCATGCTCAACCTCCTCCTCAGGCTCCTGACATCTAAAGCCCAGTCTCCACTAGCAGAAACTCCCCCTGGTCTCACCCTCTAATTGTGCTCCTCTACATGATGATCTCGTCCTTGACCTATGCTTCTCCGGTTCATCCAGAAAATGAGGCATGTTAGGATATCCAAACTGGCCATACGTATGGGTGTTGTACTGCTAGTTTGTGCATGCACATGCTTGGCTTCTTTGCTAGTTTTTTATCATTTGTTGCATCTCCTCTAGAATGGTCCTGTCTCACCAATTGTTGGCTTTTCCTCATCAACTCCTCCATGATTCCCTGTGTACTCTTCCCCTTTTGCATAATTGGAGTGTCTACAAGCTCACCAATCACTATGCATGTGAGTCTAACCATGATCTTGCTAGCTTCCCCACAGCTGACCCAGATCATGCTCTGATACCACTCTAATGTTCCAAATTGGAATTTTAATAGTGATATTTAAGCAAGAACATAATGCAACACAAAAATTTAAACAACAATTAACACCCATAAAATTTACACCAGAACTGCGCCAAACTGATTCATTTCATTATCAAGAGGAGAGTACAAGTATATGGAATATGTGCACCTGGGCTTGCCAAAGCAAGCTAGACAACCCCAGGTGAGAAAATATGTTGCCTGGATGTAAGAAAATGTTTTCTCCTCAAGTTCTGCATTGGGCCTGGAATTTTACAACTGCTGGTTGGGAATAACCCCTATTTGAGCCCCCCTAGAATGCTCAAAAAATTCTGCCAAATTAATCTTAGGCTCTCCTCCACAAACCCATAAAAGGTTTGGGCAAATTTACCACCCGGGACCCCAAAATTAAGCTCACTCCTCCCAAATGGATGCCAAATAACTTTTCTGTTTTGGGACACCAAAAATCCTCCAAAAATTCTGCAAAATTAGGAGAATACACCTTGATGCTAGTCCAAAAAAACCCATAAATGTTTTGGGCTATAATTCCGATCTCTTGGAATTAGTTAAATTTAGTGTTATGCCCTCCTGTATTGGTTTTGTGTCCCCCTCAATCTACTGCTGCAATTTTGGCCATCTTTCCACCCTCGAATGGCTGTATAATTTTCTGCAAATTACTCCTAGAAGTTGAGAGGGGAATCCCTTCCTCAACCTTGCACAACTTAGCTAGCAACAACTCCACGAAATTCTGCCCAACAAAAGACTGCGCAGGCCCTAAGAATGCTGAATTTGGTTCTCACCGGAGCAGCAATATCCAACCCTGAAACTCTCCAGAAAATCTGATCCAATATCAAGGGACTTTCTCCTAAATTCTCCAGCCGAATTTTCCCTTGAAGATCCCTCAACCAAGCAAATCGATTTCCACCACTGCGTCTTCTTGGAAGTTCAAATTGGCTGAAACAAGAGCTAATTTGACCCATGAATGCCAACAAATCTCTTCCCACTAAGTTATGAAAATATCTCCTAGGGTGGCACTCTAAGTCCACTGAAGAAAGAGCTGAGATTTCTGCCTGAAAATCTCCTTGTGCTAAGCAGCACTGGTAGTCTTGGCTAAGCAACTCAAGAGTACTCTAATTAAAATATTCAAATTGTCAAAAAGGCCCCAAAATGGTGCCTCTTATTTCTATTTATCTTTGCTGCCCCCTCTCTCTCCTTGTGGCCTCCACCAATTCAAACTTTCTCTTCCTTCTTCTCCCTAGCTTGATTTTGCTAGGGGGTTCAAATTCCCCTTTGGGTGGCCCCCACATTCCCACTACCAATTTAATTTTATTTTTCTCTAATGTTGGTGGCCTCAATTTCTCCAAAAATTAAGTGGGGACTCTCTCCATCCACTTTTCCTAAGTTTACATGCCAAAATATTTCCCAACACCCAAATTGAAAAAATGGGAATTCTTCTTAGCAAAATTAATTTAATTGGGGACATTACCTTTTTGTAATGGCTCTAATGAGATAGTGCAGCAATCCAGTCATTTTAATGACAATTTCGAATTTATTAAGCATACGAGGAAGTGATTTTGAATTCATTGGGTCCTAACTTGCAGATAATGCCTTGAATGTTGAAGAGACTAGATGAAGCCATGGATAACACAAATCCCCCTGTTGAGACTTACAAATTCCAGATTCTTCCATTGCAATACTGTTCAGTGCTTTGCTCTTTTTCATTTTCCAACTTCTCATTGACGTTGGTGGCAGATTCACATTAGCTGTGTTGTGATTATATCAACAGGGATTTAAGGAATGCTTGAAACTTGTATTGATAGTGACTATAAAAACTCCAAAGTTTTAGTTTTCTTTTCACTACTACACTTGGCGGAAATTCCGACACTTGGTTCCGACGCTTTTGACCAAATGTCGGAAATTTTCCCAAATTTTTTCCATCCCGCCCGAAACCGTCGCTATACCAACGTCTATAGAAAAGTGTCGCAATACCGACACTTAAAAACGTGTCGCAATTGCGACGTTTAGAGGAATACGTCGCAATTGCGACACCATGGCCCAAAGCGTCGCTATTGAGACGACTCTAAACGTCGCAACTGCGACACAATGTCTAGGTGTCGCCATTGTGACGTTTGGAGGCACCCGTCGTAATAGCGACGCCTTTTCCGCCGTCGGTATAACGACAGTTATTTTCGCGCTACATAAAAATACCAAACTTATATGCGCGCTACATAAAAATTCGAAACTTATATGCGCGCTACATAAAAATGATTTTATTGTTTCGTATTTGTCGCAATAGCTACATTAATGTTTGATATCATGAGCGCATTCGCCCTCTGCTCTTGCAAAACAACATTTGCCCTTAGCATTCGCGCTTAGCTCTTGCAGAACAGCATTTGCCCTCAGCATTCGCCCTCAGCGTTCGCCCTCGGCTCTTGCAGAACAGTATTCGCCCTCAGCTCTTGCAGAACAGCATTCGCCCTCAGCTCTTGCAAAATGGTAAGTTCTTACTACAGGCCCTTCCTCCTATAGTAGGGTTGACTCTATTTGGGTTTTTTTGGTCAATTCTATTGGATTGTGTTAGGCTGTATGGTTCTCTCTAGATGTCAAGAATCAAGATTCAATACCCTCTATTATCTTCATCACCCAATACAAGATTTAAATTTTTCCCAAAGAAACGCTTATTAATTTGGCAGCCATTATTTCTCCCTGCTTTAAAAACCCTACATTTAAATGAAAACAAGCATTGCATTTCAACTACAAAAATCTATTAGTGTTCAAATGTACATGTGTGCTACATTAACGTTTGATATCACGCGCGCATTCGCCCTCCGCTCTTGCAGAACAGCATTCGCCCTCAGCTCTTGCAGAACAACATTCGCCTTCAGCATTCGCCCTGAGCTCTTGCAGAACAACATTCGCCCTCAGCATTCGCCCTGAGCTCTTGCAGAACAGCATTCGCTCTAGATTTGTCCTCAACTCTTTCAGAACAACATTCGCCCTGCATTCGCCCTCAGCTCTTGCAGAACAGCATTTGCCCTTAGCATTCACCCTCAGCATTCGCCCTCAGCATTCGCCCTCAGCTCTTGCAGAACAACATTCGCCCTCAGCTCTTGCAAAATGGTAAGTTCTTACTGCATGCCCTTCCTCCTATAGTAGGGTTGACTCTATTTGGGTTTTTTTGGTCAATTCTATTGGATTGTGTTAGGTTGTATGGTTCTCTCTAGATGTCAAGAATCAAGATTCAATACCCTCTATTATCTTCATCACCCAATACAAGATTTAAATTTTTCCCAAAGAAACGCTTATTAATTTGTCAACCATTATTTCTCCCTGCTTTAAAAACCCTACATTTAAATGAAAACAAGCATTGCATTTCAACTACAAAAATCTATTAGTGTTCGAATGTACATGTGTGCATCACTTGTGTAGGGTATTCCTTTTCCACTTTCACATTATCCAAGAATGTGTGCAGTATAGTTCATATTTTTTATGATTTAGATTGTCTTGAAAAAGGAAAGGTAAATTATTTCCCATGGAAAAAGAAGGTTTTCCCTTTTTATAGGTTGTTTGGACTTACGTGGAAAAATTTATGGTATGCCTTTCATATTATGTAGTTTAAATTTGAATTAGCAGATTATTCTACATGAAAATATAATTACCTATGTGATGTCCTTCATCACTAATTAAAATTATAGGGTTTCAATTTCCTAGACTCTAACTCATCTGATGCTAAATTCTAGGTTCTCATTGGTGGATCACTTTTCCATTGATTTCCTTTCCCTCTGGATCTTGTCATACTTTAAAAGTCATCAATGATACATATATTATTTCAGGTATCCCAAAAGGCTTTATAGTAGAACATATTGTGAAGTTTTTTTGACACTTGAGGATTCTTTTAAGAACTGCAACGTGGTCTATGCTATCGAGTTATATATCAAGCAACTTGTCCTTAATAACCACACTATGAGGTAGGTTCAACCAGTTTGAACTTGTTGGGACATAACATATGAAGTTGTGTGATGAGTCCATATCACAGGTCTATTATGGTGAAAAAAGTGAAGACACGTAATGATAGTTATTATGTTAACATTACTAGAAACATTTTCGAAATTATCCATGCTATCAAGATGTCAAATTCCAGGCATTAGGTGTCAATACTTGTAGCTAATAGATAATAATAATAATATAAAAAAATCACAACTTTATTCTTGAAATATGATTGTTACACATTGGTAACCTAGTTCATGAGTTACTATCACCCCAAGATTGCAAAACAAACTTAAAATATAAATTAAACCAACATGAGAATCCAACTAAGGGTTTCTCGACAAAATCATGCCATAACCTGGCATTTTGAAACCAAAATTTGAATCCATCATAAGTAATACAATGCAAACTCAGATGGATTTTCAATGCATGTTTGCATGCTACACTTATTCTCTGTCTAGATATCATTTTTTAAATGGAACCATTACTCAAGCCCACAGTCCTTTTTATGTGAAAAATTTCAGCTCTATTTGAGCTCTTTTTTGCTCCACCACTTCCATAAACCAGTGTTACACGGGGTCTCGCCCCCCCACCTAGGGGTCTAGATTCCTCGCCCCCTCGCGCTCCCGGGTCTTGGGGACTTCTAAGGGATGTTTCCCTCACGCCCCCTCACGTCCCCTCACCGCCCCTTTTAGTTTATGGTTTCGTGTTAAAAGTTGATGTGCCACTTAGCATATTTGAGAATCCAAGTGATTCTGATTCAGATGGTGACATGGTTGATCTTGATATATTCGTGCAGAAGTTGGATGCAGAGACTAGTGGGGCATTAACTTAAGCATTTATGCTCATTTATCAGTATGATGATATCATTTGATATTCATATGTTATGTTTTATGTTTTATGTTTCAGACATAACTTATTTGCGTTTAAGATTTATGTTTCAGACTTGAGTTGTAAACTTCAGTTTAAACTCTATTTTGAATCTTGATATAATATGTCATATGATATCTTAAACTTTATTTTCATTGTACATTGTTAGTAGTTACATTAATGATTATATAGTTACAAACTTACAAACTTACATGCATGATTGTATGATGTATGTTTTAATTTTTAACTTTTAAATTTGTTTCAATTATATGATTCATCATTCATCGATTTGTAATTTTATCATTTATGATTTATCTTTCATGATGCAAGTGTATGATGACTGTATATACATTCCTTGCAAAAATATAGTTACATTTTAAATATTAAATTTTATAATTTTTATGACCCCGACGTCCCCCCACGTTTCCTGAAAATTGGTAGGGAGCTTTTGCATAGGCCGCTCCCTCGCTCCCTCGTCCCCTCGCTCCCACCTCCAGGGGACTTGGTAGAACATTGCCATAAACATATGCAAACATATATCATGATCTTGGAATTCCATTACATATGTATGTGCCAATGTTCCATAATTTTTCCCCATCATCAATTTAAGAAATTTCCATTGAATATCAAATTATGGAGGGGGGGAACTTTTTGCTGCAACATTTGGCTCAAAATCAGGGACCATCTCCGTATGAGGTGAATGAGAACTATAGATATTTGAAGAAGTAGATTAGTGCCTTTTCCTCTGGCCATGGAGTCATATACAGTCATCCATCACAAAAATTTGCTTTGTTCATTCTCACCTTGAAAGTTGCAAAAAATCATGCCCTAATTGAAACGACACTAAATTTGAAAGATATAATAAAAATGCAAGCTAGAAGTGCCCTATTAATACAAAAGGAAAACCTTCCTACCTACCCTAACTGAGATAAATTTTGATTGAATAGGAAACATGATATTTTCTATGGAGTTGATCCAACAACTTGTTAAATGTATGGGACTAAATCATGCATTTGATTTCCAGGGAAACATGCGCATGAAGAGAAAAAGTGCAGAATTAATGGAAAATCCATACATGCCACTTATAAAAACTACACCGAAAGGTCAAAAATACTTAAGGCCTTAACTTAATTTGAATCCAAAAATGACAAAACAGGATTAGTGAAAACACGAGAGTGGTGTGGGTGAACAACATAAATAAAAAGTGAAGATACCTTTCCCCAATATGCCTTTGTCACCATTGTATGAAAACATGTTTTCCTTTCCCTTTATACATGCAAGTGAATGCATTATAGGTATGGTGTTTTCCCAGAATAGGAGAATCCTACTTAAATATATCATTCATGGATTGAATGTTTGGGTGCCTTAATGTGCAATGACATGTTTCCAGGACTGAATTCAATGCAAGGCATATTTGAAACTCTAACTCTGTCTTCCGGTGTCTTATTAGAAATTATTTCAGTTTTCATTTTGTGTTTTCAGGTTAGATATTGTTTTCAAGTTTTTACATTTATAATTTTATTGCAATGTGGCAGACTGATCAGAGCAGTGCAGGAACAACCCCGAGACAGGATGATCGCGGAAAGAGGCCAGCGGAAGAACATGTAAAGTGCCAGCATTGATCTATCTTTAGGTATTTTAGTTATTTACATAATTGAAATAATATTAATTTTGTTCAAATATGCAGACACCTAGCCATGGTACGCCTGATGATTCCCTCTTTGAGGAAGAGCTTTCTTCATCCCTATCTCCAGTGTTCTTGTTGCAAAAAAAAGGCACGAGATGCAAGGTCGGAATTTAATACTTTGATAGACGCGCCTCAAACACCTGAAACAGAAGAGAGGATACAACATCTTATGAGGTAGCTAGAAAGATATCAGGTAATAATAAAAAGTCAAAAGGATATTTTTTTTGTTCTACATGAGATGAATTGTGATAGTTTGATTTTTAATTTTTACATTGACTAAACTAACAAAAAGTTCTTTTGTATGTAGCGTTTTCTGGAATTTGCTGAACCCGGTGTTGGTGGTAGTGGGACACAAGGGCAAGAGATTGCCCAACAACCCTCTCGTACACCTTCTACTCCTTTAGGTGCTAGCGAAGAAACACACCCTGCCCAAGCTGACACCCAGCCAACTGTTGAACGTGTTGGCAATGATGAGGCTGATATGGCCAACTACATTATTGCGTTTCCTGGAGCTACACGTGTCAGCTCCACAGGGACCATTAATGGCACGTTGTTGGTGAACGATGAGGGTGTCCCTATAAAGCATGTACAACTCCCAGGTAAATTATAATATTTTAACTATTTCATGTACTTTATCTAAAACATATTTATCATGATTTTTATTTTTAAATTAATGATAATATCTTCTTTTTCTTTTGGTTTTATTCTGTGTAGGAAATAATGAGTTCTACAGGATTCTGGAGAGCCATGCGTTGGTAATTTTTGGCCCAACCATACGTACAGGGTGGAATTCCCAGAATTCCAACCTGAAAAAAGAACTTTTAGATTATCTAGAAGCCCTTTTTGGGTCGGCACATTTGACAGAAAAGCGGTGGCTCAGGTAGCCGGCAAATATTTGAAATATACCAGGGACACCTATAGGACGCAATTGCAATTTAACCCTAGATATGAGCGTCCTCTCGCAGTTTCGGAGAGTGAGTGGAGAGCACTCATCCATGACGGAAAAGAGAAAAGGGCAAAGAAAGAAGGAAAAATGCCAACTGGACCCGCAAGGTAAATTACAACTTTAATTCAATAGCTTTAATTTTCTTTATGTCTAAAATAAAAGTGTGCTACGTCATATCTGACTTCAATCTTTTGATGCTAGGTTGCTTGACACCTCAAAGGAAACCAAAGCTAGGATTGAGAAAAAGGGCCATCACAAGCTCGGCCAGGGTGGCTACTTGAAATTAGCTGCAAGAATTGTAATTAAGTAGCTAAACATCTTATACTTAATTGTATCGCCTTCCAACGTTTTTGTAATCCTATCAGATATGATTAAAAATACACAATCATATATAATGTAGGGTGATGACTTTGGAACAATAACTACAGAGGAAGATAAAAATATTGCTTTCCGTTTTGGCTATCAAGCTGTAGTTGAACGTCGCAGAAGCTTGGGGCGGGTCCCAAGATCTACAATGCCTGATAAGGTAAAACATTAACCTTTCAATATTTTTGTTTTCGTCCATAAATTTAATGTCTAACAACTTTGTTTAAATCGGGGGAGCAACACTACCGACGAGGTAAATAACCCAGTTTTAGAGCCAGATGTAGATGATCCTCTCGTGCAACCTGATCATTGTAGTGGGGACCAGGCCGAAAATGCTGCTATCAGTGAGGGCCGTGACGGTAATTAATTTTCACTTATAATTTTTTCTAATTATACCTTGATGGTTGTCCTTATAACGTTTTTTGTTTAAATGATAGAGAATGTTTCCCTTGAGGATCTTACCACCAGAGATGAAGACAGGGTAACAGTCCCAACGACGACAACTGGTGCACCAGGTAAATAATCTCATTGCAATTTTTTTTATTAATATTACCGAACTAGTTCAATGATATTTAAAAACTGATAATTAAAATTTAATTATTATCTTTTTTTGGAGGCGATGCCCCGTCACTGGATGAGACCAGACATCGTGACAATGCAACTAGGTCAGCGGCGACAACTGGTGCACCAGGTAAATAATCTCATTGCAATTTTTTTTATTAATATTACCGAACTAGTTCAATGATATTTAAAAACTGACAATTAAAATTTAATATTATCTGTTTTGTAGGCGATGCCCCGTCACTGGATGAGACCAGACATCGTGACTACGCAACTAGGTCAACAGTGTGGGTCGAAAGGCATGAAACAGGAGCAGAGCATGATGATATTGATGATGTAATTAGGAGCTTTAGAAATAGGAAGAAGAAAAAGAAAATTCGATAATGTAAAATATTGTATTATTATAAGACAAATGTTACCATACTTGGAGCGTTTTTTGCGTTATATAAAAAACTCATTTATCATACTATTTTTATGTCAAGCATTAATTGCAATGTTTCCTTGCGTACTTTTTGTTGAATTGTTTTTTAATTAGTTATTGAATATTTTTTTTTATGCTCATGAAAGTAAAAAATGAAATATAGATTGGGTATTGGGGAATTGAGAGTGATGTGAGGGGAGGGGCCATAAGAGCTTCCACCTTCACGTGGTTGGCCCTGTTTAGTAGAGAATAATTTATTGGAGCGATTTAATCTTGGAGCAAACCTCCCTCGATCCAGCGTAGCAACAAAAAAGTCATTGTTGACTTAGTTGCTACTCTTTTAGATCGTGGAAGGCTTGTTCCAAGTTCATGCGACTCCAATAAATTGTTCTTGAAACGAAGAGGAGCTTATTCAGGTATGTTTTGACATTTTCAACATATGTTCTAACATTATCATAAGAATGCATCTTAGAGTATAAAATACTACATCAATTACTTGTATTTATTGTATAGATAATGATGGATTTTGATTGACTTGGCAGTGCAGGTACAAATCCTCTTGCATCATGAGCAATACAACTTGTCAATCAGGGTCATGTCCAGGATATTTTTGCTTGTGCGCTTGACCAGGTTCGTAATGTCACATTTTGTAAGTTCCTTTACAGTTCATAATTCAATATTAAGCTTGTGCACGATTATTATCTAGGTTTTTTGTATGTGTTTTTTCATCTATTTGATTGTAAGAAACTATGCATGTTTCCTGTTGTTCACTATTATTTCTCCCATTACCACTCCCAGGATGAATCCGACTTTATTGTTACATAGGTTACTTTATTGTTATGATTTCTCCATTTACGATTTCATAGGTTACATCATGTAAAGTTGTCAATCTCAGGTTGGTGATGAGCTTTAGTTCTCCAGATTTGGGGCTTTTCTGATATTTTCTCCCTCATGTCATTCCTGCATCACCTCGTTGTTTGAGCATGCCAATTGTCTACCACTTGTACCAATTGGCAAATGTCAATCTCTGAGTGGTGCCACATTTCACCTATTTTCAGTGAGAGTTTAGGGTTTCTCTAACATAGCTTCAGAAATCTGATTCAGTGCCTGCTTGAATATTGTCACATAATACTTATGGTTTGGATTGATGAGCATGTTCTGAATGGTTGGTTGATTCATAAGAACCACCCATATAGTCATCTTGAGATATTTCAGAAGATTTCTCGGGTTTCCTTTTTCACCGTTTCTAGTGGGTGGGATGGTGTGGGGTGATCCATCAATACTGGTGCTCTTGTAGTAGGGAATTTTTTTTTGGGGATATAAAGGAGCATTTGATGTAGATATCTCATTGGATGCATTCATAGATGGGCACGAGAGGTCAAGAATTTAAATTAAAAATATGCAACCTCTAGCATGGCAACCTGAAGGCCGCGAGAGACACTGGTTAAAGATTGTTTTGTGCTGGCCTTAATATAGTCGTGATTTCTTTATATTATCTTAATGCAAATATATAGTCCAGTCTCATTAAAATGAGGATTGTGGTTGTATTTATCTTTGGTTATTTCTCTCTTAATGCTCCAGAAGTTGCCAAAAGTTGCGATAGTTGTTTAGTTTGCCTGTTACAACTTAAAAGTGGTTTTTAGCAATGGGAGTCATGTTTTTTAAGGTTCATACTAATATGAAGATCTTGTAATTCTATATTCGGCATAAGAGAAGATGGCCTCTGCTTTGGGCGGTGTGACAATAATTGCCACATCTACCTCATTGGGTAACAATGGAAAGGGGAAGAAGTTGGGTGCAATGTTTGATAATTATGGCAGACAATTGTCTTCTCTTTCAGTTTTTTCACCCATTTCCTTTAATCGCTCAAGCAGAAGAGGGACTCTGAGATTAGGCGACAGAGAGAAGGTAGTTAATACAAGAGATATGGAAAAGGAGTTGTACTTCAACAAGGATGGCTCAATGACAAAAAAATTGCAGGTCAGAGAAAAAATTATGTTTAAAGGAAGGTCACCTGCACGTGAAACTTCACTGCGGTGGATCTTTCCTTGTCCACTTATATTCGATTTTAATGTGTTATTTTAATTTTTTATGGAGGGTTGTTTTGGCATATGGTCTGGCATTCAATTGCACACTTACTGAAAGCATTGTCAATTTGTCTTGCAGGCGGTGTGAACAAACTTGCTGATCTTGTTGGAGTCACCCTTGAGGCGAAGGGAAAAATGTTGTCTTGGAGAGCAAGCATGGTTCTCCGAAAATAGTTAATGATGGTGTGACAGTAGCTAAGGAGGTAATTTGTAGATGTGTGCTCTGGTTTTCTTTTTAACGTTGTATTAGTTCCGCCTCTTAAATGTCTTAGATTTGGTAGGCATAATTTGAAAACTCAAAGTTGAAAGGAAACATATTTGTTACCCAGTGGTCTACTTGGCCTATGGACTAGCCACATTAGAGTAATGCATAAAGCTTTTCACAACAATAAAAGGAAAGGGTTATGGCTGAGTCAAATTTTATTGTTATTGACCGTGTAATGAAATGTATCTCAATGCTATGGTTTTGGCCTTTTTATTGGTTGAATTAGAGGACCCAATTGAAAATATTGGGGCCAAGTTGGTAAGGCAAGCTGTGGCAAAGACAAATGATTTAGCTGGGGATGGAACCACAACATCTGTTGTTCTTGCACATGTTGGAATATTGAAAAATTCCAGAACAATGAATGGAGAATAAATCTCCCTTCCTCTAACACACATAAAATAAAAATTTCTTTGACAGGAGACAGAGTTTCAATACTTTGAAAACAAACTTCTATTCCCTTCAATAACTCCAAAAAAAACTATTACACTTCTTCCTCACTGAGAGGGATTACAAAATTATGACTGCTACAAAACGCAGTGCATAAAACCAACTCACTGTCTGTTCAAAACAAACATACTCTGTCTCTAAAACACTCTGTTGTGTTTTTCCCTTTCACACTGCTGTGCATACACACTTAAAAAGTTACACTCAGTCTTTCACTTTTTACACACTGCTGTGTAATAAAAAATTTACGTATTGTCTATAAAAAAAACTACCAAGCTTTTTCGACCTTTTTATTTTTATATGCCGTAACATATAAAACATATTATAATAAACCCTCTTTTAAAAAAAATAAAATTAAAACTAAATTCTATGGCCCACCTTTCATTTCGCATATGATATATATATAACATATCTTTAAAACATCTGTATATATTAAACTATCAAAACATTAAAGAACCCTTTCCGTCGGACTTCAAAAGTCTGAATAGATTGAATTTCAAACCAAATTCGCGTTCCAAAATGGGATACTGACGTTTGCCTAATTTTAACTCGAATTCTCAATCCAATGTGCCCTATAAAAAATTCGGGTCCGGTTTTCAGGTTTTCAGATTCCCTTCAATTTCACGCGATCCAATATTAATGCTCCACGTGTCCTCCTTTTGAATTTACAAAACTGTCGGGTAAATTTCTGTTTGTTTAATTTCTGGTTGGTGAATTGAGTTAATGCTGGTTGTTGTGTTTAAATACAATCCTGTACAGAAATATGGCTGCGGCCGTCTACAAAAAAAACTTGCAGGAATTTTAAATGCTGAATTAAATTTTTGGATGGCATGCAAGCAACCTCCAAAAAAAAATGTTGCTACTGCATCCGTCCTTCTGCTGTAGCAGTTGAAGTTAAAATTCAACAGCACAGGGTTTAATAAGTGAGGGTGTAAAGGTAACTTTTTGTCGATAGTACTGGATTAAGATCATCTATTCATTTTTGTAGAGTCTTATGGTGTTTGGTTTTTTAGTTTTGGGTTGGGCTTATTGAGTCTAAGATAGTTTTTGAGTGAAAAAATTGCTATCAGGTATTAAAAAATTTTGGTTCTTTTGTCAAAATTTATGAGCTTGTTAGGAAATACAAAACCGACAATGGTTGTATCTTAAATTTGTGGAAAATAATTTGAAATGAAACCTTTTTGTTTAGGTTGTTGCAGCAGGTGCAAACCCCATTCAAATTACTAGGGGCATTGACAAGACAATAAAGGCCCTTGTTTCGGAACTCAAAATTTGGTCAAAGGAGGTAAACGCTTGCCTTTTGAGTAGGCTGGTTTTCCTTTTTGCTGATGGTTTGGTGTATCTAATTGAATTAGTTGCCTAAGGTATTTTTGGTTGCAAACTCCTTTTCATTTTCATACAGTATTGGCCTTGTGGAATACATTTGATTGTGTGGTCTTGTTAGATCTACAACATTTGTAGTTGTTTAGTCTTATGGCCGAGGTGCACTTTTATTATGGAATAGTTGATGCAATATTGTCATTTAATCCTTACTGCAGGGTAGCATGTTGAGAAGTTTCTTGTGAAACATTTGGTATTCAAAATGACACTTGATCCTATACAGCATCATGCACTTGACTTCAAAATTCATATTCAAAGTGTGCCAGACAATTCTTGCAAAATTTCAAATATTTATGTTGTTTTAAACCATTATCTTTTTCATGTATTGAATGCTGAAAATGTGAAAAAGACTTTGGTATGAAACCAACTGGTGAATAATTTCCAGCACAACAACCACTTCCAAGACATGATTTAGAAGTAGAACAAATGTGCTTATGAAGCATAGAAAGATATCCTTGATGCATTGTCAATGTTTAGCTAGGGTTATTTTTGGAGAAAATAACTCCTTATTCCTAGAATAGTGATCTTCAATACAAGTAAATGCCAGAGAAGAGAGATCATCGTGTGACGCAACAAAACTGAAATTGGACCCCAAGGAGAGCTGGTGTGTCTACAATCGCTCTGTCAGCATTTTCCCTTGGTGTACCCCGTTCTTTTCCTCCAGCCTGAGTCTTAATTGACTTCTTCTTTCTTCGGGTTTATTTATCAAATTCGTAGAATTTGATCAATAAATACTATCCACAATGGTTGGACTTTAATTTATATTCCCGACTTTATATTATCTCCAATCCTTATAACCAATGTTTAACTTTCAACACTTTGTATTTATACTCCACGTTTCTTTTTAAATAGATAACTTGTAATGAACTTTCGGCTCTATATTTCACCACCCAGCCTTACAACAATCACGCTCCAGACTTATGCTAATTATCCGCCAATCGTTTAATTAAACAATTTCATTATACTCCGGCCCCACTTATATATATCAATAACCAATCAAACACTCGTATCGTACCTGGCTATCCTCCACACACCTTAGTTAACCTCCGGGCAAGTTCAACGTGCGACCACCGTCCGATGGCCCTTCTCCAAATCAACGACTCTTGGAAATTTCGCTCGGCTTCCAGCGTCGGGCTTTAACGTGTGATGGCGCGGGTTAAACGGTGGTTTTCCGGGGGTCACTTCGCCACGTGTCGCTTTCCCTATGGAATTGCTCGCGAATAGGAAATACCGCCTACTCCGCAAAAGCGGTGCGATATGGGCAACCCGCTTTTGTGATTCCGCTCGTGGTTTTGGTAGAGGGCTTGACCACGGGTGCAAGTCTGGTTCCGCTATCCTTTTGTTTGTTAACTCATGTCTAATCCTCGGGTCAGGTTCCGAAAGCACAACAATTTTGTCTCTTTATTAAGCGGGATTTTTATATTTGAACAGTTTTCACGACCCCGGTTCTCTACACAGACCTCACCTTGGATATTTTTACATAAAAATGATTGTTCTCAATAATTATTTATATAAATTTTCCACATGTTTAGTGTGGTATTCCCATGATTGATTATAAATATGTGTATTATCAAAGAAAACCAACACAAATTTTATAAGATGGGATCAAACAAAATTGTTCTTGAGTCGAGCCCGCCGGACTTCAAACGACGATAAACCATAATTTAAACCAAATTCGCGTTCCAAAATAGCTTGCTGACGTCGGCCAATTTTGTGACGCGAATTTCTTATCAAATTCGCCCTAATATTTTACGGGTCTGGATTTCCACTGCGCGAGCAGCCCAAACAAAGATCCGCTCCAATCAATTTCTGCCACGTGTCCTCAATAAAAACTTGCCCTGCTCCCGGCTGCGGGTGCATTCGATGGCGTTTAAGGTGATGGGACATGGATATGGCGATTTCATATCAATCGCATTAACATTTAACGCTGTTCAATTAAATTTTCACATCAAATCTACATTAATTAATTTTTAGCACTATTCAAGATCGGACCTCGACTCCTCTTAGCGATTCCGCACGCTCCAATTTGATCCGGCCTTCGGCTCTCATTATTAATGATCAGAGATTAATTATGACAGGCATCCTTTGATTGCATTGCAGACGGGTCGACAAAATGGCGTTTAGCCATGGTTTTTCAGACAAGCCGGTTGCTGGATTACACTGCCTGCTAACTGTGACGATAAGGAGAAGTGGCCAGCTGAACTTCTGCCTAGACGTTGCTGCATATTTGCATTTCTCTCGGTTTTGTCTCTGTCTGTCTTCCTCTGTTAATTGCAATTCTGCTTCTTCGTCTCCTCTTGTGCCCACTGCGCCTGAGATTGCACCCATGCCTCGCGTGCGTCATAGGATGCGTTGCCGCAGGGGGAGCACTAGACGTCAACCCCGGCGCGCTCCCTCCAGCCCCTCAACAGAGTCGACTTCCGGCCAGTCCAGTGATTATTACTTAGGTTGATATCCAAATACTAGGAGTGGGCGGGGTCGGCTTGTAGCATCTGGCCACCGTATGGATTCCCCTGCTCCTGGCTTCCCCACCATTAGTTCACCTTCTCCCACGACGCGCACTGTGCAATTTTCCTTTAATTGCTCTCTCAACCGCCCAAGAATCACGGCTTTAGTCACTGTGGTCTTCCGCGAGGAGGCCCAAACGGAGGAAGAATGCACCCGTCCGACGGGTCTGAGCTCGGAAAAAGCCGGCCAGCATTCGGGCCTTCAGGAGGGGAGTCGTGGCATGCATGTGGAGGTAGCACCTAGCGATCCTGGACCTTCCGAAGGATGGTGCCGAATCGTGGAGGAACCACCAGAGGAGTAGTTTGGTTAATTTGTTTTTCTTGCTTAGCAGGCCCACTTAATTGGGCTGCTTTTAGTTTATTTTACTGTGCTGGACCTTTGTAATATTTTTGAATTCTGTAAATTAAACGTTCAAGACTGCTTTCCCCGTATGAGGGCAGTCTTCTTAATTTTTTGATTTTTTGATGAAAAATTTGCCATGAGTATGGCCAGGCAATGTTTTTGACTTCGGTGTAATTTTATTCGCAATGTTAATAGATTAACTTTACTTAGAATTCTCACATGATTAGCGTTTTTCTTGATCTGTTCAAGGATTTTGGGTACTTTAATTTGTATTTAGAACAATGGACGTCGGTACTCTATCTGTTGCTTTACTGTTCTACATACTACTTTTTCACTTTCTTATAGATGCCTCGGGCATATTTGAATGCTTTCTCAGATTGTCGATAATCTCCATGTGGACCGTTACTGGATTTTATATCATGTCCCTGTATGTGACATGGGGTATTTTTCTATCATTATCTGGGGTGGGACTTCCACTTTTCTGGATGGATATTTGGGTTCCAATCTTCAGATGTGAAAATGTAATGACTTCATGGACTGTTTTACTTCATATAATATATTCAAAACTGCGTTTTTTCTCTTGTGAAAAAAAAAATGATTAATTTTTATCACTCTACCTTCAAAACTAGCGATGCTGGTCTATGTTGCTGGTTTATTGATATGGTCTGATGGTCTTTTTATATTTTGGACATATCACACTTCTCACATGATTAGAGTTTTTCTCTGTTGCAGGGTTTTGGGTACTTTAATTTGTATTTAGAACAATGGATGTCGGTACTCTATCTGTTGCTTTACTATTCTACATACTGCTATTTCACTTTCTTATAGATGCCTCGGGCATATTTGGATGCTTTCTCAGATTGTCGATAATCTCCATGTGGGCCGTTACTGGGTTTTATATCAAGTCCCTGTATGTGACATGGGGTATTTTTCTATCACTGTCTGGGGTGGGACTTCCACTTTTCTGGATGGATATTTGGGTTCCAATCTTCAGATGTGAAAATGTAACGACTTCATGGACTGTTTTACTTCATATAATATATTCAAAACAACGTTTTTTCTCTTGTGAAAAAAAAATGATTAATGTTTATCACTCTGCCTTCAAAACTAGCTATGCTGGTCTATGTTGCTAGTTTATTGATATGGTCTGATGGTCTTTTTATATTTGGACATATCACACTCCTCACATGATTAGCGTTTTTCTCTGTTCAAGGATTTTGGGTACTTTAATTTGTATTTGGAACAATGGACGTCGGTACTCTATCTGTTGCTTTACTATTCTACATACTGCTATTTCACTTTCTTATAGATGCCTCGGGCATATTTGGATGCTTTCTCAGATAGTCGATAATCTCCATGTGGACCGTTACTGGGTTTTATATCAAGTCCCTGTATGTGACATGGGGTATTTTTCTATCACTGTCTGGGGTGGGACTTCCACTTCTCTGGATGTATATTTGGGTTCCAATCTTCAGATGTGAAAATGTAATGATTTCATGGACTGTTTTACTTCATATAATATATTCAAAACATCGTTTTTTCTCTTGTGAAAAAAAAAATGATTAATGTTTATCACTCTGCCTTAAAAACTAGCGATGCTGGTCTATGTTGCTGGTTTATTGATATGGTCTGATGGTCTTTTTATATTTTGGACATATCACACTCCTCACATGATTAGCGTTTTTCTCTGTTGCAGGATTTTGGGTACTTT